>OY757926.1:37588748-37774004 GCA_963585895.1 Sepioteuthis lessoniana | reverse complement strand
GATCAAGGTGCGTTTTTAGATAGGCTTGGTTTGGTTTTATGGCATATCAACCATTTTTAATCGTTTAATGCCAAATCCTGTTTCTACATATATATTAAATATATGATTTTGTAGATACACACAATTAAATGATCAAACAGTTCTAGTTCAAGCAATCTGATGTAGCATAAGTCAACAAAATTAAATGGTTCCAAGTATTTCCATGTAACACTATCAATTCACTTAAACATTAGTCATTTGTTTATACTCAGTTTAAATGGTTAAACAGTTTCTATTTCTAACAATTCAATTTAGCAAAAGTCATTTGTTTGCTCACAGTTTAAATGTCAAACAGTTCTATTTGACCCACAGATGGAACCCTTCCTGGTGCTACCACTCCAGGCCAGAGTGGACCAGGGAGTGATGCCAATGAAGGGATAACCAACATTCCCCAAAGCTCCAGTATTACTGGAGCCTCACTATCAGATTGTTTAGTATCATATTCAAGACACTCTTTGGTGTGTATGTGGGAGGAGGGTCTTACTCGTCTGAAGCTATGCAGTCGGTGTATTCAACAGCCCCAGCTAGTTTTTTCTTTTTAGTTAGAAATCATGTAATTGTGTATAAGGTATAGGAGTTATCGTAGCTCCTTGATATACCCTTGGGAAAGGTATGAATCCAATTATTCTCCCTCCAGCTATGGGTAAATAGTAGGACAGACTAGGTTCTTCAGCCTTGGTGAGGCAACTAGTCTAGGAGAAGGAAAACTCTGAATTCAAACCTGTTAAACTCCGCTTAAAAATTGACCTTGTGTCATATCCTGCCCGAGCGGAGGGGTTGGTAAATATGATAAGAACACTTGAAACCACGTATATTTATGTGAATCATTTTTAATAGCAAAAATATACACCCTCTGGGAGCAAGTATTTATGTTTCAATATACGTAATAAAATTTTCTATTAAATTTGGTAACGAAACTAGGTAAGAGTGGATATAAAATGATTACGCTTTTGTTTATTCGATTTTAATTGATTTTTATATATAAAAAAATATACATTGGATGGCTTTTAATTCGTCTGTGAGTATAAGAAATCACTAGCACCACGTAATTATCTATTAAACCCAAATTTGTTAAAACCAGTTTGAAAATTATCCACACCATACTATATAAGCCTTTATTTGAAAGTTATATATAACACCTTGCAGACTCTCAAAGGGCTTAACAACGTGAGATTGTCCCTCTCCTAGTTTTCTAATAGCCTACCTGGCATTTGCGTCACGTGACTGTTGTAAATTTGAATCGTCCTCCCCATGGCAATACCTGAATTCATGGCTTGGTGCCTGAGGTACTGCAATACGGGGAATGCCGTAGAAACTAAGCCTTTTTGTGATAGCCATGCATGTCTCGATTTCTGCGAGGCTCCTCACTTTAAAATGGTCTTGTGTCACATTGTGGGTAAAATCACATTAATCACATTGGCTTGTCCCGCCCCTGATTTTCTTGGGCTCTGCCTTGTATCTACGCCAAGAGGGTGTTATTAAGCTGAATCGCCTGGTCCCAGGAGGCTATCTCCCAAGGCAATACCTGAGTTCATGACTTGGCGCCTGAGGCGCCCCACTACAGGTAATGCAGAAGAAACCAAGCATTTTTTTGTGATAGCCACGCAGAGGTTTTTATTTGGAAGTGACTTCCCATAATAAAATGAGCTTGTGTCACACTCAAGTTTGGTGAGAAGTTAGTAAAATACTCATTCATTACACAGGCTTGAACCCAACCCCGGTTTTTCGGGTACCACCTCGCATTCACGACGAGTAGGTGTTATTAAACTGATCGCTCTGTCCCAAGGTGCCTTCATCCCTGCCAATACCTTTTTTGCGAGGGCTGAGTTTCTCGCTTGGCTCTTGAGGCTCCCCAATATCAGAAATGCCAACGGAATCGAGAATTTTTGGAAACGGTCACAAATGAGTCTCGATACGTTCGAAGCCTCCTTCCCCCAAACACACACATGCACAATAAAATGACCTTATGTTGAATCGAACCTGGTTGGGGGTCGGATAAATCATGTGCTGTTTTGAGGCAAATCCAACACAGCCAGACTTTAAGTGACATTGTTAATAAATAAGATGCCAATTAAGATTTAATGATGATTATTTAATGATCATTAAGAATATAACGTAAATAATTAAGGGAATTGTGGTGTTTGTGATGATGTTCTTTTCGTTACTGACAGACACGTAATTCCATTATTAAAAAAATAAAAGAAGAACACTTGGAACCTTATAACTGTATGCAAACATATGATTATTATTTTTGAATAGGAATAATTACTTGACACCATATTATTGTGTATACATTATTAGTATAAGGAACACTTGATACCATATAACTGTGTGCAAATAAATTCTTCTTCTTCTTCTTCTTCTTCTTCTTCTTCTTCTTCTTCTTCTTCTTCAATAAAATAGTTGAAGCCATTGTACTAATTATTTATATAAGATTGGAGTACTTGATACCAAATAACTTTATGCCCACAAATGATTATTGTTATTCTACTCCAGGCGAGTGTTTCCCACCAGCGTTAACTGGCAGACTTTCAATGAAGGTGTAGTACTGTTAAGGTCCCGTCTATCTGTAAGCGAATTGTTAGTATTTGATTGGAATACTTGATTTCATATAAACATGGCAAAAAATTCATAAGAAACGACCCAAAAATGTAAATATAAACGCACACTGAACGCAATTCTTGAACAAAATAACCTCAGACAAATTGACATGATGTTAAAACCAATCAGTTGATCACACAAGCTATCGATTGCATTTAGTGCTTAGGTTTATAGCCTCAACACTTAGTCACTCACCCAAAATTGTCTTTCACATTAATTGGTTACCAACCAAGACTAGAGAGTTCAGCTTGCTCTAATAATTTAAAGATAACTGAAAGCAGAAAAGCTGAGTTCATGCCTATCCCGAGTAAACTCTGTCTCAAACAATAACGTATACCTTGCGCGGACGCTAGGTGACCACCTTCCATAGAAGCCCGTGGAATTGGTATTTATCTGGCTTCCCACCAAGTCAGACTTAACACAAGGTCATTTCATAGAGGAGGGCCAACCATGAACCTTGATTGATACGTGGCCAGATAAACCTGCCCGTAGACAGGTAGAACATAAGTAAAACTGGAATTTCAATTAGAAAGGGTAATAAAACTAACACGTTTGTCATAGTAAATCGATTAGAAAATAATTTCAAATTACAAACCATCCTTGATGATCGCATGAATTAAAAGAAAATACTGAGTAAGAACATCACTAATTTCTTAAGAATTAAGCCAACAAATTCATCAACGCTAATAATGCTGAAATAGATTCTGTCAAATTCAACAAGATCGTGGTTGATTATCGTCATGGTTACATATATATATATGGAAACGTAAAAGCCCACAAACCTGGGTAATCCTTGCACCTCATCATTTCTCAAATATCCACTCTCGTATATCAATCATTAGAAATTATCAACTAACTGATCCTGCCATATTTACCAACTAAATATATTTTGAGTTCTACTGATGAATTTATACATATCTTAAACTCTAATTGAACAAATTATAGCGTTTTAGCTTCTCTTGGCATGGCAAGTCTCTTCGATAATTTTCTAGTGCCGTCATGGGCGTTGTATGAATGCTTCTCTGTTCTCATGCCATAAAATCACTTTATAGAATCGAGAAAATACAACCGAGAATGCTGTGTACTTCATTTAATAGCAACTCTTGCATAACAATAATCTCCAGCTACAGTCCCACCAATGCCAGTGATAAAACAGACATACTCACCTTCTACAATGAACTACCTTTCCTTGTTCGATACATTCCCAAACACAACGTTCTAATCATCTGTGAAGACATGAGTGCTCAAATAGATAACTACAAAAAATTATAAATTCTGCGTATAGAATTCGTCAAACAAAAATGGGTAACATCGAGCTGAATTTTCACTCAAGAACAGGTTAGCATGGCTTGATACTAAATTCCAAAAAAGGAGTGAAACCTATGGACCTACATCTACCCAAATAATTCTAAAGCGTTAATAGATTATATATTCATAAATAAGAAGTGGACAAAGGGCCCTATAAACAATGAGGCATACTCATCTTTTGAATGACTATCTTCCGATTACAGAATCGTCACGGCAAAGATACGCCTGAGTCTACGCAGAAATAAGAAACTGTCAAAACCATACATTACGATTAGTACTCACTTGCCAATTGAAATATTAGCCCTAAATATACGGTAAATGTATGAAAAAATTTGATTGTCTTCAGGAGATATCTGAAACGCATCCTTCGAATGACTATTTTAAAAACTTTGTCACTGCCCATATGGAAGCAGCTACAGAGTGTATACAAACCAAACCAAGAGCCAAGAGTAGAATTCCAAGTCACAAGTAATTAGGAAAAAACGAAATAATATGAAAATAGCATTCTTACTTAATTAAAGAAAACCGACAAATACCAACTTGCAGAAACTTAAGAAAACCCATTAAAAAAACAAAAACAAGAATATATCCCAGGTCAAATCAATAAAATAAGAAAATCGGTTGATGATAGGCAATCACGAATACAATGGCAGACAGTAAATTGAGCAAAAGGAAGAGCACCTCGAGAGTAAAACTAAAAGCTGTCAGCCAAGAAGAAAGAATACAGAAGTGGAAAGAACATTTCAAGAACTGCTTTGAAACTCCACTAAAGTCACTGATAAACCTATTATTAAAAATATTAATAGCTAACTAGACATCAGACTAGGACAGTTTACGGAGGAAGAACATAACGTTGTACTAACAAAAATTAAACGCAGAAAAGCTGCAGGCCCCGATGAAATACATCCAGAAGTATGGAAGACAAGGAAATTTGATGTCATACTTCTTCAATTATGCAACGCTGTCCATAAACAAAACAAGAAAGGTGAATTCGGCTTCACTGAGAACTACTGTGGCATTGCTCTTACTTCTATAGCTGCTAAGGTTTATGATGATCTGCTTCTCAACAATATCAAACCCGAAATCGAAATTGTTTTCGGAAAAATCAGAACCGTTTTCGAAGAATTCGATCCACAACTTCGCAGTCTTTGACTATATGTCGAATCATCGAAGGTGTAAAAAAATCTTGAGGTCACATTATTGTTCCTAAATTTTTTCAGGACATTTGATTCCATACATTGAGGAACGACAAAGAAAATACTACTAGTATATAGTCTCACCAAAGAAAATATTACAGCTATAAGGATGATTTACAGAAATACAAAAGCAAAGGTTCGCTCACCAGATGTAGGCAAAGACTTTTTCGACATTGTTGCTGGGGTTTAGCAAAGTGATACATTAGCTCCATATTTGTTTATACTCTACCTACACTACGTAATTCGAAGGTCTATTGATCTAATATAAGAAAATAACTTTACGCTAAAAAAAGCAAGAAGTCGACGATATCCTGCAAAAACTAAAACAGAAGCGCGTGATGATGATGATCTCATGCTTTTGCTAAGCTACCTGTCCAAGCTAAATGCCAACTGCATAGCTTGGGGCGAGTAGGAAGAGGTTGTGACTTCCACGTGAATGCAAGTAAAACAGAATACATGTTTTGAACGAGAAGGAACCATCTCCACTCTAAGTGGCAGGCCTCTAAAATTAATGAACAAGTTCACATAACTCGGCAACAATATCTCGTCAACTGAAAGTGATATTAATACCCAATTAGCGAAGGCATGGAGATCTATTAATAGGATATCGATAATATGGATGTCTGATCTATCAGATAAAATAAAACGTGATTTTTTCCAAGCGGAAGCTGTGTCAAATAACTTATGGATGTACCACATATCCCGATTAGGCTAGAAATTTGAGATGTACGGGTTTTCAGAAAAATTGATATCATTTCATCATCTAATAAACCAATCCTCGATCAAGTGATCTCACATTTTGACATCTTGTTTAGAAGCAACTCAAAAGTCTATGTTTAATGTTTTTTTTTTTGTTTTTTTTTCAGCTATAGAAATGTCATTCACCGTAAAAAAAATTTATTTGAACATTGAACATAGAATTCTGAGTTGTTTTTATACATGCTGTTAAGATTAAGTTATTAGATTACAAGATGCGATTGCCCAGTCGGCTGGGGCTGTAGAATACACCGACTGTTTCTCTGCAGAGGGGTAAGACCCCCCCCCAACAAGTGTCCTGGATATTGCACTAAACAATCTGATGGTGAGGTTCCAACTATGCTGGAGCTTTGGGGAATGCGGAGAACCCCTTTATTGCCATCGCTCCCAGGTCTACTCTGGCCCAGAGTGGTAGTACCTGATAAGAGTCCTATCTATGGGTTAAATAGAACTAAACGGTGGTTGGCGTTTACTGTTTTTGTGCATTTAAACTGCGTATTTATGCTGAACTGAATTGTTTAAAATAGAACTGTTTTGACATTAAACTGCGTACTAATGCTACACTGAATTGCTCGAAATAGAACTGTTTTGACATCTAAACTCTGTACATATGCTGAACTGAATTATCTGAAATAAAACTGTTTTGACATTAACTCAGTGTATTGCCCATGGGTTAAATAGAACTCACGGCATACTTATGCCAAACAGAATTGTTTGACTAAACTGAATTGCTTTAAATAGAAATGTTTTGGACAATTAAACCGTACTTACATTTAAACTGCGTGCTTATGCTAAACTGAATTATTTGAAATAGAACTGTTTTTTGATATTGAAACTGTATTTACACTAAACTGAATTGTTTGACATGGAACTGTTTTGACATGTAACTATGTGTAAACAAGATCTGTACTTATACTAAATTGAATAGCTCGAAATAGAAATGTTTTTCACAGTTAAACTGTACCTACATTTAAACTGCTTGCTTATGCTAAACTGAATTATTTTAAATTGAACTGTTTTTGTCATTGAAACTGTACTTTCACTAAACTGAATTGTTACATATAACTGCTTGAATAGTTTGAAATAAAAATGTTTTTGACAATTAAACTGTGTACTCATGCTAAACTGAATTGTTTTAAATAGAACTGATTATTTACATAAAAATGGATTCGGCGTTAAATAACCTACAAAGGTTGATATGCCATAAAACCCAATAAACCAAACAAAATGTGATTTTTTCAATACTGTGAATTTAAATGGTCTTTGTGTCAGAATGTTTTGTTTTCCTTAACCAGGATTAAAGTACGTTAGTCAACTACTAGGGTACGCTCCACAGACTCTACTCTCCCATTGTACTTAAAGGTTACGGTCAGAGTCAACATCTGATATCTGAATCAAAGTCACCGATGACTTCTACGTCGGTGATGGTAGTCGTCTTATTGGTAAGAAAAACACGAATCACCTCTCGCCTCAAATGTTGAATCTTTTTCTGTTTTATATCCTTTATTCAATTAACGAGGCTGAAGAAATACTTGGGAACGGAAAACGGATACACTAAGTGGGGTAGGTTTGAAGGTCTTTCTTTATTCTAGTAGGAACCAGCATTTAACAGTGTAGGGTGTATGACATCCTATACACTGGTTCTTCTGCTGTTTTGACTGTAAAGGAATGCGTAAGTCTTGAGTGAATAATATTAAATCTCTGCTTTCTATACAAAAATATCTAACAGTGTAGAGTGTTTGACATAATGTGATTGTTCCTCTTGTTTGAGTAAGTCTTGTGTGACCAAAGCGAAACTTGAAATTTGGTTTCTATTTGCTTCGCTTGGGTTTTATGACGTGTTTATTGTGTACGTTGTTATTCCAGCGATATGTCCATCTTGTATGGAAAAACTATTCCTGATAACTTATCTAGTTCCATCTCTTGACCCCTTGTTTATAATGTCGCACACCCCAGAAAGAAGAATTCCAAAGAAATGAGAATATTTACCTATACATTTATGTATTTATGAAGAGCTTCACTTTTCTGTTACATTTCACCTTTGTGAGAAGCGAGATAAATCTTCCATCTCTACGAATTTCAAGTAGGGAAAAGACTGTGATCCACCAATCATTTAGGATAGCATTTGTAAAGAGGAACAAACTGAGATATTGACTAACGGAATAAATTCGTTAAGTGTATTAAGTAAAAAGATTCCAGTTGAAGTTCCAGGTATTGCCTCACATATACTACACTGATCTGGGGCAGAGGATAGATATTTAGATCCAAGGCTCCTCTAACAGATACTATGGAAATCCTGGGCAGAGGATTGATATTCAAAACCACGGCAGGTCTTACAGATCCTATAGCGATCCTGAGCTGAGGATCTAGTTAGATTCTAGATACAGAAGAACAATAAATAAAAGTCCGGCAACTCCTGTAGTCCGGGAATTATTCGCCAGTTATAGTGCGCAACTCCCTTAGTCTGGCATCTCCCATAATCCGGCAACTCTAACAATAGTCCTGCAACTTCCATACTTCGGCAATTTCCTTGGTTCATTTATTCCCATAATGCAGCAACTCCTTTTGTCCGGTAACTCCATTAGTCCGGCTACTCACTTAGTCCAACAAATCCCTTATTTGGGCAACTCAGTGTGGCAAATTTCATACTCTGGCAACTTATGGTCCGAAAAATTCCATAATCCGACAACTTTGGTCCGACAATTTATCCCGTAATTCCTATAGTCCGGTAACTCTGGCATCTTACATAGCTCGGCAACTTCTTTGAAGTCAGTTTACTAGTAAAGGTCACCAATTTTATGTCTTCATAAGCCTTTTAAACACGTAAACACTTCATACTTAGTTTCAATATCAATATTTACAAGATATTTCATAATCATTTTGAACATTATCTGAAACAGATCTATTTGGATCATAGATGGGACCCTAACAGGTACTACTACTTCAGGTCAAACAGACTAATGACCACGTTGGGGTAACTTCACACTCTCTAGAAGTCCAGAACTAGAGCCTCATCATTGGATACAATTAGGTGTCATACCAAAAGCACTTCTTGGTGGGGGGTTAACCCCTTTGCAAGTGATGTAGTTGGCGTATTCTAAGCCTCACTAACAATGGGAAAATGGTGTCTATGTATAAATGATTGCATGAGGTAGGTAGGTAGGTAGGTAGGTAAGAGTTGAATTTTCAAATGGATACTTTGCTGTGCAAACAAAATAATTGCTTGCACGTGTTACTTTCGTAGGCGGGGTTTTGACAGTGATTGACAGTTGAAATTAACCAATCGACTTCCACTCTCTCAAAATGGAGCAGATGTTTAAATGATCCTGATAAAGCAACCAAAACGTAGATGCAGGGTAATGCTTTATCACTAACCCCTACGAAACTTAAAAATTCCACATCAACTATTTTGAATTCGAAACTATTTTCTCCGAAAGTATTGGCCCACGAAATTGGCAGGTTTTTAAACCTTGGTATAAAACGATGTAGTGGAAAAACGTGTGAATATATCACCTTTTTAGGACAATGGTATTCGGATGAATGACCCCAATGGAAACTGGCTTGCTGACCCCTAAAACAAAAGGTCAGAACCGTGTTCAGGTCGTGAAGAGCCACAACAATATTATGGAGATCACACCTATGGTTATATATTAATTTTGCTTTAGTTTGGAACAAGGCCAGAGATTTTATGTATTCAATTATGTGGGAATTTGCTATCGCTTATAAATATTTATTAATAGAGATAGCGAATTCGTAATTATGATGTGCCTCAATGTAGCTGCTGTGGGAAAACGAGTCGATTCATGAAGATGATATATATATATATATATATATAAATGGGTAACATTCATATATATATACATATATATATATACATATATGTAGGTAAGATTGATACATATATATATATATATATATATATATAAGTCGTAAATTTAGTGACTGTAGTCGAGAGCAACCCGAAGTTTCCCTGTTCATTTGCTACTACACCAAGGTATAGGGGAAGGCACTACTATTTTCCCTGGATTGCTACACTTTACCCTTGATTTGTACTTTATAATACTGAGTGTTAAGCAAGGCAGCATCAAGTACCATTTTTGAGTCTTTGGTATGACTCGACCAGGGTTTGAACCCCAGTTTCCAGACCCATTGACATATAAATAAATCTTACCCATATATACATATATATATATATATAGATATATATATAAATTTCCCATATATATATATATATATATATATATATATATATATATATATATATCTTACCCATATATAGGTAAGATTTGGAATAAAATCCGATGGTTTGGCTTAATTTCTTTGTTTAATTGCATATCAACCTTCGTGGGTAATTTAATACTGTAGCCATGTTTGTAGAAGAACACTTGTACTTTAGCCCATAGCTGGAGGGATAAGGGGATTCATCTTTTTCCCAAGGGCATTAGTCCGAAAGTGAACTTAAAAACGCAACTGGAGTTCAAACTGGCTTAGTACGATGTGGTAGTCCAGCATGTCAACCGCGAGGCCTCTTGATTCCCCCTAAAATCCAACAGATTTATTTGAATTTTTCTATTCCGTGAAACTTGGAGTCGTGAGTTTTTAACCCAGCTTCCTTATTTTCTTCATTGTTTGCTTATACGTGGTTATATTGCTCTGCATTTTTAGTTTAGACTTTACCGTTTAGGGGCACTTGTGGCATTATACTTTAGCCATATTTTATGGAGGGGTCCTCGTTATGTAGTGGCTAACATTCTGGGCTGACATTGTAGTAAGTGAGTTCGAACTCTAGTTGAGCCCTTACCTTCAATTTTGGACTAATACCTTTGGGAAAGGTATGAAACCCCTTATCACCATAATAACCGTATGTATATATGTGTGTGTGTGTGTGTGAGAGTGTGTGTCTGTGTTTGTGTGCTTTAATCAAAGAGGTGACATCCCCTCACTAAATGAGGGTCCTCTGAAACTAGTGGACAAGTTCACCAACCTCGGAAACAGGGTTTCATCAACCGAAAATGACATCAGCATGCGACTACCAAAGGCATGGACAGCTTTCGATAGTCTATCGGTCATATGGAAGTCAGGTCTGTCCGATAAAAGAAAACGCAGTTTTTTTCCAAGCAGTGATCGTGTCGATACTGCGATATGGATGCACCACGTGGACGCTGACTAAGCGTAGGGAGAAAAAGCTTGACGGCAATTACACAAGAATGCTGCGAGCCACACTGAACAAGTCCTGGAGACAACACCCAACAAAACAGCAGCTGTACGGCCACCAACTACCCATCACGAAAACCATCCAAATTAGACGAGCCAGACATGTGGAAAACTGCTGGAGAAGTGAGGACAAACTCATAAGCGATGTACTCCGGTGAACCCCTTCACACGGACGAGCAAAAGTTGGACGACCAGCTAGAACCTATCTATAGCAGCTCTGTGCCGATACGAGATCTAGCCTGGAAGATTTACCTGGAGCGATGGACGATAGAGACGAGTAGCGAGAAAGGATCAGTGAGATCCATGCTAGCAACATGTATGTGTGTGTGTGTAGTTGATTGATTAAATGATGAAGTCACTTTTTGTCTATATGATTTTATCAAGATCCTTTCAAGTTTCCTGATAAGTGTTTTATTTTTAGTTTTGAATTGGTAGATAAATTTACCTTAATTGTCCCGAGCGCTTTCGGACATAAGGTTTGCTTACATGTGATAAAAATGTAAAAAGGACGTTATTCCCAACCAAACCTCTTGGCATAAAATAAGTCTACACTGTTTGATATGCTATTAGAATACAAAAAGAGGCTTTTATCTATCTATCCACCGACTGTGTTCAAACAAATAATTAAATCAATTGCAAAACGACAGTTCCTAAATTCAAGTTATAGCGACTTTTTCAACAGGGCAAAAAATAAATACGAGAAAGCACAAAAATATCAGGTACCAATTCAAGTTATCATTCATAAACGAGATTGAAAAAATGGGGGAAGTCTCTGTAGTGTAATGGTTAAAGTGCTGGACTGCGGCCTCAAAGTAAGCGTGTTTGAACTCCAGCCGCGCTTTTACGTTCACTTTCGGACATGAAACAGGTATGGACCCTCTTATGAACTCGGTATATAGCATCATTGCTGTTCTTCTACAAGGATGTATTTGGCATTAAATAACCCACAAAGGTTGGTATGCCATGAAGCAAAGAAAATGAATTAAAGCAATGATAGTAGTGATATCATATTTACCAACCCCTCCGCTCGGGTAGGATATGACAAAAGGTCAATTTTTAAGCGGTGTTTAACAGGTTTGAATTCAGATTTTTCCTTATCCTAGACTAGTTGCCTCACCAAGGCTGAAGAAACCAGTCTGCCCTGCTATTTACACATACCTGAAGGGAGAATAATTGGCTTCATACCTTTCCCAAGGTTATTAGTGCTATGTGAAATGCAATCAGTCTCGTCCAGGATTTGAACTCGTATCGCCGTGTCCATTTCCTACGACGATAACCATTACACCACGGGCACTGCCATATACATATGATAGTAGTGATATAATAATTAGACAGCTAGAGTACCAAACCTTTACGAATGAATTCGAGTCAAATTGGGTGCCCATTCATAAAAATCTTCGTAAATTACTTAATGATAGTGGCAATGACGTGCTACCAATAGTTTTAATAACAAAAGAAAGAAAAGAAAAAGAAGCATCAATAACGCCGTCATAACTAAGCTTAGTAGAATTTGATTGACAAACACTTCTCGAAATGACATAGCCCAGTCAGCTGGAGCAGTAGTATACATCAACTGCATCTCTGCAGAAGATTAAGACTCTCACTCCGCAACGAGTGTCTTGAATACGACACTAAACAAGCTAATGTTAAGGCTTCAGTAATGCTGGAGCTTTGGGAAATGCGGAGTACTCCGTCATTGCCATAGCTCTCAGGTCCAATCTAGCCTGGACGGGTAAAACTTTAAATGTTCATATCGATGGGTCAAATAGAACTGTTTGACATTTTAACTGAGTACAAACAAATAATTTATGCTAAAATGAATTGCTTGGAATATAACTATTTGACCATTTAACTATGTGGAAATAAATGAGTAATGTTTAATTGAATTGTCGATTATGTATTGCAATACTTGGAACATTTAAACCATGTGCAAACGATTAATAGTAAATAGAATTATTCGTATAAGATAGAAATGACTGAAACCATTTTTTCCCAGCTCAGGCTCGTGTAAAAATGTTATCAAGAAAATGTGTTTAGTAACCATATATTTAATACATATTTATAAAAAGGATTGGGCATTAAATAAACTACAATTGTTGATATGCTATAAGACCAAACCAAACCAAATCTTAAATGACAAATTCCAAATATTTAACTGGGATACTTTAACACGGGCCATTGGTCTAATGAGTTGAGTGTTCGTCAATAGGCCGGGAGACCCGGGTTCAATCCCAGGTCGAGTCATACCAAAGACTCAAAAAATGGTACTTGATGCCGCCTTGCTTAGCACTCAGCACTATAAGGGGAGCAATCCAGGAAATGGGGTAGCGCTTTCCTTTACACCTCGGTGTAGTAGCTATTGAAAAGGGAACCTTCGGGTCACCCACGACTAAGGTCGCCAACTTTACTTACTTTGAAAACGAATTTTGAGCTGCGCCAACAATAGGTAACAGATTATTTTTTAAAAAGTATAATAGCAAAATACTAAACTTAAATAGAAATACAACCCCCCACATCCTCCACCAACGAGTGTCCTAGATATGACACAAAATTGTATTGATGGTAAGGCACTAGTCCTGGAGCTTTGGGAATATAAACGTAAAATGAATATCCCTTTGACAGTGAATATTTGACAAATGATATTGTTTATCAAAAAACAGAGAAAACCGACAATCAGCCAAATATTTAGGGTTCACCGAATGACACTTGAGAGTTCTTGCAAACATAAAAAAAACTTTCCAAAAGACATGCCAACAGCACAACGCTATCTAAATATGTATGAGATTGCAAAAATCAGTTTAATAAATGACCCCATTGTAGAAACGAAAATTGTAAAAAGGGACGAAAGTTTATGGAACTGACTCCAGAAATTGTGGATTATGTTTGGAGGAGACATTAAATACTACATAAAAACCTATATGGGAACTACACAGGGAGGCTACATGCTATTTTGTACAAATCCTGAAAGAAGCAGCACACTAGATAATTGCATTTGTTCGGCCGCTTACTGCCCACCTCACGAAAAGACGAGAAAGACATGCTGAGCACTGTCAAGGAAGTGAGAACGAACTCATAAGCGACATTCTCCTAAGGACTTTTACATAAAAACACATCAGTATTCGTCGACTAGAAAAAATAACTTACATTCATCAGCTCTGTGTGGACACTGGGTGTCGTCAAGGAGACTTACAGAGAGCAATAACTAATGCTATCAGCATGAATTGATGATGATTAATATGTTCGTCAATACGAAAACCTTTTTCCTTTAAATTTGTATATCAATTCTTTGTTCATCTTAATCAAATGACTATGTATATATATATTACCTAAAAGACACAACAGTTCTGCTGCTTGAGATTGTAGAACACTCTGATTGTTAAGACCCCCACCCACCAACGAGTGTCCTATATATGACACAAAATTGTATCTGATGGTAAGGCTCTAGTCTTGGAGCTTTAGGAATATAGAGTACCTCTTCAAGTCTATTACTCCAGGTCCACTCTGACTCGGAGTGGTAGAACTTATTAGAGTCTCTTCTATGAGTCAAACAGAACTGTTCAATCTTTTACTAGAGTTTATGAATATTGCATAGAATTATTAATGTCAAATAGCAATACTTAAAACCATTTAATTGTATGTGGACATATAAGCTCTGAGTTGTTTAAAAACGATACGTAGAAACTATTAGGTTACAAATTATATATATATATATATATATATATAATTTGGAGACGTTCATGTTGTAACGGTTACTGTCGAAGAAAATGAACATGGTGACACGAGTTCAAATCCTAGATGAGAATGTTTGCCTTTCACCTAGCACTAATACTCTTGAGAAAGGTATGAATCCAAATATTCTTCCTCCCGGCATAGTGAATAGTAGGGGAGACTGTACTCTTCAATCTTGGTATGGCAACCTGTCTCGGAAAAGAAAATCTTTTAAACTCCACCTTAAAAATTGACCTTGTGTTGCAACCTGCTCGTGCAGAGGTGTAGGCACACACACACACACACACACACAGACACACACGAACATACACGAACATACACATACACACACACACACTCGCACGCACACTCGCACGCACACACACACACACACATATATATATATATATGGGATTTGGCATTAAATAACCCGCAAGCGTTGATAAGTCATAAAACACAACCAACCAATGACACACATACATGAATATATGTATAAATCGGTAAATAAATATTTATATATGCAGATATTATTTAAAAGAGTATAATACACAATACAACATATTCTATTATTCTATTCCCTGTTATCAAGATGGCCTGGAAGAGCGGGGACTTCGATGACCTCTATCTCTATCTTATTGTTGTTGGTCAGTTAGAAACGAAACAAAGCCAACACCGGCACCTCCCATGTCCTCCTTCAGAACTCTGCCGTTTGAGAGCCGACAGGGTAGCGTTTAATCTACTTATAAAAAAAAGCCTAAATGAACAGATGTGAGGTATCATGGCTGGGTGAATGTTAAAATCCGACCCTGTCACCGGTCAGGGATCACAGGTTGGTACCTTGAAATATCTTAAAGATCGTTCGGGTCCTTTATAAGTCGATCGTCTACACCGAGGTTATTATAGTTCTGAAGTTTTCTTAGAAACAATTATTAAAAATCAAGGGCGTTATTTTGTGCTGCTATTAATAGAAATTCAGTTTCTCTCAATAGATGTCCTTTGCATAGCCATTTCCTGGTCATCTCATGTGCAACGTCTTTATCTTGTCGCTCGAAGTAGCTATACTGTTCTTTCTCTTCTAAGTTTTTTTCCCACTTTTCTTTTCTAGATTTTAGAATACACTTTGCCCAGTCGGCTGGGGCTGTAGAATACATCGATTGCTTCTCTGCAGAGGAGTAAGACTCCACCCCCCAACGAGTGTCCTGATATTACACTAAACAATCTGATGGTGATGTTTCAGCATTTGGGGAATGTGGAGTACCCCTTCATTGCCATCGTTCCCAGGTCCACTCTGGCCCGGAGTGGTAGCACCTGATAAGGGTCCTATCTAAGGGTTAAATAGAACTAAACCTTGCTTCTTTCACTATACTGATTTTTGCATTTAAACTGCGTATTTATGCTAAACTGAATTGTTTAAAATAGAACTGTTTTAACATTGGAACTGCGTACTAGTGCTGAATTGAATTGCTCGAAATAGAACTGTTTTAAGGTCTAAACTGTGTACTTATACTGAACTGAATTATCTGAAATAAAACTGTTTGACATTTAACTCTTTGTATTTCCCAGTCGGTTGGGGCTGTAGAATACACTGACTGCACCTCTGCAGAGGGGTAAGAACCCCCCCCCAACGAGTGTCCTGATATGACACTAAACAATCTGATGGTGAGGTTCCAGCAGTGCTGGAACTTTCGGGAATGCGGAGTACCCCTTCATTGCCATCGCTCCCAGGTCCACTCTGGCCCGGAGTGGTAGCACCTGATAAGGGTCCTATCTATGGGTTAAATAGAACTAACAGCATACTTATGCTAAAATGAATTGTGTAAACTGAATAACTTGAAATAGAAATGTTTTTGACAATTAAACCGTACTTACATTTAAACTGCGTGCTTATGCTTAACTGAATTATTTGAAATTGAACTGTTTTTCGATATTAAAACTTTATTTACACTTAACTGAATTGTTACATATAACTGCTTGAATATTTTTAAATAGAAATGTTTTTGACAATTCAACTGTACTTATGCTAAACTGAATTGTTTTAAATAGAACTGATTATTTACATAAAAATGGATTTGGCGTTAAATAACCTACAATGGTTGATATGCCATAAAACCCAATAAATCAAACCAAACCAAACTTAGAATGCACTAGATTCTAGAATACACTTATCGTATTCCTTACGTAAGAGTATAAAAGAATTGTCCTCAATGTGACACAAAACTGCATCTGATGGTAAAGTTCCAGTTCTGGAGCTATTGGTAGTATGGAGTACTCATTCATTGCCATCACTCCCCGGTTCACTCTGACTCGGAGTGGTAGCACCTGTTAGAGTCCCATCTAAGGTTCAAAATTATTAGAATTGCATCGGAATATTTGAAGCCATCAAAAAAGTGATTATTATGTAAAAGAATTATTAATTGTAGATAGAAATACTTAATATATAGCCGTGTGAAAAAAAAACTCTGACAAAATGACGACACAAAAAAATGTTAACATGCTGTTAAAATCAATCAATCAATTAATTATTTAACAATACTGTTAAATATGATGTTATTCTTTATAGCTCGGCAATGTCTGGTACGTCTTTAACTATATATGTATGTATGTGAGTTTGTGTGTATATTTACTAAACCCCCAACCCAGGATGTAACTGAAAGTCAATTTTTGTGTGATTTGTTTTTTTATTTGGGTTTTATGGCTTATCAAGCATTGTAGGTTATTTAATGTCAAATCCATTTTTATACAAATTAACAGTTCTCTTTCAAACAATTCAGTTAAGTATAAGTACACAGTTTGTCAAAAACATTTTTATTTCAAGCTATTCAGTTTAGTTAAATAGTTCTAATTCAAACAATTCAGTTTAGCGCCAGTACAGTTTCATTGTCAAAAACATGTATACTACAGCCCCAGACGACCGGGCAATTTTAAGTCATATATATATATATATATATATATATATATATATATATATATTGAAATATGGGTTCCACGTACGCTTCTTCGATGAATTTGATAATGATATAGCTTATATATGGAAATAGTGCTTATAACTCAAAGAAAACGTTCAAAAATATAATGTACTTGTATCTAAGGCCGTTGGAACTGAAATATCCAAAAACAAATTTATAATTTTCAATATTTTGATAAACCTTTCCTCATCTTTCGGTGTTAAAAAAACATCTAAATATTGTTTCGAAAGTTCTATTCCAGTTGCCTTAGATGTAAGTACATCATGTCTTTTGGGGACACCTCAGGTGGTGTAATGGTTAATAAGCTAGACTAACAAACTTTCACGAATGAGTTCTATTCTGATTGGGTGCCCCATTCATATGGCCTTGTGCCACATCTGAGCAAAGTGCTAAGTAAATTCCTACATCATTTCTTTTCAACGTTTTCTTTGAGTTAATAGCGTTATTTCCATATATAGGCCATGTCATTACACCACGAGCGAATTCTCTTTGTTCGTAAGATTAAAATCTAAGACCTCATCGCAAAGGATTTTGCGCGTTTACAATTGTGCTGTTTCGCACATAATTTTACAGCAGACTGCTTCATCTTTGCTTCATTTACTTTCTAATATTCACTTCCTTTCTTTTTTTATTTTTTATTTTCATTCTATTATTATCATCATGATACTTGTCATTAGAACGATTATTACCTGAACCAAAAGATTTAATGTCACTCAGAAACTTAAGATTTGACTACGAAGAGACACTTGAGGTATCTTCACTTATCTGCCATTTCCCGGGTGAATTTACTGATCCGCTCAATTGGAAGTAGTTTTTTTCAACGAGCCTCTTCAGTAGGCTTAACGTTGACTTCCGTGTGGATTTTCACCTTCTTACACTAAGGAAAGGTATGAACTGTCTTATTCTCACAGCTATGGGTTATATAGTACCAATTCTGTTCTTTTACTATAAATAACCCACAAAAGTTGACACGTCATTAAACCAAGAAGCCAAATCAAACCAACTCCAGTGAGAACTCATTTGAAATATGATAAACTTCTTCGATTTCTTATTTTACAACATACTTCGCTTTTCTGTAGTGGAAGTGTGACTAGCATAACGGTTATCGTCATTGGAATAGTTTGCATTAGTTTGAATTTGATTGTTTAACGCCGTGTCAACTCCTTATGGGCTATTAAATTCTGAAATTTGAATAACTTATAAATATTTGATAGGAATCATAAACATATATTTTAATATTCCATTGTGTTTTGTTAATAACAGTTTTTCCCCATAAACTTTTCTTTGCATACAGTTATATGATATTAAGTATTGCTTTCAAATACTAAGGATATATATATATATATATATATATATATATATATATATATATATATATATTTGCATATCTTATATATATAACTAAATAAAATCAGGCATTCTTATCTAACACTAATAATTTACATGCAATTATATGGTTTCAAGTGAATTGTAAGTATAAAATTCAACGTTAATCAACGTGAAATGCTAGAATTGCCAAAATATTTAAAGATTGAACAGAGCGCAGAGAAACTCTCTCTCTCTCTCTCTCTCTCTCTCTCTCTCTCTCTCTCTCTCTTTATATATATATATATATATATATATCCAGGTAGCATGTTATCTTTTAAACAGCTTTGATTGAATAAGACAGATATTTCACTTCTGTTTATTCTACTAGTGATCCATTCAATCTTCGTACGAGTCGATTGACATCTGGATACAATGAATTCAAAAAGGCACCATATTTTTCACATGTACGTTCGGCCCCAGCTGGAGTCATTTTCTGGGGAACGAATATTTGAAATGACAAACACAATGACGCGATGTATTCAGTTATTTAAAGATTAAGAAGAACAATTGGGAGGGAAGTTTACGAAAGAGAAGAACTTTAATGGAAGTAAAAAAATAATTGGCGGGAAAATGCTAAAGGCATTTCAGAAAATATGGTGCCTTTTTGAATTCAATCATTTTGATGTGATCTATTAAAATAGACAAACGCGATTTGTCTTATTGAATCACACACACACACAAACACACACACACACACACACACACACACGTGTATATATATGTATATGTATAAAGTCATCATGCTGTGCATCCAGAATACGCCGATTGTATACCTTAAAGAGAAAAAAGAGTCTTCCCCTCCACACACCAAGAAGGGATGTCCTATGAATGGCGCGAAACTTCATCAGATGGACAGGCTCCTGTTCTGGAAATAAGGAGAACGTGGAGTACTCCTTCATTGCCATTACTCCCAGCTCCACTCTGACCCAGAGTGATACACAACCTGAAAGAGTTCCCATCTGTGGATCAAACAGATCTGCCTAAAAATTATTCGTCTTCGATAGGAACACCGCAAACTATTTGTATTAAGAAGAGTAACTTTAAGCTATAATTATCTACTAAGGATTCTTCTTCTTCTTCTTATTATTATTATTATTATTATTATTATTATTATTATTATTATTATTATATCTCTCCTTGTGAGTTTTTTCAAACCAAAGTTAGCTAGTTTTCAGTCCCTGAACTTTGAGTGATAGCAAGTTTCCTCAGGTTTCCAGGACTCTTCTCAGGATTCTAGTCGATTTCAGCAATGCTGTTGTCTGGATGGTTTCGATTCTCTCACTGATTTCCAGTTCCTTCAGTCCTTGGTTCCTGGGGATCGTTCCGAATGCACCAACTATAACTGGTAATATCTTGACCCTCATGTTCCAGAGTTTTTTCAGTTCTCTGGCAAGGTCCAAGTATTCCTTTATCTTATCGCTTTCTTTTTTTTTTTCAGACTATGATTGCGCCTGAACATCAAAATCCATAAGATGGCAAACTTTTTCTTTTTTTTCTCATATTTTATCAAATCCATTTGGTGCCATTTAAAAATTTTTTTTAATCAACTCAAGGTTTGATCATCTGGTCCGGATTAGGTTATTATCATCATTATTATTATTACACATTGCGAGTTTTTCATACGAGCGCAAACTGATGGTCTTTCTCAGGGGTTTGAGAAACCGCAAGTCTCCCTAAGTCTCCCGGACTCTTCTCAGTATTCTTACCGATCTTAGCAATGCTTTAGTTTGAATGGTCTCAGCATATCCTCTGATTTCTAGCTCTTCTAGTCCCCCTACCGTTCCGAGTGCACCAACTATAAATGATATCACCGTCACGTTCATGTTCCATAACATTTTTAGTTCTCTGGCAAGATCAAAGTACTTGTCTCTCGTTTTGTTTTCTTTGATTTTCTCTCTGTTGTCCGTCAGGATGACAAAGTTCACTTGTCGAAAGATTCGATTCTTTTTTTTTTTTCTTTTTTTCATAAATGATCACTAGATCTGGTTATCTAGCCGGGATTTGGTGATCCGTTTTGTATCTCAAAATCCGAGTGAATTTTCCTTACGAAGGATTCTGGTTTGTGCATATAGCATGTTGTAGAATTTCCTGCACAATTCTCAGTTGATCACCTTTTTCACCCAGTCGTGTCTAGTCTCATACTCTTTTTGCGTCAATTTGCTGCATTCGCATATTATGTGATTAATCGTTTCATCTCTGTCTCCACATAACCTACATTTGCAAATCTATTTTCGCTTTAACATGATTGGTCCTTATGGCGTTGTTTTATGCTGCTATTAGAAGAGTTTCAGTTTCTCTCTTCAAGTCAGATTTCACCATTGTGTCTCTTGAAATATCTATGCAGTTGTTTTACTTCCCATTTCTATTTCCTAATTGTTGTTGTTCTGTTGATACTTATGTTTTCTGTGCTATTTCCAATCGCTGTAATTACTCTTTCTTTGCTCTTTTGTTATGCAGTTTTTGATTCGTCGTATTAATACATCCCCACTATCTTCAATACTGGCAAGTAATGTTCTTCCTTCCTTTCTTGACTCTTATCAATTTGTCTATATCATCTGTTGGGTGTAAGGCCTTATACGACGTCATTAGCTTTCTAGTTCTCTGGTTCATTTATTAACGTTCTTCCATTGTTTATTTCAAGATTAGTCCCAAGTATTTTACGAGAGGTTAGCCCCGGGGTTAATCAATTTGATGAGATTTCTTTTGCAGAGCTTGATTTTGAGAAGTTTTCTTGTTCGTCAAAAATACTCTTTTTAAAATTTTTTCTTTCATCTTTAATTGATTTTTCAAACTGGATGGGAACTTATTCTTTATTTTGTAGCAGTTGTTGAAACAAAAATTTCGCCACGTTATGCCTTTTTTGCTGAGCCACGGTGACATACATTTAGATATCCGAATCATAAATTGTTGACGCAAAGTGTGACTTTTGACCCAATCCATCGAGCCTTGAGTTCAACTACTCTTAACAAAAGTCGTCTGTTACTGTTTTGGTCTAAAAAGTTGTTTTTAACAACTCGACTAATGCACGAGCATCCTTTAACTGTAATGAATGTGAGCTACACTTATAAAAGCCACCAGCCCTAAAGAACAGGTGTGAATCGGTTTGCTTAGTGAGGTTCATTTGGCGACTTTGAAGTCGGCTCGAAGGGTTTTTAGTATTTGGATAATGGCTTAAAACTTGAAACTTTATATCTCTCGGAAAATTGCTTCTTCTGTTTGAATTTATTTGTTTATTGCGACCCCCCCTCAAAAAAAACAACATTGTCTACGAGGAGCTATAAAATTGCCGCTGCCAAATCAATCCATTTTTATGAGTTTATTATCTGGATGTACGGATTAATTTTTTAAGCAAGGGAGGTAATTGTGCTTGAAAGATCATACGAAAAAGATATTCAAACCGAACGGGGGCCTGCTGAGATTACAAGCCTTTGTAACACACACACACACACACACACACACACACACACACACACACACACACACACACACACACACACAAACTCATACATGCATGCACACATATAAACACACACATAAATCTGTACAAACATATATATACTAATATATATGATATATATATTTTCATACATATGTACGCACACAAATATATTGACACACTAATATATACACGTACACACTCATATATACACACTTATAAAGGAGAAAACCCTGTAGTGTAGTGGCTAACGTACGTGATTGTGGCATCGTATTAAGCGAGCTCGAATTCCATTCATGCTATTACATTCACATCAGAAAGGCATGAAAATATCTATCCCCACCAGCTATTGTTTAAATAGTAATGCTGCTGTTCTTCTAGAAGATTGATTTATCAATGAACAAAAGAAACCAAAACCAAACACACACACACACACACACACACACACACACACACACACACACACACACACACACACACACAAACATATATACATTCACATATGTATACACGTATACACATTTATACGCATATATGTAAAAACATACATGCATACCTAAATATACACACATTTACATACATAAATATATATATATATATATATATATATATATATATATATATATATATATATATATATACACGCATATATGTATACATTTACACAGATATTCACACCCGCACACTCATATACATACACATATACATAGATATATATATTCATATATATATATATGTTCACACACATACACATGCATATATATGCGTATATATATATGTGTATATATATGTGTGTGTGTGTGTGTGTGTGTGTGTGTGTGTGTGTGTGTAAAATTCTATTCATACACCCCTTCAAGTTAAGCAGGAAAAAAATTTCAAGAATTTTTTAATTTTTAATTAATTTTTTGTGATTTGAGCTTATTAAATCTTCAAACTCACCGCTATTTTTTTTCTGTATTAGAGGGATTCCCTTTCCCATTTTAATTCAATGTAGAATTATCCCCCATTTCCGGAACAGTACGTACTGGAAAAAATAAATGAGCAGACACGTTAAATTATTTTAATTTTATTTGACTTCCGGGTTGAAGGTGTCCTTTTTTTTTCTTTAATACTTTATCCGGAAATTGGATTAGAATGTCAAAAGGACGCTACGCCTCGTAAAATGTAGAATAATTTTCTTTTCGAAAAATGAAAAAATTGCAGTGAGTTTGAAGGTGTAATTTGTTTAAATTACAACAAAAAAATCCTACATTTTTTTCCGGTGAACTTGAACCGATGCATGTGTACAATAATCTATCTATCTATCTATCTATCCACTCTTATCTACTACAGCAGATTTAAGATATCAAATCTCATTCTTAAAAGTAATACAAACTCCCCTTAATCCTCCCTAAACCAAATAAATCCACATATCCATTTCAGTAGTGTCTCCCCAACACCACCATATGTACCCCTAATACCAATAATAACCATACAATCACTTTCCCGTCACCTTATTTACCACCTTTCAAGTGACATAAAAAACAAATAACTACCGCTATAACACTAATAAATTTACATCAACTGAAACACGAAAAGTCCTCGCTATTTTTATCGAAATTATATATAAGAATAACAACAACAAATAACACCTACAAATCTTAAAGATCATCTGTATTAAAAATATAAGCACCCAAACATAAATAAAATAGAATTCAATACGAATATTATTATACTAAACATCCTCACCAATTAATATGCTAACCAAACTACCCCCGACAGTACTAAATCCTTCCAACAAAATGAATATCGGCACCAAACTAAACAAAAAACAAGCAATGCCAACACATTTTTTGAAAATTCCCACTGAATATGATCAATTGATATGCTTGAAAGGGCTTGAGAGCAGAACCAGTGCCATAAATAAAACATATAGCAACAATACATATTATTAACATTGATAAATTGACATCTACTGAAATACGAAAAATTATCACAAATAACATGAAAATCAAAACGCATAGAGTCAATAGTATTAAAAATTGGAAAGCGAACATAAATAAAATAGCATTCAACATCAACATTATCATACAGAACATCTTCAACAGTTTATACGCAAACCAAACCAAACAAAAACAAACAAAAAAATGATCTTTTTCGAAAAGCAGGTTGCATGAGACACAGCTCGCACTACTAAAAAAATCAAGGTAATTTTACGCTGACGATACCTCAACTATTTTTTCTTCTGAAGATCCTACGCGTATGTACCTGCTTTAGAAAGGGAAAACAAGTTTGCAGGGGGAATCTCTTCGGTAAAAAATAGTCTTGGTATTATCACTGATATCAATATGATTAATACACATTGTTACTGTGATACATGACGGAATAATTAAAAGAAAAAATGAATTCTTGAAAAATCAATGTATTTAATATGCATATGATCCGTATCTTAGAGAAAAAATTGAATATTCTTATAACCCCTGAGTCAAAATTTTACGAAAACAATTTTCAGCAAATTACAGGCGCATATTTTAATAAACATAATTTTCCTCGTGAATTTAAGTAGACCATTTAGAAGGTACCGTGGGCTGCCAGGAGTCCGCAGGCCGCTGTTTGCCCATGACTGGTCTCTATTAAGATGATTGTTGACTTCTTTTCCTTTCATTTGTAGAGGAACACTTGTTTCAGTCCATATTCTATTTCGTTTTACGGCATATGTGTAAAACTTAGAGATGTGTCTCAAGTAAAATCAATTGAAAGATACAAAAGGTAGCATAGAATTTTCACCCTCATGTATATACAAACATTTTTTAATAAACAGTAATGTAGCATATTCACTCATTAAATGGGGATTATTCTTTAGAATCCAAAAGTCTCTTTTCTCTCTCTCTCTCTCTCTCTCTCTCTCTCTCTCTCTCTCTCTTTCTCTCTCACACACACACACACACACACACATATATATATATATATATATATAAATGAACAATGTTCATCTCTACGCTCCGCAACGGAAAGTCTCCTGGCGAAGACGAACTGCAACCAGACGTTATCAAGAGACGAGGTAGGAAGCTGGTCGATCTACTCTACACTATCATAAAAGACCCTTGTGAAAAATTGGAAGTCACTGCAGACTGGAAGGAGGCCCAACTTCAAGAAGGAAGACGGAAGATTGCGGAAACTATACCGGGATCTCGCTTCTCTCTATACCAGGGAAAGTGTTTACTCGTAAACTTAACGCTATCGACCCAAGTGGAAGATTACTAACTTGAGGCACAATGAGGGTTCCGCGCAAACCGAGGAACTATGAACATTATCTTCTCCTTTCGACAAATACAAGAAAAATGCATTGAACAGAATATGCCCCACAACATTATATTTGTCGACTTCACAAAAGCCTTCGACACTGTGAACATGAAAGTGCTATGGAACCTCCTACGGAAGCTAGGAGGCATTGATCACTTAATCAAGCTCTTATCTGCTTTGCATACAGGAATGAAGACATCAGTCAGCTTAAGGGGAGAACTTTTGGAAGTATTTATGGTTGGGAAAGGTGTGAAATAAGGCTGCTTTCTTGCCTCCATACTGTTCTCGATTTTTCCTTCTATATTCTTGTCTGATGCCTTCACACAATGAGTATGGATACAGAGTAAATCGGAGGCAGATCTGTTCAATGCCAGTCAATTTAAGTCTACAAGAAAACCCAGAAACGCTCTGGTAGGCGAGCTTATATTTGCTGATGACACTGCCTTCGTGGCACACAACCACCAAGATGCGTAGGAAATAATCACCCGTTTATCGAAATCTGCAACAGCATTTGGGCAGAAAATTAACCTTAAGAAAACTTAGGTTATGTACAAACCCCTTTTGGTATCACATGACATTGGCCAAGACATAGAAATAAAGGGCCGGGTACTAAGATACCTAGAGGTGTCATTACAATATGATGTATCAACTGTGCAAATACTAGATGTCTGGCGTAAACGATACACTCGCCGAAAGTAACCAAAGATGAGCTGACCACTTGGGCAGACTGTTAAAACATCCTGCGTTAAGCATGCAAGTTATCTCCCCTGATACTCTCGATAAGAGAAGGCGTTATTCGGGGACCGGAAGTAAACAAACGACCATATTGGTTTATGTGAAAGTGTAAGAAGAAGGGTGTAATAAAGGCGTCTCCGTATGCAGAATGTTATAGTCTGAGTTCTTTGTTTTTAACATCCTGAACTCTCATCTTAGATAAGGTTCACGTAAAACAGGTTGACTAAAACTCAGGCATAAAGACATCATCAAAATTAATCTGGGGGTCATACACATCCTTTTAGACTATTGACAATACCAGTTCAAAAATTCGAAAAAAAAAAACAGATCGAAAAAAATTTAACAGGTCGTCATGATCGGAGACGATAGAGAGCTAGCAGTTCGTTGTTGGCCATATTTATAAATAAAGCGAGTTTAACATCGGTGATAGAGTATATATAGATCTTTGTGAGGGTCAATAGAACTCGGCGACTCTCAGAGTTCTTGGTCTCATGTTTGCATTGACGAGTAACTGACAGTCACTCAACAAGCACCGTTGACTCTGTCTCTACGCTACCCTAATTTACATCCACACACACACACACACAGACACACACACACACACACACACATTCATGCTCACACAAATTTTCTTATTTATAATTGAATCATTTGCCAGTGTTGAACGTTTCGGTTTTACATTAAACCTTCATAAGGATATTTAAATATGTAATGTACAAAACATAATTCAGAAGATACCATATCACATATCTAGATTCATAATGACGGTATTATCTAAAACCGAAACATTTAACGTTGGGAAATGATCCAACGATAAATCAAATCAGCCTCTGAATACTTTGCTTTTCATATTTGTACATTTACACGCATACACACACGCACATAGATAAATAAATAAATAAATATATATATATATATATATATATATATATATATATATCATCATATCACGCTGGTAGCACGGATATCCCTGACCCTCTCTCGCCACTCCTCCCTATCGTTCATCGCCCTAGGTAGGTCTTCAGGACAACAGCCTGTATCCTCACATAGCTGCTGAATGTACGTTCGAGCTGGTCGTCCTGCTTTTGCGCGGCCATGTGTGGGGTACATCTCTTATGAGTTCATCTCTGCTTCTCCAGCAGTGTCCTGCATGTCTGGTTCGTCTAACTTGGATAGTTTTCGTGATAGGGGGTAGGTGGCCGTACAGTTGGTGTCTTGTGGGGTGTTGCTGCCAGGACTTGTTCAGGATTGCACGCAGCATTCTTGTGTAATTGCCATCTAGCTTCTTCTCCAGTCGTTTTGTTAGCGTCCATGTAGTGCATCCATATAGCAGTATCGATGTGACCGCTGCCTGGAAGAAACTGCGTTTCATTTTATCGGTTAGGTCTGATTTCCATATAATCGATAGCCTATTGATAGCTGTCCATGCTTTCGTTGACCTCGTTTCGATGTCCTTTTCGGTTGATTCGACGCTGCTTCCTAGGTACGTGAATTTGTCTACTAGTTTAAGTGGGGTTCCTTCTAGAGTGGAGATGTCCCCCGTTTGGTTATAGCACATATATTCCGTTTTGTGTGCATTAACATAGAGGCCTATGCTTGCTGCTGCTCGTTCCAAACTATGCAGAAGAGTTTCGGCTTGGTCAGGTGTATTTGCCAGTATCGCTATGTCATCGGCGTAGTCGGCATCGGTAATTGTTGTTGCGGGGTATCTTCTGCTTCTTTTCTTCGTCAGTTCGAAGCCATTCTCTTTGATTTTGTCGATCGATGTTCTAAGTACGTAGTCTAGACAAATGATAAAGAGGTACGGGGCCAGCGTGTCCCCTTGTAGTACTCCTGCTACAATGTCAAAGTATTCTGTGTCTCCATCCGGTGATCGTACTTTTACTTTAGTGTTTCTATAGAGAATTGTTATTGCCGCTACGGTTTCTTTAGGTATGCCGTACGCTAGGAGGATTTGTTCCATCTTTCCTCTGTGAATGGAGTCGAAAGCCTTGGTAAAGTCGACAAATATTAATGTCGCTTGTAGGTTCTTTGCCCGTACACCTTCGAGGATTCTGCGGATGGTTAATATTTGTGAGGTCGTGGATCTATTTCTTCGGAAGCCATTTTGGTTTTTTCTAAGTATGTTGTCGATTTTGGGTTCTATTCGGTTTCGTATTAGGGCGTTGTAGATTTTGGCAGCTATGGATGTAAGTGTTATGCCTCGGTAGTTTTTGGCTAATCCGAGGTCCCCCTTTTTAGGGAAGGGGAGTATGCATCCCTTCATCCATCTATCTATCGGATTTTGATTGTATACTGCGTTGCAGTGTCGGAGCAGTATGTCGTCGAATTGTCTGGTCTTCCATACTTCCGGGGGAATTTCGTCCAGCCCTGCAGCTTTCCTATTTTTAATTTTTCTGAGAACCGAGTCGAGTTCTTCTTGTGTGAACGGTCCTAGTTTAATGTCTAATTGTTTGCTAATTATTCTGGTGATTGGATCATGCGTTATTTTTGGTGGGTTTCCAAGTAAGTTTTCGAAGTGCTGTTTCCACAGTTTTATTCTTTCTTGTTGGTTTGCTGCTTTAAGTTTTGCTTTGGCTGTGTTCTTTCTTCTACTCACTTCGTTTATTGTTTGCCAGGCTATTCTAGATTGTCTATCTTCCACCGAGTCTCTAATCTTATCTATCTGATTTTGAATGTATTCTGTCTGTTCCTTTATATATATGCCTGCTAATTGATATTGTGTCGTTTTTAGTTTTAAGGCATTTGTGTTTGTTGGGCTTTTTCGATAGTTTTTGGAGGCTGTTTTCACTAGTGCACGTTTTTGTCTTCCACCGAGTCTCTAATCTTATCTATCTGATTTTGAATGTATTCTGTCTGTTCCTTTATATATATGCCTGCTAATTGATATTGTGTCGTTTTTAGTTTTAAGGCATTTGTGTTTGTTGGGCTTTTTCGATAGTTTTTGGAGGCTGTTTTCACTAGTGCACGTTTTTCTCTCACCGCTAAAGTTTCCCATGGGACTCTATATTTAGTTTTAATTTTTGTTGGAATGTATTTTGCTGCTGCCTCGAGGTGTGCATCGACGAAATTTTCGTATTCGTCGTTTGGTGTACTTTTTTCCGTCTTTTCTTGTAGTGTTTCGAATCTGTTTCTTAATTCTAATACGTATTTATCTCTTATATCTTTGTTGTTTAATAGGGCCCAGTCATAATGTTTGATGGTCGCTGTTCGTTTGGCGTTTTTTCGTAGGCTTAACCGTATTTTCGCTGTGACTATTCGGTGATCGGTGGACACACCCTCAAAAGAGGAGTATGCCTCGCAATTCAGTGCACTATTTTTCCATTTCTTGTTTATAAGGACGTAGTCTATCTGAGCTTTAGTATTGTTTGCGTACGTGTATGTCCATAGTTTGCCCTCTTTTTTTTGGTAGTTTGTATTGAGGCATGCTAATCTATTTTCTATCATGAAATCTGTTAGATGTTGCCCATTCCTATTTGACGTGTTGTGGAGGCTGTATTTGTTGTTTCCGTTTTTCCCGATTTGGGCATTCATGTCTCCGCCAATGACTAACATGTTGTGTTTCGGGATGCTACGCACTAATGAGGATAACTCATCGTAGAAGGTGACTAGTTCAGTTTCTTCACTAATATTGGTGGGGCTGTAGCATGAGATGATTGTTGCTCTGGGGTTTCCGTTAAATGTAGCTGCCATCATTCTAGGTTGTATTTTCTCAACGCTATTTAGCGTTTTTAATGCTCTAGGTCCTATAAGTAATCCTACCCCTCCTACTGCGGCGTTGACAGAGTTTTTCCATGCGGATACAGTGGTGAGCGACCAGCCTTTGCCAGTTTCGTGATATTTGATATCTTCGGAGTGCGTGTATCTGTGTTCTTGTATGCATATTATGTCTATTTTATGTTCTTCGGCCGATGCGATTAGCTCTGAGAGTTGTCCTATTCTATTTAAGATTCTTACGTTGAATGTGGCTATTTGTAGTGTTTGCTTGCATTTTAGTAGTTTTGATTGTTTGAGCTCTGTAGCTGATTTTTCGAACACTGAGGCCAGGGCTCCAACCTCAGCAGGACGCGCCCCTTTTTTACCCGCGCGAAGAGCGATGCGGTTTGTGTAAGTGGTTTGAGTGTGGGTCATGGTTATCTTTCGATGGCTGTTTTATTCTCTTCTATAGAAGCCACTCTTATAGAGGAGCAGCAGTAGTTCCCCGATCGAACTAACGATCCTGAGCGTAAAGTCGTCAAACTCACGTCCAGGACCCGTTTAGGTATTGAGTTTGGTCGTCCATGGGTTTATTCAAATACCTTTACGTACATCATGCTGCTTCCCATGTGTACGCAAAAAAAAAAAAAAAAAAAAAAAAAAGGAAAAAAAAAAAAAAAGGAAATGAAATGAATTCTCCCCCCCCCCCGGTAGACCGCCTCGAAAGCTACCTAAAATTTCAGTAGTAAATAAAAGTCAAAACGAGGAAGAAGCATTTGAACTCAGGAGCCAACTGGAAGAAATATATCAATATTGGTCAGTATGTCTTTAAGTCCTATCAATTTAAAATGCTGAATTTTACAAAATGTTATGCTGTATTTTGTTTGTGAAATAATGCTTAAACTATGCGTTTTAAATGTAAAGACACGCTTACTCTACTATAAAGCCAAATTGATGTTAGTCTTTCCAAAAGTCAGCGAACAAGGCAGAATGTTTTTGAATCTCTTCTATCGAATAATTTAAAAATACGTAAAGAAAGCCCTAACAATAGTTTAGAAGAAAAAGAAAAAGCCTAAAACACCTAATGCTACCACAGCCCCCCCCCCCAAGAGGAAAAAAAAAATTTAAGCTCTATAATTCCTGAAGCCCGCTAGGTTCCCAACTGTAGTAAAAAAAAAATAAAAATAAGATAAATAAAAAGCCTAGGAAAAGTCCCAATACAGCAAAAAAAAAAAAAAAAGCGAAAGTCAGTACCAGTGAAAGTCATACGAAAGTACCTTAATGTTGGACTTAAACCAATATCGTAGTAAGCGAGTTCAAACTCCAGTCGCAATATTACGTTCACTTTCGGATAAATCCACTTGAGAAAGCTATATAACCCCCTTATCATCCCAGCTATAGGTTGAATAGTACCACTACTGTTCTTCTAGAAAGATGGCTTTGGCATTAGATTACCCACGAAAGATGATATGCCATTAAACAAAGAAACCAAACCAAACCAAACCAAACACACACACACACACACACACACACACACACACACACATATATATATATATATATATATATATATATATATATATATATATATATATATATATATATAAGCTATGTAATTTTGTTTCGCTTAGTTTCAGAGAATTTTATCATAAACGTTGCTTAGTTGCATATCAATACAATTGATGGAAAAGCAGGATTAATTAATCATTGTAGAAAGTCAATCTTATTTCACAAATAAGCAGTTTGCATCAAGAAAAAATAACAAAGGAATTCGATGTGTTACTGGGTAATTATCAAGGAGCCGAAATATACAATTTAATATACATATTATGATGAATAAACACGAATTAAGAAAATTCGCATGCAGACTCTTAAAACTAACAAGAATTAACATTGGAAAAATTGGCAAATAAATATTAGATCACATATGAATAAAACTGAGTGAGCCATTTTACAAATAAACTAATAGAAAGAAACAAAAGCTAGAATTGAATGTTTCTATCACAACATGAAAATAATTAAGCATTTATATAGTTTGATAGAAAAGATTTTTATCCTGACAAAATCAAATGTAAACAATATTTTTTACCACCAAAAAATGAATCAATGACGTTGTATATTCAGCCATTAAATACTTGCTTGATTGATTGATTTTAAAGGCATGTCGACCTGTCTAGGTCTATTTTACACTTAAAAGTTAAGGAATCGAGTACATTTTAAATTTATATTTATATTTTTTGTGTAGTTGTTTCTTGATAGTTATTTGCACACAGTTATATGATATCAAACGGACGTTGGCATGATAGAGTGTTCGCCAATGGCCCGGGAGACCTAAGTTCAATCCGAGGTCGAGTAATACCAAGGACTCAAAAATGGTACTTGATGTCTCTTTGCTTAACTCTTAGCGTTATGAGGTATGGATCAAGGGTAAAGTGGAGCAATCCAGGGAAAGTAGTAGCGCCCTTAACTACACCTTGGTGTAGTAGGTATCGAAAAAGGAATCATTCGGGTCACCCTCGCAGCGGTCACCAACTTTACTTACTTTATATGATAAGGTTGGTTTTCTTTTTTAATGGCTCATCAATATTTGTGGTTTGTTTAAGCCATCATTTTAGAAAAGTAGCAGTGATACTATTTAATTCATAGCAATGGGGATAAAAAGGTTCATGCCTTTCTTAAGGGTATTTGTCTGAAAGTGAACGTAATATGGGTACTAGAGTTCGCATTAGCTTACTTCGAGGCTGTAGAGCTGTACTTTAGCCATTAAGTCACAGGAACTCCCCACTGATATCAAGTATTCCAATCAAATACAAATAATTTATTCAGAGTTGTATAGTTTCAAGTATTCCAATCCATTATTAATAATTAAATGGTTTCAATTAATTATTATTTAATTACAATAGTTTGTTTGCACATGGTTTACAGTTTTAAGTAAGGATTAGTAATCCTTAGTCTAGTTACTATTCTTAATAAAAAAAATAATTTACTGTTGTGTGGATGCGCAGGTTGGCTGCCGGGATGGGAGTTGGAGTTAGATCGATGCCAACTGGGTCATTTGGGTGAGGGGGTGTGATGTTGAAAGACCCGAAACCCCCCATGATCCCAAAGGAAACATTACTGACGACCCATCCCGAAGCATCAACTAAGATGTATGGTATAAATATTGGATTCAGATATTCGTCTCGAATGTGAATCCTTTACAAACAGATCTAGTTGACCCGCAGGAGGGACCATAAGGTATCCTAGCACTCCGAGTATAAGTGGACTTGAGAATAATGTCAATGACTGGGTACTCTACACTTCTCAGTCCTCCAGAAATGCAGCCTCAGTATCACAAGGAGTTTTGAGACATACCCAAGATACTCTTTGCTGGGGGAAGGTCTTGTCCCTCTGGTAGGGATACATTCAGCATATTCTAAGCCCCACTGACGCAACAAAATAACCAGAATAGGTTATATGGTCATTAAAACGAATCGGTAAATCACATAATAAGCGAATGCTGAAAATTAGCACGAAAAGAGTATAAGAATTATTTCTAGTATGCTAGTAATCTGAGCAAACAGTATTAATTATATATATATATATATATATATATATATATATATATATATATATATATATATATATATATGAAAGTAAATATGGATAAAATCCGACAGTATGAAGGTAGCAGGAAAAAATATAATCCAAATAGGTGAATAAAGCATGATGTAAACGTTAATGTCGACTTTACATCATGATATATTCACCTATTTGGATTATATTTTTTCCTGCTACCTTCATATATATATATATATATATATATATATATGTGTGTGTGTGTGTGTTTGTGTGTGTGTGTGTGTGATCCAGACATAAGAAATCTAGCAAGAAGACTCGAACGTCTTCACTTGAAGATTTTTAAAAAGAAACAATCCGCGGTATTAAACTAAACGTTTTCAGATAATTACTTGCAGCCTAAGTATATAGTATATATATATGTGGGGGGGTGCATGTAAAAAGGATTGTTTTAGAACCAACGAAAGAAAAGTAAATATTTTGTTATAAAGAAGGACCGCAAAATAGTTTGAACTTTGCTTTTTTTTTAAATTTTATTCAAAATTTTTTTCGACTCTACAAGTTTCTGATTTGATAATCTCCGTGTTTAAATGAATTTTTAAGAATTTTTTTTTTAAAAAAAAGCTTATAAGGAAGATTCTCTCGAGAAAGAGAAATTTCTTTCTCTGGCTTTTTAAAATTTTTTTTTGTTTTTTTTGTTTTGAGAGACTTTATACTGAGTCCACATTTATAGAGTGGGGTTATATATAAATATATCATTATAATTTTTCTCTTCTGGTGATTTATATTACAGACGTCGCTGAATGAACATAAGTGATAAAGCAAAGAGAAATATTTCTTTGCAGTTGCTTTTTTAATTTCTAATTATTCTCAAATCTTTTCAACATTTTGTTATCGTTGAGGTCTTAATTCAAAACCCCTTATATAATTTTGAAAATAGTCATTATCATTCTAACGATGGTGTGAAAAACTCGCAGGTAGTAATTAAGAAAGGCTAACCTTTAATTAAGAAAGGCTAACCTTTAATTAAGAAAGGCTAACCTTTAATTAAGAAAGGCTAACCTTTAATTAAGAAAGGCTAACTTTTTCTAATAGCAGCATAAAACAACCTCATAAGAACGACCTACGTTAAAGCAAAAATAGATAAGACGCAACAAAATAACAAGAGTAGGTTATATGGTCATAGAGACGAATCGGTCAATTACATAATAAGCGAATGCAGCAATTTAGCATGAAAAGAGTCTAAGACGAGACACAACGAGTTGGGGAAGGTGATCCACTTGGAATTGTGCAAGAAACTGAAATTTGATCATACGAACAAGTGGTGTATGTAAGACTCAGAATTTGTCCTGGAGAATGAGACGCACGAACTTCTCTTGGATTTTAAGATACAAACAGATCACTCAAGCTCGGCCAGACGACTAGACTTATTGATAGTCAACAAAAAAAAGTAAAAAGAACCTGCCGATAAGTAGACTTTGCCGTCCCGGTAGACCATAAAGTAAAATTAAAAGAAAGGGAAAAGAGAGCTAAATATCAAGACCTTGTTTGAGACCCATGGAACACGAGGTGGACGGTGATACCAATTGTAATTGGTGCACATGGAATATTCCAAAAAGGGTTGGTACAGAGATTAGAAGACTTAGAAATCTGGGGATAAGTCAAGACCATCCAAACGACAGCATTACTTAGATCGGCCTGAATACTGGAGACTTGATGATACTTGCTGTTTATTAGATTTCAAAGAAAAGCCATCAGCTAACGCAGGTATGGAAAACTCACAAGGAATAATAATAATAATAATAATAATAATAATAATAATAATAATAATCTCACACGAGAAAACGTGGACATGGCTAAGAAAAGGAAACCTTTAGAGAGAAACTGAATCTCTTCTAATCCTATTTACCAACCCCTCCGCTCGGGCAGGATATGACACAAGGTCAATTTTTAAGCGGAGTTTAACAGGTTTTAATTCAGAGTTTTCCTTCTCCTAGACTAGTTGCCTAACCAAGGCTGAAGAACCGAGACTGTCCTACTATTTACCCATAACTGGAGGGAGAATAATTGGATTCATACCTTTCCCAAGGGTATTAGTGCTATGCAATTAGTCTCGTCCAGGATTTGAACTCGTGTCGCCATGTTCATTTCCTACGACGATAACAATTACACCACGGGCACCTCTTCTAATAATAGCACAAAACAACGCCATAAGGATTAACCATGTCAAAGTAAGAATAGATTAGACGCAACAAAACAGTAGATGTATGTTATGTGGTGAAAGAGACGAAACATTATGAGTGAATGCAGCGAATTAGCATAGAAGGAATATAAGATTAGGCAGGACTGGGTGAGCAAGGTGATCCTCTGGGAGATATGCAAAAAGTTGAAGTTTGACCATACGAACAAATGGTATATGCACAACCCAGAATCTATCCTTCAGAATGAGACGCACAAACTCCTGTGGGATTTCGAGATACAAATGGATCACCAAATCTGTTTCTGTTTGGTTTGATTTGGTTTTATGGCATATCAACGATTGTAGGTTATTTAATACTAAATCCAGTTTACTCATATATATTAGATATATATGATTTGTAAACATAACTCAACAAAGTTAAATAGTTCCAAGTATTGCGATGTATCACAAACAATTCAATAAAACATCAGTCATTTGTTTAAATACAGTTAAATAATTAAACATTTCTATTTCAAACAATTCAATCTAACATAAGTCATTTGTTGGCTCTCGGTTTAAATGTCAAACATTCCATTCAACCTATAAAGAGGACGCTATCAGGTGCCACTATTCCAAGCCAGAGCGGATACGGGAGCGATGGCAATAAAGGGATACTCTGCATTCTCCAAAGCTCCAGTATTACTGGAACCTCACCATCAGATTGTTTAGCGTCATATCCAAGACGCTCGATGGGGGCGTCTTACCCGTCTGCAGAGATGCTGTCGGTGTATTCTACAGCTACAGCTGACTAGGTTCTTGTTTTTCTGTCTCTTTTTACTTTTTCATTACTTCAAATTTAATCTCGTTTGGGACTGTTCAAAAACTAATGTTTGAAAAGCGTTGGTCATAGTAAATATAGGGTTTCCTGTTTTTTTTAATTCAATTTATATACCGGAAAAATTATAATTACTTTAGAATTATGAGTTAAATAGTTGGACAGACGATGCTCTTTAACCTTGGTAAGGCAGCTAATCTAGGGGAAGGAAAGCTGTTTATTCAAACCATTTGTACGAATTTGGTTGGGAGACCACATTCGGACATTAATTTCAGAGAAACGTAGGGAGATGACTTAAATAACATGGAGTGAATGCCTTCACAAATAAGAAAACAAATAATTAGAGACAAATAAAAAGGGCAATAAAAGTGCTATGGAACATTAAAAATATCGTTATGATTAAATCAAACATTTATTAATGAATCAAATTTCAGTATTATATAACCCTTTCGGAATTGATATGCCGTTGAACAAATACACTAAACTGATAGATGCGTAAATATTTGACTTTTGGTTTAATTCGATGGTAAGTTAAGCGCAGACTTCCAGAAGGTGAAACGTAATCTGAAAATGCAACTTTAGGAAAGATTTTGATTAGGGTTTGATTCTTCTCAAATGAAAGATTTGCAAACCAGTTTCTCTCTATATAAATATGCATTCTACGTAAACACTGGATTTTACAAGTACTAGAAAAAGCGTAAAAGGAAACATGTCTTACAGTTGGTATAAAATCAAATTCAGATTCTTTTTCTTTTTCTTCACTTTTTTTTTTTACAATTTTAATTAAATTTTATTATTTAATGATTTTGGGTGCATTTTTTCACTTTGTTTTTATTGGCCAGCTCTCTGGCCATCTTCAAGTGTATTTAGCATCTGACAAACATTTTATACTTCTTATTGAATTCAATGGTAAAATATTCAAAAAGAAATGACAATTTAAAAAGAGAAGGGATGAAGAAGACCAAGAGAATCAGCCAAAAAAATTAGTTAGTTAACAGACTTGGTTTTTACAATCTGTTTTGCCAGTCGATTTCCAAATTGGAGAAAAATATTAAAAAAAATGTTTACCATGATTAGAAATTCCATTAATTATTTAAAAATTTCAATTAGACCACCTATAATTTTTTCTCTCTACTAAAGTAGTAGAAATTAATTTTACCATTTTCTTCATGTAACTGTAATATTTTACTCTTTTTATAATTTTTGTCACTCTTCTTTGTATGCCATCTAATTTCAATATTACACAATTTCCATGTCTCAACATTGTTAAATATATTCAGTGTCTGGTTTATTCTCACGTCTAATATGAGTGAAACTAATTAAAGGTAATAAAGAATGTAGAAGGCACAGCTACACTCAGACGGATATGGAATGCCTGATGGGTGAGTTTCGTACATATATATTATCTTTTAATGATTCTCAGTTCTTCCACTTCCCAGCCGCTGTCATTATGGATATGCAATCTTCCTAATTCTTCTCACTAAGAAAATGAGAAACTTAAACGCCCAGCTTTCTCACTTTTCGTATATCTTTCAAATGACAGCAGATTAGGATGTGTTAGGGTTAAGTGCAATTTCTTTTCAAGGATTGCATTCCATCAATTCTCTGAAAGTATCTTGATCGAAGTATGATAAGCGTCCTGGCCTGGGTTCATCTCTTAATGACGTATCGCCAGAACGGAACTCTGAAAAGCAGTTTCGAACTTGGGGGTCAGTTATAAGACTTTGGCCATAAATACTAGAAATTTTCTTTGCTAGACCTGTATGGTTTGTGTTATTCTTAAACTCCCAAAACAATACATGTCGAATATGCACTTTCAGTTCTTCCATTTTAGAGACGTGAGATCATAGATTAACTTATGATGCACACTCTTTCACTACTGAAATAAGAATGAATGATGAAGACATTCTTTAATCAGATAATTTCTGGTTGCGTTCAAAACATTGGAAGTTTGAAACGTGTTGTTTCAACTCGCTTTTGAAAAATAGAAATCATTTACGACTCAACTCAATGTTTTGGAAGTCACAAAAGTTTCATGGTGTATCGCGTAATCCATTGTGTCATTTTTTTTTCTAAAAACGCTGAAATTAAGTGACGAAGGTACATTTTACACCAGTGATGTACAAACTGAAGCCCGGGATCATTTTCAGATAGTCAAATGAATAAATTAAAAACCAATCTCCCGACTTTTATTTTTATTGTTTCCTTTTTATTTCTATATTAACATTACCTTTCAATTTAAAAGTGACAAATAAAATAATTTTATTGTCAAATTCTTAAATATGTAATTGTAATTAAGAATAATTTTAATAAAATTTTGATTCATGGATTATGAAAATATTCCATTTTTCTTTGATACACGGATTATATTCATGCTGAATACATTGATTTTTAAGTATTCATTTTTTTCTTTTAATCATTCTGGCAAGTAACCACGGCAACAGTGTGTTTTAATCACATAGGTATTGGTGATAATATTACAGCAAGACTTCATTTATTTATAGGAAAGATCTTTTTACCGAAGAGAAGAAAATCAACTTTTCTCCATATCGAAGGCAGATGCATACGCGTATATGAAAATGACTGAAGTACCTTAAACATAAAATTATCCAGAATTTTCTTTGAAGTGCTACTATGACGAGGCATTTCTCATGCGAAAAAGACTGCTAACGCCAATATTACATGTATGTTTAGGAATCTGATGAGTTGACTAAATATGAAAAGAAGATGCTTAGAAAGCCTTTGAGAAAGGAGTACTTAGCTGAAGTTAAAGCTTGTTGATTTAGTTAAAAGAAATGTTCCAATCGCAATCATCAACACACTTTGAAAGTTCTTCCATTCAGGATTAAAGAATGGTCTTTTTGGTAGCTGTCTTCTGTTAAGTAAAGTATTAATAAGGATCAGTATCATATAATGCCTTTCTTATTACAAGCTTATAAAAATGAAGTGCACTACGTGTAACAGTTATGGTCGAAGGAAATGGAATTGGCGACCCGAGTTCAAATCTTGAATAAAGCTGTTTGCATTTAATTTCAAGCTAGTACTCTTGGGAAAGGCATAAATTCATTTGTTTTCAACACCTCTTCACAATCGATAACGACTGAGAGACAGAGTTCTTTAGCCTTGTTTTAGCAACCAGTTTAGAAGAAGGAAAACTCCACATGAAAATAAATCTTGAGTTGTGGTGGAGGGTTTGGGAAAATACCACGAATATTCAATTAATTACAGGAATTTGGGGAAAAAAGCAAATTTTTTAAAAATATTTTTTTAGAATTTCTTTCCGTAAAACTAAACTCTGTATTGTTTGATATAAAAAAAAATATTTCAATTTTACCGAAATGTCTATTTTGAGGCAATTCAAAATGGTAGCAAGTCAAACGGAGTGCTCCAAGCTTAAACAGAGGTCTGTCATAAAATCTTTGATGGCTGACAAATGCAAACCATGAGAAATTTACAGAAGAATGTATGATGAGAAGCATGTTTTTGTCAAAAAAATGTTTGCAAATAGACTAACCATGGATTTGCCACTATGAGCCAGAGTCAAAAAGATAAACCATGGAATGGAAAATACTCTAACTCTCCGGTAAAGCAAATTCTCTGGGCGTAGTAATCTTGAAGGAGGTGATGCTGACAGTCTTTCAGGACATGAAAGACCCATCACTATTGATTTCTTTGAAAAAAGTGTTACATCAAACAGTGCTACCTATTACCAACTCCTTATGCAATAGTTCACCTAATTTATTGAATGACCATTGAATGTATAAGGAACCAAAATTAAGACCGAGAAAAATACAAGATGAAATTAATTATAGCAAATAAAGGATCTTCGCTACTTCGTCGTTGGAGGTGCCCGTGGTGTAATTGTTATGGTCCTAGAAAATGGATACGACGACACGGGTTCAAATCCTGGACGAGGCTAATTGCATTTCACATAGAACTAATATTCTTGGGAGAGGTGTGAATCCAATTATTCTCCTTCCAACTATTGGTAAACAGTAGGATAGACTGATTTCTTCAGTCTTGGTTAGGCAAAATAGTGTAGGAGAAGGAAAACTCTGACTTCAAACCTGACAAACTCCACTTAAAAAATTGACCTTGTGTCGTATCTTGCCCGTGCGGCGGGGCTGGATGAATGAATACCTTGTCGTTGGAAATGAACATGAAGACCTGAGCTCAAATTCTGGACGAAGTTGTTTCACATAGCACTAATACCACTGGAAAAAGGTATACAACCAATTCCCTCTAGCAATGTGTAAATAGTCGGGTAGACTAGGCTCTTTAGATTAGGGATGGAAACCGGTCTACAAGAAAGAAAACTGAATTCAGCGATCAGTAAAGAAGGTGATGCTGGCAGTCTTCTGGGACATGAAAGAACCCATCATTATTGATTTCCTTGAAAAGGGGGCAACTATAAACTGTACCTTCGATTACCAATTCCTTATGCTATATTTCACCTTATTCATATGACCTTATAAATGAAGAGTTTATACATCAGTATGCAAACTGTTTTATTTTAATGAATAGTATTTTACGTTTCAAACATAATTACCTATCTTTAGTAATTTGTTCTTTAAAGACAGTAAATCGAAACAAAAAGCGAAAAAATAGGAAATAAAGGGTTAATGGTAGATGTTGACGTACGAGAGCATCAAATGGGAGAGGTTTCCTTACTAGACGACTAAATTCAATTCAACAGAAACACAAATAAGCATACATTCCCCGAGATTGACGCTGACTGTTTTCTCTCTGTGGCTTTTAAGGTATAGAGGACTCTTTTGGGTATTTTTTTTATCTTTTTCATTTTATTTTACTTATTTAATTTATTTTTTATTTACTTTTTTTCAATAATGTCTGTCTTTATCCCCCAAACAAGATGGCCACAGAATTGTTCAGTTCTTATATACAAAGAAAGAAAGAAAGAAAGAAATAGGCTTTGCGAGCAAACAATTGTATTCTAATTCCTCTCTCGAGCGGAAACTTGGTAATGCACCTCTGTCGCCTCGACAAAAGATAGCAAAACACGTTCGAAATTTGTTGGGAAGAAGAAGAAGAAGAAGAAGAAGAAGAAGAAGAAGAAGAAGAAGAAGAAGAAGAAGAAGAAGAAGAAGAAGAATGGGCACGAGAGGTTTGTGAGTCAGCGGAGGAAACGGCATTTCGGTTAAGTTTAAAAACCTCATCAAAAAACGATTTATCATGTCAAAATGGCGGACTTGAAAGATATAAAAAAAAAAACAATTATTTCTCCCTTTTTGCCAATTGTTTTCGAGCAGAAATAAACAGCAGCTTTTATCAGTGCACATCTCTCTATCTAAATGCATTTATATCTATTTCAGTCTGTTTCTATCTATCTATCTATCTATCTATGTTTACATCTAATGACCTCCCTCTTTTTGTTCACAAATTTGTTCATTATCTATCTACCTAGGTGTTTTCATATTTCAGTCTGTTCGTATCTATCTATCTATCTATCTATCTTAGCTTACGTATATCTTTTGATCAATCTACCTATTATTTTAGTTAGTTTTCGTCAATCTCAAAATGTTTATCTGGATCAATCAGTTTTTCACCACGTACCTTCGAGAGGAAATGGTGACTTTCTTCTACCAAAGTTTTATTTTTTTAGGAGTATATATATATATATATATATATATATATATATATATATATATATATATATATATATAATGGCTGTTTTACAATTTTTGAAACAAAATGATTGGGTACAAATCAAGAAACACAAATGATAGCGTAATAAAAATTATATTTAATGAAATATAAATGAATATCATTTTAGAATCTTTAATCATTTAGTCTCAAATCTGAGCCAAAAAAAGTCAAGAGGAACCCTAGAGTATATGCTCCGGATGTTCGCTGTTTATTTGAAGGCTCTGTTGCAATGTTGTTGACAACCTGTGCACATTGCTCTTGGCCTAAATGGTGAAAAATCCGTTTCCCTATGATCGTCACAAATGCAATGAGCTTCAAAGTTCTTGACCAACTTGAAAATCTGACTCCTGTTTGAAAATGTGTTGAAATTGAACTTCTGTCGGAATCTTGCTTAAACAGTCTTGGAAGACTTAGTTCCGTAATAAGTCTTCACACATAAGATCTACTTCGTCGTCCAAGGTATGATTTTGCTATATTTTGTTAAATATATCAAATTGTTAAGTATATTTCTGCAATAATCAAACAAAAGGTAGAGAATCAAAGCAGAAGATAAGACCAGAGAGGTCGTTAGTTTGTTTCAACAATTGAAAAGCACCCTACGCCCCCTCATATATATATATATATATATATATATATATATATATATATATATATATATATATATATATATAAAAAGATGTTTGTTGTAGGTCCAAAGAAAGAATAAGAATATATTCTAAAATAGGTAGGTCCACGAAGGGATTTGTATTTTTTTAATTTATTTATTTTGTTCTGATTGACGTGTTATATATGTGTATGTTTCCAGCTTGTTGCTTTCGTGAGAGAACTTATATGGCACAAGGCCTTGTTAATGCGGTACTCAATGAGACGAAATCACTCTTGTTTCTAGTTTAAATATATATATATATATATATATATATATATATATATATATATATATATATATATATATATATGTATTTTTTAATTCAGTAAATCCGGAGTAGGGAACAATTCCGTCCGGACAAATAAATTATTCAATTTCGAATATTTAGATATGCCTGGTAAAAAACTCAATGTAAATAAATTCACTGAGCAAATAATATTATTTCAAGAAAAAGCCAATATTCGATCACTTTAGGATAATAAATTTATTTCCATCCTGTTAAGAGCATTGATATGAATCAAAGACTCTAAAATAATTTTTAACAAGACTTCATCAGATCCAACAAGGTGGTTGTCACTTTCTCACTTGGTGAATTTATGGCAGACCAAATGCGATATAATTTGGAGACTGTTCAATATCTGTGATAGAGCTATTATATAATATACAAAAGCATATTAGTTTTTGCATATTTTTAATTGCATGGATGTTTATCTGCGGCCACTGGTTTCATGCCGTCTTTATACGACAATCATCCGGCAGAAAAAAGAACGATTTTGGAGAAATCGAAAAAATACAGTCAAAAGAATATTTACGTATAATTGCGTATAAGTCTTTTTGCGCGTGTCCGCATGTCCGTGTGTGTGTGTGTGTGTGTGTGAGTGTGTGTGTGTGTGTGATGATACGTGACAGATTTGAAAGGCTTTTATTTCAACATAAATGATTTCGGATTCTGAAGTTGCGTGAAGGAATTTTCTATATAGTCAAATTCATCATTTAAAATTTTTTCGGTGCAAATCGAAAGAGCTCTAAGGTAAAAACCGATAATTATTCCGTAAGCGAGTTTGTACTCCAGTCGCATTATTACGTTCACTTTCGGGCAAATACCCATGGGAAAGGTATGAACCCCCTTATCCTCCCAGCTATGGGTTAAATAGTACCACTGCTGTTCTTCTAGAATAGCTTTGATTGATATGCCATTAAACAAAGAAACCAAACCATATAATTATTCCTCTTTTATTTTGGTTTTATGATGTGAATAGCAATGTATAAGGTCATTTTTATAAGTTTATTTCTATTATTATGAGTAAAATGTTCAAGAAAGTTGTTGTTATTTTCTTTTTCATAAGAAAAATCTAGAGTAATCTATCCCTTGTTTTTGTTCAGTCATTATTCTGTGGAAATATAAGTAATATATCATCTATGCAATGGAAATGGTTAGAATCTTTGGGTATTATAAATTCAAAGGGACCAGATTCTAGAAATCCCAGGTAAAGGCATTCAAGGACCTCCCTATGGGCTGAACCCATGAGTAAGACAACTCTTTGTTTATAAATTATACCGTCATATAAAAAAAAAATGTTTTATTTAAAATGCGCAAATTTTTATCATTTTGTTAAAAAGTAAAGGTAATGTAATGTTTGTTTTCGTTCAAGAGTTTACAGATCCAATCCCAGAACTAATTGTTTGTTGAAGAATTCTTGGTTAATGGGTTTTAAGAAGACCATAAATTCTTGTGATTGTATGTGATAATCAATTAATAAGGACCAGAATTTGTCTTTTTTAGAGATAAGTTTTTTTGAGGACTTATTAAAAATGTCTCTATTCTTATTTATGGTTTGGCGAGAAATGCCTTCATAAGTGTTTTTGAAGTTTGATAAGTCCATTATTTTGTTGCTATAAGAGTGGAATCTATAAGGACAATAACACCAAATTTATCAGAAAATATATTGATTGATGATGTAATTCCTGAACAAATCTCTCAATGTAACTGTGAGTCTCTTCAGTGAAGTGAGGTTATCTGTGTTGACATTAATGGTCACAGCGAGTAGTCTTTGTATAAATCCTTTATGGAAATCGAAATTATTGTGTCTATAGTTTACGTTTATTAAATTTACAATCTTGAAGTTATTTACACCAGTAGCGAATTTAAGACTAAATTGAATGGTTTCTGTTTCAGCTGTGCTCGAAAAATGTTGAGTGTGATTATTTCTCTCAACAAGTTTCCATCTGCCGTTATTACGTTACACAAAATTGTAGTTAACTTTTTAATTTCAAAATATGATTTAAATCAAATATTTCCATTTTGAGTTTTTCGGTCGTTTTGTGGAAAATGCATTTTTGGTCTCGAAATATGCATTTGCAATAATCTGATTTTTTGTTTGTAGAATATTCAAAGAATTTAAGACACTCAATAGAAGACTCAAAGAAAGTTTTATGTGTTTCAGGAAAATGTGGTGGGAAAATCTGAAAACGTGAGATATACTGGTGGGTATAACTTTCTCATAAATGCAGTTGATTAAAAAGGTTCTCCTGTTTTTTAAGAATGTGCTGAGATTGGTAATTGTTTTATATTTTCAGATCATTTTGAAAACATTCATATTTTTTTTAAAAAAGGCTAGATAACAGGAAAAATTTGGAAATAAATCCGACGGTATGAGAATGTACAGAGATGAAAAAAAGCAAGGTTTTCGGAAGATAATTTTATTTATTGAATTATTTGCCAACAGTAAACGTTTCAGTATTTAGAACTTTATCAAGACGTGGGAAATATTAAATGAAGCAAGAAAAATGAGAAAGTTTTAAAACTTTCTATTTCTATCGGAAGTATTCTGTTTCAAATTAGTGTAATATGATTAGCAATCCAAAATTCATTTAATATATATATATATATATATATATATATATATATATATATATATATATATGTGTGTGTGTGTGTGTGTGTGTGTCTGTCGGTCTGTCTTTGTTTCTGTATATATATATATATGTATGTATGCGTGTGTGTATATGTTTTCCTCTCTCTCTATATATGTGTGTGTGTGTGTGTGTGTGTTTCTTTGTGTATATATTTATGTGTGTGGTGTGTATACAGCCTGTCTTTTATTATTATGCAATTCAAAAAACCCACAATAACTTAAAAAGTTCGGAACCGATATTAGTCAAATTTAGATTCCTTCATTCAAATTTGTCAATTGATTGTTTAAAATTCGACAATTTTTGTCAAACCAAATTTGAATTATTGAAGTTTATTTGGTTAATAACTTCATACAATATATATATATATATATATATATATATATATATATATATATATATATATATATATCCCTGAACAAAAATATAAAACTACCCTCAAAAATGAAGAAAAAGATAGTGTTTACAATTTTTGAATTACGAAAATCAGATATATGAAAGATAAGGGATAAAAGACAATTAAATTTTAAATATGAAGAAATTTTAATTCATTTTTTATATGTATATTAGAATTTATGTTTAATTTTGAAATTTTGTTTTGATATAAATTTCAGACCAATGAACAGTACTATTGAATATAAAGGCAAATTCTTTATTTAATATCTTGTAGATCGGCCGTTATCTTTGATAACCTCAAAAATTGGGATAGGCATGCTATCAACTAGTTTCTGAGGATGAACCGAAGGTATTTTCCCCATATATCTAAAATTACGTTTTTGAGTTCTGAAATTGTTGAGTACAGTTGACCTCCTTCATAAACATTTGTAAAAATTAATACCCACAAATTTTCTTTAGGATTGAGGTCTAGAGCACGCTGGGTGACCAAGAAGTCTTATTTTTTGTCCAAGCAAGTACCACACTGTTATTGATGCATTGTGCATTGCACCTTTATCTTGCTGAAAAATCCATTCTTCTCCACGTAGACGACGCCTTTCTTGTGTGAGAGATAAATCATTTAGCATCTTCACATAATCTGCTGCTTTTGGTCAACCACTGACAAATTGTAGTTTAAGTTCTCCTGAAGATGAGAAGCCTCCAGTCAGATCATAAGAAATACTCCTCCACTATGCTTTGTAGAGTAATTCTCTTCTGGAAAATTCTTTGCATGCCTGTACTTCTGTAAGTCATCTGGACCGCCTAAATTGAATTTCTTTTCGTCCGAGAAAACATCTTTTCACCATTCTTTAGCTCTCATGGTTTGATATTGACGAGAATATTCCAGTCATTTCTCTTTGTGCTTCATAGTTAAACTTGGACGATGAATTTTTTTCTGATGCTTAATTGTTTTGTTGTTTAAATGCATTCTAATTGTTCTAGTATTGCAAGAAGCATCCACTAGAGATTTCAGTATTTTTAAAAATCTTTTTTTACTTCGCAAACTATTCTCTTGAATTGTGGTGATAATTTTCCTGGCCTGCCAGTCGGTTTTCTTATTCCATACTTATTTAGACTTTGCAAGTAATTGCAGATAACGGATTTACTGCGTCCTAAGGCCTTCGAAATTTCTCTCTGAGATTTTCTGACTCTTTTCAGAGCTGTAATCTCTTGCCTTTTGTAAATTCAGATAATTTAGTTCCTTTAGCCATTTATGTTTTTAGTATTTTAAGTATTACAGTTTTAATAGCTTTTATATTACGTAGACTACATATGATAAATTTTTCAAATAAATGAAGTCTTTTTTTTCAATAGTTTTTATTGGTTTTCTTATATTTATATCAAAAATAAATTTTAAAATTTAGCATAAATGCTAATATACATATAAAAAATGAATTGAAATTTCTTCTTATTCTAAATTTAAATGTCTTCCCTATATCTAATTTTCATAATTCAAAAATTGTCAACCATATATTTTTCTTCATTTTTGAGGGTGGTCTTATATTTTTGTTCTGGGGTGTATATATATGTGTGTGTGTGAGCGTATATATATATATATATATATTTGTATATGTGTGTGTGTGAGTATATATGTATATGTGTGTATATTGGTATCATACAATGATTGATGTTTATAGAGTAGCATTGTTTCTAACAAAGATGACGACTCTGGGACCAGGCATGGTTTCGGGGCCGAAGCATCATTACCATTAATCCCGAGTGCCCCAGCACGATACCACCAGACCTTGTTGGATTGTCGTCACTCTATGAGATTGCCACGCTGATACAGTTAGAACCTTATCTTGGATCTTTTTTATGTATTTCCTCTTGTCTGAAGGAGAAAGTCCAAGATTAGTGATGATTGAGGAGGTTGAGTTGGTAATGACACCTCGGCATCCGACCTCGATAGGAAATACATCGGTTATCCAGCCATTTCTGATACATTGTTCTCGCAGATCCTCATTTTTTTCTAACTTACGCTGATGTGCCCAGTCAAAATTTTCTTCAAAAGGGACCGTTAACTCCGTAACGAAAACTTTTTTATTCAACGGACCAAATGACAATATCTGGACGCTGGGTCGTTAACGCTATTTCTGTTGGAAATACGAAATGATATTCTAGATGATTTGCGACTTACCAATCCGTGCAGCTATCAAGCAATAATGATCTGAGCTTATTTCTAAGCGAAAGTTTCGAAATATTTCCTTCTTTAACGAAATGAATCGCTCTCTTGGTGATATTGTTTAGAGGTTTATTGGCAGTCTCACAAAATATCTTCGCAGCCATGATAAAAAATCTCCAGGACTACATTTTGTCTCCATGTGTACCTTCTCAAAACATACTCGCATCCAGTGAGAATATGTTTGAAGTTGGTTGTTTTCCCACATGCTCTGCATCTATCGGATGTAGTTAACCGTCAAGCATGAAGGTTAACTGGTGTTGGTAAAATGTCGTAGACTGCCTTTATAAGGAAATGTAATTTTTGGGATTCCATGTGCTTAAGGTCACCCACTGTGACAGCTCTGTCATTTGCACGCTCCCACTTGGTCCATACGGGTGTAATTATACAGGTATATATATATATATAAATTTGTACATGTGCACACACATATATATACATATATGTGCACATATATATATATATATATATACATATATGTGCACACATATATATATATATACATATATATACAGGGTGCGGAAGCAAAATTAAGAATATTTTAGTATGATAATAAACGACTCAATTATACCAAGATTGAATTCAATTTTAAAAAATAAACAACAAAATAAGAAGATGGACATAAAACAGTAAATTTATTCAATTTGGCTACCATTTTTTTTTCAATTATTGTGTCAGCAAGCTTTCGAAACGATCTGCATGCCTTCAAAATAAATTCTTCTGGCATTTTATTCCATTCCTACTTAAGACAACAGTCTTAAGCAAACCAATATTTGGATGGGAAGTTGCATTTGTTATGTTTTCTAAAATGCCCCATATAGCATAATCAAGGGGGTTAAGATCTGGGCTTAATAGAGGCCATAAAGAAACTCCAATTATTTCGGGGTTTTTTAGGTTTGATTTCGGTATTAAGCAAATCATAGATTCTTCGACGGTTTTTTTCTTTCTTGCTCACTCGTATTGGGCTGAATTTTAATGAAAAATTGCTTGAATAATAGAGCTAATCATGAAAATTTAGATTTATCACTTTTTTTTTGTTGCAAAAATTAGACTAATCAGATTGAAAATAAGTTTTAAAAATTCCATATGTATATATATGCATATATTTATGTATACACACTCATACACGCACATACATCCACAATCCTACTAGTGGGATAGGGATTTTTCATTTCATCTCCTCCTGAGGAATAAGAGCTTCTTACAAAAGAGAAGTCCTGGCTCTAACACGAAACAGCATCTGGTAATGAGGCTCCAGTTGTGTGGATCACCCCTTCATTGCCATTATTACCTGGTCCACTTTGACCCGGAGAGGAAATACCTGTAAGGGCCCCATCTATGGGTCAAATATATCTGTATGAAAATTATTTGTATTAAATGGAAATACTTTAAAGTATATAGCTGGGTATAAATAATGATTTTAGAATAGTTACTTAAAGTTATAATTGCTAATTATTAGTTACTTGAAACCGTCTGTGTGCAACAAATGATTATTAATGAATAGGAATTATTACTTGAAACCATATGTTTATGCATAATTTTTTAGAATTTGCTAGTAATACATGAAACCATTCCACTCTGTGAAAATTATTTGTTTTAGATATAAATACATATTACATAATCATACACAAATCTTTTTAGAAACAGCTACAAAAAGCCAAATATAATACAATGTATACAATTCCCTAACCTCTAAACCTGAAATAACCCTGACAATGTTAAATGCAGCAAAAATCAATCAATCAATAAATCAACATTCCTCCTCACATATATATATATATATATATATATATATATATATATATATAATCCACCTCTGTCTGGTCAAATCTCTGATGAAACCTAATATACTTGATGGCACCTAGCCTTGACTATCTACCCAGATGGTCACTTTCAAAACCAATAAACTCTACCACCATCACTCAAATTTGTATCTATTTCCCTCCCTTTTCGTTCCTTGTCTGTCTCTTGTCTTTAGACCTTTTCCCTCCCTTTATATTCCTTTACATTTTCACCATTAATTTATCTATTCCTCAATAGCTATAATATTGAAAAACTCAGAAAATGTTTTAGTCTGAAAAAGTTCTTCCTTGAACAAAGAACGAAATATTACAACTAAACCCGTTGTAAGTGTTTGATTTATCCACTTTTCCACTTATTTTTATCATGTTGTCAGATTTACCAAAATCTACCATTTCTCCACACACACAAACACACACACACACACACACACACATATATATATATATATAGAGAGAGAGAGAGAGAGATACATGAAATGCTGATTATAGTACTGTCAACAAAACTACTGTGTATCTTTAGTTTTCATATAACAAGTCTGTATCTGTCGATAAAATTTCTAATAAATCAGTAATATACATATATATATATATATGTGTGTGTGTGTGTGTGTGTGTGTGTGTGTGCGTGCGTGTGTATGTGTGTGTGTGTGTGTGGTTTCCTATGTTTAAAATATAAAATGTGCCCAATGTTTGTGATAGAGCAAATGTAAATCTATATTAGGATAGCGTAGACACACAGTCATCGGTGCTTGTTGACAGTTTCTCGCATGTACGATATTCTGACCAAGTGATCACATGTACGAGAAACTGACTGTCACCAAGCGTCGTTGATTGTGTGTCTGCTCTATTCAAACTGAGATGTACATATGATCTATCGACGATGTTGAATAGTCTTTATTAATAAATATGGAAAACTATATATATATATATATATATGTATTCATGTACCTGCAAGGAATTACATCAGCTCTGTGCGGAGACTTAATATAGGTTGGTGTACCAGCCCAGTGCAATGGATAATAGAGACAGATATAGGGAGATAGATTGATAGAGAGAAAGAGAGAAATCCTTACTGTCACCATGACCTGACATATATATATATATATATATATATATATATATATATATATATATATATATATATATCTTTCATATTTACCCAGCCCCTTCGCATGCGCAGGATACGACATAAGGTCAGTTTTTAAGCGGAGTTTAGCAGGTTTGAATATAGCTTTCCGTCTCATTGACTGCTTACCATGACAAGGTTATAGAGCCCAGTGTATCCCACTATTTTCCCATAGCTGGAAAGAAAAATGTTAGATTCATAGCTTTCCCAATGGTATTGGCGCTATCTGAAATACAAACAGCCTCGTCCAGGATTTGAACTCGAGATGTCGTGTCCATCTCCTATGATGATAACTGTTATACCACGATCACCTACTTTGTGTGTGTGTGTGTTTGTGTGTGAAGAGATAAAGGCTGACAGTAAGAAAAGGATGATGCAATGTAAATTGTGTGACAAGCATTTACTTATAAGCAGTTGTCATGGTTTCGTGCCCAGGAGCAAGCATCCCTCTCTTGATTCAGGTGTATTACAGTTTATGACCTCTATCATCAATGCATTTGAGTCGCTGACACCACTGACACAAGCAGCTTTCTTAATTTACTTCTTATTTTCTTTGCGCTTGATTCTTTCTTTGCTTGTTTGTTTGTTTGTTTATTTGTTTTTTTGTTTTTCTTTTTTTTTTTTCTTTTTTTTTTTCCTAGAAAATGAATTATCCTCGTTTATTTCAGTCACGTGGCGGGATCTGTAACAGAAGAAAAAATTACTAAAAAGTCAAGCAATTAATTTTACGACTCACTCTTCTTGCTTCATTTAATGAGTTTTCAGGAACAAGTAGGATGACACTTTTGCGCTCCCGTAGTGAAATTCCTGAGTATAATAGAGAAGGAAGTAAATTTTATCTCTCACTAAAATTGCCCGGTGCGAAATACGGTGTTCAGTAACAAATAAATAAGTAAATAAAGCCATTGGATAAAACGTTTATGGGGTTGTTTTACACAATCACAACCGACTGAAGCTTTTAAGCTGGTAGGCGTGTCTAACCGAGCGTGAGGCTCAAACGTATTATTATCGATTAGTTCTTACTGGCCTGGCGTTCATAAAATCACTTAGTATTTACTTATCTTGCACCACAGTGAAAAGTAAGATGAGACACTGGGTCAAGTTTTAAGCTGATGCACTCACGCGCACAGTTAGGTGTGGTGGCAAAAATAGCTTCACCTTTTGGAGAGCCTCGGGCAGTAAAACCTGACTCTACAACTTTCAGATGGTTGCTGCCTTGGAGGATGACCCCGCAGAAGCGCTTTGTATTATACTTTAAGCTTTTTAGTATTCCTTTTAGTGGTGTCATATGGTTGCACTCGTTAGGGCCCCGTCTATGGATCAAATAGATCTATTGTAAACAATAGAATATTTACCTGTTTAAAATCTACGTGAAGATACATTTTTGTATTGTACAGAATTGGGGATGATAATACATAAATTGACTTTGGTATAAAATAACCCAACAAAGGTTGACATGATACATTTTTGTATCGTATATAATTGGAGACATTTTTGTATCGTATATAATTGGAGACATTAGTAGTTAAACTAACTCAGCAAGGGTTTGTGTGTTATTTTAATGGCATATCAATCTTCTCAGGTTATTCAATGCCAAATCCATCCTTTTAGGACAGTAGTGGTACTATTTAACCTCTAGATGGGAGGATAAGTGGGTTTATACCTTTCCTTAGCGTATTTGTTCGAAAGTGAACGTAATAGCGTGACTGGAGTTCGAACTCACCTACTACAATTCCGCTAGCCAATGCTTTAACTATTACACCACGGTTTGACATGATACATTTTTGAACTGTATATAATTGGAGACTATGATAGTTAAACTGATTTTGGCATAAAATACCTAAACAAGGATTGACATGATACATTTTTGTTCTGTATATAATTGGAGACCATAATTTTTAAACTGACTGTAGTATAAAAATAACCCAACTAAGGTTGACATAATACATTTTTGTATTGCATCTTGTTGGTTTGGTTTGATTGGATTTCATGGCACATCAACCCTTGTCGGTTATTTAATGCCAAATCCCGTTTATACAGATATATTAAATATATATGATTTGAAAACACATTTTGTGTTTTACATTCTTAAACAAGCTTGTTTGTTTTCTAACAGAAAAATGGTTCCAATTATTGCTATCTAATAGAAATAATTCAATTTTGCTCACTGTTTCAAATATTGCTACGTGACAGTAACAATTCAATTTAGCATCAGTTATTTATTTGCACACTATTGAATGATTTCTAAGTGAATAGTTTGTTGTTAATCTTATATTAAAAGAGAGATAATTTGTTTGCATACAAGCATTGTTTGTGTTTGCACATAGTTAAATGTTTTCAAGAATTGTTAGAGTTATATAGCAATTATATTTAATATTAATCATTTCCTTGCACACAGTGAAGTGATTTCATCTATTTAGTTTTATTTGCACACGATTAAATGGTTTCCAGTATTGTCGTGTAATACCAATAATTTTATTCTGCATACAGTTAAACGGTTTTAAGTATTCCACACAAATAGTTTTATTTGCACACGGTTAAATGGTTTCCAGTATTGTCGTGTAATACCAATAATTTTATTCTGCATACAGTTAAACGGTTTTAAGTATTCCACACGAATAGTTTTATTTGCACACAGGTAAATGGTTTCTAGTATTGCTATATAACACTAATAATTCAATTTAGGTCAACAGTTAAAGCGTTTAAAGTATTGCTATTCAACATTAATAATTCTAATCAACATTACTATTTCACTAACACACAGTTAAATTGTTTTATGTATTGCTATGTATCACTAACAATTCAATTAAACATCAGTCATTTGTTTACGTATAGTTGTATGATCAAACCATTCTATTTGACCCATAGATAGAACCCTCACAGGTACTACCATTCCGGGTCAGAGAGGACCTGAGAGTAATTGCAATGAATGGGAACTACACATTCCCCAAAGCTGCAAAACTGGAACATCACCATTAGATGGTTTAGTGTCATATCCAGGACACTCGTTGGGTGAGTGGGGTTTTCTTACCCGTCTGCAGAGATGTAGTCGGTATATTCCACAGTCCTAACCGACTCGACTGTATATAATTGGACACCATAATTTTTAAACGGACTTTGCCATAAGATAACCCAACAAGTGTCGACATGATACTTTTTTTACCGATTATAATTGGAGACCATGATTGTTAAGCTGACTTTGGTATAAAATAAAAAGGATTCACATACCGTAAAAGTAAGAATTCAACCAACCAAATGTATGTATGCACAAAGGGCACATCATAGTGATTATTCTGATAGAGCAATACATTTAAAATTCTTAATTTAGAGAATAGAACAGTTTCCAGCCTGTATTGCAACAGAATGATAGTTTTATGGTGTTTTGTTAGCGCCAAACAATTTTTGTAATCAATCAGCCTTTTCTGAATATATGTGTCAGTATCATCGTGCATTGCGGTAAGAACGATCTCCCAAGAGGTCCAAGGGTTGTCTTGCATATATATGAGATGTCTCAATTCGAGAGAAAGTGAAAGAGAGAGCGGGGGAGAGAGATATATAATGACCGAAAGAAAAGAACGAATTTGAACGAGAAAGAAAGGGTGTGACTGAGAGAAAGAGAGATAGGAAAGACAGAAAAAGACAGAAGGATAGAAAAGGTAAAAGAAATTAAAGGATTTGAACGAGAGAGAAAGAATAAGACAGACAGACAGAGAGAGAGAGGGGGGAGGGAGAGAGAGAGAGAGGAGGAGGAAAGAGAGAGGTAGGGGTAGAGAAAATGGTACAGAAAAGATAGGATTTGAACAAGAGCGAAAGAATAAGACAATGAGACTTATAGAAATGATGAGATGCGATGAGAGAGGAATATATATCTATAGAGTGTGTGTGTGTGTGTGTGTGTGTGTGTGTGTGTGTGTGTGTGTGTGAGAGAGAGAGAGAGAGAGAGAAAGAGAGAGAGAGAAGCGGGGGCAAAGGGTTCATGTATGCGCTGCATGCCTTACATTTTTTTCCTGGATAGATAATTTTGTTATACAAAATCAATTTTCGATGATTTTCACTATTCTCTAATTATTTTCTTATTTATTAGGATAATTGTTATAAGCGATATTATTTAGAGAGTGTTAGCAGAGAAAACGCCTGTTGGTTTAGCGAAAATTTATATAAAAGCAATGAATTTAGTAGTTTCCCTATTGCCTTTGAATTGGGAGCATTAGAAGCAGGTCATAATACCGGTTGAGTGAAAGAGACAATTATTGAAAAGTAGAAATATTTTTGTTTGCGTTCTCACTATGGTAAAAAAAAGCCCTGTTTTATCACTCCTTTAAGCAGGATGCATGAAAAAAGAGACTCAATATAATTTTTTTACTTGCTTTCCAGCCAAATTAATCCGGCAGACACTCTTTTCTGAAGTCATTATGTTTTTATTGCCTTGTGCAGCTGAAATCGAAGACTAAACGATTCAAAGGACTTATAGTTGGACATATTTAGCCGAAAAAATTTGTATTATTTGGTTCTGAATAACATTTTGATGACGTTATTGTTCACGTTGAGCAAAAATCTAAAACAATTGGAGAGTTCATATTCGTTCAATTTTTAAATCCTTAGCTTCTTCATGCATGCAAAAAATTTCCGATGGAAGTGTTTTCAACTTTGGATGAACATAAAAACATATCGGATTTGGATGGATTGAAATGCATGTTGAAATCAGTTTATGTGGCAGATTTCACGAAGCAAGCGTCAAGGAATCAAAAAGTCGTATAGACGGTAACTTGAACTAAACCAAACTCTGGCAGAAGCTACCACATTACAATGTCAGATTCTGACCATACCAGCCACATCTGCTTAATGTGAGAGATCTTCTTTAGTAAAGCATGTAAATAATCACATGAGGTGTTTTCAATGAGAAGAGCGATTAAGTAATTTGGTTTTAATTTTCATGAATAAAAACCTTTTGAAAAAAATTAAGGTAAAGTGTGGTACTGATGATTTTTACAACAAAGTGATCGATTAACTTGCCATAAAGGATTGAATTGATATACAAATAAATTTTAATAACTCACTGTTTGAAGATTTTATTATTTTCCCTCGAAAGCAATACCAGTTATCATCGTCACCAGGGTATTACTAATGGGGTGGGTATCGTTCACTGGAGAGGGGTATGAAGTCTGAAGCGGGGCCTGTTTGTAGAAATGTATTTGCTCACATTAAAATCAGTTTACATCACATTCATAAATGGGGGACGCAAATTTTCTGAGGTGCAGAGTAAATCTCTCCTCTTTTCTTTCCCGCCTTGGTGATTAGCCTGAATTATGAACGACATACCCTGGTTCCCGAGTTAATCTTCGGTACTAATTTTATATATATATATATATATATAATGAGATGCGGATTAAAGAAAGAAAGAAAGAAAGAAAGAAAGAAAGAAAGGTATTGAAAACAGAAAGAAAGAAAGAAAGAAAGAGCGGTATAGAAAATAGAGAGAGAGAAACTGTGTATTTCGAGGGTGTGTCAATATGTACCCATATATCATACACCACCCATTATAATTTCTTTTCATTCTTTTATTTTTTTCAAGGCACAACATATATTATGGATACTTCGATGTCCACACGCCTTAACCACCTATACTACGTTAAAGAGGATCAAAAATATTTGGAACGAAGAAGTCAGGAGAGAGAGAGAGAGAGAGAGAGAGAGAGAGAGAGAGAGAGAGAGAGAGAGAACTTAGGTTCAAATGTTAAAAGGAAAATCGTGCAAAACAGTACGATTTCTAATCTGAGTAAATTTGCATCGAATTGATTAAAAAACATGTGTTGTTTGCATGTTGACGCGGTTTTCAGGACTGTGTTCGCGACTATCAGATTACCTTTTGTGTCAGGGCCGACTAATTCGAATTAATGTCAACATAGTGACCGGTGGCAACCACTGATCAACATGGACAGTCAGCCTCGAAACAATCAATGGTGGCGGAGGTGGGGAGGTTGCGTTAGGCAGATGACGGCGATGGATGCAGCTTCTTCTAAACGCCATAGAACCTTTGTTTTGTTATGGAAGATAAAGTCAGCACCACTGATTGTGCTCACGATTTATACGATAAGTAAGAGCTCGACTACGTATGTCTAGACATGTCTGTGTTGCTAAATCTACAAACACGCACGCATATATATATATATATATATATATATATATATATATATATATATATATAACAACCCCTTCGCACTAACAGTATCTGACACTAGGTCAATTTTGAAAAGGTTTGAATTCAGAGTTTTCCTTCCCCGAAACCGATTGCCATACCCAAATTAAAAAGCTCAGACTGATCCACAATTTAACCATAACTACAAGGAGAATAACTGGATTCATATCTTTCCCAGGGGTATAACTGGTATGTAAAATGTATTCTCAGCTATGATTTGAACTCGGATCACTGTGTCCATTTCCTACAACGGTAACGATTCTATATATATATATATATATATATATATATATATGTAAATGAAAGAAAACTCAATCACGCTTTTTTCCCAGTCGGCTGGGGCTGTAGAATACACCGACTGCTTCTCTGCAGAGGAGTAACCCTGCCCTCAGCGAGTGTCCTGGATATGACACTAAACAATCTGATGGTGAGGTTCCAGTACTGCTGGAGCTTTGCGGAATGCGAAGTAACCCTTCATTGCCATCGCTCCTAGGTTTACTCTGGCTTGGAGTGGTAGCACTTGATAAGGTCCCATCTATGTGTTATATAGAACTAAACTGTATTGGTTGAGACGGGACTGTTTTGACAATTAGGCAGCGTACTGATGTTCAACTGAATTATTTGAAATAAAACTGTTTTTACATCTAACCATGTGTATTGCCCAGTCGGCTGGGGGTGTATAATACACTAAATGCTTCTCTGCATAGGGGCAAGACCCTCTCCGACCAACGAGTGTCCTGGATATGACACTAAACAATCTGATTGTGAGGTTCCAGTAATGCTGGAGTTTTGGGGAATGTATAGTACTCCTTCATTGCCATCACTCCCTGGTCTACTCTGGCCCCGGTGTGGTAGTACCTGATAGTGTCCTATCTATGGGTTAAATAAAACTGTTTAACATTTAAACAGAATGCAAACAAATGACTTATCCTAAGCTGAATTGCTTGAATATTGAACTGTTTAATCATTTAACTGTGTGTAAATAAATGACTGATGTTTAATTGAACTGTTTGCGTTAAATAGCAGTACTTGAAAACATTTAACAGTGATTGATAACAAACGATTGATAGTAAGTAGTATTATTCGTGTTTTATAGAAATAAGTGAAACCATTTTTAAAAAATGAGCTCTGGCTCGTTTAAAAATATTTTCCATAAAGTGAGTTTAGAAATCATGTATTTGATATATATATGCATAAAAAGGATTTGGTTTTAAATAACCTATCATGGTTGATATGCCATAAAATTAAACTTAACCAAACTAAACTTCCCCTTTAGGCTAAAACGTGAATGTAACAATAAAGAGGAAGGCGATTGTTCGAATTCTCTAAATGATAAAAATTAAAGCACTTATTTATACTTTCAAAACTGCTGTAACACAATACGTGGGTCATTCAATAAATAAGGAGATAAAAAAGAGAGAAAAACAAAATTAACTTCTTTTTTCAGAACTTTTTCCATAAATGTTAACTGTAAATCAGGCTACTCCTGGCTTGAACAGAGGTCTATCATCTAATTTTGGGTATTTGAGAAGAGGATCTTCATCATCATGTCGCATCGCCAGCACAGATCTCCCTGTCACCTGTCTCTATCGTCTATCTCTCCCGGTAGGTCTTCAAGGCTACATTCTGTATCGGCACAGAGCTGTTGCATATAGGTTCTAGCTGGTCGTCCTGCCTTTGCTCTTCCATGTGAAGGGGTCCACAGGAGTACATTACTTATGGGTTCGTCCTTACTTCTCCAAAATTGTCCTGTATGTCTGGTTCGTCTAACTTGGATAGTTTTCGAGATGGCTGGTAGGTGGCCGTACAGTTGCTGCTTTGTCGGGTACTGCTTTCTGGACTTGTTATTGCTCCCAGCATTCTTGTGTAATTGCCATCAAGCTTTTTCTCTATACGTTTATTTAGGGTTTTGAAAAGAACAAACTAAGTGAAATTGACGGAAGAATGCGTGATGTTACGGAGAAGTATGTTTTAGGGAAAAAAATGTTTGCGAATAGGCTAAACGTGGGCATGCCACTGTAAGCCTAAGTGGAAAAGACAGTCCATTGAGTTGAAACACACTGACTCGCTGGTAAAAAAAAAGTTCTCGGCAGAGCAACCAGTAAAGTAGGTAAACTGACAGTCTTGTAGGGACCGATCAAAATTGATCTCTTTAAAAGAAGGTGTAACCGTAAACAGTGCTTCCTATTGCTAACTCTTTAGATAAACCTCACCTTATTTATTGGTTTGGTTTAGTTTGGTTTTATGATATATCAACCATCGTAGGTTATTTAATGCAAAATACTGTTCATACATATTTATCCAATATATATAGGGGCTGTAGTGGTTAAATCGCTGGACTGTGGAATCGTAGTACGCGAGTTCGAACTCCAGTCATGCTATTACGTTCACTTTCGGACAAATACCATTGAGAAAGGTATGAACCCCCTTATCCTCCAATCTATTGGTTAAATAGTACCACTACTGTCCTTCTAAAAAGGTGGATTTAGCATTAAATAACCCGAGAAGGTTAATATGCCAATAGATAACAAATGTACATGATTTGTAAATACATTTTTTAAACAATCCTGAGCTCTCTTTTTTTATCAGTAAGAGTTTTCAGATTATTGTCTTCGTTTTTATTGTTTTTTTCACAACGTTTCGGTCGCTGTATCCTCCGGCCTTCCTCAGGGATCCTCTGTTTATCTGCACATAGAAATGATTCAACCTGGGAAATCATTTTTAAACTTTAAAGTTGCCTGTAGTTTCCATGTCAAACAGTTATATTTAACCCATACATAGGATCCTATCAAGTGCTACCACTCTGGGCCTGAATGGACCGAGGTACAATGGCAATGAAGGAATACTCCACATACCCCAAAGCTTCAGCATTACTGGAGCTTCACCATCAGGTAGTTTAATGTCATTATCAGGACACTCGTTGTTGTGGGGGGTTACTCCTCTGCAGAGATGCAGTTCGTGTATTCTGCAGCCTCAACCGACTGAGCAACCTTATTTATTGAATGACCAGGGTAAACATACACATACACACACACATATACATAGAGAGAGAGAGAGAGAGAGAGAAAGAAAGAGAGAGAGTGGGAGTGAGAGGGAGAAAGATCTGTGTGTGCGCGTGTGCATGCGCACGTGTTTATATATGTATACATGTATTCGTGTGTGTGTAATAATTCAGTTGCTCGTGTCAAAATATATGCCTAAATAATGGAGTCATTAGAATTCAATTGAATGCGAAACCCAAATGAATTCATTGTTTGGATTGCCGGGTCTTAATTTTTCGTTGAGTGTCATCGTCTCGAAAAGACATGTCTGAATTATTTAAGTAAAGATAAGACCAGAGAGAATGGCGCCTCTCGCCAAACAAGCCAACAACGTACAACACTGGGCGACGATTCGCCACGAATTAAAACGAACGTCGGATCATTATTCTTATGAATGAATAAAGCGTTCCATTAGCAGATCATGTTCACTATGAATTCTATTAGACATTTCTCCCGCTTCTCTCTCTCTCTCTCTCTCTCTCTCTCTCTCTCTCTCTCTCTCTCTCTCCGTCTATCAAAATGTGCTCGTTTCTCGCCATATTTCTCATCTCTCAGTATTTTAGATAATTCACACACACACACACACACACACACACACACACATATATATATATATATATATATATATATATATATATATATAAATGAATTCGTTCGTCGCTATATTTCCCATCTCTCTGCATTTTAGACTATTCATATATATCTCCGTCCATCCCCATATCTATCTATCTATCTATCTATCTATCTATCTCCTTTTCTCTTACCTTCGCTTTCTCTCTCTCATAATATGCTCATATATCTTTCTACCTTTCTCTATATCTCTGTCACTATTTAAGTCTGTTCGTCTCTCCACCCTCTCAATCACACATTCCCTTTCTCATATCTATCCATCTATCCCTCTCTCACTAGATATATATCACTCTCTCTCTCTGTCTGTCTGTCTGTCTCTCTCTATATATATATGAATATATATATATCATATTGTGGTCATATGTCTTCCTATATTAATTTTTATATCTCTCGGTATTTTCGTCTATTTATCTCTCTCCAACACTCAAACATATATTTCCATTATATATATATATATATATACAAATATATATATATATATATATATATATATATATATACGTATATATATAATATAATGGCGGAGGCATTTCGTTTTATATATCTTGCCTTTCAGTTTAGTTAGGCCGAGAACCTTTCGCTTACCGTATGGGTTAGTTAGGTGCAACATTAACGCAGGTGTTCACGCGCACGCGGAGAGGATGTGTCATTCAGAGATGTCAAAATAAAAATTCCAGATTGGAATTGAAACCAGGGTATTTGGGTGACGTCACGCACCGGAAGCGTGGGCAGACATTTGAGAAAAAGCAGTGAGTTGAGTTCTTGCCTCGGAGGAAGAAGGTTGATTTTCAGAGCTGGGCGAGGCCAGAGGACTTTGTGTGCTAGGGGTGCCGTGCGTTGGTTGGATTGAGAGCTGATGATGTAAAAGCAGTCAGCATAGAAAGGTTGTGTCTCTCTCTCCTCATGTCGAAAAACCCTAAAACTCAAAAAGTTTCGTACCTGAACCAATTTCGTGAATTTCGTGTTTTTAGATTCCCTATGTCTATTTCACACATCCGTATCACGGGTATGTTACATATATATATATATATATATATACACATGTATATATATATATATATATATATACCAAAGACTTTATATATATATATACACTTTATATATATATATACACCAAAGACGGTCGTCAACTTTACTTTTTTATATAACTCATCTGCCTGTCTGTCTGTCTCTCTCTCTGTCTATCTATCTATATATTTCGATATATAACAGCGTTCCTCAGTTCTTATGCCTGAGTCCCATACGTCATTTCAAATCGGCCACAGACTTTCATGTATATTCGCAGAGTGCGTGCGGGAGAGTTATCACATATCAGAAATTGTTTATAAACACGAATCTGACTGGGGACCTCATACTTCTGGCCTTGTGCCAAGCTTAGCAAATGGCTACAATAATGGGTTGCTGACAGAGACTAGAAATTAAACCAGAAACCAATGAGCTGCACCACTAGCTTGTTAACCATTACCCAACTACGAATTGAGCGTGGAAATTGTTTATTGCCTAGCATTAAAATCTATACGTGAAGGATAATGGTGTTTTGAAACCCGTTTTAAACCTCATCTCACCATAATAATAAAAAAAAAAACAAAAAAAAACAAACAAACAAATAAACAAAAATTTAAGAAAAAACTAATCATCTGGCTTTTTTAAATATATATATACAAAAGGACAATGATCCCTGAACGTGGTGACCTGGTCTTGCGATGAGTGGGTGGGGTGATTGTAAAGATAACAGTTATTCTCATTATTATCTCTAGCTTTTAATTCCCGGCTTTTCCCGCGCTCTCAAAAAATCGATCTCTTTCTCCCTCCAGAACAAATCGATCATTGATCTTTTGCTGGCGTAGGGTGGGTGGGTTACTCTTCGGAATTACTTGAAAAGGTTTTTTTTACTTTTTCTTCTTCTTTTAAATGAAATAACAAAGGAAAAATGCATGACATTTTTTTTCACTGGTTTGACTGGTGATGAACGCAACATCCGCATATGTGAAACACATCTTAAATCAAGTGAGAAATGGACTGATATAATGGAGACGGTTGCTTAACAGAAGCAACCAGGGTTTTTAACCTTGGGGTCTTTCATCTGTCTATTTATCTATTTAATTGTTCCCACTGAAGCAATAAACAAATAACGCATATAAAAGCTTCAGTCTTCCAGTAATGCTCGCATTAATTCCTGACCACTGACAATCCCTTTCTTCCGGTATGTATCCGATTTTCCATCAAGCTAGAATGCAGCACGAGGCCACTTTACAAAGGGGACATTGCATGGCAGGTACAAAAATACTTGGCCCCGTCAGCATTCCCCTAATGGGGCACCTCCAATTTTGAGCAAGCAACTCAACCTTGCAAAAGTCTAGGGGCATGGCTCTCTGAGACCAAATGTTCAAGAGATAATTAACAACCAAGCCCGAATTCCAGATAGATGGCTGAATGCCAGTAAAATATCAATCCCTTTCAATGGAGGTGCCCGTGGTGTTGTCTTTATCGTCGTAGGAAATGGACACGGCGACACGAGTTCAAATCCTGGACGAGACTGATTGCATTTCACATAGCACTAATACCCTTGGGAAATGTATGAATCCAATTATTATCCCTCCAACTATGGGTAAATAGTAGGACAGACTAGGTTCTTCAGCCTTGGTTAGGCAACTAGTCTAGGATAAGGAAAACTCTGAATTCAAACCTGTTAAACTCCGCTTAAAAATTGACCTTGTGTCATATCCTGCCCGAGCGGAGGGGTTGGTAAATAGTATCAATCCCTTTCTTACACATTTTCACTGCATTTCTTTATAAAATCTTAACCAATGCATTTATATAGTACATATCACGACAGTGATGCTAACAATTCCAATCGGCTGGGGCTGCAGAATACACCGACTGCATCTCTGTAGAGAGGTAAGACCCCCACCAACGATAATCCTGGATACGACACTAAACCATCTCGGCCTAGTTGGCTGGGGATGTAGAATACACCGACTGCTTCTCTGCAGAGGGAAAAGACTCCTCCCCCAACGAGTATACAGAGTAATACACCAAACAATCTGATGGTGAGACAGCCCGAGACTGAGACTGAGACTGCGCAGAAGAGAGCCCAGTCGGTATACGTCACATGAGGATGAGTCCATCAATAGGGGATACCCCAACACATATGTACTCAGTTTCAATATCAAAAACAGTTCTATTTCAAACAATTCAGTTTAGCAGAAGTACACAGTTTAATTCTATTTAACCCTTAGATAGGACACTATCAGGTGCTACCACCCCGGGCCAGAGTGGACTTGGGACCAATGGCGATGAAAGGGTACTCCGCATTCCCCAAAGTTCCAGCGTTACAACCTCACCATCAGATTGTTTAGTATCATATCCAGGTCACCCGTTAGTCGGAGGTCTTATTACTCTGCAGAGAAGCGGTCGATGTATTCTATAGTCCCAGCTGACTTAGCAGGAGTAATGTTGAATAGAATTATTTGTGCAAAATAGCAATAATTGAAAGTCTTTAACTGGGTACCTAAATTGAATTATTGGTTTACATATCAATACTTTGAACCATTTGACTACGTCTAAATCAATGAATAGTGTTCGGTAGAATAATTAGTGTTAAATAGCAATACTTGTAACCATGTCACTGCCTGCAAAGTAATGATTAATATTGAATAGAATTATAAATGCTAGATAGCAATAATTGAAACCATTTAACGGTAGAAACAATAGCAATACGAGTGTGCAAACAAATGTGTTGTAACTGATTTAAAAATGAAATTACCTTCTAACTAATCTCTTACATATATATATATATATATATATATATATATATATATATATATATATATATATATCCATTTAAATGAGTGCAAACAAATGACGGATGTTAAATTGTTACTGTTACATAACAATACTTGAAACCATTTATCTCTGTTAAAAAATAACTTCAGGCTCGTTTAAAAAGTTTATTTACAAAATGCGTTTACAAATCATATATATTCAATATATATGCATAAACAGGGCTTGGCATTAAATAACCAACAAATGTTGTTATGCCATAAAAGCCAAACAAACAAACGAACACATCGGGGCTTTCCCGGCCATCGTATTGAGTGGTGCGAAGCATCTCTTCAAGTCTTGTATTTATATTCAAACCACTAAGTTCTATTTTAACCAATTCAGTTTAGCATTAGTACACAGTTTATTTCTATTGGACCCATAGACAGGACCCTATCAGGTGCTACCACTCTGGGCCCGAGTGAATCTGGGAGCGATGGCAATGAAGGGGTACTCCGCATTCCCCAAAGCTCTGGCATTAGAGGAGCCTCATCATCTGATTATTGAAGAGGGGTCTTATTCCTATGCAGAGATGCAGTTGGTGTATTCCGCAGAACTAGCCGACTGGGCTACACGTTGAGGGGGTCTTACCCCTCAGCAGAGATGCAGTCGGTGTATTCTACAGCCCCAGCCGACTAGGCCATATAAGAATTCGATATAGATAACGTTAATTCTAAAGACATAAAAATTAGATTTTTTTAATCTATGTCCTTATTAGCACGGAGAGTTTCAGTTATGAACAAAATAATCCTTTTCTTAACTTCCTGAACTCCCAACTGCTTAGTTTTTACTCAAATACCATTATACACAAACTTAACACACATCCATATACATGTTCATATATAAATACACGGTACACCGATAGGTATACATACTTATACAGATCTGTGGGGTGCCCGTGGAGTAAAAAATGATCATGATGACACGAGTTCAAATCTTGAACGAGGCTGTCTGCATTTCATATAGCACTAATACCCTTGGGAAAGGGTATGAATCCAATTCTTCTTCTTCCAGCTATGGGTAAATAGTAGGGCAGACTGGGTTCTTTAACTTTGGTTAGGCAACTATTCTAGAAGGAAAAATCTGAATTCAAACCTCTAAATCTCCGTTGAAAAAATGACCTTGTGTCTCATCCTGCACGTACAGAGGGGTTGTGAAATATGTACTCATACAGATAAACTTTATGAAATGTTGTTATCAAATAAAATGGTGTTTAACTGAGAGAGAAAAATGAAAATCTGACATTAAAAATAAAATAGAGGAAGAAGAAAAAAATCTGAAAATTTAATGTTAATTTCTAAATTCATTCATCATGCCTCCCACTTTTACAAACTCCGGCAAAATTGAAAAATGGAAAGGATATAAAAAAACGAAGGGAAACACAAAAGGAAGGAAAATAGTAAAAACTGAGCAAAAAAAAGTAATTCGAAACTTTTCCTGTTGCAGAAAGTGTAATGTTTTTTTAGGAGATGCACTTAGCGTAACGATTATCATCTCCAAAAATATGGAAAAGAGACTGAATGAACAAGAGATTAGTGGAAGAATTGAAACCATTTAGACCATAGCAGAAGTAAAATCGGCTACGATACTTAGCAGAGTTCTGGAGACATGATGAGACATGCTGTATCTCAAACTCCAGTAAAAACCATCAGTTAGACCTGGTGTGAAAAACTCGTTAATAATAATAATAATAATAATAATAATAAATCAGAGAAAACGAAAAGAGGGACAAGTACTTAGATCTTGCCAGAGAACTAAAAAGCTATGGAACATGAAGGTGACGGTGATACCATTTGTTATTGGTGCGCTCGGAACGATCCCCAAAGGCTTGATTAGAGGGCTAGAAGAATTGGAAATCGGAGGACGAATCGAGACCATACAACATCGTTGGGATCGGTTAGAATACTGAGTCCAGGAGATTTGAAGAGACTTGCGGTCACCAAGAATCATCTGAAAAGCCATCAGCTAATGCTTATGTCAAAAACTTGGCAGGAATAATATTAATAATAATAATAATAATAATAATAATGTGATCGACTGCTATTTCAAAAGCAATTCTCTGCGGAGGATATATGAAAACAGATAATAGAGACCTGGACTGAATCTGTTAAATTTAATACCGGTCAAAGACTTACCGACAAAGTCAAGTTGATTGTATAGAAAGGCTGGTTGTTTTACTAAGTGGTACTAGAAATGCGTAGACAGGTAAACTGTGAAGAAAATACGCAAAAAGAGTTCACAAAAAGAATTGAGACACAAAATATTGAAAACCAAACTGCCACTGAGCCTAGAAGTACATCAATATTAACATGAAAAGAAAGGGAAAATGTAGGATTAATTATAAAAACCATGAATTGAAGACTACCTTACTATCCCTAAGGAATCAAGATTGGAAAAAAGTCAAGTTATGGATAGAAGAAATAAAAGTATTGCAACATATCTCTACGGATGTCACCCAACTGAACGAGTTAATCAATGCAAAAGCAAAACTAATCTGTAATAAAATTGGTATCCCCAACGGAATAAGAACAAAAATTCAAAATCTGGATTGGAAATGGATCTAGAAGGAGAAATAAAGAAACAGCAACAGCAACAGCAACAGCAATCGAAACTACTTAGGAAGGTGAAACATTCAGGAACCCCAAGAAAAGAAAAAAATATGAAAAAGACAACCACAGACTTGTCTGACAAATAGATAAATAGATAAATAAATATTGGTGAAAGAATGAAGATTCAAAAGTTACAGGTACAGGGTTAAGCAATACAAACAAAATAGGACTTTAAAAAATCACAAAAGAAAATTCTTATAACAAATTAGTGAAAAGTGCACAAAAACAATGTTTGAGTTAAATATAGAGAATGGTAGAACATAACAGAAATGATGAATGGATAAAAAACATGAAGAAAAAAAAAAGAATTAGTAGAACTCAAGAAGGCTCCAACGTGAACATTCACCTGGAATCGTTTAGAACAACATACAAGAAAACATAAGATTGGAAAACACTTCTATCCACGACAGAATGGCCCAGCAGCTGAGTAAATGCCTAAAAGAATGAATCATACCCGAATGGGTGACGAAAGGGAATACTACCCTGATCCAGAAGGACTACAGAAAAAGAACAAACCCTAGCAACAATAGACCGATACCGTGCTTACCCATGATGTTGAAAATCCTGACTGCAAAGGTAAGAGAAGAAATCTATTACTCGCTTGGTACTATTTTCCGAAGAACAAAAAGGATATCTCAGGGAAACAAGGGGAATAAATGACCTACTCTATATAGACCAACAGCCATTACATGGATTGACTACAAGAAGATCTATGATATGGTTCCGCAAACGTGAATAACAGTGTTTAAAAATGTACAAAATATTCGGCAAAATTATGAATTTCATCACGAATACCATGGAAAACTGGAGGGAGAATTAATAGCGGAAGGTCAAGCGTCAGTAGAAGTAAAAAAAAGGCATCTTCCAGGAAGATTCGCCTCTGCTATTCGTAATAGCAACGATGCCATTCAACTACTTACTTAGTAAATGTACAAGGGGTTACAAATTTTCCAAATCACTGAAAAAGATTAATCACCTTATGTATATGGATCACAAAAAGGTATTTATAAAAATGAAAAAGAACCGAAGACTCTAATACAAACAATAAGAATATACTGTCAAAATATAGACTTGGAATTTGGCATTGAAAAATTTACCATTGAAAAATTTACCATAAAGCAAAGTGGGAAAAACAATCAGCAGAAAGAATACAACTACCGAATCAAAAATGCATTAAGACGCTCGGGGAGAAGGAAAAATTACAAGTATTTGGGAATCTTTGAAGTGGATACCATCAAATAACCGGAGATGAATGGAAAAGATTAGCAAAGAGTATCTCAGACGAATGAGAAAACTTCTTGAACTAAGCTCTGCTGCAAAATCTCATCAAAGAGAAAAACACGTGAGCACTTTCTCTTGTAAGATACTCGGAACAATTCTTAAAATGGACTAGGGAGACCAAAAGACAAGAAAATTGATGACGATGAACTAGGCATTTGAGAACTGACATAGGCAGACTATATGTGTCAAGAATAAAAGGAGGAAGAGGATGCTCCTGCATTGAGGATTGCCTCGATGCATCAATTCAAGGACTCGAAGACTATATCAACAAGAGTAAAGAAAGAATAGTTACAGCAGCCAATTACAGCATTGTCAATATTAGTATAGATAGATAGTAAAACAATAACAACTAGTAAGCAAAAATGGAAAGAAAAAACAACTGAGTATTACGCTATAAAGCCAATTATATTAAGCCCAGTCTGCCTGGGCTATTGAATACCCCGACTGCATCTCTACAAAGGGGTAAGACCTCCCACCAACGAGTGTCCCGGATATAACGCTAAACAATATGAAAGCGATGCTCTAGTCATGCTGGAGCTTTGGGGAATGCAGTATATGCCTTCATTGCCATCGCTCCCAGGTCCACTCTGGCCTGGAGTAGTAGCACTTGATAGGGTCCTATTTATGGGTTCACGGTTTGATATGTAAACTGAGTGCAAACAATTGACTTATGCTAAAGAAATAATATGCTCAAATAACCTACAATGGTTAATATGCCATATAACCAAACCAAACAAAACGATTTATATTAAAGTGAAAATCGATAATACGTGACAGAAGAGTAAGTGTAGGTTATACGAAGAAAGAGAAGAAATGGTTAATCACATTGTGAGCGAATCCAACAAAGAAGTAAAGAATGAGTACAAGACTAGGCTCGACTGTGAAGGAAAAGGGATCCACAAGGATTTGTGCAAAAGATTAGATTTTGATTATATTATCAAATAGTATATGCACAAACCAGAACCCGTCCAGGAAAATGAGACGCAAAAATTCCTCAGAGATTTTGAGATACAAACGGATCCCCTAATCTCAGACAAAAGATCAGAGCTACTGTTGATTAACAAGAAAAAAGAACTTTTTGGCAAGTGGATTTTGCCGTTTCCGCAAACCACAGAGTGAAAATAAAAGAAAGTGAAAAGATAGAAAAATACTTGGACCTTGCCAGAGAACTAAAAAAAAAGACTGGAATATGCGGGTGACGTTGATACCAATTGTAGTTGGTGAACTTGGACCGCTTTCTAGGAACAGTTGAAAATCAGAGGAAGAATGGGAACCATTTAGATTAACAATGGTGTAAAAAAAAAAATAAAAGGAGTTGAATAATAATAATAATAATAATAATAAATTTGACCATACGACCAGATGGTATATGCACTACTGGAGAATTAGTCATAGAAAATTCTCTAGGATTTTGAGTTACAAACGGATCACCCAATCTCGGTCAGAAAACCAGACCTAGTAACAATTATCAATAAAAAAAATCTGGCGAATAGTGAATTTTACCGACCGACCAGAGAGTAAAAATCAAAGAAAACGAAAAAAAGAGACAAATACTTAGATCTTGCTGGAGAATTAAAAAATATGGAAGATGAAGGTGACGGTGATACCATTTATAATTGGTGCACTTCGAACAATCCCCAAATGCTTAGTAAAAAGACTAGAGGAGTTGGGAGTCGGAGGAGGAGCAGATACTTTCCAAACTACAGCATTGTTGAAGTCGGCCACAAGACTGAAATGAGTCCTTGAGAGCTTAGGAGATTTTCAATCATTCGGACCCAAGTGAAAGACCATCAGCAAACGCTGGTGTGAAAAACACGCAAGGCGTCATATAATAAAATGGTATAAAAAACAAACAAACAGAACCAATAACAGCAACAAAAGAAGTAACTACTGTCTGGGAGTTTCCTATTCAAACTGATAGAAAATAGAGAAATTAACCAGATATAGTAGTAAATGACTATAAAATAAAAACATGCCTTCTAATTGATATAGCAGCGCTAACAGATAACAACATATCATTCAAAGAATATAAGTGAATACGAAAAACTGGATGTGGGAATTGAACAGAAAATGTAGTATCCTAAAACTAACACCGTGCCACTAATATGGACATGATCTAAAGAGGGACAAATAAACACAGTACCAAGATACCTTGCAGTCCCAGCTGATATAAAATCCAAAAAATTGCACTTTACAGCTTATCTCATTCGGAGAGATCTAACAATGTGACTGAAAAAGATTACCCAAAAGAGGCAGCAAAAACATGAATAAATAGAATACATATAATCACTACTTTTCCATCACTCAGGTTGTTGGGTAAAAACTCGGTGAAGGATTATAAAGCATACGAAATAAAGCGGGAGTGAATTGCTGAGATCGGCCAGAATACTAAGAAGAGTCCTAGAGATTTACTGTCACTCAGGCTCCAGTCCAAAAACATCAGCAACGCGGAGGTGCCCGTGGTGTAATTGTTATCGTCGTAGGAAATGAACACGGCGACACGAGTTCAAATCCTGGACGAGACTGATTGCATTTCACATAGCACTAATACCCTTGGGAAATGTATGAATCCAATTATTCTCCCTCCAGCTATGGGTAAATAGTAGGACAGACTAGGTTCTTCAGCCTTGGTGAGGCAACTAGTCTAGGAGAAGGAAAACTCTGAATTCAAACCTGATAAACTCCGCTTAAAAATTGACCTTGTGTCATATCCTGCCCGAGCGGAGGGGTTGGTAAATAGGATCAGCAAACGCTGATGTGAAAAACTCTCAAAAGAGTTAAATAATGTGAAAATAAAAGAAAATGAAAAGACAAACAACTACTTGGATCTTGCCAGAGAGCTGAAAAATAAGGTGATACTGACACAAACTGTAGTTAATGCGCTGGGAACGGTCCCCAAGGGCCTGGAACGGAGACACAGGAGCAGGAAATTAGGGGAAGAATCGAGACCATTCAGACCACAGAACTACTAATATCAGTTAAGATACTGAGAAGAGTCCTGGAGACCTGAAGAGACTTGCTATTACTCAGACTCAAGTGTAAATCCACCAGTTTAAACTGGTGTGAAAAACGTACAAGGAGTAAAATTCTACTACCACAAATAATAATAATAATAATAATAATAATAATAATAACATATCAAACATACAAATCGATGAATAGCAATTTTGCTCTCCCACATTGATCGTCCATTATTTTGTTGACAGATCATCGGGGCGGCTAAAATATCAGGCGTTCGGCTCTGAGCCCTGGTGACAGAACGCTCGGAATTGGTCGACTTCCGGCGGAAGTGGCTGCAACAAAGGCGTGTGTTTGACGACTGCATTAGCCACACGCGTTTAGTTCCTGCACAGAGAGGCGAGCATGCTAACAATATGTTGGCACACACAGCTGACAAGTTAGCTAGGCGTTGATGGCTGTCGTCTGCGTCGAAACATAATAGTGGGATCAATGTTATAGCCAGGTTACAGGAAACAAGTTGTGTAAATCGAAAATGGCGGCCAATGGCGTTGGGCGCGGATAGACGTGAAAGATATTAGCGATGGAATGGTTTGAAAGTGCCAGTGGCTGGTGATAGTAAAGAAGACAAAGCTTTGTTGACACAATTTTAGGGACAGTGTCTCAAATGTTGTAATGATTTTTTATTTGTCCTTTTTTTTTCTTTCGGTTTCACTGTTTTGTTTTGTTTTTCAGTCATGAATACAGGAAACATTTTAAATGTTTTTTCGTACTTAATTTTTTCTTCATTACGACTAAATGATTTCTTTTCTAAAAAAAAAAAAATGGTGAGAGTGAAAGAGAAATGAATATTGAACAGGAAAATATCAGGATGAGAATAATGACAAAGTTTTTAGAAATAAAAGCAGATTTAAAGTGGGTACTAAATCTTTTTGATGTTATTTCTTTTTTTTCCCCATCTATCTATCTCGGTCGGTTCCTCTCTATCATTCTATCTATCTATTTATGTTAAACTTTTCATATGCTTGGGGTGATAAAAATCTTTACTTCTATGGGGATTGACTGATTTTAACAGCATATCAAACCAACAAGACTAATTTATATCCATGTGTTAGAGAATCGCATTCATTGTAAATTTGAATTTAACTTTTGGGGCTGTTGTTTTTATGATATCTTTTGCTCAGGGTCGTATCAAATATGAATAATTTTTTAACAGAATTATAGTTTCAATAGGGGTGAGGATAATAGAACGGAGCTGAGATTAAAGGCAAATGTATGAGTACTTTAAGTTCCGTGTCGTCCATATTTTAAGCTTTGTTTGACCTCTCCGTGTTGTATAAAAAGATGGCCAGACTAAAGGGTAAAACCAACAAAATCGGCACGACGAAGAAAACAAGTGAGCTAAGCGGCCGGCTCTTCACAAAGCCAAGAATGTCTTACAAAAAGCATTTTCCGAACATTTCATATGGAATAAAACAAGAGACTGAACCGACGTCAATCGAGTTTTTAGAACGAAACTCTAACCCACTGAAGTAACCAGCCCGCTCTTAAGATGCCTGTAGATAAACATTATTTAAACATTTCACGAGGGCATAAAACACATGGCCAGTGGAGGGATCGAACCCACAACATTCGATTGATAATCTAATCAAGTGAGCTAAACAGCCAGCTTCAACAAATGTCAAGTGTATCTTCAGATAAAAATGGTTTAGACATTTCATGTGGCATAAAGTAAGTCACTAGTGTGGTGGTCAAAATCACCACATTCAAGTTATTGGAACAATGCTCTCAACAACTGCACTAACCGGCCAGATTTTGTAAATGGCTAGAATGTCTTTAGATTAACATTGCTTAAACATTTCATGTGGCATAAAATATATGGCTAGTGTGGGGATTGAACGCACGACATTCGCATTATTAGCACCACAACCGAACGAACCGGTCAGTGTCTTTAGATGAATATTGTTTGAACATTTCGTGTAGCATAAAATACATCAACAATGCGGGGGTCAAACCCACGACATTAGCACACTATAATCATCCAATCGTGTGTAATGGTTATCGTCGCAGGAAATGAACACGGCGACACGAGTTCAAATCCTGGACTGATTGCATTTCACATAGCACTAATACCCTTGGGAAAGGTATGAATCCAATTAGTCTCCCTCCAGCTATGGGTAAATAGTAGGGCAGACTAGGTTCTTCAGCCTTGGTGAGGCAACTAGTCTTGGAGAAGGAAAACTCTGAATTCAAACCTGTTAAGCTCCGCTTAAAAATTGACCTTGTGTCATATCCTGCCCGAGCGGAGGGGTTGGGTAAATATAATAATCATCCAATCTAAGCTGCCAGCCCTGACAATTAGCTAAAACGTCTTTAGATAAACATTTTTTGGGTTGATAAAATGGTAATTCCTGTGTATGGAGTGATTGAGGGAGAGGTTCTCTGTGATTGGATATACCTAATTATGTGATGAGCCCAGAAGTCTTGGCGCAAAAATCCAAAATCCAGTCAGACAGATTCCACCGGACGTTCTATGAGGTGGGGACGTTAAAAGCTTTCAGAAAGACAGCCCTAAGATACCTAATATCTTCTTCATAGCGCCGGTAAGTCCCTCAAACTCAACTTTATACACAGGCAGGACTGTATATTGTTATCAATTGTTTCATGTGTTCATTGTTAGAATTAAACGAAGTATTAATTCATTTATTTGTTGCTGTTAGCCTTAGAATAAACTCTATACCGACACAATACATGGTTAAAACATTTCATATGGTATAAAAACATGTCTTGTATTGGGATGGCACCAATGATATTCGTGTTATTAGCATGACGCTCTAACCAACTGAGAGCTTTTGCAAATTGTAAGAATGTCTGTTGGTAAAGATTGTTTAAACATTTCATGTGGCATAAAACAAGTACCCAGTGTAGGGATCGAACATACGACATTCGCGTCCCTAGCACAGCATTGTATTCAACAGAGAAAACCGGTCTGCCTTCGTTAATGGTAAGAATGTCTTTCAATAAACATTGTTTAAACATTTCATGCGGCACGAAATACGTGGCCAATATGGGTAGACGAACCCACGACATTCACGTTCTTAGCACGACACTCTAAACAAATGAGGAAACTGGCAAGTTTTTCAAATGGCAAGAATGTCTTTAGATAAGGATTGTTTAAAAATTTCATTTGGCATAAAAAACATGACCTGCGTAGGGATCAAACCGACGATATCGTCGTTATTAACATGACACGCTAAAAATCAACCAGCTTTTGCGAATGGAAAGAATGACTTGAGATTAAGATTGTTTAAACAATCCCAGCAGCATAAAATACACGTTCAGTCTGAACCCACGATATTCGTGTTATTAGTACGACGCTCTAACCAACTGACCTAATCGGCCAGTTATTTCAAAAAGGAAGAATGCCTTTACAAAAACATTGTTTAGATATTTCCTGCACCATTAAAACACATGGCCACTGTAGGTGTCGAAACAATGACATTTTCGTTATTTGTACGACTCTCTTACCAACTGACCTAACCGGCCAGATTTGCCTCGTAGTAAGAATGTCCAATGTTGAACATTATTTGAACATTTCATACACCATAAAACACAAGTTCAGAGATTAGGGTCAATCCCAAGATATTTGTACGCCATTCTAACCAAATAATCTATCCGGCCAATTATTTCAAAATTAGTGAAAATCTTTAGATAAATATTGTTGAAACATTTTATACTGCATAAAAGTCACGGCGAGCATAAGCGTCTATCCCACGACATTCATGTTATTCGTATGACGTTCTAAAAACTCTACTTAACTATACAGATTCTTTATATTGGAAGAATGTCTATAGATAAACATTGTTTAAAGATTTCATGCGCCATAAAACAACTGGTTAGTTTAGGGGTTGGACTCATGATATTCACGTTATTACCACGACGCCCTAATCAAGTGATCTCACTGACGAGGTTTTCTGAATGCCTGCAATGTCTAAAGATCAACATTGCCTAAACATTCCATCCGCCCTAAAAGCATGGCCATTGTAGAGACCAAACCCATGTCATTTGCAGGATGAAATCTTTATCAACATAGCTAAGCGGCCAGTTACTTCGGATTGAAGGAATGTCTTTACGTGAACATTGTTTAAACATTTCATGGGTAATAAAAATATGATCAGCGTTAGGGTCGGACAGAAGACCTTCGTGTTATTAGTACGACGCTCTACCCAACTGAACTAACCGACCATTTACTTCAGATTGGAAAAATGTCTTTACATAAACATTGTTTAAACATTTCATGCGCCATAAACCACATGGCCCGTGTGGGGTTAGATCCCATGACATTTACATTATGTAAACGACGCTCGAACAAAATGAGCTAAGTGACCAGAGAGTTAAGACAGGTTGGTTGGTTGGTTGGGTTTTATGGCATATCAAACTTTGTAGGTTATTTAATGCTAAATCCATTTTTATACAAATAATCAGTTCTATTTCAAACAATTCAGTTTAGCATGATACACAGTTTAATTGTCAAAACCATTTCTATTTCAAGCTATTTAGTTTATTCAAACAGTTCTAATTCAGGTAATTGAGTTTAGTATAAGTGTTGAATTTTTTTACACAGTTAAAAGTAAAAAATGTTCTATATTAAACAATTTAGTTTAGTGTAAGTACTGTTTCAATGGCAAAAGCAGTTCCATTTCAAACAATTCAGTTTAGCATAAGTACGCAGTTTAAATGTAAGTACACAGTTTAATTGTCAAAAACATTTCTAATTCAAGCTATTCCGTTTAGTCAAACAGCTCTAATTCAAATAATTCAGTTTAGCATAAGTATGCAGTTAGTTCTATTTAACTCATAGATAGAGCCCTATCAGGTGCTACCATTCTGTGCCATAGTGGACCGGGGAGAAATGGCAATGAAGGGGTGCCCCGTATTCCCCAAAGCCCCAGCATCACTGGAACCTCACCATCAGATTTTTAGTGTCATATCCAGGATATTTGTTGGTGGGGGGAACTAACCCCTCTACAGAGGTGCAGTCGGTGTATTCTACAGCCCCAGATACACAGAGTTAATGTCAAAACAGTTTTATTTCAGAGAATTCAGTTTAGCATAAGAACACAGTTTAAATGTCAAAACAGTTCTATTTTAAACAATTCAATTTAGCACAAATACGCTGTTTAAATGCAAAAAAAAACAGTAAACTCAAGAAACCACAGTTTAGTTCTACTTAACCTATAGATAGGACCCATATCAGGTTCTACCACTCCGGGCCAAAGTGAACCTGGGAGCGATTGCAATGAAGGGGTACTCAACATTCCCCAAAGCTCTGGAATTACTGGAACCTCACCTTCAGATTGTTTAGTGTCATATCCAGGACACTAGTTGTGTGTGTGTGTGGGGGGGGGTAATCCTCGACAGCCCCAGCCGACTGGGCAAAGTTAAAACAGGAAGAATGTCTGGAAGAACATTGGTTAAACATCTCATGCGTCATAAAAACATGTCCAACGTGTGAGTCAAACCCACAGCATTATCGTTATTAGCGCTTTAGCTAACCGGCCAGTAACTTCAGGTTGAAAGTATGTCTTTACATGAACATTCTTTAAACATTTCAAACACCATTTAGCCTACAGCATGTGTAGGGGTTGAACCCACTGTATTCGCGCAACACACACACCAACTGAGCTACCCGGCCAGTTCCCCCAGATTGAAAGAATGTCTTTACAAAAACATTCCATGCGCCATAAAATACATGGCCGGTATTAGGATAGAACCAGCATCAGTCGCATTATTAGCATAACTGAGTGAACCAGCCACTTACTTCACTGCGGAAGAATGTCTTTCCATAGATATTTCATGAACAATAAAACACATTGGATAGAGTTGGGATAGAACCCACAACTTTTACATGGTTAACACGACGATCTCAAATAGCTGCGCTAAACAGCCATTTTCTTCCGATAGGAAAAATGCCTTTACATAAATATTGTTTAAATATTTCGTGAACATTAAAACAAATTGGTCGGTGTGGGGATCGAACCAACGACCTTTGCGTTACTAACATAACATTCCAACAAACTGAGGTAAGCTTAAGATTGGAAGAATAACTTCAACTAAACATTGTTTAGATATTTCACGCGCTATAAAACACGTATACGGTGGGGGGGGGAGGTCGAACACACGACATTCGACTTATTAGCACGACGCTGTAACCATCCAGTTGCTTCAGAGGGGAAGAATATCTTTAGATAAACATTCTTTAAACATCTCATGCGCCATAAAAAAAGAGGTACTATTTACTAACCCCCTCCGCTCGGGCAGGATATGACACAAGGTCAATTTTTAAGCGAAGTTTAACAGATTTGAATTCAGAGTTTTCCTTCTCCTAGACATAAAAAAGAGGTAGAGTGTGGGGGTCCAACTTATGACATTTGCGTTATTAGCAGGAAGCTCTAACCAACAGATACATACTTCAAATTGGAAGATTGTCTTTACGTAAACATTGTTTAAAAACAATAAAATACATGGTCAGTGTTGGGACCAACACTATGACATTCACGTTATTAGCAAGACGCTCCAACCAATGGACCTAACTCGTCAGTTACTTCAGAGGAGAAAACTGTCTTTACACAACGATTGTTTTAACATTTCATGTACCATAAACTATTTGACGAGAGTTTGGGTTGAACCAATGGGATTCGTATAATCAACACGACAATTTTTCAAACTGAGCTAACCGATGAATTACTTCAGATTGGAAGAATGTCTTAAAATCAAGATAGTTTAAACATTTCATGCACCATAAAACGCGTAAGCAGTCGAACTCACGGCATTCACGTTATTAGCAAGACGTTCTTACCAACTGAGCTAATCGACAACTTATTTCAAATTGGAAGAATGTCTTTATAACCGGGCAAGGCGTTGCTTTGCCAAACATAGGGAGACTCCGCCTTTTATTCGCTGCATGGTTCTTTATGGAAATTTCTCGGGTTAACTCAGAATAATTCACTATCCACTCACGTTTTGTTTTTAAGATCCGGACAACAAATCAAACACTAATCAGATTCACCACTTTTGTTAATAGATAAATGCTACCAAACAAAAAGATAAGGAAAAAATCTTCTCCCAGAAACATCACATCTTTGCAATAATAATTGTATTTAGTGTATATAAAAGAAAATGTGATTCAACTGTTTTTACATACTATAATTCTTTCGGAGACTATCAGGTATTAGATTATTTTCTATCTTCGACTAAGGCAGTTTGGTACAAGGTCAATAAAGCTCAGAACCGAGTGAGCTGTTTCCGCCTGCCTTTTATCTAGTTTCCGATTCAATCTCAATTCCAATCCCGTCTGCAATCTAATTCGGTTTAATTTATGTATATTCATAGCATTGTAAAGGCCGGTGTAGAGGTTACTTCAAAAAGCTATCAGCTTGCTGTAAATTCTACATCGAATTCCGGAGCTAAATTTAGCCATAAAAGACGCTTTGATCAGAGCAGTTAACTTCGTAATCTGAACATGATTTCCCCTTTTCATTTTAGCATTTCATGCACATTAAAACAAAATGACTGTCAGAGTCGAACACACGATAATCGCGTTATTAGCACGACGCTCTAATCAACTGAACTATCCGGCTAGTCATTTTCAGACACAAATAAATCTGTTCATAACAACGTTTTAGCATTCTATCTACATTAAAACACATGGACAGCGTGATAGGTGAACCCACGACATTCGCGTTATTAACACGACACTCTAACCAACTGTTTTAATTGGCTAGACACTTTGAAGTGGAAGAACGTCATTTCATAAACATTATTCATACATTTAATACGCGTTAAAACAGATCGTCAGTGTGGGTGTTGAAGCCGAAACGTTCACGTTATTTGCAGGACGCTCTAACAAAAAGACCTAACCGGACAGTTTTTTTTAGACTGAAATCGGTCAATAGATAACCTTTTTTAGCATTTCGTTGCGCATTAAAACACGTCTTCTGTGGGGGATCGAACCTACGACATCCGCGTTATTAGCACGATGCTTTAACCAACTGAACAAACCGTCCAGTGTTTTTCGGCCTTATATAGGTTTGTAGATAAGTATCTTTAGCATTTCATGTACATTAAAACAGATGGCCCGTGTGGGGGTCGAACCCACGATATATGCGTCATTAGTACGATGCTCTAATCAATTGAGCTAACGTCATTTCATAAACATTGTTCATACATTTCATACGCATTAAAATATATGGCCAGTGTCGGTGTTGAGCTAAAGACATTCGCGTTATTAGCACGACGCTCGAACCTACTGGGTTAACCGGCCAGTTATTTTGGGACACAAATAGGTCTGTAGATAAGCATTTTATGTACATTAAAACACATGGCCAGAATGTGGGGGTTAAACTGACGACATTCAGGTTATTTGCACTATGTTCTAACAAACTGAGGTAACCCTTTCGTTACTTTAAAGACTAAAGAATATCATTAGATAACCATTTTTTTAAATATTTCTTCCGGTATCGAATACATTTTTTGTGCTGGATTTGAGAGAACGACATTCGTGTTATTAGCCCAGCGCTCTGATTAACTAAACTAAGTGGACGGGTTTTTGAAATTTTTAGAATGTCTCATGATAAAAATTAATTATAATCCATTGCCTCTAATAGTAGTGAAGGAATTCTACACTCTAGTTTGAGCTCCATCTCTTGAATTTCCTCCGGTCACCAATTTTTTTTTTCTTTGTATTTAACTTATTCTTACCCTTGCCTACCGGCTATTTTGATCAGAAAGTCTCATTGTCTGGACATTTAGACCTCCTCACGACGTCTTCGTCATTTTGCAAACGTTATGTATCGATCCCAGTTCTTATTTACAAGGTCGTTTTGTGAAATTTTGCCAGTACCCTCCAAAATCAAGTTTCGTGTGACCTTTTCTTTTTTTCACAACCGAAATGGAGGGCATTTAAAGATGTCTACTAAGCTTCACTCCATATAAAGAACGAAGAGTCAGACGTGCTCAGAGCAATGGAAATGTCGTTTGAATTGAATGCCAAGTGGGGTTATTAAAAAAAAAAATGAGCGTTTCATTTATTGTTCATTTCTAGGTAAATACAACTTCTGTCTCGATACGTTTTCAACATACCTGGTAATTTGAAAGGAAAAATGAACGTTTTATTCATTGTTCATTTCTGTTTTGGTATATTCAGCTCCAGTCTCGATACTCTTTCAAAACACTTCGTAGTTCGAAAATAAATGAACGTTTCATTCTTTGTTCATTTGTCTTGTTATATACAGCTTCAGTCGCGATACATTTTCAAAATACATCGTATTTTGAAGAAAATGAACGTTTCATTTATTGTTAATTTCTATCTTAGTAAATACAGCTTCAGTCTCGATTCTTTGTATGATGTAAATACGTTGCTGATTATTTTACAAGAGAAATATATTGAAAATCATGTGAGGTATTGTCTTTGGTCGTGAATTAATGTAAATACTCCTGGCAAAACAGGTAAGTTCTATGCATTATATCAATACATTGCAAATGATTGTATTTGAGAAATGAATTGTAAGTGTGAAAGAAATTCTCAAAGTTAAGGAATTGATGCAAGCATTCTGATACAATTTGGCTATTATATGAATTTTTAAATACAGCTTTAGCCTCAATAATTACTAAGAGCATGCTCTATATCTGATTTAATATCTATCTACGTGGTGCCTTCAATAAGTTTCCAGACTTTTTTGTACAGACATTTAGAATTGTCGTAGACTCTTGAAAATTCACTATGTTATTGCTATATATCTTATGAGATGACTGAGCAATTTTTATGATTTCAGGTTCAAATAAACAGCAACAGCAGCAATTGGAATACACCTTACTAAAGCCTGATTGTCACAGCTGGTGAATTTCAAAAATGCAATCTGGATGTGAGGACACTTTAGAACAACGATATGCAATAAACTTCTGTTTTAAACTTGGAAAAAATGTCACAGAAACGTATGGAATACTTCAGACTGCTTTTCGACCATCTTGCACGAATCGAGCATCAGTTTTTGAGCGGCATAAGAGATTCAAGGAAGGCACGGAGTCTGTGAGGGATGATGAGAGGTGTGGGAGGAGTAAGGAAGTCAGAACACCAGTTTATTGGCCAAAGGGTTAGGGTTATTGTGTTGAGGTTTTAAGGGAGTTCAGGAAGGGATTCCGTCGGAAGAAGCCAGCACTCTTCAAATCGGGTCAGTGGCATTTCCACCAGGACAATGCACCAGTCCACAACTCCATCCTTGTCACAGACTATTTGACCAAGATGGGCATCAAGCCAGTTCCTCAGCCTCCCTATAGTCCAGACCTTGCTCCCAGTAACTTTTGGTTATTCCCTAAGCTCAGAGGCTGTCGTTATGAGACAATTGAGGAGATGAAAGAGGCTGTGACGAAGGTCTTTGACACGCTCACACAAGAGGACTTCCATGGGGCCTGCCAGAAGTTGTTGGAAGGATACAACACGGGCATTGCAGCCAGGAGAGATTACTTCGAAGGGGACTAGAGTTTCATGTGTGTACTATCAATAAAAGTGCGTATACGAAAAAGTCTGGAAACTTATTTAATGATCCTCGTATATGTCTGTCTTTTCAATTTCCCCTCCACATCTGATATCTATCAATCTATCTATCTCAGTCTTTCCTCTCGTTCCCTCTTCTCTCTCTCTTTCAGTCTGTCTGTCTGTCTCTGTCTCTCTCTCTCTCTCTATATATATATATATATATTGTCATCCACGGACAGACTGTTTCGTTGTATCATAACTCTTTAGTGTGACTAGACACGTAGGACGCTTCAAACTGGGTTTGAAACCCGTCTAACTTTACGTCAGGCTGATAACATACCTCTCAGCTCTCAATAACCTAACGTCAGCTCGGGAATTTAATCCATATATATTAACTTTCGTTTGCTTACATTTTGCGCTACCGGATACCAGAGTACTCAATTCGTTTGAAGAGATTTGCATTTACAGAGTCAGAGAAACTCTCTCTCACACACACACACACACACACACACACACATATATATATATATATATATATTCACTACCAGTCAAAAGTATTTGGCTACCCTCAAAAATCTTTATTTATCATCCAAGAATTATTATTTTCAATGAAACAAGTTAAGCACCACAATGTTTTTATTTATCATTCTAAATACAAATCTTCCTCAGTAACTTTGACCGGATATCTTTCGAAAAAATGATTTACAGACCTTTTTCCTCTTTAGTACTAAAAATTAAAATTAGCAGAATTACTGAGGATTATACTGCTATGAGACATCAGGAAACGGGACAAACCAAGACCAAAAATAGGGTTGGTTGATCAAAAGCAACAACAAAAGCACAGGACAATTTAATCAGTCACCAGCTTGCATGACAGAAGGCTGGCTACTCCAAACATCACTGCACAAGTGAACAATAGAAAAACTGTGTAGACATCCGCTGTGAGGAGAAGACTGTGAAACTGGCTTATATGGTACAATTGTTATCAAGAACCTACTGTTGAGAAAGCAAAACAATGTCAAAAGGCTCCAGTGAGTAAAGGCGCACAAAGACTAGACAATAGAGCAGTGGAATAAAGTCCTTTAGACTGGCCAACCAAAGTTCGAAATCTTTGGGTTAAATTGGAGGGTCTATGTGCAGCAAAGGGTTGGTGAAAGAGCTCTCAGCTCCTGTATCACACAAACCGTAAAGCATGGAGAAAACTCTGTTATGGTGATGGGGACTTTTGCACTTGCAAAATCGGGGATTTGCACCAGATGAAGGGTAAATTGAATGAGTCCTGCAATCACAGCATACTGCAGCATTACAAGATCCTATCTGGAACTTAGCTTGTCGGTCAAGGATATGTATTCATGCAAAAATAATGGCCCAAAGCATTCTAATAAACTCTGTACATTAAAAGCAAAGAGGAACAGCACGTCCTTCAACAAACGTCTTGGTCGGCACAATCGTATTTGTTGTTATCTACAAAAAATTATCTAGTTTAGGATGAAAAAGAAAACTTTTCAAGGGTGGCCAAATATTTTTGACTGGTACTTATTATATATATATGTGTGTGTAGGAGGTGTGAGTCAGTGTGTGACTGGCAGGCGGATTCGTAAGTGTGAATATGGGTGGTTGTGTCTATCTGTATATGAGTGGGGGTGGATGCGTAAGTGTGAATATGGGTGGCTGAGTCTATCTGTATATGAGTGGGGGTGGATGCGTAAGTGTGAACATGGGCGGCTGTGTCTATCTGCGTGTGAGTGGGGGTGGAGTGGATGCGTAAGTGTGAATGTGGGTGTCTGTGTCTGTGCATGAGTAGGGGTGGATGCGTAAGTGTGAATATTGGTGGCTGCGTCTGTTTATGAGTAGGGTGTGGTAGATGCGTAAGTGTTAATATGGGCGGGGCTGGGTCTCTCTGTGTATGAGTGGGGGTAGGATGCGTAAGTGTGAATATGGGTGGGTGTGTCTATCTGTATGTGAATTGGTGGGGGTGGATGTATAAGTGTTAATATGGGTGGCTGTGTTTATCTGTGTGTGAGTGGAGGATGGATGAGTAAATGTGAATATAGATGGCTGTGTCTAGCCGTGTGTGAATGGGGTGGGTGGGTGGATGCATAAGTGAGAATAGGGGTGGCTGTGTCTGCATGTGAGTAGGGGTGGATGTGTAAGTGTGAATATGGGTGGCCTTGTCTGTGTGTGAGTGGGGGGCTGTGTAAGTGTGCATATGGGTGTCCTTGTCTATCTGTGTATGAGTGGGGGGTGGATGCGTAAGTGTTAATATGGGTAGCTGTGCCTATCTGTGTGTGAGTGGGGGGTGGATGCATTAGTGTGTATATGGGTACCTCTGTCTATCTGTGTGTAAGTGGAGAGGTGGATGCATAAGTGTGAATATGGGTGGCTGTGTCTGCGTGTGAGTGGGGGGGTGGATGCGTAAGTGTTAATATAGGTGGCTCTGTCTATCTGTGTGTGAGTGGAGGGTGGATGCGTAAGTGAGAATATGGATGGCTGTGTTTGAATATGAGTAAGGGATGCTGGATGTGTAAGTGTGAATATGTATAGCTGTGTCTATGTGTGTATGAGTGGGGTGGTGGATGCGTAAGTGTGAATATGTGTGACTGCGTCTGTGTGTAAGTAAAGGGTGGTGGATTCCTAAGTGTGTATATGGGTGGTTGTGTCTATCTGTGTGTGAGTGCGGAGTGGATGTGTTTGAGTGAATATGAGTGGCTGTGTCTATCTGTGTGTATGTGAGAGTGGATACCTGAGTGTGTATATGAGTGGCTCTGTCTATCTGTCTGTGAGTGGAGGGTGTCAATCTGTTTGATTGTTTCTTTTTAATTTCAACTGCATATTTATATCTACTGTTTTTCAGTCTTTTCTTAATTCTCTTCCCTCTTTCCTTCGTCCTACTTATCAGTCTATCTCACTAACTATTTTTAATCTTTTCATCTCTCTCCTCTTTTCTCTCTCTCTCTTTCTGAATCTCACATCTCCTCCCTCTCTCTCTTTCTCTCTCTCTTTCTCTCTCTCTCTCTCTCAATATATATATATATATATATATCAGTATATATATATATATCAGTATTTCCGTTTATATCTATCTATCTATCTATCTCATTCTTTTCATCTCTCTCATCTTTTCTCTCTCTCTCTTTCTGAATCTCTCCTCTCCTTCCTCTGTCTGTCTGTCTGTCTCTCTCTCTTTATATATATATATATATATATATATATCAGTATTTTCGTTTACATCAATCTTTTCATCTCTCGCTTCTCTCTCTCTCTCTCTCTCTCTCTCTCTTTCTTTCTGAATCTCTCATCTCCTTCCTCTTTCTCTTTCTCTTTATATCGATATAAATATCTCTCACCCTCTTTATATATATATATATATATATATATATATATATATATATAAGTATTTTCATTTATATCTATCTATCTAAGCTTAGCTAAGTATATAATAAACTTCATCTGGCAATTCAATTTTCTTATAAAGAATTTTTCTTTCCAGATATGTACCATTCAGAAACACAAAATAGGATTAACTAAAATGTAAACTTTTTTTATGTTAAATGCAATACAGTTTAGTTTTTCTTGTACAGGGTGCAGCAGAAATATCTCCCACATTTTATGCAGTGTCCTGTGAGGTGAAAGTGAACTTAGGCAAGTGGCAATGGTAGCTCGATCGAGCTAATGTCTTCTATTTTTTTAAAAAATATGACTATCACTTGGACCCGCAAATTCTGTGCGTTTGCCGTTGAGACATTTTTTTTCAAGACTGATGTAGCTACACAGAGAGCTTTTTATGCTCATTTCATGTTATTAATACATAGGAATGATGGTGTTCCAGATAGAATTTTCAACACATAGCAGTATTGATTTTCTATCCGAAACAAGATAACGTATAAGCAGTAGATTTTTTTGAATGTTTGAACCCTTATGAGAATTAAGAAATTTTCAAATTAAAAAAAATAACCACACTGCGAGTAGTTTAGAAAATTAATTATTTTTTCTTTTTAAAAAACATTTCATTATTTTTATTTTTATCTTTATATTAAATATAATAAAATATATGTTGTTGTCTGCAATGAAAAATCTAGTATAGAAATTTTTTTGATTCTAAATTATATTGAAACGCTTAAAATTAAGCATAATTTATAAATAATTAATAAAAACTAATTTACATAAACGATAGTGTAACTATTTAGAGCTAGTATAACTAAATAAGGAGATAAGTTTAAAAAAAACCTTTGGTTTGATGGTATTATAACAAGAAACAATGCTAATTTCAACAAACTTTCTGTGTTGTTTATTATGTATATTAACTAATATTTAGGAATCTTTAAAATTAATACTGCTTGTTTTCAAAATCAGGTTTTACCAACGCGTTTTTGGCGTCTATTTGGACGAGACTGTTTGAATTTCCTCTTTCGCTAATACTCTTAGGAAGGTAAGAACCTTACTATTCCCCCTCCAGCTATGGGTAAATAGTAGGGCAGATTGGGCTCTTTAACCTTAGTATGCTACCGGTTTGGGAGAATGAAAATTCTGAATTTGACCCTCTTAAACTCTGCTTAAAATAGTCCTTGTGTTGCATTCTACACGTGTTGAGGGGTCGGTATATATATATATATATATATATATATATATATATATATATATATATATATATATATATATATATATATATATGTATATAGCGAAGAAGTAATCGTGTTGCCATTAGCGTCTATTGCAAGTCTCTTCGTATTTGAATTTTGATCTCGGCGGCCGTTGAACGGGTGTATGTAAACAATAGTAATAGTGATTCATAACCGTTTAAAATTTACTTCGCAGCTAATATCCCCTCGTGGTTAAGTGGTTAGAAGCTTTGGCTTGGCGTTTGAGTCAACCGGGTTTCGATCCCAGCTACGGGGAGATACTGTCTAGCCACACTGATGAGTTCTGATAGAACGAAACAGATCTGTCTGTGGATGACTATATATATATATATATATATATATATATGAGACATCAAATAACATCGACCTGAAGATGGTCTGAAAAAAACCCCGAAACGATTAACGTTGGCATATCATCTATATATAAATGAAAAACTACTTTTACATATACTAAATTTTCACACACACACACACACATATATCTATCTATCTATCTATATATATATTTAATCATAAAATTCTGATATCTTTGGATTAGAAGAAAATTAGCTTTTTATAAAAAAAATTGGGCTCCGCGATAAATATTACCAAGGCCTGTCACATGATTAAACTTGTTGCTGACGTCACTATCAGTGGATATCTGTTTTATTTACAACACAGAGTGTTTCAGCGTTGACTCAGTTTCAGAACAAAACATGCCTTAGTTCATTGTTTTTCGTTTCCAAAAAGCAAACATTTATTTGATAAATGGAAACATACCATTAAAAGGGAGAATTTTACCCCAAGTCCATTTCACAAAGTGAGTTGTTTAAATTTTAATCCCCATTTATTTCAACAGAAAGCTAAATTCAAAATTTGTTAAAAAATTAGTTTTGCCGTAGAACAAGAAAGGAGTTTTGAAATTTAAACTGAAGCCGAAAAAACTTGTTAAACATTATATTTTCTAAATATATTTGAATCAATTTTTTTTATTGATATTTTACTTAAGAAAATTGTGTTTACTTTTCAATGAAATATTTTTTTAAAAATTTTTAGAAAACGATCGTAAAAACTTTTAGCATTTCTATACTTGAAACTTAATGAATCATTTTTAAACATGAAAAAATATTCCTGAATTAATTTTTTTTTTCATTCTTGAATGACCAAAAACAACAAAATTTATTCTTTAGTCAATTCTAAAAGAATTTGTTTTATTTTTAAGGTTTTTTTATTTGAAAACTGTGTAAAATTATTTGTACCAAAAGTCAAGTCACTATTGCCGAAAATTTAAATTTGAAAATGATGACTTAAACTTTGTTTAAACCTATTATTTCTGAATAAGTTTTGAATTTATTTGAAACATAAAGGCCTAAATCAAACCATCACACTTGAATTTTAATACATAGTTTTAAAAATATTTAATCTTTAGAAAATATTTAGCTCAAAATGAACACGCTAACACACTCAAAAATATTTTCCAAACGTTTTTTTCTCTTTTTTGATAATTTGAAAGATATCATCGATATTAATCCGTAGAAAAAATTGGAAATAAAATGAAATTAGATTTTCAGCTTATGAATAATTTTTTAATGGTTAGTTTAGGGTTTTTAATCCTTAAAAAATTAATTAGTAAGTAAACATTAAACCAAAAAGTTTTGGAAAAAAATAATTATTTATAAACAGTTTAACTTCATAAATAAAATAGAAACGTTAATTTTTAAATTTTAAAAAATTTTTTTGAGATTAAGATATTTTTAAAGGCAATTGAATTACCAAATATCCGAGAATTTTTTAAGTGTACTTTTTTTGAAAGGTAAAAATATCTTATTTCATCCAGGAGGATTAACAATGGATTCAAAATGTTTCAATATATATATACATATATGTATGTATGTATGTATGAATGTATATTGATGTATGTATGTATATGTGTGTATGTATGTATGTGTGTGTGTATATATATATATATATTGTGACGCGAAAACTTTACTTTTATCCCAGAACGGGGTTTTATTTCGCACGTGTGAAGACGGGGCAGGTTGGCACTTGATTCCCTGTATAATAAGTCCTCGTTCAGAGTTTTTTCTCAGGCATATAAGAACTGGCATATTACGTGAGGGACTAATTTAGGGCTAGACTGACCGCCGCTGGCAAGGGGTTCCAAATTTCACACTATCCACACACCCACCAGGCCGCTTAACTTCATCCCCTAGACAACAGAAGATATGGACCTATTGGTTTTAGTCGTAATAATATTATATTGTAGTAGTCAGCAACTCCGGTTTCCCGTGTGATATTTTTAATGAATTAATAGGGCAATTCTAAGCAAGATAACATAAGGTGAATAGAAGCTGAAAAGGAAGCATGAGGTAACAAATTCGTTGAAGATACGGCAAAGAACAACTTAGACTGTCCATTTATTATATATTTGACACTTTGAAAGTGCATCTCTTTGTATAGTAAAGGATTGATGTATTTTTATGTTACCACGTGGTCTAAGTTGTTCTTTGCCGTATCTTCTACGAATTTGTTACCTCATGCTTCCTTTTCAGCTTCTATTCGCCTTATGTTATCTTGCTTAGAGTTGTCCCATTAATTCCTTAAAAATATCACACGGGAAACCGGAGTTGCCGACTACTACAATATAATATTATTACGACTAAAACCCATAGGCTCATATCCTCCATTGTCTAGGGGAAGGAAGGAACGTGCGAAATAAAGTCCCGTTTTGGGATTTTAGTCAATTTGCCGTCACAGACTTATTATGGTGTCTCGTCCGGGGATATTTTAACCTTTATTCCCGACCCATACAGATTTAAAATGGGGGCTCGTTTCCGGAATTATTATTATGAATAATATTTATTGCTTGTAGTCATATGACAATTCCTGCCGTCTAAATCTACCCTGGGAGACCGTGAAAGAAAAAAAGGAATATTGTCGAAACAGTCAAATTACCCGTTGATATAACAGTTTGGAAAAATTGAAGAAAAATGGACAAAATAGAAAACTTTTTAAAAGAACCCTCCATGGAAAAGTTGGAGAGGCTGAGAAAGAGCGAGATAATGAAAATTGGCGAGAAGCTAGAATTAAATGTTGAAAATTCTATGAGGAAACATGAACTCGTTAGAAAAATAGCCGAGCACATGGTGGACGAAAATGTGTTCGAGGAAGCAGCATTGGAAGAGCTACCAACAGAAATAATAAGAATGACTCCAGAACAAATTGAACTGGAGAAAATTAAAATACAAGCCCAAATGGAACTACAGAGAAATAAGATGGAACTGGAGAAAGCTAAAATTCAGCAAGAAACGAGGCTGCGAGAAGTCGACTTGGCAATAAGAGGACGCGAAGGAAGCCATGACAGTTTCGAAGTAACGAAGCAAGCGAGGCTAGTCCCAAAATTTGATGAAGCCAACGTGGACGGATACTTCGCACATTTTGAGCGAACTGCACTAAATCTTGGATGGCCGAAAGAATGCTGGTCAATGCTACTCCAAACTGTGCTGACAGGAAAAGCACAGAGAGTATATGCAACTCTGCCCACAGAAAATTGCGCCGACTATGATTTGGTAAAAGCAGCGGTTCTAAAAAGCTTCGAGTTGGTTCCAGAAGCTTATAGACAGAAATTCCGAACACAGAGAAAAACGGAAAACCAGTCTTATATGGAATTTCTGCGAGAAAAGGAGAACGCGCTGTATAAGTGGTGTGACTCTAAGAGGATAGACGGAGACGCTGAGAAACTCCGGCAGCTAATATTAGCTGAAGAATTTTTAAACTGTGAGCCAGAAGAAGTTAGGGTTCACCTAAGGGAAAGGAAAACTGACGTGACTTATGAAATGGCCGCACTAGCAGACGAGTACATCCTCACACACCGAAAAACGAAGGAAAAAACGTTCACAGGAAATAGAGTGAAGTTTAAAGCTGAGTTAAGCCCAGAAGGAAGACCTAAGGAAGAAAATAGAAGGACCTTCCAAAGTAGCAGCAGAACAGTGGTCTGCTACAAATGTGGAAAGGCTGGACACATAGCCATAAGGTGTCAGCTTGGAAAAGGTCCTGAAAGAAACCAGACCCAGTCGGGAAAACCTCAAGGAGCTGTAACAACAACTAGAGGGAACCAGTCTTATCGACCTTGGACGAAGAGAGGTGTGATAAGAGGCCCACATGGAGGACCAGTGAAAGTATCAATTTTACGAGATACCGGAGCATCTCAGTCGTTACTTCTACGAAATAAATTACCTAAAGGGGTTATAGAAGCAACACGTGAGACTGTGATGATAGAGGGTATTGGCGGAAAGAGGGTAAAAATACCACTATGTAAAATAACCCTAAAGTCCAAGTGGAAAAATGGACCAATTCAAGTTGGTGTGGTATACAAGCTACCTATGAAAGGAATCTCCCTCATACTGGGAAATGAAGTAAAAACTAGAAAGTGTCACCCGTATAAGATGCGAAAATAAGCGCCATAAATGAAGAAAGAAAGATGGCGAGGATGAACGCCAAACATGGAAAGAAGATGGCGAAGATGAACGCCAAAAATGGAGAAAGCAAGTTGGCGAAAATGAGCACCAAAAATGAAGAAAGAAAGATGGCGAGAATGAACGCCAAACATGGAGACAAGATGGCGGCTGAGCCACGTGGGTGACACAAACTACATAGTCGCTCGCAGAGTGAGAAAGTGGAAAGAAAAGAAGTGAACCTTCCACATCTCAATAAACAGAAAGATAAAAGGACCAGTCGTCAGAGAAAGGATGAAGGTCCAACGAATAATGGGAATAAATTCCCTGAGACTTATCGAGAAGATAAGAGAAAGATGAGAGGACCCTCACAAGTGGCTAAGAAGGAAGAATTTCAAAAGGGCGACGAAGTCCTGCTACTATCATCAAATAAAGGACCACACTGTGGTGGACGATATATAGGTCCATACGTAATATCACAGAGAATAGACAAGAGGACATATAGAATCGATACCCACGAGGGAAAGAAAAAGACACAAGTGTGTCATGCTAACAAGTTAAAGAAATATATCCGTCAAGAAGGCCCACCTCGAAAAATTAAGAACTCGGAAATGCCGAATAAATTCGAGGAAAAATTAAGCCAGTTGTCTGTTTCAGAGAGAGAGGACTTAGAGAAACTAATTAAAAAATTACCCAGGTTTATTTCTCTAACGCCCTACCAAAATGTAGTAGCGGAATATTCTTTCATAGTTGTTGAGAGAAAGAAAGAGAGAGAGAAACTAAGGGAGAGGAATTCTCGTCCCCAATGTTGAAATATGAGAGGGACGAGAAAGAGGTGCGTCAACAAGTGACGAAGAGGGGAAAGAGAGAAAAGAAAAGGAAATTTCTCTCCCCAGAGCTTGATAATTAAGCTTACAAAGTCGTCAAAAATGACGAAAAAAGAAAAGGAATTTACCTCCTTAAGGTTGAAACGTGAGACGGCCAAAAGCCGAGAGAGAAAAGGAAAGAAAGGAAGACAAGTTTAAAGAAAAAGAAAGGAAGAGAGAGAGAGAAAGAAAGAGAAAAGGAATTGTCTTCCTCTATGGTGAAAATTAGGAAGGACGAAAAAAAGGAAAAGGAAAGAATTCGTCAAAGCGTGAAGAAGAAAGGGGATAAAAGAAAAGTAAAGTGGAAAAAAAGAGAGGGGAAAGAAAAGGAGAGAGAGCAGTGAAATGAATTACCTTTTTTTATGGTATTTCTGTTATCCCTTTCTTCTCTTAAGAAGGGAGGTGTCACGTGACAGCCCACGGAGACGACAGAAATAAGATTAATACTATCCTCCCGTTGAATTAACAGTATCTAGCCGTCAAACAAGTGACCGTTAAGAGAAAATGTGGGTCACAGAGGGGGTGTCAACAGGTGTTGGTACTTAGTAACCTCAGGTCGCCGGACACCGGAAGGGGAGGGAGAGAGAAGCCAAATGATTGGCTGGGACCCCAAAACGGAAGTGGGGACTCCCCTCCCCCGTCAGCGGAAATAGATAGTAAGAAGGTTAGTTTTTGAGCAGGGTTCGTAGCGGGCAGACGAACCATAGCCATTTTACTCAGAGTGGAAGACAAAAGAATTACTGAGACACGAGGGACCCCATGTTCTTCAAGCCAGTGTAAAAAAATAGAACAAAGTCTATTAGCCCGTGAAAGAAGAAAGATTCTCCAGTGGAACCCCGTCGTAAAATAAGATAAGTAACTTTGGGGAAATTTCTCCTTTATACCCAAATTTTGTATACCCCTCTCTCTCTCTCTCAATTTGAAGAAAAACAAAAGTCAAGAAAAGACATTTATATTCGTGGACTGTGAAATTATTATATGTTTTGACACTTTGAAAGTGTATATAACTGTAGTAAAGGAATCATATATTTTTATGTTACTATGTGGTCTAAGTTTGTTCTTTGGAGTTCTACTACGAATTTGTTACTTCATGCTTCCTTTTCAGCTTCTATTCGCCTTATGTTATCTTGGTTAGAATTGTCATATTAATTCCTTTAAAATATCACACGGGAAGCCGGAGTTGCCGACTACTACAATATAATATTATTATGACTAAAACCTATAGGTCCATATTCTTCCATTATCTTGGGGAAAGAAGTGAAAGCGGCCTGGTAGGTGTGTGGATAGTTTGAAATTTGGAACCCCTTGCCAGCGGCGGTCAGTCTAGCCCTAAATTAGTCCCTCACATAATATGCCAGTTCTTATATGCCTGAGAGAAAAACTCTGAACGAGGACTTATTATGTAGGGGATCAAGTGCCAACCTGCCCCGTCTTCACACGTGCGAAAATAAAAGTCCCGTTTTGGGATTTTAGTCAATTTGCCGTCACAGTATGTATATATATATATTTATATATATATATGTATATGTATGTATATTTTTATATATATGTACGTATATATATATACATATGTATACGCATATGTATGTGTACATGTGTATATATGTATATATATGTGTGTATATATATATATGTGTGTTTATGTATATGTGTGTGTATATATATGTATGTATGTATATATATGTATGTATATATATATATATATGTTTATGTGTATATATATGTGTGTGTATATATATATATATGTATGTGTATATATATATGTATATATATATTTATATATATATATGTGTGTATATATATATGTATATATGTGTGTATATATATGTATGTGTATATATATATATATATATATGTGTATATATATATATATGTATGTATATACATATGTATATATATGTATGTATATATATGTATATATATATTTATGTATATATATGTATATGTATATATATATGCATATATTTATGTATATCATGGGCGGAGACGGGACTAGTGCTACTCGTGCCCGGCACGACCAATAACTCGGTCAATTTTATTCGAAATGGATAAAAAATCATCCATTAATTTCAAGCAAACATACTTAGTCTGATCTCAATTAAATTACGTATCTATTCAAGTTTCGATAACTAAGTAGCCAAAAGTTCATAAATATATCTGGGAATAATACAACGATGCTGTTTTCAACGGATGGTCTTTGTCCGGCCACCGTCAGATTCATTGAACATCCCATAAAATTGGCTATAATGTTGAACACGCGCAATCCGTGCCGAGCACTAGACCCTTATAATAACTGTAATGTTAGAGAAATCCACTTTTGGCTGTAGCCAATAGCAAGAGCAACTCAAAACACCGTGCTCAAAAATCTTAGCACATTGTAACTGCTGACAGCTGTCTTGGGAAGAGGGAGAGGGACCGAGTGAGAGAGAGAGAGAGAGAGAGAGAGAGAGATGGGGGGATAGCAGATTATAGCCGTCGCCGACGTCATCATCATCGCTATGATAAATGTTGGTTAAACGGCGTGTTTTAACTCGTTTTTTCACTAACAGATGTCTATTTCTTTAATGAATGTTGCATATATTACATTCTGTAACTAAAATTTGTTTATTTGAATACATTTTCAACAAATAATCTTTATTTTAAGCGAAATTGAAACTACTAGCTGTGTCTGTGTATATTGTCATCAGTTTCTTTATTCTAATAAACATATTTTTCTCGTCATAGTAATGAACATCTCTTTTCTTCTATACTTTTGAAAGGAAAAAAAATTATCTTATCTACTGTATTAACAAGACTACAAATTATATAGTATCTTGATTGTTTATAAAAAAAAAACACCATGCAAGGTACGTTTGTCAATCTGTGCTATACAATGGAGAATCGTGCAATAGCAATTATGATGACTTACTTTGGGTCCACGGACCACGGGTTGGGAAATGAAGTTGACAGAGGGCGGGGGTGGGGGGCACGAGTAGCAAAAATAGGCTAGAGTCGCCACTGATGTATATATATATGTATAAGTATATATATATATATATGTATATATATGTATATATATATATATTTGTGTATGTATTAATATGTATATATATATATATATATATATGTACGTATATATATATGTATACGTATATGTATGTGTATACGTATAAGTATGTGTATATGTATACGTATGTTTATATATATATGTATATATAGATGTATATATATATATATATATGTGTGTGTGTGTGTGTGTGTGTGTGTGTGTGTGTGTGTGTCTTTGCAGCAAGGAAAATGATAATATTTTTTAAGAAGTTAAGTAAAAAAAAAAACTTCAAACATTCAAATGAATTTTAAGATAAACAGACTTTTTTAAGTTTGAATTTTAAAAACAGTAACTTGAACTTATTTACTTTGAATTAATTTGATTGAATTTAATTTGTTGCATTTTTAAATATTTTTAAATTAATAATTTTTGCTTATTTATTGCTGCTTCTTGTTTGTTTCTAAATTCTAATGATATTATTGTTGGTTGCTTGAATGCTATATGTGAGTGATCCCAATTTAAAAATTCTTGCAATTAAAACAAAAGTGATTGTGATTTTTCATAATTAAATTTAAAATATGAAAATTTAAGCAGTGCTTGTTAAATTTGAAAAAAAATTAGGCGAATAAATGAAAAATTTGGTCTTTAAAACCTTGTTTATTTACAAACACGACCGACAGTCAGTGATGTTTATGCTTATATTTTCTTATTAATTATTGTTTTTCTTAATCTTAATTAAAATTGGAAAAAAAAACAGTATAAATCAAAGCATGTCTCTTTCTTTTCTTTTTCGTTACATTTTAAGAAGTTTAAAAATCTTTATTAAAAATAAACGACTTTGTGATTATAATTCAAGGTTGTCATGAAGCGAGAGATTCATAGATCCATTGACGTGACGTCCCATTTCATCGAGCAGGCCTGGGTATTAGCGACGGCCACGGCCATACTCATTTATATATATATATATATATATATATATATATATATATATATATATATATATATATATATATATATATATATATATATATATGTATGGACGATGTTTGTGTATATATATATATATATATATATATATATATATATATATATATAACTTAGTAGCTATAACAGTAAGAGTTATGCTTCTTTTGTTCCCAGTGATTCAGAGATTGCCTTTCTCGAGGAAAGGGAGGATGCAACCTTTCGTTTATTTCTCTCTTGTATATTCTTTATACACAGTGTTGAATAATTATGAAGTTTTCTTGTCTTCCATATTTCAAGAGCTATTTCGTCGAGCTGGGCAGCTTTTCTACTTTTGATTTTTCTGTATTGTGTCAGATTCTTTCTCTGTAAACTGTCCAAGTTTGTTGTCTTGTTGGTCATAAACAATTTCTTTAATAGATTTATCTGTGATTTCAGTAAGGTTTTTAAGCTGATTCTAGAAATGTTCTTTCCCCTTGTGATGTCTTTCTTCTTGGCCGGCAGCTTTTAGTTTTACTCTTGAGGTACTCTTCCTTCAGCTCAATTCATTTACTGTCTACCACCATGCTAACCGTGATTGTCTATCTTCTTCCATATTCTTGATTGTTTTGATTTATTCTTGAATGTACTATAGTTGTTCTTTTTGGTTTGTTTTTGTTAGCTCTCTCTAGGATTCCTTAAGCTTCTTTACATTGGCTTTTGTTGGGTTTCTTTTATTAAGAAGGGATGCTTTTTTTCATGTTATTTTGTTTTTCCTTAACTGAAATGGACTACCAGAGAACTCTACATTTGGCTCTTGGTTTGGTTGATATGCACTCAGCTGCTGCTTCAATATAGACAGTATATAATTCAATCAAAACAGATATTATCAAGTATTATGTACTTTTTTACATATGAATAAAAAAAAAAAATTACTTCACTTCTTATATATTTCCAGGAAAATTCATTTTGGTCTTCAAACTTTTAATGCTGTTGAGGATGATAAATAACATCTAATAATATCCGTTTTGATGGCTCCACTAGAAATATTAAAATCCTTGTGTCTTTTGTTTTAAAGGAAAAAAATTTTCATTAAAAAAATTGTTAATAGAGTCATTATTTATAGGTGATTCTGTGTCTCCTTCTTGGGTGTCAATACAAACCTGTTATCTTCTATTCTACTCATTGGCCTAATCGGGTGGGACTGTAGAATATGCCGACTGTATCTCTGCCGAGGACTAAGATCCCTCAACAGGTATCCTGGATATGACATAAAACAACTGATGGTGAAGTTTCAGCGCTGGAGTTTTGGGGAATATAGAGTACTCATTCATTACCATTGCTCCCAGGTCCACTCTGACCCAGAATGGTAGCATTTGATAGGGTCCTATCTATGATTCAAATACTACTGTTTTTCCATTTAACTGTGTGCAAATAAATTACCGTAAAATTAAATTGTTAGTGCTAGCGATTCTTGAAACCTAGTAACTATGTAAAAATAAAACACTTGGTGTTAGCAATACTTGAAGCCATTTAAATGTGAGCAAACAAATGATTACTACTAAATAGAATTATTCGTGTAAGATAGCAATACTTGAAACCATTTTACTTTGAGCAAAAATTGAGCAATTGGTATTATAGGACTTTACACTCCTATAATTTAATTTGGGCGGTATGCCACTTGTTCCCCCAACAAAGATGGCGGATGCACACAAATATTCAGTCTCGGGAAACCATTGGCCAGGAGAACCACGTGACCTGCTTAAAACTACGTCCGCGTTTAAATTTTGTCCTGCGTCTTTTGGGGCCGATTCCAAGACACGTATTTTCTATAAATACGTCGTCTTCAAACACTCTTTCTCTTTTTCCCAATTTCCATTGCAGCGCTGACACGCTCTCTCCATGTGACACTCTTATTCACCTACAGAAGTAAAAAGCCAAAAAAAATGGATAAGCCTCGCAGATATTCATTTCTTCAAAACACTTTGACAAGGAAACTTTTTCCAGTCTCGGAGAAACCGACTGTTTCGAACCACAAGACGAAATAGACATTTTAAATAGGACGCTTTCATTATTAACCTTTTCTGTCGTTTAGTTGTGTTAGTCACACACACACACATATACACACACACACATACACACACGACTATTTTACTTACAATGTAGAATTAGCAATATTTTTGTATCAATGCATATTTTGTTATGAGTATAAATTTGTTTTGAATGTTCCTTTTGTTTGCGCCGTTTCATATCCTTTACTCATTTGTTTCATATCTTCATTCATTTGCTTCATTCATTTATTACCTTTTTCCATGTACCTTTTTCCATGCCTGGCATACACTAAACTAAACTAGGCAAACACTATATAAAACCATAACCTTAAATTTTGGGGGACAAAACATAACTAACAAATAGCATATCCCCCTACCATATCACATAGCAATACTAGGAACCACTTCAATGTGGGCAACAAATGATTTTTATTGAATATAATTAGTGTTAGGTTGCAATACTTGAAACTACCAATACTTGCGTGCGAGCTCTAACTCATTAAAAATACGATTACCTACGAACTATTCCCTTACAAATCGTGTGTAAAACCATATAACTGTGTGTAAACAAATGACTGTTAAATTAAATCCTTACTGTTATAAAGCAATACTTGAAACCATTTAACGGTGTGCTAACAAATCAGCACTGGCTCGTTTTAAAATGTCAGCTAAAAACTATTTGTTTAAAAATGTTATCTGATATATGTATAAATATGATTTAGAGTTTTCCTTCTCCTATACCTGTTGCCATATTGAGTTGAAAAAAATCTCAATCTGTCCCACTATTTACCAATAACTGGAAAGAGAATAGTTGGATTTATACATTTCCTAAAAGTTTAAGTGTTATATGAAATACAAAATAACTTCGTCCAGGATTTGAACTCGAGTAGCTGATTTAATTTCCTACGATGATAACAGTTAAGCCACGAACGCCTCCTTCTGTGTATATGATCATACAAAAAAGGAATACTATCCTACAATACATCATTCCAGGTCGAAAACTTCGAAAATTTTATCCAGATATCAAATATCTGCTACCCTTTAATATGCGCATAATAAACCCCCGGTCAAAAATTATTATTAGGTCTTTCAGGCTGTTTTATTTCCTCGTTGTATATGACAGATTTTGATGAACTCACTTTTTGATAGCATACATTTTGGATTTTATATATCCTTTCTGTTTCCTTTTATTTGGAAATCTTCTCTGCAGAGTCACCAGTTCTTTTTTCTTCGAAGCCGCTAGAGCTACATTTTGTGCCCTTTTTTTTTTAAACGTATTTCTTTCGGCTTCTTGTTAAGATATCCCGTTTTAAAATGCTTGACCATTGCTAATTGAACCAAAGAAAAGGCTAAAAAAGGAAATAGGACCTCATCAACCAGGCCAACCCCTATATTTTAGGAGGTGGTGAGTAAAAATCTCTATTCTGAAATAAAACAGTGAATGCAGTGAAGATCTTTAGAATTGAATGGCTGGAAAGAAAGAAAGAAAGAAAGAAAGAAAGAAAGAAAGAAAGAAAGAAAGAAAGAAAGAAAACGATAGTCGGAAAGAAAAGTAAACATTTGAAAAGACAGAAAAGAAGAACTCCAGAAATCTATTAATAAATACGAAAAATAAAAAATAAAACTTCTGTCAAAAGTTTAAAAAATAAAGAAAAAGTAGTAATATTAGTAGTAGTACTAAAAGTTGCAGTTGTAGTAGTAGTATTAGTAGTACGACAATGATGATAAGGAAAAAGAATATGAAGAAAATAAAAAAGTAGTTATAAAAAAAAAGACGGAAAGAGTAAAAAGTTGGAAAATGGAGTATTTTAATGAGTAGTAGAAGTCACATAATAATAATAATAATAATAATAATAATAATAATAATAATAACAATAACAACAACAACAAGGTAATAAGAAATGTTCTTGAAGAAAAAGTTGAGCTTGTAGAAGAAGAAGAAGAAGAAGATGAAGAAGAAGAAGAAAGATTTTGAATATAAAGAAGATTCTAGGGATCGGTCTTGAGGAAGCCATAAGGGTAGGTTCTTTTTTCTTTCCTTTTTTCTGTTTTTTGTCCTATTGAAAACAAAACACCCGAATGAAAAAGGATATAAAAACATTTATAAATAAAGGAAAAAAAAGGTTCAAAAGGAGGAAATGAATGTGAAAATAAGAAAAGCCCAGAAAGATTTTTTTTTTCTTTTTGTTCTTGTTGAAAACGAAGGAAGTGACATTTACATTTCAATTCATTGCCATCAACTTTTTATGAAGCCATGACAGTCCCTTTCTCTCTTGTCAAAGTTTGATTTTTTAATGTAAGGTGAGCTCCTTCTCAATAAACTCGTTTTTGTCAGCGTTCTTTCTTTGATTTGTTTTTTCTTTCTTTGTTTTTATTTTATTCTATTTCTTTTTTTATTTTGTTTTACTTTATTTTATTTTATTTCATTTGTTTTAACAATCATTCTATCTATCCATACACTTTTTTTTATTCTTAAAAAATTTACATAGATTTACTAAACTTGGGATATTTGCGTCAGAAAAGAGAAATCATATAAAAAGTTTTGAAGTTTTCGCATTATGACGGAGAACAAACAATTTCTTATAATGTTGTGAAGCACTACCTCAGGTGCTCAGGGTTAGTGGTAATGATGTTTCAATCCCGAAGCCATTTCTGACCTGAGGGTCATCATTTCATAGAGGCGTTTGGGGAGATATTTTTTGTTTTAATATATTTTATCTAACTTTTTCTCTTTCGATCTTTTGAATTTTTTCTTTCATATCTCCTTTCTTATCTCCAAATTTCACCCCTTGTTTATTTAACACCATTAATTTTCCGCTAAAGAACCCAAACACTTTTATTTTTCGTTTAAATTTTAGCCTTTAGTTTTCTCGTTATTTTTATTCTGTCTTTCTTTTTTCATGACTTTCTTTCTTTCTTTCTTTCTTTCTATTTACTTCTTTTTAATCGGCCTTTCTTTCTTTCTTTCTTTCTTTCTTTCTTTTCTAGACCTCTCTTTCTTTCTTTCTTTCTTCTCGCTCTTTCTTTCTTCGCGCTCTTTCTTTCTGATATCGACCATTTCTTTGTATCTTGTTTTTTTTTTCATCTTAATCTTCTTTTTTTTTTTCAAATCTTTCTTTCTTTCTTTCTTTCTTTCTTTCTCATCTAGAACTTTCTTTCTTTCTTTCTTTCTTCGTCTCGCTCTTTCTTTCTTTCTTCCTTTCTGATATCGACCATTTCTTTGTATCTTGTTTTTTTTTTCATCTTAATCTTATTTTTTCATTTTTTTTCAAATCTTTCTTTCTTTCTTTCTCGTCTAGACCTTTCTTTCTTTCTTTCTTTCTTTGTCCACTTCAATATTTTTTCTTCTCCCACTTTTATCATTTCAACCAGTCTTTTTTTCTCTCATTTTTCTATCTCAACTCTTCTTTCTTTTTGCATCTCAGTCTTTCTTCCTTCCTTTCTTCCTTCATTTATCTATTTCCTCTCGACTTTTTATTTTTATCTTATTAATTTCCTTTATTTCTTTTCACCCTTCAGCTTCTCTTTCTGTTTTCATCTCATTCTTTCTTTCTTTCATTCATTCTTTCTATTTTTATCCTTTTTTTCACTCTCCCTCCTTTAGGCTTGTCTTTCTTTTTCCACACTTCCATCCTAATATTCTTTCAACATTTTTTTCTTTCATAACTCCTCAATCTTGATATTTTTCTCTTTCCTGTCTCAATTACTTTACCCAATTCCGCGTCCCCCACTCTAAACCCGCAAACCCACGGTCCATTTTGAAGAGAACTTGATCTGCATTGAAGCAATTCAAAACAAAATCAGATTTGATCTTATCATTTAACGCTATCCACCGCCTTGTTTTCATTTACTCTGCACAGAAGAAGCCGACTACATTACAACACATCTACAGCATAAATATATCCCGCCATTCTTTGTAGGTAAGTATCTTCATCCGTGTCGCCTATAACAACGCGTCTCGCTCAAGTGTTTCGACGCTTAAAGCATTTCTTCATTCAACAGATCCACTTCAGTCAACGCACAGACTTTTCAATATTTACATTACGTACGGCAAAATAAAAAGCCATTCACATTTTCCTAGAGAGGGGATTACCCCCTTATAGCTAAAAAGAAGGACGCAGCCTAATCATAGCGTTGACTGTAGCCCCGAAACAGGCGTTAACATCGCACTTAGTTCAATGGTTACCGCCATACGAAATGGAATTGATGACCTGAGTTCACAATCCTGAACACGCTTATCGGTATTTAACCTCGATCTACCCCCCCCCCGAAAGGCACGAATCCATTTATTCTCCTCCTAACTATAGATAAATAGTACGGCAGACTGCGCTCTTTTACCTTGGTACGGAAACAAGTCTAGGAGAAGGAAAACTTTGAATTCAAAGCTGTTTAATTCCGCTTAAAAATTGACCTTGTGTCATATCCTACCTGAGGCCGTGGAGTTGATTCATCATCATCATGTGCATCAAAATGTGATGACTGCAGAGATTACTTTGAATCTCTCCTGCCGTCTCTCATCACTCTTGGCAAGTCCTCCAGATGGCATTCAGTGTCTGCCCAGAACGTAAGTTTTTGTTAATCGGTCAACACTAGTGTGTCCATGTGTAAGAGTCTATCGGAGAACGTCACTTATGAGATCGTTCTAATTTCCTCTGCAGTGTCCAGCACGTCTTACTTAGATGATGGAAGGTAATTGGCCGTACAACCATTATTTTGTCGGGTGCTGCTTCCAGAATTTGTTGAAAACAGCCCGCAGCATTTTGTATAGTTCCTATCTTGCTTTTTCTCCTAGCGTTTTGTAAGAGTTCAAGGAGTGCCGCTATACATAAGCCCTGATACGTCTACAGTTGCGAAGAATTCCAGTTTTATTTTATCAGAGAAATCAGATTTCCATAACTTATTTTTTCATTTCGATAACTTCTTTTTTCAAATCGACCTTTCGATCTTTCTTTTTTTTTTCTTTTTTCTTTCTTTTTTTTTCCACGTCAACATTTTTTTCTTCTCCCAAATTTTTTCATTAAAAGCATCTTTTTTTGTTCTTCCTTTTCCATCTTAACTCTTCTTTTCTTTTGGCACCTCAGTCTTCCTTCCTTGCTTCCTTCCTTCGTTGGATATCGAACGAAAGATTCCTTTGACATGCCACATAAGTTACCTGAGAGGCATAACAGGATATGTGCCTGTTTCTTTAAGTAAACAGGACGCAGATGCCCTGCGGAAATGACGCGTAAGTTGCGTGGGAGGCACAACAGGATATGCACCAGTTTCCTAAAGTATTTCCTCAGCGGATGTGCCGTGTAAGTTGCGTGGGTGGCATGCTAGACAGGAGGCAAGTCCACGTGCCACGTGTAGTGTGAAATGTGACCACGTGGATTGCGTGGGTTTTGGGAAAATCAAATAAACTAGAGAAGATTTCGACCCAGACAGAACGAAGCAGAAAAGCTGAGAGGTTTCACGGAAAAACAGCACCATCACCTCTGTATACGTGCATTTCAGCCACCTCCGACTCTCTCTTTCTCTAACAATGTGTACATTTCGGGTACTAAAAGGAAAAGAGGTGAAGCAGATTATATTTTATACATCAGCGTGGTGATCTTTTTCTACAATACAACGCATGCTTGAGCAACTTGTATGTTGATATCGCTTTCAGCGGGTGAGATATTGCTATCGAGGTATATGTTACAATTACCAAGCTGGGGCTGCAGAATACACCGACTACTCCTCTGCAGAGGAGTAAGACCTTCCCCCGCCAACGAGTGTCTTGGATATGACATTAAACAATCAGAGGTTGAGGTTTAAGCTGAATTGTTTAAAATGAAACCTACACAGAGAGAAAAGTAAATAATATAAAAATAGTATTAATTCTTGTAAAATGTTTAAATAAATATATTTAGCACATTTATATACATCATCGCCGATGACTATATATATATATATATATATATATATAACTGTAGCGGTACTATTTAGCTCATCACTGGGAGAATAAGGTGATTCATACTTTTCCCAAGGGTATGAGTCCGAAAATGAACGTAATAGTGCGACTGGAGTTCGAACTCGCTCTTCAACAACGAGGCCGTAGTCCAAGACGTTAGTTAGAAACGAATCATTACGAATATTGTTAAACCTTTCTCAAAAGTAATGCTTATATGAATATGACAATAATGTTAGTATAAGCAACTCTATCGAGAAAAGTTAAACGATAACGTTTTACCCCGTGAAAAATAATTAAGCGATGTTGAAATTAAATACATTCTTGAAGGAAGAGAATGTTAGATTTTCACCCAAGAGAAATAAAGATTAGAATTTAGAATAGAAATAGAAATTAATAAATAATCTGATGGAAGTTTATTTATTTTATCGTTTTATCTATAAGATTAGACTAGGCACCAAATTAGATTTTTGAAAAATGGATTAATTTATTTATGATTCTAATTGGTTAAAAATACATTTTTTAACTAAGTAGGAGAGAAAATATTACTTGAAATATGTTGAGTTTTGATCCTTCAAAATTTGAGAGGCAAAATTAATATTATCGTCTACGATCTCAAAGAAATTTTTTAAAAGTGTGGTTGATAAATGCAAAAATACAGACACAAAAATAACAGCTTATTTTTGCACAAAAAACATTTTTTTGGATGAAAATCAGTTGATTTTCAAAAAATAATTTCCATCTATGCACACACACGCACACACACACACACACACACAGATAGATAGAGAGAGAGAGAGAGTGAGAGAGAGAGAGAGAGAGAGAGAGAGAAGTAGTATCTCCAGGAAAATATGCTGCAGTAAGCAAATAACAATGTTTGTTTAACAGATTAAAAAAAACCTCATGCCATTAAATTATAGTAATTTTTTGTGTAATCAAATTATAAGGTTAATATCATCATTCAAGAACAATGATAATTGGTTGTGAATTCAACAGAAACAAAATAAAAAAACAAAATTAAATTTTTATGGCGGGCAAAAAATATCGAAAAATCCTTGGCATATTGGCTTACTTTTTTTTTTACCAAATCAGTAACAGTGACATCTTAGCAAGTTTGAACTCCAGTCTCGCTATAACGTTCATTTTCAGACTTATACCCTAGGGAAATGCATGAACTCTATCATCTCCCCACGGCTATGGGTTAAATAGTACCATTACTCTCCTTCTACACGGATGGCCTTGGCATTAAATAACCGACGAAGGTTCATATGCTATTAAACAAAAAAAAGCGAAAGGAAAGCCAAAACCAGTAACAGCTGAACGCTCTATCTACACCCCGACTATAGTGGTTACCCAGATTCACTCCATATTTCGTTAGGAAGTGTCATCTTTTATTGTGGACAGATACAACTGAAAATTGAAATTTTGCATTACAGAGATACAAATTATCCAAAGATAATGTTAGCTTACAAGTTTCAAATATTCATTGCAATAGGTATAAATTCACTGAGTCTTCCTAGAGTACTGTCATAGAATTGACATACATACATACATACATATATTATTTCAAGAAAAAAACAATATTCAGTCCCATTAGGATAATAAATTTATTTCCATCCAGTTAAGAGCATTGATATGATTTGGTTTGGTTTCTTTGTTTAATGGCATATCAACCTTTAATTTATTTAAGTTATTTAATTCCGAAGCCATTCTCCTAGAAGAACAGTAGTGGTAATATTTAACCCATAGCTGGGAGGATAAGGGGGTTCATACCTTTCCCAAGGGTATTTGCCCGAAAGTGAACGTAATAGCGCGACTGGAGTACGAACTCGCTTACTACGATTCTGCAGTCCATCGCTTTAACCATTACACCACGAGGACACCCCCGCATTGATATGAATCAAAGACTCTAAAATAATTTAATCGGATGGAAATAGATTTATTATCCTAATGTGACCGAATGTTGTTGTTTTTTTCTCAAATGATATTATTTGCTCTATGAATTTATTTACCAGGAATATTTAAATATTCGAAATTTGAATAATTTATTTGTTCTGACGGGATTGTTTCCTACTCCGGATTTACTGGATTGAATAATACCGTATATATATATATATATATATATATATATATATATATATATATATATATAAAGGTTATACAGTAGAGACTTCGATTAGGACCCTTGATAAAGCCGTATTACCTTGGGCGCTTGAGCAAAATAACTAATACAGATTATCGGAACACTTTGCCGTTCGATGAAGAAATGATCAACGTTCATCTCGGGGAAGGGAAGCTTCTTCTGTTGTGGTGTGATCGTCTCTGTGAAAGGGAAGCCAGAAACGAAACACAACCAATCTCTTTACAAGTATTACTTTTCTTCTCTATGGAGTCTTTATGGACATAGCCAGATTCGAGTCTGAATCGTTTTTCTTCAGCTGTGATAGACACTCATCTTTCTCCAACCCGTTCATCGGTACCTTCGAGCACGAACTGAATTCATTCTTCAAAGGGACATTCTGATTCTATTCATTTGTATCAATTCACGCGTGCGCGCACACACACACACACACACACACACATGTATCTATCACTTACCTTATTCCATATATATATATATATATATATATATATTCTATTTTTCATTTTATCTCATGCATTTTAAAACAGTTAAGCTATCTATATAAGTTCATACAATGGCTGATGTTTGTATCGCAGCATTGCTTCCAACGAAACCTTTATCAGATGATTACTCTGGGTTCAGGCATGGTTTCGGGGCCGAAGTATCATTACCACTATCCCAGAGCGCCCCAGAGGTATCTCACGATACCACCAGACTTTGTTGGATTGTAGCCTCTCTATGAGATTGCTATATCCACGCCGATGCAGTTAGATCCTTATCTCAGATCTTTTTTTTTATGTATTCCTCTTGTTTGATAGAGAAAGGCCAAGATTAGTCCAGAATGCGGAGGTTGAATTGAAACTTTAAAACTTAATGAGTTAAATATTCATTTTTTGCAAGTATCTACAAATAGTTTCCAATATTTTCTAAGATATCGTTAAGCATGTAAATCTGTTAAAAAGCTTTTGCTTCGGATCTCTGTTTAATGACATATTAACCTTTGTTGGTTATTTAATGTCAAAGCTACCTTTGAATAGAAGTGATACATTTCCCAAGGGTATTATTCCGAAAGTGTACATAATAGCGTGGCCGAAGTTCGAACTCGCTCGCTACGATATCATAGTCCAGAGCGTTAGCAACTACACCTTCACTCCTCTTGTCTAACAAGCAAGGGATTTTTTTTTAAATAATGCTTTAAAGACTTTAATAACATTTTAATAAGTATTTGACAGTAAAAAATGTATTTTAAGGTGTCTTAGTCAAGACTATTTGCAGTAAGGATTTCAAGACGTAATATTCATTTATCTTTGGTCCAGTCAGCTAGGGATGCAAAATACTCCGACTGTATCTCTGCAGAGGGGTAAGACTCCCCCAACGAGTGTCCTATTTATGACACCAAACTATCTGATGGTGAAGCTCCAGTAATGCCAGAGCTTTGGGAAAGGCGGTGTGCCCCTTTATTACCATCACTCCCGGGTCCACTCTGGCACCTAATAGGGTCCTATGTATGGGTCAAATAGAACTAAACTGTGTACTTCTGCTAAATTGAACTATTTTAAATTGAACTGTTTATATATATAAACATGGATTTGGCTTTAAATAACCTACAATTTATCTTCATGTGTTTCTTGAACTAATGTGGGTTTTTAAAAATTTGGGACAACATAAATACTTATAAAATGCTTTTGTTAAGAAATCATTATTTAGAAATGAATTACCTTTTAAACTGTTAACCAAAAAACAAAGATTATTAGAAACTTTTTATAAACACGTAAAAAATCGAATACTTTGATCGTTAAGTTGAGAAACCAAAAAACAAAAATATATAAGTCGATAAATCTCTTAAAATGTCACCCATTAAATATCTTTTAACAAATCCGTGAAAATTTTTCACAGAACAATAATTAATTGGTAAATTAAATAAATATCATATTATACTATACACACACACACACACACACACACACACACACACACACACACATATATATATATATATATATATATATTCAGCTCATTCAATAAATGAGGTAAATATTGATTCAGGAGTTGGCAATAGAAAGAACAGTTTACATTTACGCTTTTTCCAATGATATCACTCATAATGAGTCCTTCATGTCCCATAGGATTGTAAGCATCACCTTCTTTACTGACGGCTGTGCCCGGAATTTTTTCTTCACCAGAGAGTTGGTGAGTTTCCTCTGTATTTTCGACTCAGGCTCGTAGTGACAAACACTTGTCTATCCCATTTGTAAACAATTTTTGATTAAAACAAGCTTCTCCGTGAATATCACACATTCTTCAGTAAATTTCACGTGAGTTACATTTCTCAGCGACCAAAAATTTGGCAACAGTTCTCAATTCCAGCCCGGAGCACTTTGATTTGCTGCCATTTCGAATAGCCTCAAAAGAAATATCTTGTGAGATTAGAAAAACCTTTTGCCATAAACCTATTCCAAATGATGCAGACATTTAAGGGAAAATTTCTGAAAAAAAAAATTATTTTTTCTTGAATGACCCTCGTAAATATGCTACGTTAATGCTTCATTTTTCATGTTTTTTTTTCGCTCTGGGGGTAGGACTTACAATATATCCATGCATGATGTAATTTTTCTTGAATGACCCTCGTAAATATGCTACGTTAATGCTTCATTTTTCATGTTTTTTTTTCGCTCTGGGGGTAGGACTTACAATATACCGATGCATGATGTAATTTTTCTTGAATGACCCTCGTAAATATGCTACGTTAATGCTTCATTTTTCATGTTTTTTTTTCGCTCTGGGGGTAGGACTTACAATATACCCATGCAGGATGTAATTTTTCTTGAATGACCCTCGTAAATATGCTACGTTAATGCTTCATTTTTCATGTTTTTTTTTCGCTCTGGGGGTAGGACTTACAATATACCCATGCAGGATGTAATTTTTCTTGAATGACCCTCGTAAATATGCTACGTTAATGCTTCATTTTTCATGTTTTTTTTTTCGCTCTGGGGGTAGGACTTACAATATACCCATGCAGGATGTAATTTTTCTTGAATGACCCTCGTAAATATGCTACGTTAATGCTTCATTTTTCATGTTTTTTTTTTCGCTCTGGGGGTAGGACTTACAATATACCCATGCAGGATGTAATTTTTCTTGAATGACCCTCGTAAATATGCTACGTTAATGCTTCATTTTTCATGTTTTTTTTCGCTCTGGGGGTAGGACTTACAATATACCCATGCAGGATGTAATTTTTCTTGAATGACCCTCGTAAATATGCTACGTTAATGCTTCATTTTTCATGTTTTTTTTTCGCTCTGGGGGTAGGACTTACAATATACCCATGCAGGATGTAATTTTTCTTGAATGACCCTCGTAAATATGCTACGTTAATGCTTCATTTTTCATGTTTTTTTTTCGCTCTGTGGGTAGGACTTACAATATACCCATGCAGGATGTAATTTTTCTTGAATGACCCTCGTAAATATGCTACGTTAATGCTTCATTTTTCATGTTTTTTTTCGCTCTGGGGGTAGGACTTACAATATACCCATGCAGGATGTAATTTTTCTTGAATGACCCTCGTAAATATGCTACGTTAATGCTTCATTTTTCATGTTTTTTTTCGCTCTGTGGGTAGGACTTACAATATACCCATGCAGGATGTAATTTTTCCACCCAATGAAGTATTAAAGATAACACTTAGTTTGGCTTGTTTAATGGCATATCAGCCTTTGTAGGTTATTTAATGCCATAGCCATCCTTGTAGAAGAATAAAAGTGGTTCTTTTTTTAAGCAGAGGAATTATATTGTGAATTGAATTACCACGGCCAGAAAATCCGGCTCAGTGGTAGAGTTTCGGCTCTGCATTCTGTTGGCGCTGGTTCGATCTCCAGTGGGGGATATCACGGTAAACACTGCTGATGAGACTTAATAAGGTCGAAATAGCCGTCCAGTGTTTCCATATGTCACGCGCAAGTGTTCATCGGATTTTCTGGTCAGGGTAATTCAATTCACAACAGCTGGGTTTACGTATAGATATACAAATAAATATATATTAGTTTTTTTTATATATATGGAAGCTTAAATATATATTAAATATATATATAAATTAGATATATATTAAATATATATAAAAACTAATATATATTTATTTATTATTATTATACAATAGCTCTATCACAGATATTGAGCTCTCTCCAAATTATATTGCATTTGGTTTGTCACAAACCCACGAAGTGAGATAGTGACAACCAACACTGTTATAATATATATATATATATATATATATATAGAGAGAGAGAGAGAGAGGGTGATTGAAAAGTAACTCCTGTTGTGATTTCTTTTCATTTGTTGTAAAAACTACAGTGAAGAAATAAATTATAAGGATTTTAATACATGGAGTTATTTTTCAAATATCAAATATATATATATACACCAACTCTTCCACATGAGCAGGATGTGACAATGTCATTTTAAGCGAAGTTTAACTGGTCTGAAATCAAAGTTTTCCTTCTTTTAGATCTGTTGCCGTTATGAAGATAAAGAGCCCTGTCTACCCATAGCTGGAAGGGGAAAAGTTGTATTCATACCTTTCCTAAGGATATTAGCGCTATGCGAAATGCAAACAGACTCGTCTAGGATTTGAACTCGTTTCCCCGTATTCACTTCCAATGACGATAAACATTACACCACCAAGTGCGCCTCCACACACACACACACACACACACACACACACACACACATATATATATATAGAGAGAGAGAGAAAATTGGTAGGAGCGGGAACTTTTCAGCACACCTCTTGTGTGTATATAAGAGATACATCAATGTATTGATACATTTACACAAAAGGGATATAAGAACAGATGGAAGAATTGCCACCTCCTCTAAAAATTCAGTTAAGCAATTTCTTCTGTGCAAGTTTTCCTTGTTTTGTTTTCAATAAGCCGATTGTGTTTTCATTAGCAGCACAATATTTGTCTCTTCTTCTTCTTCTTCTTCTTCTTCTTCTTCTTCTTCTTCTTCTTCTTCTTCTTTGTATAGAAAACTTCCCCAAGTCCCTCTACGTTCTGCCTTCTTAACTTTATTCTTATACACTCTCCACACCTCCTCTAGCTTTCTTCACGGTCCAAATTCGGATTACCACCCTCGCACCGTGTCTACTCACCCATTCAACAGTAAAAAAAATTCTTTTTTTCGCCTGTTTACAATGACAGATAACAGCCTGTAAGGTATTTAATGAACATGCATCACCTTGTGGGGATCAAACTCACTACAGTAATAATATTTTCTCTCTAAGACGAGCTCGTTAACCATTGAGTGTTGATTTGGTTTGACTTCTTAGTTTCATGGCATATCTGCCTTCGTTGGCCAAATCCATCCTAGAAGAAAGACAGTAGTGGTATAAGTTTACTTATCGGTGTGGAGATAAAGGGGTTCACACCTTTCCCAAGGGTATTAGGTTTGGTTTGTTTGTTTAATGGCATATCAACCTTTGTAGGTTATTTAATTCCAAAGCCATTATCCTAGAAGAAAAGTAGTAGTACTATTTAACCCATAGGTGGGAGGATAAGGGGGTTCATGCCTTTCCCAAGAGTATTTGCCCGAAAGTGAACGTCATAGAGCGACTGGAGTTCGAAATCGCTGACAACGATTCCGCAGTCTATCGCTTTAACCATTACACCACGAGGACACGCGCCCAAGGGTATTAGTCTGAAAATAAATGTAATTGCTCGACTAGAGAACGCTTACTATGATGTCACAGTCCAGAGCGTTAGTCACTATGCCCCCGAGACTCCTCCAGTTGAGTTGGGATGAATTTACTTAGAATTAGTGGACATGGCTCTGAAGAACAACATGAATAAAAGAAACAAAATATCTGATCACATTATTATTGGTCAGTCAGTGGGGCTTATAATATGCTGTCTGTATCTTTTACAAAGGATAGATACTCACCCCTGCAAAAAAGGGTGTTCTGAGTATGACGCTAAACTGCATCTGATAGCGAGGCTCTAATTCTTGAGATCTGCTAAGAGTAGAGTACCTCTTTATTGACATTACTCCAAGGTTCACTCTAACCCGGAGTAGTAGTACATGTTAGGGTCCGATTTCTGGGTCAAATTGGTCTGTGTTAAAAATTATTTGTATTAGATAGGAATACTTGATACCATATAACAATGTGCAAAAAACATTAAACAAACACAAAAATGTAAATAAAAATGTACAATGAACGCAATTCTTTAACCTCTAGGCAAAAATTACCCTTGTTATGCCATTAAACTCAGCCAGTCAAAAGAATAATTAATAAAGTTAATGGAAATTAGTTCCAACCCAATATAGTAGGAGAAACTGATATATTTGTGACCTAAGGTAGAAAGGCATGAGCTACAAAATTTCAGTTTTATTCACTCCAGTTCTGTCATTTTAAAGCTTGCAAGCATACTATGAAATTCCTAATCATACCGAGCCCTGTCGGCCGCAGCTGTAGAATGCACCGATTGCATCTCCCCCCGCCCAAACGAATATCCTGGATTTAGCATTAAACCACCCGATGTTATGGTTTCAGTCCTGGAAATTTGGTGAATGAGGAATACCCATCTATTATCATTACTCCCAAGTCCAGTCTCACCTGGAGTTGTAGTACCTGATATGGTCCCATCAATGGGTCAAATAGTACTGTTTGACTATTTAACTGTGTGCAACAAATGACTGATAAATTGTTAGTATCATGACGCAATATTTGAAACTATCTGTGTGCAAAAATTGAATACATAGCAATACTTGGAACGATTTTACTGTACAAATGAATGAATAGTGATGAATAAAATTATTAGTGTTGAATATGCAAATAAAACTATTGTGTGCAATACTTGAAACCACTTCACTGCATCCAAACAAATGATTAATAATATATAAAATTATTAATGCTAGATAGCAATGTTTAAAACCATTTAACTCGGTAAAAACAATAGCAATACTTGTAGGCAAATACATTTAAAATAAGACTACCTACAAACTACTCACTTATAAATGATGTTGATATATCTATTTAACTATGTGCAAACAAATGAACACTGGCTCGTCTAAAGATTATCTACAAAGTATGCGTTTACAAATCATATATATCTAATATATATATTATTATATTTTAATTTTCATTTAATATATATATATATATATATATATATATATATATATATATATATTATATTTTCATTTAATATATATATTGTATGTTTTATTTTCTTAACTGCCTGGTGATTGTTGTATTGAAAAAAAACTCCATGAAACCCAGGGGTCGCAGTCTAAATTCCGTGAATTAAATATATATATATATATCTAATATATATTAATTTATTATTATTATTATTATTATTATTATTATTATTATTTGATATATATATGTATTTAGCTTTAGATAACCTTCAAGGGTTGATATGCCATAAAATACAACCAACCAACCAACCAACTTTATTATATTTTTGTTTGTTTGTTTATTACAGATAAATGAATCCCAGAGGGTCGGCTATTTTTTGAGAAAAAAGATAAAAATCGCTTATCGTACCACCTCTTTGACAAAGAGGAGGGTGTCCTCATGGCGTAACGATTAAAGCGATGGATTGCAGAATCGTAGTAAGCGAGTTCGAATTCCAGTCGTGCTATAATGTTCACTTTCGGACAAATACCCTTGGCAAAGGTATGAACCCCCTTATTCTCACAGCTACGAGTTAAATAGTACCATTACTGTTCTTCTAAAACGATGAATTTGGCATTAAATAACCCAAGAATGTTGATATGCCATTAAACAACAAACAAACAAACTTTAACAAAGAAATGTCAGCAGTATCATAATTAAAACATGCTGATCGCACGGATTCCTTTGCCTCTCTCTCACCAACCGTCTTTATCGTCCATCGCTCTCGGTAAGTCCTCTAGACGGTACCTTGTATCCGGATTGAGGCGATTGATATAGATCTTTCCCGTCGTCCAACACTGGTGTGTCCATGTGTTAGAGTTCACAGGAGAAAGTCGCTTACGAGTTCGTCTTTACTTGCTCAGCAATGCCAAGCTTGTCTTGCTTGGACGGTTTGTGAGATGGGAGGTATGTGGCTATACAACTACTTTTTTGTCGTGTGCTGCTTTCAGGATTGTTCAAAACAGTACGTTGCATCCTTGTGTAGTTTTATTTGAAAATGGTCTCATACTAAAAAAAAGAACAAGAAGCGGACGATATCCCGCAGAAACTATCAGAGATAACGCAGATGATCTATAACTTTTTACTAAAACGCGTGAGTAAGCTTAATGTCTGCTACATCGTCATTTGTTTATACACGTAGTTTGTAGGTATTTTCATTTTTGAATGTTTTTGAGCTAATTTGCTTGAACACTAATATTGTTATTGTTTCTACTCAATTAAACTATTTTAATTACTGCAATCTAACACCTATAATTCTATTAAATATCAATGATTCGTTCGTACTCAGTGAAGTGATTATAAGTATTGTTATTTAAAACAAATTCTATTCAACACTATTGATTCATTTGTACATAATAAAATGGTTCAAAGTATTGCTGTTATACGAACAATCCTATTTAGGCTAGGTTTGGTTGGGTTTTATGGCCTATCAATTATTGTAGGTTATTTAATGCTGAATCCTGTTCAAATATATAAATAAAAAAATATCTGATTTGTCAACCCATTTTGTTCATGATATTTTTAAACGAACCTGAGATCATTTTTATTTGCACAGTTAAATGGTTTCAAATATCGCTATGTAATAAAAACATCAATCATTCGTTTGTATGCATTTAAATGAATATCATCATCATCATCATATCGTGCTGGCAGCACGGATATCCCTGACCCTCTTTCGCCACTCCTCCCTATCGTTCATCGCCCTAGGCAGGTCTTCAGGACAACAACCTGTATCCTCACATAGCTGCTGAATGTACGTTCGTGCTGGTCGTCCTGCTTTTGCGCAGCCGTGTGTGGGGATCCATAAGAGTACATCTCTTATGAGTTCATCTCTGCTTCTCCAGCAATGTCCTGCATGTCTGGTTCGCCTAACTTGAATAGTTTTCGTGATAGGGGGCAGGTGGCCGTACAGTTGGTGTCTTGTTGGGTGTTGCCGCCAGGACTTGTTGAGGATTGCACGCAGCATTCTTGTGTAATTGCCATCTAGTTTCTTCTCCAGCCGTTTTGTTAGCGTCCATGTAGTGCATCCATATAGCAGTATCGATGTGACCGCTGCCTGGAAGAAACTGCGTTTCATTTTATCGGTTAGGTCTGATTTCCATATAGTCGATAGCCTATTGATAGCTGTCCTTGCTTTCGTTAACCTCGTTTCGATGTCCTTTTCGGTTGATTCGACGCTGCTTCCTAGGTACGTGAATTTGTCTACTAGTTTAAGAGGGGTTCCTTCTAGAGTGGAGATGTCCCCCGTTTGGTTATAGCACATATATTCCGTTTTATGTGCATTAACATGGAGGCCTATGCTTGCTGCTGCTCGTTCCAAACTATGCAGAAGTGTTTCGGCTTGGTCAGGTGTATTTGCCAGTATCGCTATGTCATCGGCGTAGTCGGCGTCGGTGATTGTTGTTGCGGGGTATCTTCTGCTTCTTTTCTTCGTCAGTTCGAAGCCATTCTCTTTGATTTTGTCAATCGATGTTCTAAGTACGTAGTCTAGACAAATGATAAAGAGATACGGAGCCAGCGTGTCTCCTTGTAGTACTCCTGCTACTATGTCGAAGTATTCTGTGTCTCCATCTGGTGATCGTACTTTTACTTTAGTGTTTCTATAGAGAATCGTTATTGCCGCTACGGTTTCTTTAGGTATGCCGTACGCTAGTAGGATTTGTTCCATCTTTCCTCTGTGAATGGAGTCGAAAGCCTTGGTAAAGTCGACAAATATTAATGTCGCTTGTAGGTTCTTTGCCCGTACACCTTCAAGGATTCTGCGGATGGTTAATATTTGTGAGGTCGTAGATCTATTTCTTCGGAAGCCATTTTGGTTTTTTCTAAGTATGTTGTCGATTTTGGGTTCTATTCTGTTTCGTAGTAGGGCATTGTAGATTTTGGCAGCTATGGATGTTAGTGTTATGCCTCGGTAGTTTTTGGCTAATCCAAGGTCCCCCTTTTTAGGGAAGGGGAGTATGCATCCCTTCGTCCATTTTTCTATCGGATTTTGATTGTATACTGCGTTGCAGTGTCGGAGCAGTATGTCGTCGAATTGTCTGGTCTTCCATACTTCCGGGGGAATTTCGTCCAGTCCTGCAGCTTTCCTATTTTTAATTTTTCTGAGAACCGAGTCGAGTTCTTCTTGTGTGAACGGTCCAAGTTTAATGTCTAATTGTTTGCTAATTATTCTGGTGATTGGTTCAGGCGTTATTTTTGGTGGGTTTCCAAGTAAGTTTTCGAAGTGCTGTTTCCACAGTTTTATTCTTTCTTGTTGGTTTGCTGCTTTAAGTTTTGCTTTGGCCGTGTTCTTTCTTCTGCTCACTTCGTTTATTGTTTGCCAGGCAATTCTAGATTGTCTATCTTCCACCGAGTCTCTAATCTTATCTATCTGATTTTGAATGTATTCTGTCTGTTCCTTTATATATATGCCTGCTAATTGATATTGTGCCGTTTTTAGTTTTAAGGCATTTGTGTTTGTTGGGTTTTTTCGATAGTTTTTGGAGGCCGTTTTCACTAGTGCACGTTTTTCTCTCACCGCTAAAGTTTCCCATGGGACTCTATATTTAGTTTTAATTTTTGTTGGAATGTATTTTGCTGCTGCCTCAAGGTGTGCATTGACGAAATTTTCGTATTCGTCGTTTGGTGTACTTTTTTCCGTCTTTTCTTGTAGTGTTTCGAATCTGTTTCTTAATTCTAATACGTATTTATCTCTTACATCTTTGTTGTTTAATAGGGCCCAGTCATAGTGTTTGGTGGTCGCTGTTCGTTTGTCGTTTTTTCGTAGGCTTAACCGTATTTTCGCCGTGACTATTCGGTGATCGGTGGACACACCCTCAAAAGAGGAGTATGTTTTTTTTTTTTTTTTTTTTTTTTTTTTTTTAATGTACACATGGGAAGCAGCATGATGTACGTAAAGGTATTTGAATAAAACAATGGACGACCAAACTCAATACCCAAATGGGTCCTGGACGTGAGTCTGAAGACTTTTCGCTCAGGATCGACAGTTCGATCGGGGAACTACTGCTGCTCCTCTATAAGAGTGGCTTCTATAGAAGAGAATAAAACAGCCATCGAAAGATAAATGAATATACATGTATAATTTTTAATTGAATAGTCAGTAGATTATTTTATTTTTGAATGAGTACCAACTAATTTGTTTGCACACTAGTACTATTATTGTTTCTACACAGTTAAATGGTTTCAATTATTGCTATGTAACACTAATATCTCTTCCCAGCTATGGGTTAAATAGTACCACAACTGTTCTTCTAGGAGAATGGCTTTGGCATTAAATAACCTACAAAGAGTTGATATGCCATTAAACAAAGAAACCAAATCAAACCTAATATCTCTATTCAATATTAATCGTTTGTATGCAGACAGTGAAGTGGTTACAAGTATCGCTAGTTAATACCAATAATTCAATTTCTGGCACACAGTTAAAGATTTTCAGGTATAACTATTTAACACAAATAATTCTTGTCAACATTATTCATTCGTTTGCTCTCAGCTTCAAGTATTGTTATGTATCCCTAACAATTCAATTACACATCAGTCATTTATTTACACTGTTAAATGTTTAAATAGTTCTGTTACTAACAATTCGATTTAGGATGCCATTTATTAGCACATAGTTTAAATGTCAAACAGTTCTATTTGACCCATAGATAAGACCCCCTAAGAGTTACCACTCTGGGCCAGAGTGGACCCGGGAGCAATGGCAATGAAGGGATACACCACATTCCGTAAAACTAGCCTCACCATTAGAGATTGTTTAGTGTCATATACAGGACATTTGTTTAGGCGGGGGCTCTTACCCATATGTAAAGATTCAGTTGGTATATTTACAGCCGACTTGGCTGTAAATATATATAATTTGTGAACTCATTTTGTAGATTACATTTTTGCACACAGTTAAATGATTTCAAGTATTACTGTGTAACACTAATAATTTGATTTAACATCAGTCATTTGTTTGCAAATAATTCCACTTGACCCATTGATTGGAGTAATGGCAATGAATGGGGAACTTCACAACACCCAAAGCTCTAGGATAGGAACCTCACTATCAGACAGTTTAGAGTCATATCCAGGACATCTTACCCCTCTGTAGAGATACAGTCATTGTATTCTACAGCCCCAACCGACTGGTCTATGACTTGCATTAGATTGGAATACTTGATAAATAGAATTACTAATATTAAATAGCAATACTTTAAACCGTTCATTTGTGTGCAAACAAATGGTTAATATTAAATAGAATTAATAGTGTTAGATCGGAATGCTAGAAATTATTTAACTGCGTGCAAACAAATGAGCTCTAATTATGAATAAAAAAAAAACTGCAAACCATTCGCTTACAAATTTTATTTATTTATTAATAAAGAGGATTTGGTATTAAATAACCTACAAAGATTGATATGCCTTAAAACACTAACCAACCAACTCGACCATGGTACATTTAACGCTATTTCGTTTGGCTAGATACACCAAAACTTTTTTTATTACAACAATCGTAGGAGTGCACTTACATATCTTGTCTGCAGATATGTATTCTACTCATTTAAAGTTTTAAAAATTTAACATTACTTTTCCTAATAAGATGGTAGAATTTGCTTTGATCTCATCAAAGTTATTTGTTTAAATTTCTGAGATGAAGCTCGATAATTTTTATCTCTTCGAATATTCGGACTATTGACTTCATCATTATCGTTATAATCACAAAGTTTCGACCAATGCCGCCTTCGGGTTCTTCAGGTGTTTCCTGTCGAACTCGGGTGCTTACACAGAACCTCGAAACTGAACCCTTTATCTAATCCACGGTGGCAGGCTGCTCCAATTCTGTAAACCTTGACCGGGTACAAGTTTTAAATTATGTTTAGTATGGGTTATTGCTAAAGCACAGTCAGAAACTGTCAGACAAAATACAACCTTTTATTGATTAATTTAAAAGGTGAACTTTTTTAATCTCGTCAATTCTTACGAAGTCACTGGTACTGGGCTGTATCAGCCAACAATCTTTACTTTAAAAGCATTGCTGGTGTGTGTTAATCTAAAGTTGATGCGTTACATGACTATATATATATATATATATATATATATATATATATATATATATATATATATATGCCGAGTAGGAGAAACTACCACAAGAACACAAAATTAGAAGGGACGGACCAGTAGATTAATTCCACTAACATATAACATATTAACCCCCTCTATTCACGCCTATGAATGAAAGAATTTGTAATTTGATTTCCACCTTATTCTTATTTTTATTATTTTTATTTTTCTTATTTTTTATTGTTTATTTTTATCTTTATTTTTTTATTTTTTTATTTTTATTTTTTAATTACCTTGCTTTATCTTCTGAATACGAACTGTAACTCCACATTCGCTACTCTGCGACAGGAGAGAGCATGTAAAAGAGTCATCTGCCGAGACGGAGAATATAGCAATAATATTCTCCGCTGAAATAAATTTATTATGACGACTTAACCGAGTTTGAGTCTCCATTTAATTATACTATATATATATATATATATATATATATATATATATATATATATATATATATTCTGACCTATGGATCAGTTGTGCGAAATTGCGAATCTATTATCTTGTCTGCAGATATGTATTCCGTCTTTCAAGAACATTCATTAATATATATAGATGTGTTTGTGTGTGTGTGGGGGGAGCACGCGTTGTGGCTAATGTACTGAACTACGACATCGGAATAAGCGCTATTACGTTCACTGTCGGATTAATACCATTAAAATGTATGAAGTCCTTTATTTCCCAGCTATACGTTAAATTGTTCCACAATTGTTCTTCTATAGAGATGGCTTCTGCATTGAATAATCCACAAAGGTTGAACTTAGTTTGACAGATTTGAATCTAAAATTTTCCTTTTCCTAGACTGGTTGCATTAACGAAGTTAAAGAGCCTAGTCTTCTCTATTAATTTATTCCCAGTTTGAGGTATAATTGTTGGATTAATGACTTTCCAACGAGTATTACTACTATGTGAAATGCTAAAAGCTTCTTCCAGAATTTGAACTCATTTCACCGAGTCCATTTCAAACGATGGTACGCTTCACATCACAACCGCTTTGTTATTATATATATATATATATATATATATATATATATATATATATATATATATAATTAAGTGAATAGGTCCGCAAATGATTGCAAATTTGGTATTTAGTTTTTATTATTATTATTGTTATTTTTATTATTCCTTACGCTTTTTTCACACCAGCGTTTGCTGATGGTCTTTCACAGGAAAATGAGAGACAGCAAGTCTCCTCAAGTTTCCAGGACTCTTTTCGGTATTCTGGCCGATCATAACAATGCCGCAGTTTGGATGTTCCCGCTCGTCATTTAATTAAGCCTTTCGGAATTGTTCCAAGAGCACCAATTACAATTTGTTACACCGTCACTTTCATGTTCCATCCCTTTTTTTTTTTAGTTCTCTGGCAAGATCTAAGTATTTATCTCTTTTTTCGTTTTTTTTTAATTTTTATTCTGTGGTCGGCCGAGACGGCAAAGTCCACTCTTTTGGCAGGTTCTCTTTTTTTTTCTTTTGTTAACTATTATTAGGTCTGGTCTTCTGGTCAAGATTCGGTGATCTGTTTGTACCTCAAAATACCAGGAAATTTTGCGCGTCTCATTCTCCAGAACGGATTCTGGTTTGTGCATAACAGGCTGTATGGTCAAATTTCAAATTTCTTGCACAATTCCCAGTAGACCACCCCCTCTTCACTTGGTCCTGTCTAGTCTTGTATTCTTTCTGTGCTAGTTTGCTGCATTCACTTATTATATGATTGATTGTTTCGTCTCTATCATCACATAACCTACACTTGCTATTCTGTTGCGTCTTATCTGATTTAATTTTAATATAGTTGGCCCGTGTGGCATTTTTTTTTTAGCTGCTATAAGAATAGATTCAGTTTCTTTCTTAAAGTTTCTTTTCTGTAGCCATATCCAAGTCTTTTCGTGTGAGATTTTGGTTGTTTATCGCTTGAAATATGCAGAACTGTTTTTCTTCCCATTGCTGTTTTCTAGTTGTTGTTCTGTTGATCATTATGTTGTCTGTTGCTGTTCCTGGTTGCTATAATAAGTCTATGTTTGCTTTTTGTTTTTTATGCATTCTTTGAATCCTTGAATTGATGCATCGACGCTAGCGAGTGCTCTTCCTCCTTCTTTTCTCAGTACGCATTGTCTATCAATGTCATTTCTCGGATGTAAGGCCTTATGAGTCGTCATTAATTTTCTTGTCCTCTGGTCTTTTGTCGGAGTTCTTCCCTCGTCCATTTTGAGAATGGTCCCGAGTGTCTTATAAGGATATAGCCCAGTGTTTATCCCTTTGATGAGATTCTTGCTGCAGAGCTTAGTTTAGGGAAGTTTTCTCGTTCATTTGAGCTACTCTTTTTTCATTTTTTTCTTTCATCTTCACTTGTTTGATTGAGCCCGCTTCCAATATTTCCAAGACTTGTAGGTTTCTTTTTCTCCGAACATTCTAATTCTTTCTTGATTTGGCAGTTCTATTCTTTTTGTTAACTACTTTTTCCCACTTTTTATTATAAGAATGGAATATTTATCAATTCCAAATTCCAATCCTATATCTTAACTGTATATCCTTATTGTCGACATTAGAGGTTTCAATTCTTTTACATTATTTGTAAATGTACATGGACGACATCAAACTTGACGTCGTCCATGATATCTCCCAGGATTTCTACCTCTGTTAATGTTTTCCCTGTTATGATCAATTTCCCTTTCCATTATTCTATGGCTTCCACGATGAACTTTATAACTTTGTCGGATATCTTGAACATTATTATTATTATTTACTCTTTGATAGTTTTTCACATCAGCGTTTGCTGATAGTCTTTCACTGAAGTTTGAGTGGCAGCAAGTCTCCTCAAGTCTCCAGGACTCTTCTCAGTATTCTGGCCGATCTCAATTGTGTAGTAGTTTGGATGGTTTCCACTGGTCTTTTTATTTCCAAGTCCTCCAGTGCCTTTGTTAATCCTTTGGTGACTGCACCAAGAACACCAATTATAATTGATATAAACGTCACTTTCATGTTCCACAGTTTTTGGGTTTTTTTTCCAGTTCCCTAGCAAGGTCGAGGTCCATATTCTTCATTCCATTTTCTTTCAATTTTACTCTGTGGTCAACCGGGACAGCAAAGTCCACAATTTTGCAAGTTCTCTTTTTTGTTGTTGTTGTTGTTGATTATTATAAGGTCTGGTCGTCTGGCCGAGATTAGGTGATCCGTTTTTATGTCAAAATCCCATTGGAGTTTATGCGTTTCATTCTCCAAGACAGCTACGGTGTTGTGCATATACCATTTGTTCGTATGGTCAAATTTCAATTTCTTGCACAAGTCCCAGTGGATCACCTTGCCCACCCAGTCGTGTCTACTCTTTTACTATTTCTGTGCTAATTTGCTGCATTCGTTTATCATGTGATTGATCATTTCGTCGCTATCAACACATAATCTACATTATTATTATTATCGTTATTATTTCATGTACTTGTGCTCTAGACATGTTTCGGAATTTTGCTTTCCCTTTAGGCAATTTGAATGGCTTAGTTAAGTGCCGGCTGTTCTTTTTATAATAAATATTGTTTTGATTGATTTTTTTTTATTTTATCTAATTCCAAGTTTTGTGTTTGTGGATATTCCATTGGAGTTTACCATTTATGAAGACTTCTTCTCAATGTTTTTTTTAATGCATATATAATCTCTGTGTGTGAGCACACACATACACATGTATGCATAATCGTGTATACACACACTTCTTCCCACATATTTTTAAGGGTATCAGATAGATTTTTGTTCTCCTTCCTTTTATTTCTAGTCTATATGTTTAGTCGTTTATTTTGTTAATGTGTGTGTATGTGTGTGGCAGATAAGTGTATAATCATTGAATGAAACATGGAATCTGAAATTTTATATATTGCATTTCTTTAACTTGTGTGAAAACTTTGTTTTAAAAACAAAGCCACAAGATCTTTTCTAGTTTGGAAAAGGTAAAATTGGAGCGTAAATATTTACATTACAAAAAAGAAAAGTTCCTGTGATCAATGTAGAAGTTTGCTTTGTCTAAATCTTGCAAATATATTTTGTGTGTACAAAAAATCTCTATGTGAGTATGTCGTTATGAAGAGAGAAGTATATGTATCAGCTGATATGTAAGTGAATGCAGCTAAAAAAAAAAGTTAGCTGTCGTGAACGGGCAACAAACTAAACAAAATATTTTCGTTCAATTTCAAATAATCAAGCGATATTGAAATGAAATGCATCTTGAAGTAACAGAATATTAGATTTTCGCTTAATAGAAATAAAGAACGGGTTTATAATCTACTAAAGGTTTATTTATTTTATCACTTTATTTTTATAAATGAGGTTGGCTCAAAATTAGATAAAAAGTGGGTTTGTTTATTTATTCTAACAATAAAGGAAGGAAAAGATTACTAAAATTTTGTTGGGTTTTGATGCTTCATATTTTGTGGGGCAATTCGAAATATCAACGTCTGCAAATCTCAAAGAAAATTAAGAAAGCAAGTCTTGAACAAAGTTGCCGATTGGGCACTAAATGCAAAAATACAGATACAAAAATTACAAAAATACAAATAAAAAATTGAGAGCTTCTCGAACCAACATTTTGCACAAAAATTAATCCTTTTTGTATAGAAATCAGTTGATTTTCAATATATGTATAGTCCGTGCATGTGTGCGTGCATCCACATATATATGTACGTACACTATTGTATATATACACATACATTTTTCAAGTGCATGGGGTGAATTTAATGCATTTGACTCCATACATAGATGTGTTTTTAAGCTAGTCGGTGTGTGTGTGTGTGTGTGTGTGTGTATATGTTTGTTTGTTAGTATGTATGTATGTTTGTGTGTGCGCGTGTGTGAGTGTGCGCGCGCGTGCATATCATTATGCCCTGTTTAATGTTGAATTAAATTTTTTCTTTTATTTGAAGAAATGAGAAGTTTGGCATTATTCTAAAGTCTCTTTTGCATTCATAATGGTGTTTTGATACATAAAGTTTTCTATTTTTTGGTAATTTAACGTTGCTTTTATGTAAAGAGACTCTGTTGATCAGTGCTTAATTGCTACCTATTTAGATCTCGTTGCAGTTTGTGCATTTGATTATGTAGACTACATTTTTTAAATTGCAGCTTAAATTCCTATGTATCATGAATGCGGTTTTCAGGTTTTTGAAGACTTTCTTTCAGTGATTATATTACATACTCTACATTTTTTATTTTTGAATTTTAAGACGTCATCCGTAATGTGTGTTCCTGAAATTACATGAGTTTAGAGTGTTTTTTAAAGTTTTTTGGTTCTCGTTTGTTTTTAATGATTTTTATTGTGTCGTATGTGTTTTTAATTTTATCATTGCGTTTAAGTTGGTACAGATTCTTTGATAATTCTGTGAATTGTTTTGGGTTATTGTTGTTGTATGTTAAAGGTTTTTTGTTGCTATGTATTTTGAGGGTTCGTAGATCTTTTAATGGCATTTCTCTTCTAATTTGAATCTTTTTTATGTATTCGTGTTGCCGGATATTCCCATTGGTCGAGGGTTACGCGTAATTCTTTTTCATGGGTTTGTCGGAGGTTTTTGTTAGTGATTATGGTATAGATCATACATGCTAGAGTGTAAGGGATGGATTTTATTCAGCTTTTGGGGTGATGATTCTTGAAGTGGGGGTATTATTTAGTGACTGTGGATTTGTGGTAAAAATTTATGATAATTTGGCCATTTTGATTTTTAATGGGATATCTAAAAATGGTAGTTCTTTAAAATTATGTTCTACGGTGTATTTTTGTTTAGGCTGGAGGTTTTAGAGTTAGTTATGTAAATCGTTCATACTGTTCCTGGAGCATTTCAAAATACAAAGCAATAATCTTGTTATCTTCTCTTGAGGTCTTCACGGACAATTAACTCCAATGGGACATTGACTGACACAAAAAATGAAATTAAACAAAATCAAAACGACCTATCAAAACAATCTTCACCAAAAGAAGAACAACCAGAAGTTACCTTCCCATTCAAATCGTCTGAAGTCATAAAAGTCTATCACGTGTAGTTCACAAGTATATAAAGAAAAAATAATAATAATAATAATAATAATAAACTACGTTAAAGCAAAAATAGATAGGACCCAACAAAATAGCCAGTGTAGGTTCTGTGGTAATAGTGATGAAGCCATCAATCACATAATAAGCGAATACAGCCAATTAGCACAGAAGGAGTATAAGACTAGAAACGACTGGGCCGGGAAGGTGGGAATTGTGCAAGAAATTGAAATTTGGCAATACGAACATATAGTATATATACACAACCCATAATCCGTCCTGCAGAATGAGACGCACAAAATTCTCTGGGATTTTGAGATACAAACGGATCCCCTAATCTTAACCAGATGAACCGGCCTAATAGTAGACGTTGCCGTCCGGGCATACCACAGAGTGAAATTAAAAGAAAGCGAAAAGAGAGATAAGTAACTAGACCTTACCAGAGAACTAAAAACTATGCAACGTGAAAGTGCTATCACTCAAACTCCTGTGAGAAATCATCAGCTAACACTGGTGTGAAAACTCTCAAAAGAGAACAAATAATAAAAACTAAATACCAAATTCGACATCATTTGCGATCCTATTCATTTTGAAATATTTACTTTTCTCTTGTTGGACCAACAATAATCTATCTATCAGTGGAGACTCGAGGTCATCAGTGTTTATCTGGCTCTTTACAAAATATACTATTGGTATGAATTAGAAGTTAAAATCTGTATTCTAACTGAAAGATATCATAGAAACAAATCTCTGTGCATGAAATAAAAAATATTGTTTGGTATTTCAATATTGATTGCAATAATTCTATAAAATTAAACATTTATTTTTTGAAAATGTTCAAGACATGTAAGAATAAAGTGCGAAGAAATTCTTTGATATGGTTGTCTGTTTATTACACATTCTCAATTTTTATAGAGTGTTTATTTATCTCTCTCTCTCTCTCTCTCTCTCTCTCTCTCTCTCTCTCTCTCTATCTATCTATCTGAATTTTCAGTCTAAATTGTTGTATGTTTAACATCAGTTTTGCTGACTGATATATTTTTCTCAAAACTACTCCAGTCACTTTCCCAGCACACTCGTGATGGGTGAGTGAAAAATTGATTGCTTGGTCCCAGGGAGCGGTTCCCCAGGCAATACCTGCTTTACAGGGTTAAGTTCATTGGCTGGAGCCTGATGCGCCTCTAAAATAAGGACTGCCGACGGGATCAAGCTTTTTTGTGACAGCTGCGCATGTCTCGATTAGTGTGTGGGCCCCATAATAAAATGACCTTGTATCACTTCCTACCTGGTGAGAAGTTGGATAAATATTACCCCAGTAATTTTTCTTACCCCACCCCAGTTTACATATTAAGACGGTAACTTTCTTTCATTTTCGCCGACTTTTGTCTCACTGGATTTCTAAGAATACATACACGCGATTGTGTTTAAGTCAGGTTAAATTTCATTCGCAGTTTTCCGCTGATACATTCCACTTAAGAAATTTATACTGTGCAGAATAAATTATCTAAAAGGGATATTGAAAAGCAATAAGTTGAACAAAAAATGTGTTCTTTGAAAAACAGAGCTGACAAGTCATTCGAGAGATTTTTAAAATATTGATAAAATTAAAGCAAGAAATACATTTGCCTAATATCTTCAGCGTGATAGGATTCATATCTACCCAGCCCGACTTGCCATGTTAATTTTATATCATTCTTTTTCTTTTTATTTATTTATTGTATTTCTTCTTGATTATGAACAATATCAACAAAATGTATTTCGGTCAATATTTTGAGGCACGGAACTAAAACAAATAATTTTGGATCCAGCTAAAGTAAAGAAGGAAAACGACCAGTTACGAAAGATTTGTTTTTTGCTTTGATATGGATGTACATGAATGTTAAATCAGTCTGGCTGAGTCTGACAAGCTCGATTCATGGGATCAACATTGATTTTATACACACACACACACACACCACATTCGTGACTTTGCGACAGGAGGAAAGCATGTAAAGAGTCATCTGACGAGACGGAGAGTATAGCAATAATATTCTCCACGGATATAAATTTATTATGACGACTTAACCGAGTTTGAGTCTCCATTAAATTGTACTATATATATATATATATATATATATATATATATATATATACATGTGTGTGTGTGTGTATGTGCGCACGCATACTAATATATATATATATATATATATATATATATATATATATATATATATGCTTAAGTTACATGTGAATTCACGAATACAAAATCCTGGCTATAGAATAAAACCATTGACGTTTACGCTTGAGAATTAAGTGCCTTAAAAAAGCCAGAGTTCTTGGACCCCAGTTATCTCATTTCAAAACCATGTGCGTTTTTTTTAAACCTCTCGTTTAAAACACTAATCACAAACTCATTGTGGACATGCAATTAAATCGCTATCAATCTGGCCCAACCATTGTCAGAATCAAGAGACCCCTCCCTTAAGACCCCTCCCCAAAGACCTCCACCTTTACCCTCAGCAGAAGTCAAAGCCCTGACAGCCAATTATATCAAATCTTTTACAACAAACACGGGTCCACACTTTCTTTCTTTCTTTCTTTCTTTCTTTCTGTTCCCTCTCCTTTTTTATCTAAAAAAAAAAAATTGTCACAACCTTCTGAGTTAATAGGGATAAGCAATCATATATAGGACCATAGTTCCTTTTTTTTTTCATTCTCTGGATTTGGTAATGTACCAAGGGCGAGTTACTCCCGCCAGGCGGTTTAGTTTTAAATAAATAAATAACTTAAATGAAATAAAACAGCCAGGTGAGAAATCAAGTCCATACGGCTATCTTCTTGTTTCGTTATTACCACCCAGGATATCAAAACTCTCAGGAGTTGACCTCCAGAGACCTTCCACCGCCCTCTACTCCATTTGCCATCTTGTGGCTTTGTGTACCGGGAGGAAGTGCGCCGGTTGCGGGTCTGAAAGTAGGGGGAAGGGAGTGTGAGATGAGATGGAGTGGATGGATAGAAAAGAGCCTAACCCTTCAAAAAAGCTCTCACAACGCTATAAATATCAACATTGGGATCAACAAAAAGGGGAGAGCAGACAGGCCTCAACGACCCACCCTCTCATTCTTACCCTATTGTACCCCAATAAAACGTTGACAATGAAAGACGCTGAATGACTGTTTAGATTTTCGACGGATGTGCGTATTATTATGCTTTCGAGGGTAGGATAGGAGCCGTGACTCCAACGGGTGAGCAAAGATGATGAAGACGCTTGACACAGTGAGCGTTCTTGCATCTCAGTTAAAAGTGAATTGTGCCACAAGGATTGAAAGCACAAGACATTCAGTGAGAAGCGAAATCAATAGTAGTGGCCAGTTAACCTTACTGAATAAACATTATATTACATGAGGAGTAATCGTCATATATACATATATATATATATACAAGCCCTGATGAAGACTTCCAAATCAATAAAAAAGATTATCTATTACAATTATTTCTTACACAAAACTAATTTTGATAAGATATTTTTGTATTCAGACAAAACCTTAAAGTCGAAACGCGATGGAAAATAAACAAACCATCAAACATATATCCTTCTTTCGCTTTACCTTTTCCGACATGCATTCTGTCGGATTCAGTTCTCTTCTTCTCAAATACATACATATATATATATATATATATATATATATATATATATATAAGTGTGTGTGTGTGTGTATGTGTGTGTGTGTGTGTGTGTGTGCGTGTGTATGGAAGTTAATATGGAAATAAATCTGACAGTATGAGGAAAAGATGAAAAAATGAATAATCCAAAATTTGATGAATTTATAATGAAAGTCGATGTTGAACGTTTTGGTTGTAATAACCTTCTTCAGGACTTTAAATTCATGAAAAGTGTTGTTGAAATAGCAATGGATGTTTGGTGAAGTAACATAAGAAAAGAAAGTGTGTATAAAAAAGAAAGATTCACAACAAAATATTCTACGTTCTTATTTTTGAAAATACTACCTTCTTCTTGTTACGTGGACTGATGTTTGAAATTTGTTGTGTTTTTAACGGCTATAACAGAAGATGATAAAAACAATGATAGAATACATCATTTCAAAAAAGTAATCGGCTTCGGTTTAAAATTCGCTACCTAAGAGTTAAAAACCATGACATGCGAAAACTTATAGATGCGTTTGGGATAGATCGTCAGTTCAGTGGTGGTTTCGGTTCTTTTTGGCATTACTTGACCTTGCTATATATATATATATATATATATATATATATATATATATATAATAAATTATATATCAAAGAAATGAGGTTTTATATACATGTGTGTGTGTGTGTGCCATGAATTACATTTATATAATGTGTTGTATGTAAGGTTTTTTTATTCATACAGGTGTAATGTATTATATATATGTATATTGCTGCATATATTAGGTGTATATATATATATATATATATATATATATATATATATATATATATATATATATATTGTATCATATATGCGCATATATACTGTTTTACAAATATATTATTTACATGAGGTATCAGATATAAAGTACACATAAATATATACAATATTTTTTATATACTGTATTATATATATATATATATATATATATATATATATATATATGAAGTGCATATAAAAGAATATACGGTTGTGATTCTTTCTTTTTTATACACACTTTCTTTTCTCCTACTATTTTATCAAACATCCATCACTATTTCAACAATACTTTTCCTGAATTTTAAAGTCCTGAAGAAGGTTATTACAACTGAAACGTTCAGCGTTGACTTTGATGATAAATTCATCAAATTTTGGATTTTTAGTTTTTTCTACTTTTCTTCATATCTGAGTAAATATAGTCAGTATAAAAGAAATTAAAACCATATATTCAGTTTCTCTGCTATACTACATAAGTGAATGTATGTGTTTATGAGAGAGAGTGAGAGAGAGAGAGAGAGAGAGCGAGAGTGAGAGGTTGATTTTGATCAATCTGAAATCATACAATTAAAATGAATATTATTAAGTATTACCCATAACCAAACTCTACTGCATTAAAACCCTGTAACCAAGAAGAAGAAAAAAAATCATATTTATACTTACTCTATAGAATTTCATTTACGATAAATTTTACTTACTCTAAAGAATTTTATACCGGGATGTACTTATCTTTAGACAGCCACATATACATATTTTTAGAGTTTCAATGCAGAGTCTGGTAATGAATAACATCTAATATTTGCTTTGATGGCATAATTTTTCACGAGAAATAATCAAACTTGTATCTCTAATTTAGAAGAAAATTGATTTTTACTTGGAAATCCTGTACTTTTTAATGGGTGATACTATATATATATATATATATATATATATATATATATATATATATATATAAGAAGAAATGAGTTAAATCTGACAGAAGGTACGTAGAAAAGGTAAAATGGAAGAAAAATATGTTTGAGGGTTTGTTATTTGCCAATGCGTTTCGACTTTTCTTGAATGCAAAAGTGTTTTATCAAAATTATTTTAGTATGAGAAATAATTATGATAAATAAATTTTGATTCAATTAGAAGTCTTCATCAGGGCTTGTAGATCTTGCAATGTGAAAAATTGGATTAATATTGGTTAATATGTTCAAATTGCGTCGTGTCATGCGATGGAATTTTCTAAAAAGTAAATGACATTTTGTGTTTTGAGAAACGGATTTGTGACGTTTTATTGCTTTGAATGCTTAAAGAAACAGGAGCTAAACTATAGTGTTCATTTTGAATTCTTTTAATGTAATTTTTTCAAAATTTCACCATCTATAGGAAAAATAATATTAAAAGAATATGGCACCAGGCCGTATGAATGGGGCACCCTATGAGACTCAAACTCACTCGCGTAGGTTTGCTTGTAGACTAATATATATATATATATATAAAGATAGCTGTAGAGATGGAATCTTCAAATTCAGTATAGGATTACAATTTCTTATGATTAAGATAACTGAGTTGGAATAACACGAAATGAAATTGAAACTGTATAATTATAATTATATATATATTTTTCTCCCCTCAATTGACACCAATATTATACTGTTTCAATTTCATTTCATTTCATGTTATTCCAACTCAGTTATCTTAATCATAAGAAATTGTAATCCTATACTGAATTTGAAGATTCCATCTCATCAGCCATCTTTCTATCTTGCAGCAATTTAATATTAGCCCGTTTTTTTTGTTTTTTTTTTAATCCTTCTTATTCTTTTTTAAGGATCAACTATTTAATCGTCTATATCAACTTTACAACCAATAAAAATATTCAGGATAAAAATGGATTTTAAAAAAATTTCTTCCTGCATTTCACTTTTGCTCTTGTGATGGCATAATGGTTAGAATGTTCGCCAATGGCCCGGGAGACCTGGGTTCAATCCCAAGTCGAGTCATACCAAAGACTTTTAAAAAATGGTACTTGATGCCTCTTTGCTTAACACAGCATAATAAGGTACGGATCAAGGGTAAAGTGGAGCAATCCAGGGAAAGAAGTGGCGCCCTCCCCTACACCTTGGTGTAGTAGCTATCGAAAAGGGAGCCTTCGGGTCACCCTCGACTACAGTCGCCATCTTTACTTTTTACTTATTCTATACTTTTTACATTCTATTGACTCCAAATAAACTTTCATCTGATTATTACTGTGTCTTGTTCTTTAGAAGATATATGAAACAATTCTAAAATGAGATATTAACTGCTTTATATATATGATAGCAAAAATAAAAAATCGTGAAAATGTTTCAAACCAAAAGATACCTTTTTCTTTTTAAATACTATTTTAAATGTAAACCAGGAAAAGAAATTGTAATACGAAAATTTTTACATTTTTAATTCTTAGCTTAATTGTACCTGTTATATTACATTTTAGAAGGTAAAAAAAGAAAAGAAAAATTTAATGAAAGCATAATTTAATTCATAATTCAAAAACTGATTTCTTAAACGAATACTTTTCATATTTATGAGAATAAAATACATAAATTTATAATTAGTGTAACTTAAAACAGATGAATGCTTTTCATTTGAATAAATTCACAAAATTTTCCACCAAAAAATAAGGACACATTTTTAATTCTTAGCTTCTTTACATTGTTATATTTTTATAGTTTAAAAAAGAAAATTAATCAAATAACATTAAATAAATTAATACATTTTTTATCCCTGTAACTCAAGAGGCAATTAAGATTTAAATTTGAATTTTTGACTATTTGAAAAAAAATCTGTAGAAAAATAAAATAATTTTATATACCACGCATGAGTTTAGGGTTATATTTTTTGAAATATTCTAAATGTAATTTTTTAAAAATTAAATAATATTGTAATATATTTATTTACCAACCCCTCCGCTCGGGCAGGATATGACACAAGGTCAATTTTTAAGCGGAGTTTAACAGGTTTGAATTCAGAGTTTTCCTTCTCCTAGACTAGTTGCCTCACCAAGGCTGAAGAACCCAGTCTGTCCTACTATTTAACCATAGCTGGAGGGAGAATAATTGGATTCATACCTTTCCCAAGGGTATTAGTGCTATGTGAAATGCAATCAGTCTCATCCAGGATTTGAACTCGTGTTGCCGTGTCCATTTCCTATGATAACCATTACACCACGGGCACCTCCAAGATAATAAAATTCTTAGATTTTTTATTGTTAAATTTTTTAGGGTAAATCTTTTTAGTCTGATCATGGATTGGGCACTTCTGCTAAATTGCTTGAGTAGAGGAAGGTCTTCTAAATACCTAGCAATAAGAATTAGTGATGAAAAAATTTTTTTAAAAATGGGCCAGTCTAGTTCAGATGTACAGAACCAGAAAACTAATATTTCAGCCTGAGCAATATTTCACAATACATAGTAAGCTCAGCTTTGGGTAAATAGTAGGAGAGACTGGGTTCTTTAGCTTTGGTCAGGCAATCAATCTAGAAGGAAAACTAAATTCAAACCAGTTGTAGTCCTCTTAAAAAAAAAAAAAAAAAAAAAAAAAAACTGACCCTGTGCCATGTCTTGCCCATGGAAGAGGGTTTGAGTAAAAGCAATACACATAGAACATTAGAAATATTTCTCAGTTCCTAAAAAAAAAAAATTACATTTCTTGAAAAGAGAAACAGCTTTTCTGACTCATTGGGTAAACTGTTCGCTAATGGCTCGGTAGACCAGGGTTCAATACCCGGTTGAGTCATACCAAAGTTTAAAAAAAAAAAAAAAAAAAAAAGGTACTTGATACCTCCTTGCTTAACATTCAGTATTGTAAGGTGTGGCAATATGTGAGATGCTTGAAGCTGGGATTGAAATCTGGTTAACTTTATGCCAACTGGATATTCAACTGCACAACCACCAGCAAATTCAGTGTAAGTGAAGGGATTTTAACGCATATGTATAACTTTGGTTTTGTTTACATATATATGCTTAATGGCTACCGAGTGCTCAGCTGTGCGTGTGTGTATTTACAGTAGGTATCTGTCAAGTCAGCTCAAAAGTGAAGAAATGGTGATAGGAAAGAGGAACAAAAAGACAATTTTTGACTGAATCTTTATTAATGTATATATTCTTTATCCAACCCACATATCATACAATTCCAGTTGAACTATCCAGTCCAGAGACACTTATTCAAGTACATTTAAAACTTTCTTTTTTCTGGCTCCTTCCGTTTTTTCTGGCTTGGAATGAATACGTCGATTCTTTTCCCTAAGGAAAAAAAAAATATGCATATATATATACAGAAAGAGAGAAATAAGTAAAAATAAAATCAAATAAATAAAATAATGATTAAATATAAAAATATAAACTATGAATGAATGATTGATTGATTTTAACAGCATGTCAATTGGTTGGGAGTTGTTTTACGCCAAGAGGTTAGGGAATTGCATTCATTGGACAGTTATATTCCCACTTTTTGTGAGGTGGTTTCTTCAGTGATTTTTGCACAGTTATATAATATCAGTTACGACTATCTGATACAAATAAGTTGTATATAATTGTATGGTGTCACACAAAAGGACTACAAATTTGTTGCAAAATAAAGCTGACATTAGGAGAAACAAAATTATAAACAAATACACATTCCTGTGTAAATTTCTCTGTCATGGCATAAAACATTAGTTTGGTCTATGGATAAAATAGATATTCAGTCATCTTGTCCTGAATATATCATGGCATGTGACCGGAAAAAAATTAATTATATAGTTCGTGTATATAATAAATTGACTGTTCCTTTCTCTTGTAAACGTAAACTGCAACTTTTTTCTTTTTGGGGTAAAATTGTTTATCTTTGACACCTCGTTCTCTGATGGAAGTAATTTCCTTAAGTTTTACTCTTAAAAGAATATTCTATATTCCTGCTACTCTGACATGTCACTTATAACCACTCCTTTTTCTTTTTCTCCCTTCTTTTCTCTTCTAAGTTTGGTGTGGTCTTCCATTCCAAATAACATACTAAACATTAAGTTTATAAGTCCCCCCAAAAATTCACTCTGAACTGTCCAGCAGGACACATAGCGTAACAGTTATAGGCGTTGGTTCCCTAAGCTTCTAAGGAGACAATCATCTGGAGGTTGCAGGTTCAATCCTGACAGCAGGCGAGTAACAATACAGGAATACTTGTACCCGGTTATGGCTAACGGAATCAGAACAGGCGACCCCTGAACAGGACGTAGTTCAAAGTTCCGAAGGTTTCCCAGAGTTTCACAAACACCTGAAGAAGGCCGAAGGACATATTGGCTGTAACGTTGTGGAAATAACAATAAAGATGAAGACAATAGTCTGAAAACCCTTAATGATAAAAATAACATACTAAATTATCTCAAAAACTATCCAATTAAAATGAACAAGACATACAGAATACTGTCGGAGAAGAAAGGGTGAACTCATAAGCGACATTCTTTAATGGACCTCTAGACATGGATATGCGAATGTTGGCAGACTAGTGAGGACTAATTTACATCAGCTCACAGTAGACTCAGTAACGATACATGATAGAGATGGATGGAGAGAGTCAGGAAAATCCATGCTATTAGCACAACTTGATGAAAATGATGATGATATAATACACGACTGGTGAACAGTATTGATATGTCCCATTGTGCATAAATACGTTGGACACTATTGTGAAGGTGGTAATTTGCTGACTAAGTAGTCACCACTAGCAGTGGTTTACCTTCTTCATATGGTCGGTGAGTATTGTATTTTGTTGATGTTGTAAAGATTTCCATTTCATTGTCAACCTCTGTTTTAGTTATTTCTCATTCAGTAATCTTTGGTTAGGTTACAAAATACACATACCTAACTTTTGAGCTGAGAATAGTTTGTCTTATATACGAATAACTATGGTGATCATGTTTAAAAAAAATCAAGAGGCAATTACACATCAACATCCAGTAAGCAAATTTGATCAAAACAGCATCCTTGAGTAGTTCCTATCTAACTTTTTCTTCAGGTCTTTTAATTAAAGACCAAGGAGTGTACCATACTATAGAACTGACATAGCTACAGTTTAGAAGAATTACTGTTTTATTTATCGAAGAGATTAGATTTATGGTCGTTAACCGATCAGTAGCAATCTATGCTTTTACCCATATGTATGTTGACATCGCTTTCAGCAAGGAGCAACTGCAGTTTTACGATTATGAGATCATCAAAACTTTATGATTCTGGCAAAATGAGCTTTGTGAAGCAAAGAAATGAAAAACATACTTTCTCATTTGTGACTCTTTCATTGTCCTCTGTTCAATTCGTGCCTTGTAGACGGACTTTGGTAAATGTCTGTGTCGGGCAATTCTTTTTAACTCAGGATGATGACCAAATCGTTCTTTCAATTTTTCGTTGTAATCAAAAGCATGTTTTTCTCGAGGTCGAAGCTGAAAGAAAATAAAATAAAATGAAATAAAAGAATGCTGTATAACTTATCATAAAATAATACTCATTTAATAGAAAAAAAAATCAAACATATCTTGTCACTAGCATGCCACAAATGGTTAACAGATAAAGTAGTCTTCCTTGCTACTGGTATCACATAACCATTGTTATTTGGAGAAGAGATGGACACAGCCAAGTAACTCCTCTAGATAATTATATGAAGAGTGTAATCAGGTGAGGGAGTCTTCTCTACCAACAGTACCATATAACACAGTACAAGCTGTCACTTATTACAGAGAGAAGAGATGGTAACTATCAAGTAACTTTTCTTGTTCTAGATATAAAGAAGAGTGCAATCAGGTCAGAGATTCTTCTCTGTTACTGATACCATGTAATATGGTACAATCTATTACATGTTATTCAGAGAGGAGATGGGTACTGCCAATTATTTCTCCTTGCCCTATAAATGAAAAAAAGGTGCCATTGGGTCAGTGGTTTTTCTTTGTTAGTAATGCTAACATACAAGTAAATCAGTTAAGGATGAGAGTAATAATCAAAGGAAGACATCCCTTGAGAATTTACATATAAGTTGAAAATTAACCAATATACTCCAAAATATCCAAAATCAACTCTTAAAAATCATCAACACTCAGTTATGCTAATAACTTTCATAAGCAATTTGCTAGTTGGTTGGGTTTTATGGGATATCAACCCTTTTAGGATATTTAATGTCAAACTCAGTTATATATATGTTGTATCATGGTAAGGAAGAGTTACACAGTGAAATAGATTTAATTATTTATTAACTAAAGTGGTACAGTCTGACAAATATTATAAGTCTCGCACTGTCGGATTTACGTCCGAAGTTGGTCTTACTACAGACTGAGATCTTTCAGTACCAACCATGCTTAAGAAACACGATGTCTCTTATACATCTGAGATATCAGAAGTCATGTGGTATGAGCCACTATACAACTATATATATATATATATATATATATATGATTTGTAAACAAATAATCTACAGATAATATTATCAAATGGACCAGAGCTCATTTGTTTCACACAGTTAAATATTTTCAAGTATTGCTAACATTAATAATTTTATTTGCACACAGTTAATTAATTTTAAGCATTGCTATCTAATACCAACATGTCCCAGTTGGCTGGGGCTGCAGAATACACCAACTGCATCTCTGCAGAGAAGTAAGACTCCCCTAATGAGTGTTCTAGATATGATACTAAATAATCTGATGGTAAGGCTCCAGGAGACCTGGGTTCAATCCCAGGTCGCGTCATACCAAAGACTTTAAAAATGGTACTTGATACCTCCTTGCTTAACACTCAGCAATATAAGGCACATATCGAGGATAAAGTGGAGCTATCCAGGGAAAGGAGTAGTGCCCTCCCCTACCCCTCGGTGTAGTAGCTATTGAAAAGGGAGCCTTCTGGTCGCCCTCGACTATGGCCACCAACTATATGCATAAAAATGGATTTGGCATTAAATAACCTACAATGGTTGATATGCCATAAAACCAAACTAATGCCAATAATTCAATTTAATAATAATCATTTGTTTGCACACAGTTAAATGGTTTCAAGTATGGCAATGATCAAACAGTTTCTACTTAATGTACAGATGGGACTAACAGATACTACCTTTCTGGTTAGGTTTGGTTAAAATGTCAAACAGTTCTATTTGACTGATAGATAGGTGCTACCGCTACAGGCCAGAGTGGACCTGGCAGTAATGGCAATGTAGGGGTACATCACATTTCTCAAAGCTACAATATTACTGGAGCTTCACAATCATACCCAAGACATCCGTTGGAGGAGGGGTCTTACTCCTTTGCAGAGATGCAGTCAGCGTATTCTAAAATCCCAGCTGATAGGGCTGTTTACCAGATAAATTCAAACAAAATGACATACAGAGATCATGGCAGGATTGGAAAGGAATTTTCAACAGGAACCAAATGATTAGTTTGGTTTTATTTGTTTAATGGCATATCAGACTTTGTGGGTTATTTAATGCCAAAGTCATCCTTATAAAAGAACAGAAATTATACTACTTAACCCATAGCTCGGTAGATAATGGGATTCGGTATATTCCAAGCGTATTAGTTGAAAAGTCGACTGAAGTTTGAACTGCAGTCCAGCATTTTAGCAATTAACACCAGAGTCATCATCAGATGAAGACTTTCTTGGTGACACAGATGTTGTTTTGTTTGCAGCAGCAGGCGTATATGACATTATATCTAAAATAGTTGTATCATGTGAGTCGCATTTCATGAGCAAATATATTTATCATTATCAAAGCATAAATTACTGAAAGCTAAACAGGGTTGTTGATACTTACAGGCCCCAGTTTTTCCGAGGCTTTTGCCTTCCATACACGAATATTCATTTCATCCGAGCCTGATAAAATATATTTGTTGTCAAGGGACCACTGTACATGTTGTACTCGCTGCATTCGTTTTGTGTGGTAGACTTCCCTAGAAAAAAATAAACAACAAAAGGAAAAATGTGTTGAATAAAAAACATCCCCAGAAAAAAATGAAGTGAAGTGATGAATATGGAGAAAAAAAAACTATCAAAATCAAATAATGAACATTTATGATAGAATTTTGGAACCTTCTAAAATGTAGCATTATGAAAGATAAGATTATGAAAAAGCATTTAGCTAAAAATTTAGTCTCCATGATTAGAGGGGAGATATTTGCCCCTGTAACTACCTGGTTGTTTGGTTGGTTGTTTGGGTTTAATGGCATATCAACCTTTGTAGGTTATTTAATGCTAAATCCATTTTTATGAAAACAGTTCTATATCAAACAATTCAGTTTAGTATAAGTACGCAGTTTAAATGTGAAAAACATTTCTATTTTAAGTTATTCAGTTTAGTCAAGCAGTTCTAATTCAGTTTAGGGTAAGTACAGTTTCAATGTCAAAAAACAGTTCCATTTCAAATAATTCAGTTTAGCATAAGCACGCAGTTTAAATGTAAGTATGGTTTAATTGTCAAAAACATTTCTATTTCAAACAATTCAGTTTAGCATAAGTATGCCATTAGTTCTATCTAACCCATAGATAGGGTCCTATCAGGTGCTACCACGCTGGGCCAGAGTGAACCTGGGTACTGGAACCTCACCATCAGATTGTTTAGAGTCATATCCAGGACACTCGTTGGAGGGAGGGTCTTACCCCTCTGCAGAGGTGCAGTCAGTGTATTCTACAGCCCCAGCCAACTGGGCAATCTAACTACCTGGAAGCTCTTAGATCTGAAAAAAACAGTGCTGGAAACTTTTGCATGACTTTTGTTACTGCAATACTTGAATTTAAATTTATTTTTATTTATAGATATGAAAAGAAATATACAAAGAAAGATCTACAGAATAATTTCAGAAAAATTTGAAACACAGAAAAATACCATTAAAAACAGTAATAAAAAAATTAAAATAAATTGATTGATTGATTTTAAGGCTACGTCAGTTTATTTCAATCTTGCAAAAATATTTGTTTTGAGGCTATTCAAAATGGCAGCAAATCCAGCAGAGTGTTCTAGGCTTGAGCAGATGGTTAGGTTTCTTTGTTTAATGGTATATCAGCTAAATATGTGTTTGCCATTACAAAATCAGAAATCAAAAAGACAGTCAATGGAGTAGAAACACACAGACTTTCCAGTAAAGAAAACATTGCAGGTGTTGCAATCAGCAAAGAAGGACATGCTTCTGGAACATAAAACCACCCATTACTATTGATTTCCAATAGCCAAATCCTTAAGCGATATTTCATCTTATTTACTGAATGAACCTTATATTTGCTTTTCTTTTTTTTTTAGAAGTATCTTAAGAGCTTTGTACATAGGTTTGGTTTCTTTGTTTAATGGCATATCAACCTTTGTAGGTTATTTAATGCCAAAGCCATCCTCCTAGAAGAACAGTAGTGGTACTATTTAACCTATAGCTGGCAGGATAAGGGGGGGTTCATACTTTTCCCAAGGATATTTGTCCGAAAGTGAACGTAATAGCACGATTGGAGTTGATTCTGCAGCCCATCACTTTAACAATTAAACCATGAGGACACCCCTTTTTTTGTACATAGTATTCCAGTCTGATACAAATAATCTGCAATTATCTAATACTATATATATATATATATATATATACACACACATACATACACACACACTATTGTATAGTTTCAAGAATTCATATCTAATACTGTGTACACAAACAGCAAGTATTTATATCTAATGCTAATAACGTGTACACAATTATAGGGTTGCAAGTACTTACATCTAATACTAATAATATACATACAATTATATGGCTTTGAATAAGCATTTCTCTTTGATAATAATAATCCAGTTTCCATACAGTCATATGGTTCCAAGTAACAAATAAAAAAATCAAAATCCTCAGTAAACAATTTTAGCTTCAAGTGATTATTCTCAACACAATTAACTTGGACACTGTTACATGGTATCAAGTATTCCAATCAAATACAAATAATTTTTTAACAGATCCATAGATAGGACTCTAACAAGTATTACCATTCTGCATCAGGAATGGCAATGAAGAGGTAGTCTTCACTCTTCAGAGCTCTAGAAGTGGAGCCTCACCGCCAGATCCAGTATAGAGACATATCCAGGACATACTTTTTTTGGCGAGTGGGAGCTACCACAAAGAAAGTGAGGAGAGGAAGACAATAGCATAGGTAAACTGATTACCCATATAAAGTGGAAAGCAAGTGAATCCTTGGAATTCCCTTGCAACCTAACTTACCTTCCCTCACAAAAGCTTATCATTGTGACCACAGACTCCACATCAGGGAATTTTTATTCTTATACTCTTTATTCTTTAAAATTCACATATCAATGCATGGAGCTGGCTTAACCCACATCAGGCGAATGCTGTCTCTCTCACACATACACATATGACAAGCATGAGAAGTGCTTTTAGTGTAATGATTATCATCATAAAAATGGACATAGTAACTAGAGTTCAGAAACCTGGACAGGGCTGTTATCATTTCACATGGTGCTTAAACTCCTGAGAAAGCTATATATCCATTTATTATCCCTATAGCTATAGATAAATAATAGAACAGAATGAGTTCTTTAACCTTGGTATGTGTTGTAACCTAACAAAGGTTACTGAATGAGAAATAACCAAAATGGAGGTTGGAAATGAAATGGAAATCTTTACAGCATTAACAAAATACAATACTTGCCAGTGGCGTGAAGAAGGTAACCACTGCTAGTGGTGATTACTTAGTACATTTTCACCCCCTCACAATAGTGTCCAATGTATTTATGAGGATTGGGACATTCCCATTAATGTTCAGTGGTAGGATATATAAGAGTATGGCAACCAGTCTAGGAGAAAGAAAATTTTGAATTTAAATTATTTGTAATAATGTGGCTGAGGTCTATGAACACCTGTCCCTGAGAAACATCACACATCAACAAGTGGTGACAGTATTGCTAATACTTTGGGCCCCCCCACAGTCTACATGTAAAATTTCAGGATAAATATAAGAATTAAAATATTTTTTTTAATAAGAGCAGAGAGAAAGAGAGAGTAAGTTCATTTTTATGACATATCAACCTTTGTACGTTATTTAATGCCAAATCCTATATATATATATATATATATATATTGTAACATGGGGTAGAAAATAGGAGAAATATACTTTTTATGTACATTACAAGTGTGTTTTGTTTGTTATTATTCCGAGACGAAAAATAAAGTTGGGAAGGAGAGGCGCCAAACATACCCTTTCTCATCATGCATGATTTGCTCGGTAGTTCACGGGGCTAAAGGAGGAAGAGAAAAGAAAAACGACGACGACAAGAAATGGAATTGCAAGTCAACCCCTTTCCACTATTTACCCATCTCAGCAAGCCTTGAACTCTTGGAGTGAACTTTGGGTGACCTTATCAACCACGTGTCCAGCTCTAAGAGTCAGGGAAGAGACCCTTCTGGTTTTTGACTCTTGCTAGGTGATGAGAGTAGTAGTGGTCCTGACTTTGAGGCATCAATATCCATTCAAGAGCTCCGTTCCAGTACACCCGAAATGTGACTAAGAAAAAGACAGCAGAAACCTAACAACTCCTCGTGGCAGTTAAGTTCAAGCTTTTTCAAAAGAAAAAGAAAAGAATGAAAAAAAAAAAAAAAGAACGAAAGAAAAAAGATTGTTAACAAGTCCTAAACCCTCAGTGAGTTTCATATTTCTTTTGCCTCTCTGTGTCTACCTTACAAATCTGTTTGAGTTGTGATTCGTCTTGGATTTTATACATAAATAGGAGTGATATTTTTCCACCCCCTATTGTTCTTAAACCTTTTTTTTTATTCTTATTTTCCCTAATTATGTTAACGTAATAAATTTTATTGTTAAATCTTCAACTTGTGTTATGTTGGTTTTGTCAGTGCTTGTCGCTTATTCCACTGTGATTTACCGAGAGTCTTCGATTGGAGAAATTCCCTTCCTGTAGTTCACCCCTTTTTTTTTTTTATATCGAACCTTGGGACATTCTCGCAATTTTATACTTTTTTTTATTATTCTTGCTACGTGCCAGCTATCGCAGTCCCAGTGAAATCCGGTTTGTAACAGAATATATATTAAATATGATTTGTAAACAAAGAGTTTTTAGGTAACATTTTAAACAAGCTAGAGCTCATTTGTTGGCACATGATTAAATGGTTTCAAGTATTGCTATGTAACACTAACAATTCAATTAACATCATTCATTTGTTTGTACACAGTTAAATGGTTAAACAGTTCTATTTGACCTATAGATGGGACTAACAGGTACTACCACTCCAGGTCAGAGTAGACCTGGGAGTAATGGTAATGTGGAGGTACTCCACATTTCCCAAGGCTCTAGGACTGAAGCCTTACCATCAGCTGGTTTAGTGTCATATTCAGGATACTCATTGGAAGGAGATCTTACCCCTTTGCAGAGATGCAGTCTGCATATTCTACAGTCCCAGTCAATTAAGCTAGAGAAAGAGAGTATTTCAAAAATACTTACCTGCTGTGTCCACTGCTTTGGGGAAAAATACGCACACACTTGTCCCAACCAGCAGAAACAAATTCCTGACCAGTCGGTGAATAATCAACATCAATAACTAAAAAAAAAAAAAAAAAAAAAAAAAAAATTAATCATAAGCATCGTATACAAAATACTCATGTCCTCAGATCTAAAATAGATGTAAACATAAGACGGACTTCTTCACGTATATACTAAGGTGAGTCAAAAATTTTGCAATATTTTGGTAACAAAGTTACAGATGATTTTGCTGAGGTCTCGAAGGTGATAAATGGACTGTAAGATGTTGAGATTGCTGGATTTACTACAATGACTTTGACCATGGCACCAGAATTCACCATTTTAGGCCAACATGACTTTGCCTGATCATCAAAGGTTCTTGCAACCCAAACAAAATTTCCTCAACCACCTGGGTGCTGTATTGTGATCAACTTTACCTTGCGCATAACTAATATTTTTGCTTGATTTCGCTGAATAGTGGTTCAGTTTGAACTCATAAAGCCTAAGTTCTCAAATCATACAACACTGTATGTTCATCTGTACTGCTTACAAACTATATAAGCAAAGCACAACATATCACCACACCAACTACCACAACATTAACAGAACTACAGTGAGTGGCCTCTACAGCTCGAACTGCTTCAGTCACATGATTTATGCACCACAAACAAGTACGTACCAAAGTATTGCAAAATATTTGACTCACCCAAGTATCATGATAACTTTAAAGTTGAAAGATTAGAGAACTTACCAGCATCTACATGATCTTCATGAATATTTATAGGTAGTTGTAGGTTACGCATATCAAATGTGTACAAACTGCCGAAATTAGAAGGAAAAATACAAAAATTTTATCAATTAACAAAAATCTGAGAGAAACTTTTTTTTAATGACCATCAAAAAAATGTGTGATAGGCAAAACATAAGATAACAAGCAAAAAAACAAAGACATATGAAAAGAATTTATTAAAAAAAAAAAAAAAAAAAAAAATTTTCATTTTAATGCTCACATAGTGACAGTAAATAGTAAAAAAACATATATAGAAATTCATTGGAAAGGATTTTAATATAAAAATGTATTGGAAATGATTGTATGAAAATGTATAAGAAAAATCTTACTATAAAAATGAATTAGAAAGGATCTTACTTTTAAAATGCATTGGAAGTGATTTTTAAAATAAAAATGCATTAGAAAGGATCTTACCATAAAAATATATAGGAAAGGATCTTACCGTAAAAATGCATTGGAAAGGATCTTACAATAAAAATGCATTAGAAAGGATCTCTCCATAAAAATATACCACAAAGGATCTTACTATAAAAATGCATTAGAAAGGATCTTTCCATAAAATATACTGGAAAGGATCTTATCGTAAAAATGCATTAGAAAGGATGTTTCCATAAAAATATACTGGAAAGGATCTTATCTTAAAAATGCATTTGAAAGGATCTTACGATAAAAATGCATTAGAAAGGATCTTTCCATAAAAATCCATAGGTTCAAGTAATGAATAACAATGATGATAATATCCTAGCTTCAAGAAACTATTCATAATATGATGAATATACAGTATGGATCTGAGAGTAATGCCAAAGAAAAAGCACCTCACACTTGCCAGAATGTGAAAACCAGAGCAACTTCATCAGTTGCCATTAAGTGTCTTATCCAGGACAACCTTCGCCTTTTTTTTGGTGGGGAGGGGTGTCATACTCCTTTTGCAAGGGATACAATCAGCCAATTCTAAGCCTCACCCGCAGATTGGAAATTTTCTGAGAGGCTAAGAGGTGTTATATACCAGAGTTTAAAACATTACAAGAGGAGGAATTTTGACCTCCTTTACATCAAATCCTCTATTAGAAAGCAAAAATAATAGCACAACTCACTTGTAATCCTCATTGGCAACAGTGAATATGAAAGGTTCCATCGGATTCCATGCCAGAGCATTTGACTTTAATTTGAGTAAAACCTAAAAGAAAATAAATATTCACAGTTGAATACTTTTTATAAAACTGTGGTTATGCACGTAAAAGATGCACCCCTACTTTTGAACTGGAATAAAAATTCTCATCTATAATACACAGTGACTATTTAGAATTCGTAGCAGCAAAATTTAACCTAAACTTAGAATTTGTTCAACATTTTATCGGTTTGTACTGACTAAAAATAAGAATTTATAAAGTTTATGTTATTTCTCAAAACTCAAAATTTATATATTTAGAGCAAACACACAGACATGTTCATAGAAAAACACAAGTTTGTTGCAAAAATAAACTCCCACTTTAGCTTTTAATTTTGTTTCTAAGACAAGCAAAATCATAAACAAACGCTCATTCAAGTGGATATTTCTCAGTAATGGCGTGAAACACATTAGTTTTAATTTACTTTTGGTCATCACATGAATATAGGTATAAGGTGGGAAAAAATTAAATAATTCTTGTGTATATGTACCTCTAATTGCTAATCTAAAAAATTATGTGTCTTATATACAAATACTTATGATAACGATAACGGCTAAAACAATTATTCATATGTTAATTGAATGCAGTAAACAGGCACAAGAGTAGAGAGCAAGTACAATTGAGAGGGGAAGTTGATCCACTGCGAATTATGCAAATGGCTGAATTTTGGCCGTTACAGACAAATGGTGAACATTATATATATATATATATATATATATATATATATATATATATAACCGTGTATGGTTGTCACTATCTCATTTGGTGGGTTGGTGGCAAACCAAATGCGATATGATTTGGAGAGTCCTCAATATCTATGACAGAACAATTATATAATAATAATAAATAAATATATAATAGTTTTTTTTAAATATATCTCATATTTAGCAGATAAGTATCCATGTTATTAAATATATATATACATACAATAAGTAAATATATATTAGTTTTTATATATATCTAATAGCATGTGACAACCAACATTATCATATATATATATATATATATAGATATATATATACACACACACACAGGGTGGAACGATAAAATTGTTGCCCTAGAAAAGATGACATGATTCCATTTCTGTTTAATGAAAACCAGTTTTCTTTTTTTGTTGCAGACCATATACTAGTTGGCCAGTTGTGTACAAATCCCAAGAGCGATAGGAGCCTTCTATCATGTCTGAAAGTGACACACTGTTCAACAGGAGAGATCGGAGATGTGCTGCTGTACAACCCATGCTCTCTACCAATCCAAGTTATGACAACAGGACCATTGCCAGCACCCTCAAAATGCAAATCTGGATTGCCATGAATAACAGGGACGTGCCCAGGGTGATGAAAACAAAGTTTCTGGCTACGGTTATGGTCTTTGGTGTGGTTTCAAGTGAGAGCCACATCATGCCACCTCACATCTTCGAAAATGGCTTGAAAGTGTACCTGGATGTGTTGAAGAGTGTGGTGATCCCCTGGTGCAATCAGGTGGCCGGTAGCAGACCCTGGGTGTGGCAGCAGGACTTGGCGCCAGCCCACAAGTCCAAAGAGACCCAGGCTTGGCTTCAGGAAGAGTGCTACGACTTTGTACCCTTCTCTCACTGGCCCCCCTCCTCCCCCGACCTGAACCTGCTGGACTACTTCGTTTTGTCATACGGCGAGAACATCACCAACATGACCTCCCACAACACCAAAGGCAGCCTGATTGCTGCCATCCGCCGAGTATTCGTTGAGCTCCTGCCAGCGCTGGTGGAAAAGGCATGCTTCCAGTTCCAGATTCGTATCGAGGCGGTGATTGAGGCTGAAGGCGGCTATATTGAATAGATGTCAGCTGTACTACATAATCAAATTACCTGAATTGATTTTTTCAATAAAAGTTTTAAAATAAAGCTGTAGTGTTGTTTTCTTTAGGACGACAATTTTATCGTTCCCCACACACACACACATTATTATCAAAAATTTCAACTAGTATTATCATTTATCTTCCCAATTATTCTTGATTCTAACTCGTTTTATTTTTGCCTAATTCTAGCTGCTCTTCAACAAAACTCAATAGATATAAAAATGATAATGACATTGTACACAATTTTCATGAAACCAAATATCATTTTTCTGTATGAGGCAAGGGAAAATATTTTAGAAATTCTATTCTAAAAAACAAAAAATAGAGAAATGACTTCAAGAAATGCAAAATGACTTACCTTTCGGAGTGGAGCTGTCCCTCTCATATCATAAAGCATTATACTTCGGTCACAGGCAGTGGCTCCTAATAAATGGTGCTGAGAGAGAAAAATTAAGTCAGATAAATTCAATTTGTTCTTTTTATAACGTCAAAAATAGAGTGTGTGTGTGTGTGTGTGTATGTATAAATTTATTTCCCAAACACCTATGTGAGCATGTTTGTATATGTGTGTGTGTGTGTGTGTGTGTGTGTATGTATATATAGACACACACACACACACACACACACACATGGGTGTTTGGGAAATAATTATGTTTTATAAGAGAGGATATAAAAACTAATTATTTAAATACTATCAACAAAAATGTAATATTCTTCATTTTCAAAGAAAGTATATTTTGGATTTCATGTTAAAAGAAATCTGACCCTACCCCCTTGGGGAAAAAAAAAAAAAAAATGTTTCAAAGACAGTTTTCAAATTTTCCTCTGTTTCTGAAATGTTATATTGATCAAAACAAATGAAAATCTATAGGTTCTAAATCTGGTGAGTATGGAGGATATGGAAGAACCTCCTATCCTAACAATCTTATCTTTTCTTAGGTTTGCTAGATTGCAGATGTTCAAAATAAAAGTTAGTTGGGTGGTTGGGTTTTATGGCATATCAACCTTTGTAGGTTATTTAATGCCAAATCCATTTTTATGAAAATAATTCTATTTCAAACAATTCAGTTTAGCATAAGTATGCAGTTTAAATGTAAGTACAGTTTGTGAAAAACATTTCTATTTCAAGCTATTCAGTTTAGTATAAGTACAGATTTTGTTTACACACAGTTAAATGTCAAAACAGTTCTATATTAAACAATTCAGGTTAGTGTAAGTACAGTTTCAATGTCAAAAAACAGTTGCATTTCAAATAATTCAGTTTAGCATAAGCACACAGTTTAAATGTAAGTACGGTTTAATTTTCAAAAACATTTCTATTCCAAACAATTCAGTTTAGCATAAGTATGCCATTAGTTCTATTTAACCCATAGATGAGGCCCTATCAGGTGCTACCACTCTGGGCCAGAGTGGACCTGGGAGCAATGGCAATGAAGAGGTGCTCCGCATTCCCCAAAGCCCCAGCATCACTGGAACCTCACCATCAGATGGTTTAGTGCCATATCCAGGACACTTATTGTGGGGTCTTCCCCCTCTGCAAAATAAAGGTGATTATATTTTTGGTATAATGTAAAATGCTTTCCAAACACCCTGATATTTAAATGAATTTAACTTGGATTTATTATTATATCCTCTCTGGTAAAAAATAATGAAATTAAGTAACCATTAGTGATAATGTTAATCTTTAAAAAAGCTTTTTACTTGATGTCCTCTCTGTAACCAAATTTAATTTCTATTCACTCTTAAATGAATTCATTGACAACTGCTTTTATTCCCAAGGCTAAAATTTTATTCACCCCCAGTAAGTGTATATGGACCACTTTAAGACACCCTGATTTAGACAGATTATATATCAAAATAATAACAATATAGTTATTTTGATCCTCCACATCTATTATTTTTCTTCATATTCATTCCAATCTTTTAACAACTTTTTAATCAGTCTCTTCACATTTATTTTTCCTGAATAAATTGGCTATCTATTTTGGACACATAGCTTTTGACTAAAATTAGTTGGGATAAGGAACATTAGATATTAACAGATATTTTCTTGGGACATATGTATGTATTTACTAACCCCTCAATAAGGACAGGATGTGACATAAGGTCAATTTTTAGCAGAGTTCAGCCAGTTTGAATTTAAATGTCCTTTTTCTTGACTTGTTGCCTAACCAAGGCTAAAGAATTCAGTCTGTCCTACAATTTACCCATAGCTGGAAGGAGAACAGTTGGATTTATACCTTTCGCAAGGTATGAGTGCTATGTGAAATGCAAACGGTGTTTATAAGGATTTGAACTTGTGTTACAACAATAACTATAACACTTTGAGATGTATATACTCCTTTAAGATGAGACAAAGTAATGATTTGATTACACAAAGCAACAAAGAATTGAAAAAAGCAACAAAGAATTAAAAAAAGCAACAAAGAATTAACAACAAAAAAAAACAAACTTACTTCTACCGGGTTGAACTTGACAGACTGAATACTGTCAACACCCCAGGTAAATGTTCGGATAGGCTCAGCCCTCATCTCATCCCAAATATCCACCTGGTCACCACATGTAGCGAAAATATTATCCTTCCAATGATGATCCATAGAATGGAACAAAGTCTGAAAGATAAACAAATAGAAAAACCAATAGAATTGTGATTTTTTAAACAAATCATAAATTAGGTTATTATTTCTATGACAGCAAGGAAACAGCAGGTATTGGGTATTGGAAGAAACAATAAAGAATCAGTTCTCAACAAGATTTGAATTTATACCCACCTTTTTGCCACGTGGAATTCTGCTTTTCAGAACCACCTGTCTTTACTCCTTGGCTATCACAGAGCAAAGTTTTGTGGTTGTCCAAGTAACACTTTGAAACTGTAATGGTGATACACCCCATGACATCACTGCATGAACCCTCCCCGACACTATGAATAGTGATTGACTCGATAAGCGAGTCTAGTCAGTTATTGGTAACCGTTACTGTCTGTATTTCTGTAAACATATACTGCTGTAAACCTTACATGTTTGTGTTATTCATTTCTGGCCCTTCAAAGCCACAATAGAAACCTACTAAATACTTTCGTATTGAAGTTGTCTGCAGCATGTTTGTAATATTTATCTTTAAACTCTTTCAACATTAATAGGTACTCATGGCATAACAGCTATTGTAGAAAGTGAATTTAGGCTACCAGAGTTCAAATCCTGGATGAGGCTATTTGCACTTTGCATAGAACTTGGGATAGGTAAGAATTCAATCATTTCTTCCTCTAGCAATGAGTAAATAATAGGGTAGCTCTTTAACATTGACATGACAACTGGTCAAGAAGGAAAACTGAATTCAAACTAGCTGTGAACATGGAGAGGGATGGGCTCTGGCAAGGTTACTTCTGCCCAAGACAAACAATGAGTAATACTCCCACTACCAAAACTAGGTTTGATTTTATAGCATATCAACCATTGCAGGTTATTTAATGCTAAATCCTTTTTATACATATACATTAAATACACAATTTCTAAACACATTTCGTTTTTAACATTTTTAAACAAGCCTTAACTCATTTTTTGCACACACATGGTTTCACTTATTTCTATCTAATACAAATAATTCCATTTCCTTTGTTTGCACACAGTTAAATGCTTTCATGTATTGTTATTTAACACAAACAATTCAATTAAACATCAGTCATTTGTTTACACACAGTTTAATGATCAAACAGTTCTATTTCAAACAATTCAGATTAGCATAATCAACAAAATTCCAAGTATTGTGATGTATCACTAACAATTCAATTAAACATCAGTTAATTGTTCACACACAGTTAAATGATTAAATAGTTCTATTTCAATTCATTTTAGCATAAGTCATTTGTTTGCTCACAGTTTAAATGTCAAATAGTTCTATTTGATCCATAGATAGGACCCCATCAGATGCTACCACTCCAGGTCAAAGTGGATGTGGTAGCAATGGCAATAAAAATGGTACTCTGCATCCCCCAAAACTCCAGCATTACTGGAACCTCACCATCAGACTGTTTAGTGTTTTATCCAGGACACTTGTAAGAAGAGTCTTACGCCTTCTGCAGAGGTATATAAGTGTATTCTACAGCCGCATATTATATTATAACAGTGTTGGTTGTCACTAAATCACTTTGTGGGTTTGTGTTTCTTAACTGCCTGATGATTGTTGTTTTGCAAAAAACTCCATGAAATCCAGTGGTCGCAGTCTAAATTCCATAAATTAAATATATATATCTAATATATATTTATTTATCATTATATATGATTTAGATATATATGTATGAACTCAAAAATAAACATTTTTAAATGCTAAACTGATTTTTAATCCTTTATTGTTTGTAATTAAATTGTGAAATTTCCATTTATTCAACTCATCCCAAAATTTACAAATGAGGATATTCTGGTAGTCATCATGAAACTGGTCTCTTTTAAATTAAGGGACCTCAATCCATGGCCCTCGAGACCTATAAATGTGACCCATCACCAGAATTTCAAAATTTTCTTGCCTTTTGATATTGACAGTGACGTACCACCATTACAACTAAAAATGGAACTAAGTCCAAGTTTCTTGCTTGATTTCTAACACAAACATCTCATCAATAAATTATGATTGTTACTCTCTGAATTTAGCATGCGTTTTTTCTGTCCTTTTAAGATTGTAGCCCCAGACTCTTTGACTTGTAACCCCTTGAATTCTTTGATGAAGCATTTTTCTTCTCAACAATTTAGCACAACTCAGTAAATCAATATATTCTGTTATCAAATTAAGCAGTGCTAATCTTATATAATGTTTGTTAATTTGCTCAAATGGTTGAATTTACAAATTTTAAAACCAGAACTTTAATAACATGTCTAAATTTCTGTGAACTGCTGTACTCATCTTGTCCACCAGGATGAATAGTTGAGAGAGTTAAGATGTCAAGTCAAGTTTTCCATCAGACTACTTACTACCTGGAGGTTCAGAGTTCAATCTCTGTTTCTGGTTCTAATGGCGGTGAAAAAGATAAGTGACTGATCCAAGATATCCCCAAAGATGGTGAAATGAGAACATTCTACCACTGTAATTGAAATAAAGGGTTAAGTTTGGAATTCCTGGAATGATACCAAGTGCAATAAAAGGCAACCAAAGAAGGCAGGAGAGTACAGTGGCTGAAACATTGAAAGTATAGCTGTCTGTAATGTGTAGGGAATAAGAAAAAAATTTAAATTGTCATTTTTTTTTCTATTTCATGAATTAAATAATAATGAAATTAACAATTATTGATTGTTATATGATTATTTTATAACAAACATTGTTGAAAAATAGTGGTTTCTGTTGCTCTGAAATTTAGTTTGATTTAGTTCATTTAATTGTATACCAACCCCTTATGGTTTATTTAAAGCCAAAATTTAATTCATAACTAAACTTGAATCGTAGTTTTATTTATTTCATTTTTATTCTCAAGAAAGAAGATAAAATTCTAAGGGGAAAGTTGGGTATAAATATACAAGTAACGTGTACAAGCACAAAAAAAAAAAAAAATCCGTACATCTTAAAATCCAAAGATAACGAGTAAAGCAAGGGAGGTAATTTTGAATTTAAAAAGGACAAGAGTTTTCTCCCTTGAAATATTTCACTCGTAAGGGCTGTTTTTTCTATTAATCATAGCATTTATAATTAGGGAACCGAACACAGGGCTAAATAAGAAGTTTCGAAAGGTAAATTGTGCTAAACCAAACTCCCAAAGAGAGAGAACTTGTCCAATCTGAAAAACCAGTATTCGAAAATCTGGTAATTAAGAGTCTAAAATTGATTAGAAGAAAAAAAACAAAAAACCTTCAGAAATACATTTTTATCTAAAACAATCTTGTAGGCTTGACTATAGTGAAGTTAGGTTTATTTTTTAAACAGCATTTCAACTCATTATGGTTTATTCAAAGCCGAAATTTGATCTTAACAGGAAATATAGTAAGCCCCAAAGATAGTGGTATTGTTTTTGAATAGACTGCAAAGGGATGCATATTTTTTTGTATCTCAGGTCAATTTAAGATTTAATTTTTAGGTGTTTATACGGAACAGACTAAATGAGGAAAAAAAAAACAAAATAAAAATCAAACAAAAAAAAAAAAACAAACTTAAAGAAAGAGACAAACCTTTCCAAGAATTACATTAATGGCTTCTTCGTCAACCTGTCCTTCAGGACCCAATTTCCACTGCTTAAGTGATTTGTCCATTCCACACTATGAAAAATAAAATAAATATATTCACACCTGATTTTCTTAACCATTTCATTTATCAACCATTTGTATTTAGATTTGGTTTATTTAACCCCTCATAGGTTATTTAGAGCCAAATTTATATTTGTGAATAGTTGACTATAATATAGTTTAAACATTCCATTGTAATAATTTTTTTCTTTTAATTTACACTTTTTTATTTGACTAATAATCCTGTTTCTATACAGTATCAGTCAAGTATTCCTATCAAACACAAATAACCCATCCACCAAAATATTTTAAAATAATCATTTGTTTACACAAAGTTTTATAATATCAAGTATTCCTATCTAATAAATGTAATGTGCATACAATTATATAGTTTCAATCATTCCTATCCAACTGATAATTTTTAAACAGATCTATATGGACCATCATAATCAAGTCACACTGACAGCACAGATTTCTCTCTCTTTTTCTCTCCATCCATCTCTATCATCCATTGCTCCTGGCAGATATTCCAAAGTACATCCTGCTTCCATACAGAGCTGATGTAAATAAGTTCCTCCTGGTTGGCCAACACAGGTAAATCTGCATGTAGAGGTCCAGAGAACATCACTTATGAGTGCGTCCTTGCTTTTTCAGCAATGTCTCACATGTCTTGTTCATCTTACTTGGATAGTTTTTGAGATGGGAGTTAAGTAGCTGCATAGCTGCTGTTTTGTGGGGTGTTGCTTCCAGGGTTGGTTCAAAATTGCATGTAACATTCTTATGTAGTTCCCATCTAGCTTTTTTTTATGTGCTTTGTTAGCATCCATACAGTAGTATTGACACTGCTACAGCTTGAAAAAATTCCCATCGATAGGACCCTAAAAGGTACTCCCACTCCAGGTCAAAGTGGACCTCGGAGTGGTAGTAAATAAAGGGGTATTCAATACGTCAGTAATTCCATACAGCAATAAAGGAGTATTCCATACGTCCAAGATATCCATAACTGGAGCCTCATTGGATTCAGGTTTAGTGTTATGCCAGAAAAAACCCTCTTTAAGGGATCCTACCCCTCTGCAGGAGATGAATTTGATATAATTGTAGATTTGCCAACAATGGAGAGAGTGAGAGAGAGAGAGAGAGAGAGCAATACACTACCATGTTCTACCTAATGGTATGAACAGTGCCACACATTAGTTGCAATCTTTTTTATATCTAATTTCATTATGACTTCTAATAATAGAATAAAAATTTTAAAAATCATGTAAAAATTTGATATTACTAAGGAAAATTATTTCCTTCCTATAAAAAAACAAAGTTTTTTCAAAAGTTAAGAAAATAATACATCAAAATAAATACAGTCTTTGTAAAAAGAACATTACATGGTTTGGTTTATTTGTTTGATGGCAATACAATTCCTCAAGGGTTATCTAATGCCAACATTTGTAATCAAGCATTTACAAATGAATCAAATGTAACAATTTATATTTTCCATGTAACATTGTAATCATTTTTCTTGTTTAAATCACTTCATGGTTTACACATTGATATGATGTCAACTGTATTAGTTTAATGGCATATTAACTCCTTATGGGTTATTTAATGTTGAAATTTGATTGATAGTAATCATAATTATATTTTTAGAATTATACTTCTTTTTGTCTTGAATCATTCATTTGCACAGTTATATCAACTGTTTCAATATAACAATTAATGATTCCATTTAATTATAATTTATTTGCACACAATTTTATGGTTTGGTTTGGTTTTATAGCATATCGACAATGGCAAGTTATCTAATGCCGAATCCTCTCTATACATATACATTAAATATAATTTGTAAACACATTTTGTTGTTAACATTTTTAAACAAGCCAAAGCTCATTCTTTTGCACACAGTTAAATAGTTTCAAGTATTGCCATATATCACTAACAATTCAATTAAACATCAATTATTTGTTTATACACAGTTAAATGGTCAAACAGTTCTATTCCTAACAATTACATTTAAAGTAAGTCATTTGTTTGCACACAGTCTAAATGCCATGCAGTTCTATTTGATCCATAGATAGGTCCCTAAAAGGTACTACCACTTGATGGTTTGGTTTGGTTTCTTTGTTTAATGGCATATCAACCTCTACAGGTTATTTAATGCCAAAGCCATTCTCCTAGAAGAACAGTAGAAGAACCCATAGCTGAGAGGATAAGGGGGTTCGTACCTTTCCCAAGGGTATTTGGCCGAAAGTGAACTTAATAGCGCGACTGGAGTATGAACTTGCGTGCTACGATTCCGCAGTCCATCGCTTTAACCATTACACTACGAGGACACCACCCACTACCATTTGAGGTCAGAGTGGACTGGGGAGTAATAACAATGAAAGGGTATTCTACATTCACGAAAGCTCCAAGACTTGAGACTTACCATCAGATTGTTTAGTGTCATATCCAGGACACAAGTTGGGGTAGGGTCTTAATTAAATTTGGTATATTCTACAGCCCCAGCCAAGTGGACTGACAATTTTATGGTTTTTATATATTCCTTTCAAATATAAATAACTTTCAAGGATCTATTTGACCCATAAATTGAACTCAATATTGGGTCATAGTGGACTCAGGAGTAATAAAGAAATGACTCCTCAGAGCTCTAAAAATGAAACCTCACCATTAGATGCAGTTTAGTGTCATAACCAGAACACCCCTTTTAGTTGGCAGAGTTGGCAGCTAACTGGGCTGAATATCATTAGTTTTGTTTGGTTGGTTTGTTTCAATAGCATATAAACCTTTGTAGTTTATTTAATATCAAAGTCATCCTTGTAGAAGAACTATAGAGGCATTATTTATCCCATAGTTGGGAGGAATAAGAGGGTTCATACCTCTGCCAAGGGCGTCAGTCTGAAAGAAAATCTAATAGCCCAACTCAGTTCAAACCCACAACAATGTCAGAGTTCAGCACATTAGTCCCTATGTTATGGACACCACTCTCTGAATATCCTTAATCCTTAAAAAATTAAAGGTTGAAACCATAGTATGGTGATGATATAAAACAATACATTAGCTCTTAAAACATTGATAGTTCAACTAAGTATGCTGACCATAACCATTTGACTGACTTTAACTACAATAATAAAAAAAAAAAAACTAGCAAAAAGATATTTTAAGCCAAAACTTACAGTGAAAAAAGATCGTCCACTGGGATGAACACACAAACCGTTCACTACACCAGTATGAGCCTGAATATTTGTGATACAACGTCTATTCATAAGGTTCCAGATTCGAACCTGAAACAAGAAAAATATAAAATAAAAAACTTTGAAAAATAAATACCAAGATGTGTTGAAATGTTCTTGAGCATGAGATGAATGGTTTCTTAGAGAACAAGAATATTCATTAGTGAAACTAAGCTATGTTGTTGGCGACACCCCACAGAATAGTCAATATAAAAAATAAAGGAAAGAAAGGAGGAAAAATTTTCGGTGATTTCTTTAAATCATTTCAAAATTATTATTTTTTAAAAATTTGTTCAAATCTGTTTAGTTTATTTGGGTTTTATGGCATATCATGCCAAGCCCTCTTTATAAATATAATAATCATATGATTTGTGAACACATTTTATTGATAACATTTTTCAGAGACCAAGCTGTTTTTTTTGCGCACAATTGAATGGGTTTAAGTATTTCTATCTAATATGAATAATTCTTTTTACTCTTAATTATCTGTTTGCATAAAGTTAAATGGTTTCATGTATCGCTATGTAACAGTAACATTTGTTTACATATATTTAAATAGATATACATATGATTTGTAATTGAATAGTTTGTTGGTAATTTCATTTTTAAATGAGTTAGAAGTAATTTGTTTGCACACTAGTATTGCTATTGTTTCTACACAAGTAAATGGTTTTACTTATTGCGATCAAGCTTGTTTGCACACAGTAAAGTGGTTACAAGTATTGCTATTGAACACTATTGATTGGGACAAAGTCAAATAGTTCCAAGTGTTGCTATGTTATACCAATATTTCAATTTAAGCACACAGTTAAAGAGTTTCAAGTATTGCTATTTAACATTAATAATTTTAATCACCATAACTCATTTGCTGTTAGCACGCAGTTAAATTGTTCCAAGTATTGCAATGTCTCAGTAACAATTCAGTTAAAAAGTCAATTGTTTACACAGTTAAATGTAAAAACAGTTCTATTTCTAACAATATGATTTAATGTAAACCATTTGTTTGCTCACAGTTTAAATGTCTATTGACTCATAGATAGGACCCTATCAGATGCTACCACTCTGAGGTCAGAGTGGACCAAGGAGTAATGGCAATGAAGTGGTACTCCACATTCCCCAGAACTGAATCCTTACCATCAGATGGTTTAATGTCATATCCAGAACACTCGTTGGTGGGGTTTTACTTTCTGAAGAGACGCAGTCGGTGTATTCTACAGGTCGGTTCAACTGGGCTGTCCAAAATGGTAATTTTTTTTTTTTTTTTTTTTTTTTACAATGCATTGTTTTTGTATTTATTTATATGATTTGGTTTGGTTTGGTAGCATATAAACACAATGTAGGTTAATTAATAGCCAAGCCCTCTTGATACATATACATGATGAATATGGTTTGTAAATACATTTTGTTGAAAACACTTTTTAATAAGCCTGAGCTTATTTTATTTTGCATTTAAATAGTTTCAAATATTGCTACATAATGATTACAATTTAACATTAGTCATTTGTTTGCACACATAGTTTGTAGGTAATTTCATTTTTAAATAAGTTAAACATAATTTGTCAGCACACTTAGCATTGGAATTGTTTCTACAGAGTTTCAATTATTTTTATCTTACACTAAATTCTATTCAATATTAATCATTCATTTGATTAAAAGAATTGTTATTAAACACTAATTATTCTATTCAACACTATTCATTCATTTGCATTCTGTCAAATGGTTCCAAGTATTGCTATGCAAGACCAATATTTCAATTTAGGCACAGTTAAAGATTTTTAAGTACTGGTATCAAACACTTATAATTCTAGTCAACATTACTCATTCATTTGCATGCAGTGAAATGGTTCCAAGGTTTGCTATGTATCACTAACAATTCAATAAAACATCAATTATTTGTTTACACACATTTAAATGATCAAACAGTTCTATTGCTAACGATTCAGTTTAGAAGAATTCATTTGTTAACACACAATTAAATGCCAAACAGTTCTATTAGACCCATAAATAGACTCTTATCAGATGCTACTACTCCAGGTCAGAGTGGACCTGGAAGCTCCAAGACTGAGCCTCACCTCAGATAGTTTTGTGTCATATCTAGGACACTCATCTTATTCTCTACAGAGATGCAGTTGGCATATTCGACAGCCACAGAAACTTGGCAGTATATTTGGTTTGGACTGTTGTTCAGCTTTGCCATGAACTATTAGAAAACCATAATAACCAGGTTTCATTTCATTTCTTATGTTCTGTATGTTTTTGTATTATTAATTAAAAATATCATTGTTTTGGACTTTCTTCAATAACCTGAAAAATTTCCTTCATATCACACAAGCTAAAAATTGTCTTTTTTTCTAAAACTTTCCTTGTTTAATTGATGTTTCATTGTTTCTTCAAAAAACAGGGAGAAAAAAACCCCCAAAAAACAAAAAAACAAAAACAAAACACAATTTCAAGACTAAATAAACCAAAACAAATATTTATTTCCTGAACATTTCAATGGTGTTTTATCATAATACTAACAACTACGGATGATAACAAAAAAAACAAAAAAACATTTTGAATTTGGGACAATTAAAATTGTCTGGAGCCCAGCTCTCCCTAAACTAGTCTACGAAACAGATGTGAAGGGGTATTTTTGAGTGAAAGAAGGAATAGCTCAATTGTAACCCACCTCCAAGATGATGGCAGGGTTTGATAGCATCAAAACTTAGGTCCTTATTTGTCACTTTGTCAGTGGCACAGAAAGTGCCCCTTTTCAAAAATCCTTAATTCTTGTATATGACAGTTTCTTGCCACTACTATGAGAGTTCCTGAGATTAATCCCTTGCTATAAATGGTAGGAGGTGACCAAAACATTACATGTGGTCAATGTGACCTTTGGTCTTTCCTTCATCTCACCAAGAAAAAATCTGACGGAGGATTGTATTCACTTACCTCACCATCATAACTTCCAGATAACAATGTAGATATTGACGTTGGATGTTTCCTCATGCAACTGATCACGTCTTTGTGTCCATTTAGATCTCCAATAAAAGGCTTGGCAAAAACTCGCTCAAGTTTGGTTGCATTCAGTGCTCGGACATATTCTCTGGCTGATTCAAATGGATGTAACTTTGGGTCAAAGTTCCGAGGTACTGAAATATTTAAAATTTTAAAAGCAAAGAAAAATTAATTGGTTGGTACATAAGTTTTAAGAAAAAAAATTTTAATGAGAGGGGGGAAAAAAACAAAAATATCAACTAGTGCATAAATCTTTCAAAACAAATTTTTTTTAATAATGGTTTAGTTTACAAGGCATGTCAACCCCTCATGGGTTATTTAGAGCTGGAACTATTTAATGGTATATCAACCCCTCATGGGTTATTTACAGCAGGAACTGTTTAATGGCAAATCAACACTTCATTGGTTACTTACAGTGGAAACTGCTTACAATTTTTGAAATGAAGGATTGGAAAGAGAGGAAGAAAAAAAATTGGGGGGGGGTCAGAAAATTTGGTACTTATGCATCTATGTTACCACGATAAAGCCGAACTTTCATGAGCATTTCTGGGCTGATAGCGGAAAGAATCGGGCTATGCCGAAATGCCTAGCCAATTAAATTTAAGCAAGCAGACAATAAAATAATTCAATCAATTTGTTGACAAAGTTACGAGAACAGAATTATTCAAGCAATTTTAAACAACATGAATTTATTGCAGCTAAGCAACAAACTACAATCTGTGGAAAAGGTGATACAATTCTGCCAAGAAAAAAAACTGGTGCTTATGCACTTATTGTAACGGGCTATTTTAAAATAGTATTTTCAAGTTAAATTCAAGTGTTATGATATCTTTTTTTTATTAAATTGTTAGGTAAAAGTACAGAATAGTTACAAAACACCCTCCCCTCCACATGTTAAGAATGGGTTTCTAAATAATCACGTTATTATTTCAGCGCGGTACAATAAGTGCATAAGTACCTAAAAACTTATTGGCAAAATTAAAAGTTGCTGGACATGTGAGCATCCTTGCCATTTAAAAAAAAAATGAGAAAAAGCTATGCCTGGAGATGGTCTTCATGCATTTTGTAGGCATATTCTGATTCTTTCCGTTATCGGCCCGGAAACGCTCGTGAAAGTTCGGCTTTATTGCAGTAACATACATGCATAAGTACCGAAAATTTTAGCAGGATATTTCATGAATGAGTATATACTTACGGCCTTTTGGCTAGGATCAAAGTGTAGTATCTGTTCTTATCAGCTTAATATACTTAGCCAAACCTCACCACCACAGAGAAATGGGGCAGAATGTGACACAAGTTCAATTTTCCAGTAGAGTAAAGCTTGTTTTCCTCCTCCTAAACTGGTTACCATATGAAGGCTAAAGTATCAAGCCTGCCCAATTATTTACCCATAGCTGGTAGGAGAACAGGTGGATCCATGCCTTTCCAAAGGGCATTAGTGTGAATTGAAATGCAAACAGCATTGTCCAGGTTTTCAACTTGAGTCACCAATTTCATTAGCTAACAAAGGTTATGCAAAACATGCTTTTTAAATATAGTTTCCTTTGGTTTCTTTGTTTAATGGAATATCAACCTTCATAGGTTATTTTATGCCTAAGTCATCCTTGCAAAAGAACAATAGTGGTACTATTTAACCCATAGCAGGTGGGGATAAAGATGTTAAAGAAAGTCTGAAACATTTTTTGAATTGGTGATGTAAAAAGTACAAAGAAGAAGTTGATTGGTTATTTTGTTTAAAGGCATATCAACTCTTGTGGGCTATTAAATGCAACATCTTGTCTTTTTGTATATATGATTTCATGTGTATCAATAAACTAGTAGAAATAATTTTCATTAAGTATTTCTCTCAACCACAATCTTCAAGCACCTTTAAGATAAAAATAGTTGATTATTTGTTTGCCATAAGAGTAATTTCAAGAATAAGGTTGGAACTTTATCTTATAGGTGCTAGAGCTTGACATGACCAGCGAATTGATCAGATCAAGCCTCTTTGACCACTCAAGTAAGGCCCAAAGACGAGTGTTGCTGGTCACGTAACCACTTAGTACTCAGATCATAGATTACTCAGCCACCAGGATTTTATCCTCAGACATAATGGATTGCTACCAATGGTTAATAGGTAGCCACTTTGAAGTGTGAGAGGGGGTGTCTCACTCCTTTGCAGAGGGGTAGTTGGCATATTCTACAGCCCCAACTGAGACGGCTTCGTCAGAGATAAATATAAAAATAGGTTCCAATATACAATAGTCCTGATTGGAAGGTTGTTTTTGTGAAGGTTTGAATGGCTGATGAACAGCATGTCAACCGGTCTAAGGTATCTTATGCAGAGACGTAAAGGAGTCACATTTAGTGTAGATTTACATTTGCCATTTTTGGGCAGTTGTTTCTTAAAAATTCTTTTGCAGTTATAGGATATTAAAATTTTTTATCTATTACAAATAATTTGCACACAATTGTATTGTTTCAAATATTCCAATCTAATAATTATACGATTTCAAGTAACTAATAATAATAACCATTAGTAAATAATTATCGCTTCAAGTAGCTATTCACAGTTATATAGCATTAAGGATTCCCGCCTACTACTACTAATTTTATAACAGAACTATTTGACCCTTAGATGGGATCATAATGAAGAGATACACCATACTTCCCAGATCTCCAGAGTAGTGTCATACACAATACACCCACCGACAGAGAATCATACTATTGATTGACGTTTGTATCTACATTTTCTAAAATATTTTTCGAGACTTTTATGAGCCAGAAAATGCATGAAGGACAAATGCATAAAAAGCAGGTATACATTTATGCAACAAAAATATATTCAATTACGAATGAAAAAGAAAGAGAATATATTCACAACAGAAAAAATGAGCGATTTCGTATCGGCTAAGAAAATACACCTTATTTATAAACAGGGTAAAAAGCTGAAATAAACAACTGTATCAACTATGAGGAACATCACCAAAATAAGCGTTAATTCTTCTTACCTTTTTGAATATCACTTTTTGTTTCTCGAATATAATCATCAGGATTTCGCGAAAGTATTTTTACCTTCATCTTTCCCACGTGTAGAGTGATATCTACTTAATCAAACGGTGTAAACCCAAAATAGTTCTACATCCGGATCGCTGTGCAGTTGTGGCCCTTGATTTTGGCCAGACGCTGCTGCTGCTGGGAAGTTCATGAAATACAAGTTCGGTTTCTGGGGTTTTTTTCCCTACTCCTACGCAGCACCTGCATTCTTGTCTAAAAGGACAAGGTTCAGGTCCATTATTTGATGCCTGAAGCGCTTTCCAGGGGGTGAATACTGATAGAGACCAAGCAAATTTTAACTGTTATTATATGTGCATTTTGTGGGCTCCGTTTAAATTTTTTTACATTACACCCTATCCTTGATAGAGTTTTGGTTTCTTTGTATAGTGGCATATCAACCTTTGTGGGTTATTTAATGCCAAAGCCATTCTTGTAGAACAGTAGTGGTACTATTTAACCCATAGCTGGAAGGATAAAGGGGTTCAATACCTTTCCCACGGTTATTAATCTGAAAGTGAATGTAATAACGCTCCTGGAGTTCGAACTTGCTTACCACGATATCGCAGTCCAGAAAGTTTGCCACGACACGCTCCGTTGGTTAGCCAGTGGACCCTGTCCAACAAAGGCAGACTTGGGCCGTAAGGGTGGGCGAGATGCATCATAGTCCAGCAGGACAAATGCCTCAGGGCTCGAGCCTCGGTTCGTGCCCGACCTTCCCAACCCCCACTTTAATCGACCTTCGGGTTATTGACCTTATGTCAAGTCCTGTCAGGTGGGAGTCGGTGACAAATATTGCCCCCACCATCTGACGGAGGTTTTAGATGAAAAAAAAATAAAAAAAATAAAAAAAAACAGGCAGCAGCTGCCCACTCGCCCAAAAAAGAATAAACACTGAATTGATTGCATGATGTCCGGAACGGTTCTGAAGAAGAATACCGAACGAGTTTTTGCACCTATCCCTTGGTGGGGAGGGAGTTTGCTTCCAGCGGAGCAACCTACATTGTGTTACATGTGAAGTACCCTTCCACAATAAATTCAGCTTTTTTTTCACGGGGAGCCAGATAAATAGCACTACCTAGCATTATATCGGCTCATGTTTCATGCGGTCCCACACCTGTCAGTTCCAGCAACCTTGCCAAATAGATTTTAAGACTGGGTTCACTGCCTGGCGCTCCTTGAGGACAATGCCAATGGCACTGCGCAGTTATTACCCTTTAACTGGAAGGCTTGATTTCTACAGGATACCCCACATTAAACTGACTTTGTGTCCGATTCTTGCTTCATGAGATGGAAAAATGCTGAGGTAATTGATTTTGGACCGATGCTTCTAGCAAAAAGGCTCTTGTAAATTTCGTAATAACTTCTTTCACTTAAAAGGTGTAGTTATTTTTGTCTTAATTTATTTTACAAATTATATTTTAAAAAAAAACTAGAATACATCCGTCAATAATGACGGTTGAATTTTATATAAAATTCCTTTTTCATAATCCAAATTAAAAAGATTTCATAATTAAAAAAAAAAAATGAATCAATAAATGAAAAGTATCTCATGTTGTTATTATAAAAAAACCCACAATTTTCATGTAGCAAACTTAGAATTATCTGAAAAATCAAATTGTCTGTGTCGTTAATAAATGAAGACGGTCACTTTCTCTCTCTTCCTCTCTCTTGCTGTCAATGAAGATTCTAAAGATACATAGCCAAGCAGATGTACTCCAAAACTGAAGAAACCGTTCCGTTGTGACATCAGCCTGCTTTCCCGACAATTTGCCCGCTTTCTTTTCCTTTTTCTTTCAATGTGGCCAGTCACAAATCACATTATTCTTTCTTTCAAGATTACAACATAAAATGTCAGAGATCTCATCTTCCATTTTTTCTTTCAAGATTACAACATAAAATGTCAGAGATCTCATCTTCCATTCTTTCTTTCTTTCTTTCTTTCTTTCTTTAAAGATTACAAAAAGATAGAAGAAAAAAAAAAAAAAAGAAAAATATCAGCGTTCACACCTTCTTTCTTTCTTCATCCTTGTACTAGATCAGTAATGGTACTATTTAACCCATGGCTAGGAGATTCGGGGGTTCATTCTTTTCAAAAGGGTATTTGTCCGAAAGTGAATATTATAGGGCGACTGAAGTTTGAACTGCAGTCCAGCACTTTAGCCATTACGCCACAGAAACACATCGAGTCTATAGATGGGGTTAAGAATAGTTTGATTCCATCTCTTGCCAAAAGGTAAGACCCGTCCCCTTAAAAAAAGGGTGTTCTGTGTATGACACTAAAGTGCATCTGGTGATGAGACGAAGATCTGTGGAGTACCACTTCATTGCCATTACTCTCATGTCCACCCAGGAAGTGATAGTATCCGTCAGGGTCCTATCTATGACTCAAATAAATCTGTTTAAAAATTATTCATATTCGATAGGACAGTGTGTACACTTTTACTCCCAATCCCTTCGCAAACAGTCACACACAAAATGTAAATATGAACGTACAATGAATGAGATTCCCTAACTTTTTGGCATAAAATAACCCTTGACGGGGTGACATGGAGTCAAAAGTAATCAGATTCCTTACGGCTCAACACCAGGCACAGCGATTTTCTGGGCTATTTTATCTTAAAAATTTGTAGTATATGTAATGGCAAACAAGCTAGACTAGCAAATTATTACTTGCGAGATTGAGTCTCTTTAGGTGATTCATATATCCGGCCTTGTGTCACATCAAAGTAAAACTTAGTAAAATAACTATGTTGACATTAGGAGTTTCTTCAAAATGCCCTAATTTACTTGATAAACTTAAATTCAATTTTTAGAAATTTATAACAAACTAAATCTGTCCGGACCACTAACAGTGACACCAACTTTTTTCAGTGAACAATACAATTTGAGTAATTTACTAAGTTTCTTTTTTTTGGAGGGGGGTCCTCGAGGTGTGATGGTTAAAGCGATGGACTGCGGAATCGTAGTAAGTGAGTTCGTACTCCAGTCACGCTATTACGTTCACTTTCGGGCAAATATCCTTGGGAAAGGTATGAACCCCCTTTTCCTCCCAGCTATGGGTTAAATATTACCACTACTTTTCTTCTAGGAGAATGGCTTTGGCATTAAATAACCTAACAAGAAACAAAGAAACCAAACCTAAGCTCTTTTTGCATAGATGTGGCACAAGGCCGTATAAATGGGACAGTCAATGAGATTTGAACTCTCTCGTGAAGGTTTGCCAGTTTAGCTGACACCACCTGAGGCGCCCATAAAACAATTTTACTTAACTTTCTGTACTTCTCATGATCCAATAAATGTGGTGACTTAGGATCTGACGTCATAGAGAAATTTTCTGACATTATAGTTTTTGCGTTTTGGTCAACTTTGAGTTATAGCAAACAATTTTTTTTATATATCTGTTGAGTAGAAATGGATGGTTCCATTAAATTATAGAAGGTTCCATTGGGAAGCATTGATCTCAAGGAGCTACCTCCGATGAGGAGCACCCCGGAGTCCGTTCTGGACTTCGGTCCGGAGCGTGGCTCTGCAAAAGGAACAATGGCAGACTTGGGGCCTTTAATTAGGCACCTAGTTTCGACTAGGCTACCTTCGGGTGGGTGAGCTGCATTTTTGTCTCCTTTGTCCCCCTTGTACGGCACTAGACCATGCGTCTAGTTTAAGCCGCAAACTGGCATACGTGCCCGGACCCACATTTGGGTCCGTGAAACTGCTTGCCTCATCAGGCTCACATTGCGCTAAGTGAGCCGATGAGCAGCACAGACAAGCAGGGTTCGAGTCTCGGCTCGTTCCCGACCTCCCCCCCTTTATCCCCTCTTTAATCGGCCTTCGGGCTTTTGACCTTGTGTCAAGTCGTGTCTGGTGGGAGGCAGCGACAAATAAAAGGAGCTACCTCCGATGATATAAAAGAGCCCAGTCTTTACGCTTGGTATAGAATAGAGTAATTGAGTGTTAATATTTTTACTGCATTGTTGCTACTTTACAATATCCATATATAAATGAAGTTGCTCCAGAAAATGTGGTGGACAGCTGAAATTATTTTTGAGAATATATTGTTGCACATTTTTATAATAATTTTAGATAAAATAACTTCTACTCAGTAAAGCGGTGAATTCCGGAACATTTAACACAAGGAACTACTTTTAATGATATACCGAAAAAGTCCAGCATGTTTCTTTGGTGCGTTTAGAAATTTTATTTTTCACTTCTTTCATTTTCGTTGAAAGACTTCTTTTAAAAAATATATGTTTCTTAAATTTTATTTATTATGATCTACTACCATATCAAATTATTCTAATTTCTGTTCATTTACTTTTTTAAAATTCTGATTAGAAATTAACGTACGTTCTCTTTTATGAGTGAAACAAGAAAAAAAATTCGTTATTATTATACATTAGAAGAATGAAGTCACAATGTGTTTTATTTTCTTCCGAGAAAAAAACTTCAGATTTTGAAATATTTTGGTTTTGTTTTATTTATTTACCTAGGCAAAATAAAAGGTAAATTAAGATGTTGAAGACAATCAGTACATAAATAAATGATCCAAAGAAGGGTCCCCACATATGTTGCCTTATGTTAGACGAAGGTAAGCTTAATAAATTTGGGGTTTGTCGAATAGAACAGTAAAGAAATTTTCCATTAATTCTGCAGTAAATCTATAAGTATAAGCTTCAGTCATTTGCTTTATTTTTTTACTCAACTCTTTACCACCCACCCTAATATACCTCGTAATCAATCCACCATTATGCATTTTTGTGGTTGTGGGAAGGAAAGAATAAAGAAATATGGTATATGAGGGTTGTATTGATTGATCGATTGTTTGATTTTAACGGCATATCAACCCGTCTAGGGGATTTTATGTCTAGATGTTAGGAACTGCGTTCACTGAACATTCATATTTACATTTTTTAAAAGTTTTTTTTTGTCCTATCGAATATTTTTAATAATCCTAAGTAAACAATTTAAGTCATTAACTAATTAAGTAATTATTCTTATTCAGATGATCTGCTCACAATTATACGATATCAAGTATTCTTATTTAATGCTAATAGTTTTAAAACTGATCTATTTGATCCTAACAGGTACTACCAGCCCGAGTCATAGTGGATCTGGGAGTAATGGCAACCAAGGAGTACTCCACAATCTTCAAATCTCGAGTCTCACCATCTGCAGTTTAGTATGATTACCCAGGATATCCCTTTCTTTGTGTGTGTTTGTATAGTGTCTTATTCTTCTACAGGGGATACAGTCTGCATATTCTAATAGTTTATGCTGCTTAACACTCAGAAAACCACCGTCCACTCGGACAATTTGTCAGTTTTGAAATATATCACTTTTATATAATTTTATAAGGGAGGCTCTTTTACAATATTGGTACTACATCAAAACGATCTTTGACTTTCCAAATATCACATACTCAAGTTACTTTCCCCTTGATTTTTTTGTTTTGTTTTTCATTCTCTAAAAGGAGGAGGATGAAAATCCCTAATTGTATGTAGCCCAATCAGCTGGGACTGTAGAATACACCGACTACATCTCTGCCGAGAGGTAAGACAACCCTCACCACCAAAGAGTGTCCTGGATATGATACTAAACAATCTGATGGTGAGGCTCCGGTAATGCTGGAGCCTTGGGGGATGCAGAGTACCCCTTCATTGCCATCATTCCCAGGTCCACTCTGGCCCTGAGTGGAAGCACCTAGTTGGTTCATATCTATGAGTCAAATAGAACTGTTAGACATTTAAACTGAGTGCAAATTAAAGGACTTCTGGTAAACTGAATTGCTTGAAATAGAACTGTTTGATCATTTCACAGTGTGTAAACAAATAACTGATGTTTAAATGAATTGTTAATTATGCATAGCAATACTCATTTAACTTTGTTGACTTATGCTAAATTGAATTGTTTGAAAAAGAACTGTTTAATTATTTAACTGTGTGTGTGTTTACAAAATGTTTACAAATCACATATTTGATATATCGGTAAAAATAGGATTTGGCATTAAATAACCAACAATAGTTGATATATTATAAAACCAAACTAAAGACTTAATTGTTGGAGTGACTGTTTGGACTCATTTCAAAGGTTTTATTTGAAAATAAAATAGAAGGTAATGTAACTGTGTACATGCAAGTTTAAATATCTAAGATCGTTTTTGCTATACTGTAAACAGGACCCTTCTTTTAAAATCATATAAAATCAATATTTTTCAAAACTGATTAATTGGTTGAGTAGAGATAGCTGCTAAAGAAAGTATTTACAAATAAAAAATCTTATCTGTTTTTTCAGATGGAATCCAGGTAGTTCAGATGTGCTGTAAATTTTATTGATGTAAAAGTAAAGTTGTTGACCATAGTTGAGTGACACAAAGGGTCTTTTTTTAATGGTTACTACACTTATATGTAGGGGGCGCTGCTACTCCTTTCCCTGGATTGCTCCACTTTACCCTTGATCCATACCTTATAATGCTGAGTGTTAAGCAAGGAGGTACTTAGTACTATTTTTTTGCATCTTTGGTATGACTCAACCTGGGATTGAACCCAGGTCTCCTGGGCTATTAACTTGAATAAAATTAGGATTTTTACTGAGGAGGAATTAAATCTATAGATTAGCTCTCTCAGCTTTAGTGAGGTGTTCCTTTCAGTCGACAGCACTTCCCCATTGTACTAAAAGTGAAGAATGAATGTCAATTTCTCATGCCTATAGTGCCACTTAAGAAGAATGCTGAGTGAAATAAATAAAAATATATATTTTTTTAAAATGGTAAGTGACGTTTGTGCCATTCTGTATAAGGAATAAACTAAGTTTGGTTTAGTTTTTTTTCAATGGCATGTTGACTCCTTACGGGTTATTTAATGCTGAAATTTGGTTAATTTCTAAATGTTTGATTACAATCATAACTATCTTTTCAACGTTCCATTTTAAATCACTTTTTTATTTGGCTATTATTATAATTTATCTGCAAATATCTTATGGTATAAAATATTCCTTTCTAATACTAATAATTTATACATAATTATATGGTCTAAAGTAATTATTCCTATTTCATTAGAATAATTTTTTTTGCACACATTTGTATAGTTTCAAGTATTCCTATCAAACACTAATAATTTATACACGTATATGGTCTTAGACTGGGCCATTGTCCTATTGAGTGTTCGCCAATGGTCTGGGAGGTCGGGGTTCAATCCCAGGTCGAGTCAAACCAAAGACTCAAAAAATGGTACTTGATACCTCCTTGCTTAACACTCAGCATTATAAGGTAAGGATCAAGGGTAAAGTAGAGTAATCCAGGCAATGGATTAGTGCCCTTCCCTACACCTCGGTGTAGTAGCTATTGAAAAGGTAGCCTTTGGGTCACCTTTGACTATGGTTGCCAACTTTACTTTTATATGGGCTAAAGTAATTATTCCTGTTTCATAATAATCATTTTTTTATAGACATTTAAGTATTCCTATCAAATACTAATAATCTATACATGTATATGGTCTTAAGTAGTTATTCCTATTCAATGATAATCATTTGTTTTCACCCAGTCATATAGTTTCAAGTAAATAATAATGATAATCCTTTGTAAGCAATTATAACCTCAAGTAACTATTCTTAATACAAATAATTTGCGCACAGTTGAATGGTTTCAAGTATTCCTATCTAACATTAATAATTCTATTTAATAATAATCATTTATTTGCACACAGTTATATGGTTTCGAGTATTTAATAATAATAATCTTTAGTAAACAATTATAGAGCTGCCGATCTCAAACTTTGTAGTTAATACCCCCACCCTTGTAACCAAATTCAAATTCTACCTGCCCTCCAAATAAATTAACTGAATATTAAATTACATAACTAATTTTCAAGCGTTTAATGCAAATAAAACAAGAAAATGGTTGTGTGTTATGGCATATCAACCCTTGTTAGTTATTTAATGCCAGTTCCTGTTTTTAGATATACACTAAGTATACACTCATAGTCAAAAGTATTTGGCCATCCTCAAAAATTTTTATTTCTCATCCTATATGTGTTATTTTCAATGAAACAAGTTAAGCACTATAATGTTTTTATTCTAAATCCAAGTCTTCCTCAGTAACTTTGACCTTAGTATAACCAGATTTCTTTTAAAAAATTGATTTGAAGGCATTTTCTTCTATAGTACTGAGCATGAATAAAATATTTTCCAAAAGTTACATTATACCACCACTTGAACTCACATTAGACTATATTGTGTTGAATTACTACTTGCTAGATACTACCTGTTTTACCTATGCAGAGGATCATCTGGGTCACCAGCTTGTGTGACAGAAGGCTGACTGCTCTAAACATCAATGCACAACTGAACCAATATCGTTAAAAAAATGTATCAACATCCGCTGTGAGGAGAAGACTCTGTGAAGCTGGCCTATATGGCAGAATTGCTGTTAAGAAACTACTGTTGAGGAAGGAAAACAATGTCAAAAGGCTCCAATTGGCCAAGGTGCACAAAAACTGAAGCAGTGGAATTAAGTCTTTTGGACTGACAAATCAAAGTTTGAAATCTTTGGGTCAAATAGGAGGGTCTATGTGTGGCAAAGAATTCGTGAAAGGGCTGCAACCCTCTGTATCACACCAACCATAAAGCATAGAGGAGCCTGTGTTATGGTGTGGGAGGTTTTTCCCAATGGCAAAGTCGGGGATTTGCACCATATGAAGAGCGTTTTGAATCAGACTGGCTATTGCAGCAAACTGCAGCATTATGCAATCTCTTCTGGAATGCAGCTTGTTGGTCAAAGATTTGTACTCGTGCAAGATAATGACCCAAAGCATACTAGTAAATTCTGCCAGAGGTACATTAAAAGCAAAGAGGAACAGCACGTCATTCATTTAATGTCTTGGCTGGTGCAATCAGTAGACTTAAATCCCTTTGGTGTGAGATGAACTTGACCGAAAAGTCAGAGCTAAACAACCCACAAGTGAGACTCACTTCTGGCATCTCGTGCAGGAAAACTGAGCTGAAATATCTTTGGTCTACTGACAATCTTTGGTAGAAAGAATGCCGAGTGAAGTAGTGATAGCGGCCAAAGTTTTTTTTATGTATTTTTGGTTTAATTTGTATTTGATGTGGTTCAAGAAGACTTGTATTTTGTATAATAATTAAAACCGTTGTGGTGTTTAACTTATTTTATTGAAAATATCTTTTAGGATGAGAAATGAAAATTTTTAAGGGTGACCAAATACTTTTGATTGGTTGTGTATCTGATTTATGAATGAATAGTTTGTTGTTAAGAATTTTTAAAGGAGTCAGAGCTCATTTGTTTGCACCATGTTAAATGGTTTCAAGTATTGCCTTCTAACAGAAGTTTTATTTGTATTCTTGTTGATAGTTTCACGCATTACCATCTAACACTAATAATTCAATTTAATATTAATCATTTGCTTGAACACAGTTAAATGGTTTATAATATAGTAAATGATTAGACACTTCTATTTGACTAAATGATAGGACCCTAATAGAATGGAGCTGGGAGTAATGGCAATACTGATGCATCGCCATCAGATGGTTTAGTGTCATATCCAACTTGTTTGGGATGTCTTAATGCAATGAAATGCAATTAACATTTTCTACAACCCGAAGTGATTAGGTTATTTACATGAGAAAAGAGTCAGAAAATTATAAATGAAAATGCACCTTTAATTATTGAATTATTTTTTTAATGAGATGGATGGTTTTAGTGATCACTGAGGAGATCACGAATAGGCAGTTTGAACTATAAATCCTGATCTTCTATATAGAAATTGCTTCTCTATTTGCTTATTATGTAATCCACTTGATTGAGCTCAGATTCCATGTTTTCTTTTGTGAAATTTTATAAAATACTGAAAAGTTATGAATGGAATACTGAATCACATAATGACATTCACACCAACAAATACCTGGCTATAGTGAAACTGACTTAACAAAGATCCGAGTCTCTTTGGTGAGAGCAGGACTTTGAAAAGCTCTAATCTAAGGAGTTGTTTGTGATCACTTAGAATTTAATCATCCTTAATCTATTTGATAGCTACAATAGTGAAACGAAAAAGGGACAAAACTGAACCATTTTTTTTATTATTGCCACAAATTTTAATGAAATTTCAAATGGATTAGACCCACAGGAAGTTGGTTTTTGGTTTATTTGCAATTCAACCTTTGAGTGTTATTTAATGCTACAGCTATTGCAGAAATACAGTTGTAGTACTCTTTCATCCATAGCTGAAAACATAAAAATGTTCATTCCTTTCCCAAAGGTATTTGTCCAAAAGTCAGTTGCGGTTGTAGAATACACTGACTGCATCTTTGCAGAGGGGTAAGACCCCTGCCAACAAGTGTCCTGGATAGCACACTAAATAATCTGATGGTGAGGTTCCAGTAATGCTGGAGCTTTGAGGAATACAGAGTACCCCTTCATTGCCATCACTACCAGGTCTACTCTAGTAGCACCTGAAAGGGTCCTATCTATGGGTCAAATAGAACTGTTTGACATTTAAACTGAGTGTAAACAAATGACTTATACTAAATTGAATATCTTGAAATAGAACTGTTTGATCATTTAAGTGTGTGTAAACAAATGATTGATGTTTAATTGAATTGTTAGTGATACATAGCAGTGCTTGGAACAATTTAACTCTGTTGACTTATGTTTTTAAATCATATATATTTAATATATATGAATAAAGCAGATTTAGCATTAAATAACCATCAGTGGTTGGTATGCCATAAAACCAAACAAAACCAAAATGTAATGGTGCAACTGGTGTTTGAACTTACTTACTATGATGTTGCAATGCAGTATATCAGCCACTATGCTATAGGGGCTCACATAGGAAGTGATTATTTTCCTTGATTATTGCTATCAAAGTTCCCTTAGTTGTAGTAAAAAAATTTCAGAAATACCAAAAAAATAGGAATTTTCTCTTTATAAAATTATGATTTTTCATTACAACTAAGGGAACTTTGACAGCAATCAAGGAAAATAATCACTTCCTATGTGTGTTCTAAGCCATTAAAGTTTGGTTAAAATTTGTGGCAATTATAAAAAAAATGGTTAATTTTTTTTCTCTGTTTTTTTGTCCAATACTGTAGCTCTCCTTGAATTATGCAATAACAGCCCCAAAAGATATTTGTAAATGCCCCCTTCCAGTCAGAGATACCCCAAGGGAGATATCTAAAAAAAGTTTTGATTTGATTATAATTTTTTCTTTTGATATTTCAGGTCGCTGAGGAATACAGTCAAGAAGAACTGGTGAAAAAAATAAAAATACCCTCCCCCACCAAAAAAGACTCTATCAAGTCTGGTGAAAATTCTTGAAGTACTTTGAGGATCATCTTCAAAATGAAAAAAATTCTACCCACTCTTCGTCGATCTATTTTCCGGGCTGGAAAAAAACTGGTCCAACTTCCAATTTGGTCACACCTTGTGGCTGGAGGTTTGCTGCGGATATTACTGATGGCATATGGCATTTGGCAAGATGCCAATTTTGAAGTCAGTTACACAGACGTTGATTATCATGTCTTCACAGACGCTGCTGAATTTGTTTCCCTTGGAAAGTCCCCTTATGAACGACATACTTATCGATACACCCCACTTCTTGCTTGGATTCTTCTTCCGAACATCTATGTGTCTCTGCATTTTGGGAAAGTGTTGTTCATAGCTTTTGATCTGTTTACTGCCGCCATGATTTATGAAGTGCTACGAGTAAATGGTCACCAATCCCAAACATCAATACTCTGCTGTATCCTCTGGTTGTACAACCCACTACCCATTACTGTGTCCAGCCGGGGCAATGCTGAATCCATCATGACCTTTCTGGTCCTTATCACTTTACGAATGTGCAATAAAAGAGATCTGAAAATGGCAGCCTTTCTTTACGGACTGGCTGTGCACTCAAAAATCTACCCTGTTATATATGCCCCGTCCATTTATTTATATCTGGGACTGGACCGGTTTTCGAAAGCTACAACCTGGCAAGAAAAACTGAAGACCCTACTTCGACCGAACAAAGATCAGATAACTTTTGTTGGTATATCTGTCACCACATTCACTGTTCTGATGGCATTTTTCTTTGCAATCTACGGCTGGCCATTCCTCCATGAGACTTACCTCTATCACCTCAGCCGTAAGGATACCCGTCACAATTTCTCCGTTTTTTTCTATATGCTGTATCTCTGTACTGAGAAAGCCTATGCGTCATGGATTAACTTCTCCTTATTTCTGCCACAAGTGTTGCTTTTATTAGGAACATCTTTCACCTATTTTTATAACCTGCCATTTTGTTGGTTCCTCTGTACTGTTATATTTGTAACTTTTAACAAAGTGCTAACGTCACAGTATTTTTTGTGGTACCTAAGTATTTTGCCTGTTATTCTGCCAAGCCTCAGGCTGTCTTTTTCTAAAGGAGTTTTTCTTTTAGGCCTGTGGTTTTTTGGGCAGGCTATCTGGCTTCTTCCTGCTTATTACTTAGAATTTGAGGGAAAGAACACATTTATTTATATCTGGTTGGCTGGACTTGTCTTCTTCTTTACTCAAGTCTACATCCTACATGTTTTTATAGGCAGTTACAATCATAGATCCGACAAAAAAAATGCATTAAAAAAATCAAAGTAAATCAAAACAAAATCCCTACTTAATAATTTCAATTTATCCTCAGTCAATCTGTCGGTCAAGGTTGCTGGGTCATGTCTGACCTTTTGAATACAGCCTCAATGGTTTTGTCCCTTATAAAATGATGTCTATTATTATTTTATCAATTGGACCCTCTGTCAGTTATCAAAAAATGGACATAGCTACCCATATTTAAATCCTGGATGAGGCTGTTTTCATTTCACATAGTGCTAACACTCTTGGAAAAACTATAAATCTAACTCTTTCCGGCTATGAGTAAATAGTTAGCCAGACCAGGTTCCTTAACTTTGGTATGGTAATCGATCTACAAGAATGAAGTCTGAATTCAAACCTGTTAAATCCCCACTCAAAATAATTGACCTTGTGTCATATCCTACTCATGTGGAGGGGGTTGGGTAAATACAGCCACAATACCAAATTATGATTTTATAAGAACTTAAAAGTTAATAAACATTAACAAGGAGTTAATGTTTATTTATCAATCCTTCTGCAGGAGCATGATACAACACAAGTTTAACTGTTTTGAATTTAGACTTTCTCTTCTCCTCAATGGGTTGCCATACCAAAGTTAAGGTTCAGTCTGCCCTACTATTTACCCATTGCTAGAGAGAAGATAATTGGATTCATACCTTTGCCAAAGATATTAGTAGTATGGGAAATGCAAACAGTCTTGTCCAGGATTTGAACTCATGTCACCATGTCCATTTCCTACATTGATAACCATTACACTATGAACGCCTCCTTAATGAAGTCACAGTTTATAGTTTTATATTGACCATCACTCATAATTCAGATATGCACAAAGAATATCATTTTTTTAAGATGTAGACTTTTTGACCAAGAAAATGTTAGTAAAAAAAGGTTAAACATTTGGTTACTAGTTACCAGATGGTTACCACATACCATGGTGAATTACTGGTTGTCTGTTGACCTATTGAGAAGTTCATTAGCCCTTTATCCTGGGTATGACAATAAACTGGATCTTGTAGTAAGGCTCTAGTTCTGGACCTCACATGAATGTTGACTCATTCCTTCATTGCCATTATACCCAGGTCCAGTCTAACCCAGAGCAGTAGTACCAATTGGGGTCCCATCTATGAGTCAGAAAGATGTGTACTTATAATTATTATTATTAATATCAGTTACTTGAAAACAATATAATTGTATGCAAATTATTAGTATTAGATATCAATACTTGATACCATATAACTAGTGGTTGGTTGTAGGGCATATCAACCTTTATACGTTATTTAACACCAAATCCATTTTTATACAAATAATCAGTTCTATTTCAAACAATTCAATTTTTGTAGATGTAGAATACACTGACTGGACCTCTGCAGAGGAGTAAGACCCCACCAATGAGTGCCCTGGATATGACACTAAACAGACTGATGGTGGGGTTTTGGGGAATACGGAGCACCCCTTCATTGCCATTGCTCTCAGGTCCACTCTGGCCCAGCATGGTTGCAGCTGATAGGGCCCTATCTATGGGTTAAATAGGACTAACAGCATACTTATTCTAAACTGAATTGTTTGAAATAGAAATGTTTTTGACAATTAAACTTGTACTTACATTTAAACTGTGTGCTTATGCTAAACTGAATTATTTGAAAAAGAATTTTTTTTTGCCATTGAAACTGTATTTACACTAAACTGAATTGTTTAATATAGAACTGTTGCCATTTAACTTTGTGTAAACAAAATCTGTACTTATACTAAACTGAAAAAATTGAATTAGAACTGCTTGACTAAACTGAATAGCTAGTAATAGAATTGTTTTTCACAATTAAATTGAACTTACATTTAAACTGCAGGATTATGCTAAACTGAATTGTTTGAAATAAAACTGTTTCTGAGTTTGAAACTGTACTTACACTAAACTGAATTGTTATATATAACTGTTTGAATAAACTGAATAGTTCGAAATAGAAATGTTTTTGTCAATTAGACTGTGTACTCATGCTAAACTGAATTGTTTTAAATGGAACTGATTATTTACATAAAAATGGATTTGGCATTAAATAACCTACAAAGGTTGATATGCCATAAAACCCAACCAACCGACCAACAATTCAATTTAGCATGAGTACACAGTTTAATTGTCAAAAACATTTCTATTTCAAGTTATTCAGTATAGTCAAACAGTTCTAATTCAAGCAATTCAGTTTAGTATGAGTATAGTTTTTGTTCACACACTGTTAAATGTCCAAACAGTTCTATTTCAAGTAATTCAGTTTAGCATAGGTATGCAGTTTTGTTCTGTTTAACCCATAAATAGGGCCCTATCAGGTGCTACCACTCTGGGCCAGAGCGGACCTGGAAGTAATGGCATTGAAGAGGTACTATACATTCCCCATAGCTCTAGCATTACTGGAGTGTCACACTCAGATTGTTTAGTGTCATATCCAGGACATTTGTTGGGGGTAGGTCTTACCCCTCTGCAGATGTGCAGTTGGTGTATTCTACAGCCCCAGCCAATTGGGTAACCATATAACTATGTGCAAGCAAATGCTTGTTATTATTTAATGGGAATAGTTAAATTTTATAATTGTGTATAAATTATTTGTATTTAATTGGAATACTTGATACCAGAGAACTGTGTTTAAACAAATATTATTTTAAATAGGAATAATTACTTCAAACTATATAATTCTGCTTGAATTATTTGTATTAGATAAGAATACTTGATACCATATTACTATGTACAAACGAATTATAATTAATTATCAAATATTGAAATTGAATGATTGTATATAAAATATTTGTATTTGATTGGAATACTTGATATCATAGAACTGTGTGCAAACAAATACTTATTATTTTAAATAGTAATATTTAGTTGAAAGCATGATTTAGAAATGATTAAAAAGTTTGGCATTGACATTAAATAACCCAATAAGAGTTGACATGCCATAAATCCAACCAACCAAAATCAAATCAGCCCAGTTAGTTGGGGCTGTAGAATTCACCGACTGCATCTCTGCTGAGGGGTAAGCCATATCCCACAATGTGTGTCCTGGATATGACACTAATCAATATGATGGTGAGGCTCCAGTAGTACTGGAGCTTTGGGGGATATAGAGTACCCCTTCACTGCCATTGCTCTCGGGTCCACTCTGGTTCAGAGAGATAGCACCTGAAAGGGTCCTATTTCTGGATCAAATAGAACTGTTTGACCTTTAAACTGAGTGCAAACAAATGACTTATGCTCAATTATTTGAAATTGAACTGTTTGATCATTTAAGTGTGTAAACAAATGACTGATATTTACTTGAATTGTTAGTGTTAAATAGCAATACTTGTAACCACGTCACTGTGTGCAAAAAATGCTTAATATTGAATAGAATTATAAGTGTTAGATAGCAATAATTGAAACCATGTGTAGAAGCTATAGCCATACCAGTGTGCAAACAAAATTGTTCTAACACATCTAAAAATGAAATTACTGTCAAACTAATCTCTTACATACCATGTGTATCTATTTAAATGTGTACAAACAAATGACTTATGTTAAACTGTTACTGTTACATAGTCAAATGGTTTCAAGTATTGCTATGTGCAAACAAAATATTAATTGTAAATAGAATTATTTGTATAAGATAAGAAATACTTGAAATCATTTAACTATGTGTAAAAAATGAGCTCAAGCTTATTTAAAAATGTTATCAACAAAATGTTTACAAATTATATGTATTTAATATATATGTATAAACAGGATTTGACATTAAATAACCTACAAGGGTTGATATGCCATAAAACCAAAACTAACCAAATTAAACCCTTTAATGGGTCTTTTTAAAAAAAAATCCTGTTGGGTGTGTAATCACCCAACTCAGCAATTGAGCTTGGTGGAGAAGTGATTTAATGTTTCAGTTTTCCTTCTTGACCAAAGCCAGAGAGCCTAGTCTGCCTAAATATTTACCAATAGCTGTGGTAAGACACACCAAAAAAATATCCAACTGAATTTTGTGTGATTAAAATCCCCCTTTTTTTTGTCATACTGTGATACTCTTCTACCTTCAAAAAAGGCAGTGCTCAATTCATTTTGAATATCCTTCTGTCATAGAATCATAACCTTACTACAACCTTGATCATTACTTTCTCCTATTAATAGTCCGTGTTCAATCCCAAGTAAAGGCTAGAATTTTAAATGCTGATTTTCAAAGTAGGAAGATCCTCCTACTTGAAAGATTGGTGCAACACAATCTTCCTAACTCATTGCTTTCTTCTTAGCTTTGTCTTACACCTAAGTTAAGTAAGCATCATTGAAAGATAACAATCCCACTGTTGGGAGGGAACAGTGTTCAGGCCTAAGTTAAAGCCAGGACTTTAAATGACAATTATCAAGGTAAAAAGACCTGCCTTATATTAAAGATTGGTGCAGCACTCTCCTCACTCTCATCCCTCTCTTTTGGATGCACGTTTAGCATGATGGTTAATGTTGTGGGAAACAACAACCTTAAACCATTGATGCATCTGTTTGCATTTCACTTCGCACTAATACTCTTGGAAAATGCATGAATTGTCCTTCCAGCTATAGATAAATTGGGCAGAATGGGTTCTGTAGCCTTGGTTAGACAGTATAGAAAAAGAAAAACTGTTTTCAAACCATTTTACTCTGCTTAAGAAAAATTGACCTTGTGTTGCAGCTTACCTGTGGCACAGGGTTTAGGTAAATAAATCCTCTCATTTTGGCTTTGTGCCAGACTAAGCTGAGTAAATATCTGTGAAAGGTGCTGGTAATCAGTGTTCAAGGTTTGGGTAAAAAAACAGGGTTTTAAATGTTGATTTTCAAAAAAAACAAATGTACTTTGTTGCCTCACAATCTCACTACTCCCATTTCCTTTTTAATCAAGCATTTGCTATATCAAAGTTAGTATATACTAACAAAGGTTGCTGTTAAACTGGGACCAGGCATCGATGTTCAAATGCATATTTTAAATGCTGATTTTCAAGGCTTGTTTTTCTAAATTTGAAGCTTGGTGTTACCCATTCTTCCTCCCTATCTGACCTTGTGCCAAACTAGCTAAGTCTATTAGATATCTGCATTATGAATTTAATTTATATCATATAAATTGGTGGCTCTCAAATTTTTTTATTTTTTTCCTTTCATCTGCTTTCTTTTTGATTTTTCATCAAATTACTGTAAATTACAGGGTACAAGTCAATCTGCCATATAAGTCAACCTCAAGATTTTTAACACAAAATTTTGGGTTAGAACTTTCCCTGCAGTGTAGGTCAATTCCCAAACATCAATGACATCAAATAGCATCTTATGATGAGGCTCCAGTCTTGGAGTTTTATTGCCATTACTCTAAGGTCCTCTCTGATCTAAAGTGGTAGTACCTGTCAGGGTTCCATCTGTGAGTCAGATAAAACTATTCCATCTTTTACTTGGGATTATTAATATTAAATAGCAATACATGAAACCATTTAACTGTGTGCAAACAAAGGATTTGTATTAAATTACATTGAAATAAATAGGATTATTATTGTTAGATAGCAATAGTTGAAACTATTTAAATGTGTGCAAATATATGAACTCTGGCTCATTTAAAAATGTTACCTAGACACTATTCCTTTAAAAATCACATATGTATATAAACAGGATTTAGCACTGAATAACCATCAAGGGTTGATATGCCATTAAGCCAAAATCTGACCTAACCTAATGAGCTTTGTCATTTAAAAATTAAGTTACCTATAAACTATTCACTTACAATCTATACAATATGTGTATAATCCAAGGAAATTAACAAATAAATTCAATATCAAAAATGAACTAGGTAAACTAAATAGAAAAAATGCATATATCATTTTTAAAGATCATAAACAGAACTTTGAAAATAAGAAACAGGCCAGATCAATTAACCCGACAAAAACTCAATTAGGATTAATATCAAAATGTATAATACAAAATATTGTTACTTAAATCTTAGATATTTTTTAATATAACCTGTGAAAGAACTCACTAGATACCATAAAATTGATCAAAAATATAAAAACCAAAAAAAACACTACATTTATACAATTTGATATCATAGATTTTTACCCATCGATAACCAGGGAATTGCTATTGCACAGTATTAAAATTATAGAGAAATAACTCAGGAAGAATTAGACATATTAGCATGAAGGAAATCTATTCTAATTAATCATGACACCACTTGAGTAAAAACAGGAACGTATAATTTCGATGTCACCATGGGATTGTGACGGCAAATTAAAATATTAAAGATCCCCGGATGAGCCACCATTTAAAAGCATATGGGAACTGGTGCATTTAAATATTGTTATCACCAAACGGGGAGTTTATTTTTCGCACTTGTGAAGACAGGGCGGCCTGGCACTTGATCCCTCGCAAAATAAGTTCCAGTTAAGATTCCCTTTTTGGGCGTGGGAAAACTGGCAGATTATGTTGGGGTTAATTTGGGGCCAGACTGAACGCCGCTGGCAAGGGGTTTCCAAATTTCATGTTAACACACACACCCACCAGGCCACTACCTCTTCCTACTCCTAGGATAATGGAAGAAATGAGCCTCTAGGTTTTGATATAATTATATTAATTATAGTAGTCGACAATTCCAATTTCCCGTGTCATATTTTAAAGGCGACCCGGACAATTTAGCGAGAATAACATGAGGCGAAAGAAGCTGAAAAAGGAGCATGCAAAAGACAACTTGATAGGCAGACAACACAATGAACAAATTTCAACATGTGGGCACATTAAAATATAACAATCTTTTTAATACATGTGGACATACACATTTGACGTGTCGGCTATATTATCGACAGACAATATCAAAACACAAATGTCTTTCTTCTTGAAATTGAGAGAGAGAGAGGGTATGTAATTGCAATGCTTAGGAAGAGTGTAGGGAGAAACAGTCTCAATGTTTACTTAGCTTTTTGACGGGTTCCTTCTGAGAGTATTTTCTCTTTCACGGGTTAGCGAAGTTTTTACATAGCTTGGCTTGAGTTTGTCTATTATCTTGTCCAAGAGCTTTCCACCTCTTCACCCGGAGTTTGGCATGAGACTCCGTTCACGGTGATCTCCGTCCACTAAACTGATTTCCTTATCCCTATTTCCATTGACAAAAAAGGGGCTACTTCCGCTTTAGGGTTCTGGCCAATCATTTAGCCTCTTTTCTTCCTTTCCCTGGCAATTCGTTAGGACTACTATCTCTTTCCACCCGGGTGAGGTTACGGGGTACAGATAGCTTGACCCACATTCTTTTCTTCCTTCAACGGCCGGCCGAAGTTGACCTACATTCCTTATTTCTCTCTTAACGGTCAGTCTTTGGCGGCCTGTTAATTCAAACATGGAGGGGTAGTAGAAATTCCTTATTTCTCTCCTCTCAGTGGTAAACCTCATGATAGGATCATTCGACTCTGCCCAAATTGCAGACCTAGTTGGTATATACATTTTTACACACTTAGCCAAATCATTTATTTAAATCACATAGGTATATACTGAGATGATGGATTAATCTACATCTCTAATAGTAACGGACCCCTAACATGAAAAATGTAAAAGAAAGTTATTAGAGTGTTTAAATATTCAGGGTTAAAAATAGAAATCAGCCTCAGCATACAGTTTAAACGGTAGATGTAATTTATGCCACGAAGAGAAAATATGTATATTGAAATATAGAGATAAGAACCTACTAAATATGAGAAAAGAATTAATAGCCAAATGTAGATACAGAAATAAGTTCTTAATTTATTTCATATCCTAATTTTATTAAATATAGTTAACTTTAACATATAACCCACAAACTAACTCCAACTTTGAAATGCTAATAGAAAGCCAAATAATAAAATAAATAAATTTGAATTACAAAGCCTGTCATAACAAATCGATAATTGTTGCAAAAATAAAATAGGACTACATCTATCTATAAATGTAGGGCCTTTTTTAAATAAATAGGATAATAGTTTTTAAAAATGCAAATTGAAAAAAATATCCAAACTTAAAACTAGGCATAGAAATAAGGAGGGACTAACATATGTACTACACCGTCTGAAGAAAGGTAAACAAATGTGGAGCAACTAATAAAATTATGATTAAGACTGATGATTGAAATTTAATACATATATTATAGATTAGAGTTCCTTTGACAAAAGAATCCAAATTCTACTACAATATGAACCCATTACTCATCACAGTCAACTTAACATATGAAAAAAAAAAAACTCTGAAAAATAACTCTTCCTAATAAAAATAACTAGAAGTTGATTACAATATGTCTCCTAAAGAGACAGTTTGTTAAATTATCACTAATATTAATCATCAAAAATACATGGACAATATTATTATTAAATATTTAATACAAACATTTATTCCATTGAAAATTAGAAACCAATAGTTATCTTTAATTTAAGTATGATATAATTTTTGTTTTACTTGGACTACACCTCAACTCACTAGACTGATATAATTTTTGTTTTACTTGGACTACACCTCAACTCACTAGACTGATATAATTTTTGTTTTACTTGGACTACACCTCAACTCACTAGACTGATATAATTTTTGTTTTACTTGGACTACACCTCAACTCACTAGACTGATATAATTTTTGTTTTACTTGGACTACACCTCAACTCACTAGACACACTCCCAGATAATCATTGATAAAAAAAATTAGCAATTTAAACTATTAGTAATAAATTTTTTTAAATGAAATAAAAAAAGGAACATTTTAGCATTGAAATATGAAAAGATTTCATGAGCAAATAAATAAAGGTTTTTTTCGTCTCTTATAGCCAGAAATGAGGTAGGTTAGTCTATACCGCATCCTAAACACTATTGCTTTAAAATCCATCTGAAGAGGATCACAACGACCTGAAATAAATTTATAATGGAAACACTAAATTGAAGTTTTCTTCAAATTTATATATATATGTGAATGTAATTTTTCTCTGAAATTAGAATTACATCAACTATTTATGAAACATAGAAATCTAATACAGAGCTTATTCATATAAATTCATTATCTATTATACCTAGTCGGCTGGAGCTGTAAAATACAGCTACTGCATCTTTTCAGAGGGGTAAGACCCCCACCAATGAGTGTCCTGGTTATCACATTAAACAATCTGATGGTGAGGCTCCAGTCTGGAGCTTTGGGGAATGTGGAGTACCCCTTCATTGCCATCACTTCCAGGTCCATGGTCCTATCTAGAACTCAGATAGAACTGTTTGATGTTTAAACTGAGTGCAAACAAATGACTTATGCTAAATTGAATTATTAGAAATAGAACTGTTTTATTATTTAACTGTGTGTAAAGAAATGACTGATGTTTAACTGAATAGTTAGTGATACATAGCTGTACTTGAAAGTATTTAACTTTGTTGACTTGTTTACAAGTCTTATATATCTAATATATATCTTTAAACTGGATTTGGCATTAAATAACCTTCAATGGTT
>OY757926.1:37483748-37583748 GCA_963585895.1 Sepioteuthis lessoniana | reverse complement strand
AATATTATTTTTGTTGTATGAATATATTGAAAAGTAAATTGCCAAATCAGAGAACAAAATATAATTGCATATCTTTTTTTATTTAAAAAAAAGTTTTGAAAAGAAAAAATGTCTTCAGGGGAAGTAACTTTTATGATTTTGACAGGGTTATTTCCCTTGGATTTATCTTTTTTTTTATAAGTGTGTGTGTTTAATGTAATTTATTTGATTGCATGAAATTTCAATATTTGTAAATTCATTTGTATTTAGTTCCGTATTTATAATAAAAGTGTCGCTCTATTGTTTTATGTCAGTTAATTCAAGAAATATGAAGAAACTAATTTTACTTGATGAGTAACAACTGATTGTTCGGAGTCTCTGGATGCGTGCTTAGTGTAACTGGAAAGAAATGGAAGTGGTGCCCAGAGTTTAATCCTGGATGAGGATGGAATCTTAATTGGTACCAATACCACACCGGATCAGAGTGGACCTGGGAGTAATGCCAATGGAAGAGTACTCTACACTCCCCAAGATCCCTGAAGCCTCCTCATCAAATGCAGTTTCGTGTCTTATCCAGGTAACCACATTGTTTGTGGGGAAGGGGAATGAGGCTTTACTCCCGCTGCAGGTGACGCAGTCATCGTTTTTAAGCACCTCTCGACTGGGCTAATAACAATAGGCTAGTTACAACAGATAGAACTGTCTAATCTAAAAAGTGTAACTTATTTGAAAAGAGAGAGAGAGAGGGGTGTTAAATATTTGATCAAAGACCTAACTCCTGTTGGTCGGGGTGGGGAGTAGCTAAAGTGCTGAACTACGATCTCAAAGTAAGCGAGTTCGAACTCCGACTAATACTCTTAGGAAAGCTATGAACTCCATCTCCCCTCGCCACCGGCTATGGGTTAACTACTATCACTGCGGTTTTTCTACAAGGTTGATATGCCTTTAAATAACACAAACAAACCTGACTAGTAGACGAGCCAGATATACAAGTCCTTGCTGGAGAATCAGCGACGAACTCATAAGCGACGTTCTACTATGGACTTCTACACATGGACATACCAGTGTTGGCCGACCTACAAAAACTTAATCCATCAGTTCTGTGCCAGCACTTCTAATTCTGTGCGAACACTTCGACGACTTTCCATAAGCAATGACCTATTGGGATGGATGGTGAGAGAGAGTCAAGGGAATCCGTGTTGTCAGTAGGTTTTGATGATGATAATATACCACTAAAAAAAAACAATAAAAAATCAAGCGTTTTTACACACCCTCCTAAAAACAAATTAACAAAAGAAAAGACAATTAGGAATATATCATGGTAATCCTTCGATGGCTAGTTTTATTCTCATCTAAAGAAGCCACTTTTATAGATGAGCAGCAGTACTTCCTCGATCAAACTATTTGATCCTGGCCGTTGAACCGTAGCATTTATACACCCAGGACCAGGTTAGGCATTGCGTTGAGCGAGGGTTTATTGGCTTGCCTTTACGTCCACCATGCTGCTTCCCATGGCTTTCGAAAAAAATCCCCTTCTTTCTTCCCCCTTCTGTTATTAAGTTGTAACTTAGTTAAAGTCCACAATTATTTATTTAAAAAAAATTCATTGCAATCCTTATTTATGCTTCTTTGCATCCTTAAAGGCTTTCTATTTTCAGCTATCTTAGGTTCTAATAAAGTCCTATAGTGTTAGCTTCTCTTGACCTGGTTCAATTTTAATTTGGAATTACCGTTAATTGTCTTTGCATTTAAGACACAGATAGTATACAGCAGTGATTTTACAAAGAAAAAAATAAATAAAACCATTCATGCATTTTTAAATGACAATATGGTAAAAGACAATACATTACTAACCAGTTTTGAACTCTGTCCGTCTTGGAGTGGATATGCTTAGTATTTTCAAAGTATGTTTAACACGGTCCGTCTCGAATATTCTTCTGAACTTTACTTTTATATAGATATACGTGTTTCTACTGCTTGAGGGGGGTGTGGGGAGGAAGGGTCATTCAGTTATTCGTTTCTCCCCTACCTTCTTTTCTTTTCTTCTTTTCTTATCTTTTCTATCCTAAATATTTTGACATTGACACGGGATTCAATAAATAATTCTATCCTTATTTTAACTTAGGGTTTTAGGTTCTTATAAAGTCCAATAGTGTTAGCTTCTCTTGGCTAGGTTCAATTTTAATTTGGAATTACAGTAAATTGTTTTTGCATTTAAAGCACACATAGTATACCGTAGTTATTTTACAAAGAATAAATAAATAAAATCATTCATGCCTTTGACTCCATACACAGAAGAAAGATGGAGCAAATACTACTCGGCTACGGCCTACCCAAATAAACTGTCACAGCCATAATGATGCTATATAGAAACGCAAAAGTAAAAGTCCGTTCCCCGGATAGAAACATAGACTACTTCGACATTGTAGCAGGTGCACTGCAAGGAGACACATTAGCCCCATACCTCCTTATCATCTGTCTTGACTACGTGCTTAGAACATCTATTGATAAAACGAAAGAAAACAGTTTCAAGCTAACAAAGTAAAGAAGCAGAAGGTACCCCACACAAACAATTACCGACGCGGACTACGCCGATGACATAACGCTTCTAGCAAATGCAACTACCCAAGCCGAAACCCAGCTACATAGTCTGGAACGAGCAGCTGCAGGCATAGACCTCTATATCAATGAACAGAAGACGGAATATATGTGCTTTACTCAGAAAGGCGACATCTCCACAGCCCCAACTGACTGGACAAGAAGAAACATTAGGAAGAAAAGAAAAGAAAAGAGAAAATCCAAAGATTCATCTTGAAGCAGTTAATGATCATAGTGATGATAATCAAAGAAACAAACGAAAGTTTTGATGATAATCAAAGAAAGTTTTGATGATAATCAAAGAAACAAATGAAAGTTTTGTCAATTTTCTCTGAAAAGAGAAAATTGACAAAACTTTCGATCGACTACAAAAAGGGAAGTAAGTAAAATAAAGTAAAAGAAATGAGAAAAAGAGAGAAAGACATTTATTTCCAAAAAGATAATGAACTGAAATAGAAGCATCACACTTGAGATAAGTAAAGATTGTATCACAATTCCCCAGTTCTAATATATTATAATCGCATAGACATTTGGAACTGTCATATTTTACTTTATGCATCATTTGTAATAGATATTTGAATGTTTGTTTTATTCATGTTTGATCCTTTTTATCATTCTATATCATTCGCATATGGAGAATAAAAATTGTTGTTATATAATTCTGTTAAATTGTCTTCGGTTCATTTCTTTGTGGATTTCTGCCTCATTTTTATTTATAATGTGTTGAAGATGATTCTGCAGTGTTAAAGGAATATTCATGCGAACGATATATTTGTGTTTAAGATATTTGGGAGCCCGTCTGAGATATATTTTTAATTGTGGGCTTCGTTCGGGAGATAGATGTTTGTATTATTTTGGATATTAGACAAGTGGGTAGAGTGTTCGGCAATAGACTGACAGAATGGGGTTTATTCCCAGGTCGAGTCATACCAAAAACTCAGAACACGGTACGTGATACCTCCTTGCTTACCACTCAGCATTATAAGGTACGTATCAAGGGTAAGTGGATCATTTACGGGAAAGAAAGCGCCCTCCCCTATATCTTGATGTAGTTGCTATTGAAAAGGGAGCCTACGGGTCACCCTTGGCTACGGTTTCCAACTTTACTCTCGCTGGGGGAAATTTTATTTTCCATAATTTTGTATTTTGTGGATTTATCCGCAGATTTACATAGAATATTTAATTCTTACATTCTGACAGCATTCCGGTTCGTAGCAATATATATATATATATATATATATATATATATATATATATATATATATATATATGGTAAAGTTTGGTATGAGAATAGAAAGACGGTACAGAAAATAAAAGTGATTTGTTTTACATTTAGGGTAGCTTATTCAGAATGAATTGCAAAAAATAAATCTTCTCGTGAAAAGCATGGAGTACCCCTTCATTACCATTACTCCCAGATTCACTCTGAACCGGAGTAGTAGTACCTGTTTGGGTCCCATTTTTGGGTCAACTCTGTATAAAAATTATTTGTATTCAATGTGACCGTGTTTAAAAAACCTAAATTCTTAAGAAACAACGGCACAAAAGATACTAATATGAACATACGATCCTAGCCTCCAGGCATAGGATAATCCCAGACAGGTTGACATGTTATTAATATCAGCCAGTTACATTTCCCTCTTGTAACAAGTAAATTTTGTTTTTGCCAAATAAAACTATTCTTGAATCAACTATCCCCATGGCGAAAAATATTAATTTATGTTTTTTTTTGTATTGTCTTCTTTCCTCTGATAAAGTTATATACAAGGTGTCTCAATATATATGGGATCCCTGTAACTGCTAATAACTACTGATAATAACGTTTTTTTTTCTGATTAGAAAATAGTATACTATGACAATGATTATTACTCGATCACAATGCCTTAGACAAGAGAGGAAAATACTTGACATCACTACTTATTCGTAGACAAAATCATTGAAAACTGTCTCAACCCATTAATATAATAATGTTTTATAACTGAGAAGCTGATATAACAACAATTAAAAAAACATTGATTTGATGCTGGTAGCTCAAAGGTAGCATTTTTTTTACTGGACTTATTCCAAATGACCGCCATTGCGCTTGTCTCAGTAATAAATCATTATCATATTAATGAGTTGCATCTATTTTGAGACATTCTGTACATATGGTTTTTCAAGGAAACAATATATATATATATATATATATATATATATATATATATATATATATATATATATTTAAAAATTTAAGGAAATTTTTTCCTTAAATATAAACTGCATTATGTTGGGATCATTTTATGGAAAAATTATTTTCATCTCGAAAAAATATTTGTTATAAGGCAATTCAAAATAGTGACAAATTGATGAAAGTGCTCCAGGCTTAAAGAGAAGTCTGTCCTCAAATTGTTGGTCACTGAGAACTCTATACCATTTGAAACTTACACAAGAATTGTGTTGTGTACGGAGAAGCAAGTTTTATTTTTAAAAAATGTTTACAAATGGGCTAAACGTGAGTTTGCTACTACGAGTCAGAGACAAAAAGACAGTTTATTCTCTCCGGAAAAGAAAAGTTCTGGTTAGTGACGAAGATAATACTAACAGTGATATGCGACAAAAAAATCCCCATCACTATTGGTTTTCTTGACCAAGGTGCAAGTGTAAACAGTGTTTTCTATTGCGAACTACCAAGGCAATATTTCAATTTATCTATTGAATGTCCCCTGTATATACAAACACCCATATACAAGTACGTGTATCTTATGTCAAATGGTTATCAAGGTAATCTGGCTGGCTGTTATCACTGCACTGAGATTTTCGCCGCTCTTGTAACCTTGTGCCAGACAACCATTCTAATTCTTTTTATCTTGTTTGTCGGTACCTTTTCCGCGTTGACAAGAATTTACAACAAATCCCCCCCCCCCATATATATATATATATATATATATATATATATATATATATATATATATATATATATATTTGATCTTTCCCCAAAGGTCACTATGTTTATTGTTTATTCTAAGCTCCATGCGAATGAAGTCGTTTATAAGTTTGTTGTATTCCCTGGTGTTAAAAAAGTATTTATTTGACAAACCAAATACTTGTGTGTGAACATTTGTTTATATATATATATATATATATATATATATATATATATATATATATATATACATATATATATCAAATCAATTCCATACTAAAAAAAGGTTAATTTTTGTGTAAAAAATGGGCTCGAGAATCTGTAAATTTTTGTATCTCTATTTTTGTATTTATCGACTTATTGGCGCTTACACGTTCGTTTTGACGCTTCTTTCAGATTCACAGACGACAATATTTGACTTGTGACGAAAAATTTGAAGGATCAAAACCCAAAATAATTTACAAAATCGTTTCCTTCCAAGATTGTTAAAAACACATCTTGAAGACTTAAGCCAGACTATTTTGAATTTTTGTCGAGCGTTTTATAGCCACGTTTGGGATCGAAAACTTTCAAGGGGAAAGTTCACGATTGGTTGAAAAAGAACAACTTCATAGCTCATCAAGTATTTCATGCAGAGAAGATCAAGAATTTTCCAATGTCACCTTGACTGGTAGACAATTGAGCAATTCTAACGCAATTAGTAAATTATTTACATGGGCTATTGCTTAGCGAAAATATTTTCTAAAAAAAAGTTATATGTGTTTACTTAACAGCTTTACAGGCTGTTCAATAAACATGTAATAAATATAAACATTTAATGATTTTGAAATTTTTAGCTATTTTAGACCAGGTGTCCTCGGATATTGGGGGCATTAGATGAAGAACTGGGTTTTTCGTTTAATTTTGCGGTGAAAAAAAAAGGAAAAAAATTCACTCAAATGTTTTAATAACCAGGAAAAACAATGTCATCAAGAAAATGTTATTACATAGCAGGTATGAACTGCTTCTTTGACAATACAAGGTTTAATAAAAAGTATTGCGATTGAAGGTTTAGATTTTCGAAAAAGTTTGAAATTTGAATGACGTGTACACAGCTGAGCGACTTAACTGGATGTAAGAGGAGAAAAAAGTGTTTCTATCACTCTTCCCCTTTCTCTCCCTTCCTCTCTCTCTCTGTGGCTTAGTGGCGGAATCTTGGATTGGCGTTTGAGTCAACTGGGTTTCGATCCCAGCTTCGGGAATCTAGCCTGTCTAGTCACACTGATGAGTTCTAATAGAACGAAACAGATCTGTCTGTGGATGACAAAATATATATATAGAGAGAGAGAAAGAAAAGGGGAGGGATCTTAGCCTATATATATATATATATATATATATATATATATATATATATATATATATATGCGTGAAGCATTCAATAATTTCAGACTTTTTTTGTACAGGCATTTAAAATTGTCGTAGTCTCTTGAAAATTCAGTATGTTATTGCTATACATCTTACGAGACGACTGACCGATTTTTATGATTTCAGGTTCAAATGAACAGCTACAGCAGAATTAGAAATCACCCTACTAAAGCCTGATTGTCACAGCTGGTGAATTTCAAAAATGCAATCTGGAGGTGAGGACACTTTAGAAGAACGATATGCAATAAAATTCTGTTTTAAACTTGGAAAAAATGCCACAGAAACGTATGGAATGCTTCAGACTGCTTTTCGACCATCTTGCATGAATCGAACATCAGCTTTTGAGTGACATAAGAGATTCAAGGAAGGTAGGGAGTCTGTGAGGGGTGATAAGAGGTGTGGGAGGAGTAAGGAAGTCAATATACCAGAGTTGATTGGCCAAAGGGTTAGGGTTAGGGTTACTAAGTTGAGGTTTTAAGGGAGTTCAGGAAGAGATTCATTGGGAACAGGCCAGCACTCTTCAAATCGGGTCAGTGGCATTTCCACCAGGACAATACACCAGTCCATAACTCAATCTTTGTCACAGACTATTTTACCAAAATAGGCATCAAGACAGTTCCCCACCCTCTCTATAGTCCAGCCCTTGCCCCCTGTGACTTTTGGTTATTCCCTAAGCTCAGAGGCTGTCGTTATGAGACAATTGAGGAGATGAAAGAGGCTGTGACGAAGGTCATTGACACGCTCACACAAGAGGACTTCCATGGGGCCTTTCAGAAGTTGTTGGCAGGGTACAACAAGCGCATTGCAGCTGGGGGAGATTACTTCAAAGGGGAGTTGAGTTTCATGTGTGTACTATCAATAAAAGTGCCCATACGAAAAAAGTCTGGTAACTTATTTAATGATTCTCGTATATATAGGCTAAGATCTACTTAGCAGTCTGTTGCTATCTATCTATCTATCTATCTATCTACGAAATATAAACACTCTCTGAAATATTCTTAACACTTCACGAAATATTCTAAACACTCTGCCACACTGGTTTTTACGTCTTCTTTTACTGTCGGATATTGACTTCTAAAGTGTTTTTGTCTTGCTAATTCCATTCGTATAGTCTGTTTACCAGGTAATTTTTTTTCATACCCCTCCTCTAAAGGCAGAACACGACACAAAGTTCAGCATGGTGTTAAAAATAGCTCAGTTCCGTCGACATTGCCCTTTACGGCTGCTTCAAGCTTTCGGTCAATAAACCCAACCCTTAACTCTTTTAGACGTTGTTGAGGGAGGCAATAGGTATTACCTGAAGTCTGGTCTGCCTCCTTAGGCTGAGACCATTGATTATATTTTAGCTGACACACAGCTGTGTCAAGTAAGTTGGTTTGCCGAATGAGTCAATAATAAAATGTCTGATTTATTGTTTATTAAGGAAGACAACGAGCAATAAATATGTTTATCTTAGTGATGGGCAGTTGGATCCACTCTGTCACAAAATGGTCTTACTGTGTATTGTAATGAAACACTCAGTTCGAAATATTGTCTTCTTTTGGGTGGGGCGTAAAAAGTATTTCTGATGTCACAGTTATGGTCACAGATGTTCCCCTGGTGCATCCTATCAAACGTGTTGATTATTTTCAGGTTTCTGTGTTGTACATTTGTCCTTTTCTTTAGATTTTTGGAAGTTTCAATGTTGTGTTCTTTCGGGCATTTCTTTGGGTGGGGGTCTCAAACTCAAGGACTCCAAAGGGCCCAGCCTAGTCGGTTGGGGCTATAGAATTCACCGACTAATCTCTACAGAGGAGTAAGACCCACCACCAACGAGTGATTTGGATATGATACAAAACCATCTGATGATGAGGCTCCAGTCTTGGATCTTCGAGGAATGTGGAATACCCCTTTATTACCATCGCTCTCAGTTCCATTCTGACCCGGAGTGGTAGCACCTGACAGGATCCTTTCTATGGGTCAAATAGAACTGTTTGACATTTAAACTGAGCGAAAACAAATGACTTATGCTAAACTGAATTGTTAGAAATAGAACTATTTGATTCTTTAACAGTATGTAAATAAATGACTGCTATTTAATTGAATTGTTAGTGATACATAGCAATACTTGGAACCATTTAACTGTGTGCAAACAAATAATATTGAATAGAATTATTACAGTAAAATAGTAATACTTGAAACTCTTTCGCTGTTAACCTAAATTGAATTATTCGTAGACCATAACAATAATTGGAACCATTTGACTTTGTGTAAATGAAAGAATAGAGTTTAACAGAATAATTAGTTTTAAATAGCAATACTTGTAATCACTTCTCTGTGTACAAACAAAAGATTAATATTGATTATAAGTGTTAGATAACAATAATTGAAACCATTTAACTATGTAGAAACAAGAGCTATAATAGTGTACAAACTAGTTCTTACTCATTTAAAAATGAAATCAACAACGAACTATGTGTGCAAACAAATGATTGATGATAAATTGTGGCTTATATAGCAATAATTGAAATCATTTAACTGTGCGCAAAAAAAAAAGAAAAAAAAAAGAGCTCAGACTCGTTTAAAAACATCATCGACAAAATGTGTTTACTAGTCATAAATATCTAATGTATATGTATAAGGTTCCTTTTTTAATTGCTACTACACCGAGGTGTTGGGGAGGGCGCTACTCCTTTCCCTGGATTGCTTCATTTTATCCTTGATACGTACCTTTTAATGCTGAGTGTTAAGCAAGCAGGTATCAAGTACCTTTTTTTGAGTCTTTGGTATGACACGACCTGGGATTAAACCCCGGTCTTCCGGGCCATAGGCGAACACCCTAGCCACAAGGTATATATAGGGGTCGTGTCGCCCTCGACTATAGTCGCCATCTTTACTTTTGTATATGTATAAAGAGGATTTGGCATCAAATAACATACATTGGTTGATATGCTATAAAACCCATCCAAACCAAACCAAAACAAAAGGGCCATTACGTCATCGGGGAGAAGCGTAGCGAGTCAAAAGTTGGAGAGGTGCGTGATTTTTTCTAATAATAATGTTAATTAACAATACAGACTGCTATTTTTATATTAAAATGAATATGTATATGAAAGTAAGTGGAATGTGTAAATTATAACAAAATTTTTTCTTCCATTTTATTGTATTTCATCAGTAAATTGCAATAAATTATACTATAAACATTATTGAAATAAAGAAAAAAAAAAGAAAATTCAAAGTTCTATCACATTCAAGGAAATAGCAAATATTATTTATGTTTATTTTACAATCTGCTCTAAAATATTTTCTATAATTTTCTGTTTGTGTGTGTTTTCTGTCATCTCAGATACACCTTCCCCATGCCAATATGAATGAATAAATCTATTTCTTCTTACGTAATGAAACAAAACAAAATTTCTGTTGTTCTGTTGTGTGTCTTGGTTGTATAGGATACACATTCTGCCATTCCAAATGCATCCACCACGCCAATATGAGTTGTCAACTCTACCCCCTTCTCACGTTATAAAAAAAAAAAAAAAGAATCTTCACGTTCAGTTGTGTGAGTTCATTTTTATATAATCTCATTCACCATTCCACTACAGCAGATCTTTGAAACAAGTTGATTTAGAATTTGCTAAGTTTCTCATTAAGAATTTTTTTAAAATGTACATAAAATTTGATTTTTTCTATTTTCAGTTTTTGATCTTGAAATGAAAGAGAGTGAAACATTTAAATACATTTAATACTACTCCGAGGAGAAACATGGTCAAGGGTGAGGGGGAGTTTTCAAGTTTTAGGAAAATATTTGTCATGACAATTGTTCTACTCGGTGGCATAAAAACATAATTTGCGAGCTGTATGCGGCCTGCTAGCAGCGTGTTTGAGACTCTTAGTTTCGGCACTATACGGTAACTTCCTACTTCCGTTATATATATATATATATATATATATATATATATATATATATATATATATATATATATATATAGCGTGTTTGAGACTCTTATATATATATATATATATATATATATATATATATATATATATATATATATATATATATATAGCGTGTTTGAGACTCTTAGTTTCGGCACTATACGGTAACTTCCTACTTCCGTTATATATATATATATATATATATACACACACACACACACACACATATATATATATATATATATATAAGTATTGTTTGGTCCAGTTAAACCGGAGTTGGGAGTGATTCCATCAGGACCAGAAAATTATTCAAAAGTGAACATTTAAATTTTCCTGGTAAAGAGCTCAATGTAAAAGGCAATTACAGAGCAATAAGTTCATTAAGAAAAAATACAAACCGGTCACATTTGTAACAAAATTTATGATAAGATTTACTTGATTTCTTTCGAGGAGGTTGATTATGGCGATTCTTGGTGATCTGAGAAGTTTAATGCTTGTATTCTCGTTTTTTATATCATTGTTTTTGATTCCATTTAATTGCAACACCTTTTGCTTTGTGCATTCTAAATTGGTGCCTTATATTCCTGATCTTGAGCAAAACTATGCTAAACTAAGTGCATGATACTTCTTTGTTAAACCGAACAGTTTTCGCCACTACCTCTTGTATATATATATATATATATATATATATATATATGTGTGTGTGTGTGTGTGTGTGTGTGTGTGAATATCTATGTGTGTGTGTGTATGTATGTGTGTGTGTGTGAGAGAGAGAGAGAGAGAGAGAGAGAGAGAGGGAAGATGAGAAACCTCTTAGCAGTGTTTGATTACATTGGTTGAGTGAAGAATTCCGTGCTGCAGTGCAAAAAGAAAGTTGGCCAGGAATTGATGCAGCCATTACAGAAAGAATCATGCTACTACGTTGTACAGATAAAGTTTCCAGGAAAAAAATATCAGGAAATTTCTTCTTGAGCAAAACACAAAAGAGAAAACAAAGCGAAAACATTTTTCTAGTTGCTCCTACATGTTCACACAGGATCTATCTATCTATCTATCTATCTATCTATCTTCTCGGTTTTTAAACACTTCTTATAGGACAGAGTACTAATCGGAAGACAAGATAACACACACTTATGGGTACTTTTTAAACCTTTGTATCCACCCGCATTTTACAGAGGAAAAGGAAGATCCTCTTTCAGTACAGGAAAACATTTTGCGATTTCTTTTTAAAAAATCAGAAAAAAATCTCAGGAAATCGTTCATAAGGATAACATTGCATTGCCAATTTGTTGATAGACCTCGCCCTTCTCACTGAATGAGTGAAAAAATAAAATAAAATAAAATAAATGGATAAAATAAATAAATAAATAAAATGAAGATACTTTTGCGTTTCGTATGACAGCATTATTGTTTGTGTGGTATTTAGCTGACATTTTACAGTGTTTTCACTTGAGAGAAGGCCAATGGCGGAGCTGTGTAGTTAGGACACCTCTGAGGAAAGAGAGGCGTGGGACTTTTTGGGCTTGGCGATGAATCCGAAGCATCTCCTAATCTGTTATTGTTGTTTGCATATATCTAAAGACAAATGATTCCCCTAATATGGGAAGCCATCTATAGCGCCCTCTTGCGCTGGATTTCATTTGACTACATTCAGGCCACGCACGCGAACGCACTTCATCAGCTCCAGTCAAGGACAACTTGAAGAGCAATAACCTTTTGCTTCTAATGCCTTGTGCAGGCAATGTAGCTTGTATTTATCCGACGTCCCATCATGCCGGAAAATGCGGCAAAAGCCATTTTAATGTGGGGGCAGTGCACAGGTTAAGACACATGCAAGGAAGGGAAAAAAAAGTTCATTACTTCGTCGGCATTCTCCTAATGGGGTGTCTCATACGCCGAGCAATTAACTCAACCCTGCAAAAGAGGTAAGGCCTAGGAGATGGCCCCCTGAGACCAAGTGTTTATCAGCAAACCAAACACCCGGCACGAATGCCGTGACGTTCTTGGCAGGCAAGGTAGCTGTGGGAGAGTGGTTTTCCAAAGTGATCAATCACACACTCTCTTAACTTGGGTTGAGGGCGGTTGTTTAGTTTTTACAGTATTTTAGTTCTTGCAGTGTTACTTGATGCCGAACATAATCTTTTTTATGTAATTATATGGCTTCAAGTAACTATTCCCATATCATTTAATAATAATTATTTGTTTGCACTCAATCATATGATTTCAAGTATTCCTATCTAGTACCAAAAATATACAAGTAGTCATACGGTTTCCAATTGATAATAATAATAATAATAATAATAATAATAATAATAATAATAATAATAATAGAACCTGTCGTACAGTGAACTTTGCCGTCCCGGTGGACCACAGAGTGAAAATCAAAGAAAGCAAAAAGAGAGACAAGTACTTGGACCTTGCCAGAGAACTGAAAAAGCTGTGGAATATGAGAGTAACGGTGATACCAGTAGTAATTGGTGCACTCTGAACGGTCCCCAAAGGCTTGGTAAAGGGTCTGGAAGAGTTGGAAATTGGAGGACGAGCCGAGACCATCTAGAATACGGCAGTGTTATGATCAGCTAGAATACTGAGAAGAGTCCTGGAGACCATAGGAGACTTCCTGTCACTTGAAATCTTGTGAAAGACCGTCAGCTAGCGCTGATGTGAGAAACTCAGAAGAGGTATAATGATAATAATGATATCGAGACCATCCAAACTACAGCATTATTGATATCGGCCATAATACTGAGAAGAGTCCTAGAAACCAAAGAAGAATCGTTCTCAACTCAAACTCCAGTGAAAGAGCATCAGCTTAAACTGATGTAAACACCTTGCAAGGAGTTAACAAAAAAAGCACCGAGGAAGACTGGTTACAGCGACCAGAAACCATATAGACAACATAAGCATCAATAGAATAAAAATAACCAAAAAACAAAAATGGGAGGCAAAAAAAAAAAAAAAAAAACTCTATGGAGATTTCAAGCGACAAACAATTGAAATATCACACAAGAAAACGTGGACATGACTAAGAAAGAGAAACTTGAAGAGAGAAACTGAATCTTTTCTGACAGCACCACAAAACAACGATATAAGGAGTTACTATGTCAAAGCAAGATAAGACGCAACAAAATAGATGTAGATAATGTGGTGACGGAGATGAAACGATCAATCACATAATAAGTAGGTGCAGTCAATTAGCGCAAAGAGAGTAAAAGACTTGACACGACTGGGTGGGAAAGTGATCCACAAGGAATTGTGCAAGAAGTTCAAATTTGACCATACGAACAAATAGTTTATGCACAACTCAAAATCCCTCATTGAAAATGAGACGCACAAAATTCTTTGAGATTTTGAGATACAAACAGACCATCAAATCTCGGCTAGACGTCAAGACCTAGTGATAGTCAACAACAACAACAAAAAAAAAAAAAAAAAAAAAAAAAAAAAAAGAAAAGGAAAGAAGAGAACCTGCCAAATAGTAGACTGCGCCGTTCCGGCTGACCACAGAGTAAAAGTAAAACTGAAAGAAAGCGAAAAGAGATGAGTACCTAGACCTGGCTAGAGGCCAAAAAAAAAAACTATGGATCATAGGAGTGACGCTGATATCAAAAGTAATTGGTGTACTCGATACAGTCCCTAAAGGATTGGTGCATGGACTGGAGGACTTGGAAATAAGAGGACGAGTAGAGACCATCCAAACTACAGCATTATTGAGATCGGCAAGAATACCGAGAAGAGTCCTGGAGAATTGAGACTTGCTGTCATTCAAACTCCTGTAAAAAAAAAAACCTCAATGATAACATTGCTACAAGTAACTATTCTTAATTTACAGTCATATGGCATTGAGTATTTCTATCAAATACTGATAATTTTTAAATACATCTATTTAGAGCATGGATGGGACCCTAACTGGTATTACCACTCCGAATCAGAGTGAATCTGGGACAATGAAGTAGTACTCGACATTCTCCAGAATTGGAGCCTTACCAGTAGATACAACTTGGTGTTATACTCAGTATACCTTTTTTTTGGGGGGGGTCTTACCCCTCTGGAAGGGATACAATCAGCGTAATCTAATTTTCAATGACGGTCTCCTGACTCGAGAGGTGGATTTTCTTTAAGTTTGTTAGTAAATTTATTTCTAAATAAGTCTCTAGAGCTCATTTGTTTGCACATAGTTAAATGATTAAAAGAATTGCAATCTAATATTTATAATTTAGTCTAATGTTAATCATTTGTCTACACATAGTTCAGGGGTTTCAAGTATTATCATTTAACACAATAATTCTATTTAATATCAATCCTTGTTGGCACACAGTAAAATGGTTCCAAGTATTACTATCAAACATTAATAATTCTATTTAATTTGTTAGAATACAGTTAAGTGGTTTCAAGTATTGCTATCTAACATTAGTAATTCTGTCCATCAAGTATTCCTATCTAATACAAACAATTTCCATATAACAGTATGGTCTCAAATAACTAATATCAACAATCCTCAATAAATGATTAAACAGTTCTATTTGACCCATAGATGCGGCTCTTACACGTACTACCAGTCCGGGCCAGAGTGGACCTGGGAGTATTGACACCACCATCCCCCAAATTCAGCACTATAACCTTATGATTAGATGCAGTTAAGTGTCATACCCAATACACTGATTGTGGAGGTGAGGGGGTCTTTCCACACTGTAGAGGAGCAGTCGGCGAATTTTACAGGGCGATTTATATCCGAAATGACCCGTTTGTTACGCAGATAAAAAATAGACAAACCTCATTAAAATCCAACGGAAAAGTTAAAATAACAAACCCGAAAAGGAAGAGGGAATGTTGAAGAGGCCATTATCGGATCTTTCGCCGTAAAGCAAGTGTACAACAAAAGGTGTCTTGGGCCTTTCTATTCACCTTAGTCTCGATTCAAGCGAGGTCAACAATTGAATTCCTTACTTTAGAGAAAAAATCTAAAACAGTGGTGAGGAAACTGGTCCTAAAATTGTATTCAGCTTTTGAAACCATCAAATGCAGCCTTTCACGGCCTTGTCGAAAGACCAATTTAAATTTGTACATCCCACTTTAGAATCTGATACTCCAGTACTATTATACAAAAAATAATCTCAAAAAGTCATTAAAAGGTTTCTAAAGTTTTTTAATTTCTTTTAACTTAAGACTAACTTAATAACTACAAGTTTAAACTTTAGGTTTTGTAACAATCAGACTAATGCCACCTTATTAGGAGACAAAATTTCAGTGTGATCTTCAAACATGAAAAGGTTCTTCATCTCTGATCAGGGATACAGACTTGCTAACTATTGGTCTTTGACAAGAGACCTACTTAGCTTATCCTATTTTGCCACAGAGGTTGGGTACGTCAGTCACATAATTAATCTCATCATCAGAAGAAGCTGACCACTTTAGATTTCTTAAGGGTTCGGCTCTTAAATTATCTCAAGTGCTTCCAAAACGTTTCCCCTTGAGTGTGACAATGTTTTTAATAAAGCAATGGATGGTGACTGCATCTTGTCACTGACACCTCGTGACATCGTAGCTAGGGTGTGCAGCAATTTAAACAAATTTAAGCAAAGTGGCGGTCACACTTGTTTGTGTTCGACAGCACACTTGTTAATAAACTCGTATATCAAGATCAATTTGTGAGAGTAGTAAATTCATTTCTCAATGGACTATTAATTTCTTCTATATTTTTTCCGTACTGTTCAAAAACAAGCGCGGTTTCAATGTACCGGATTACCTTGATTAGTAAGATTAATTTATCTTAAAATCTATTGTTTTCCGGATAAATTTTAAGGATTCTCTGAATATTTCTATTCTGTCTAAACCAAGAATATCATCCAGGCATTCAGAGAGGCACGAGTCGGCCTTAGAGAACTCTTGTTGAATAAAAATGAACTTTGTGACACATCCGGCTCATGTGGAGGGGTTAGGTAAATACATACATATATATATATATATATATATATATATATATATATATATATATATATATATATATATATATATATATATATATAAGGATTGCCTGACATGTCCAGGATTCTTTTCGAAGGGAAGCACCAATAATATCATCCGGACATTTAGAGAAGCACGAGTCCACCTTTGGAGAGCATTTGTTGAATATAAATGAATGCCGAGTCAACAATTTGGAAGAGTTTTTCTCTGTTCTGCGAGTTTCTCGGCACGTGTCCTGCTTGGCGTTTGTGCTGGGTGAGTGCTGTTGTGCTGAATCACCTGGTTCCAGCGGATCGTCCCACCCGGCAATACATGCTTTCCAGGCCTGAATTGATAGTTTGACGCCTGATACACCCGAATATTATGAATGCCGATGGGACCAAACATTTTTTGTGATAGTCACGCATGAGTCTCGATTTGTGCGTGCCCCACTGCCACTATAAAATGACATCGCATTGCATCCTGAATCGTTGGGAAGTCAGTTAAATACCGAGTTCTTCTCTATTCCGCAGAGGACTTAAACTAAGCACCATTTGAACATTTTGGAAGCTGTTGGGATTTATAACACAACGTCCGACTCAGTAGATAGAGAAAGCTCAAACATAAATTAGAAATATTCGAGGAGTCATTGATTTGATCTTGAGTAAAATTATTTTTGTCTCCTCCTAATTTTAAGATCCATTTCTTTTAAAACCTCATCCCTTTCATTTGTAAATACAACGATTGACTTTTGAAGAAGGGTCAGTCGAAAAGTGCCGAAGTTTATATTTGTTTTAATCGATTCTAATTGTTACTAAACACACACACACACACACACACACACACACACATATATATATATATATATATATATATGGTAGACTCTCCGTTGATCTCGATGTATGAGGGCCCAACAGTTCTGTTAAAGAGATGAACTATTGGAACTTACGAACACATTAACATTGCACTTCCCAGAATGCCCCTCGCACTAGTATATAAAGAGATAGAACCTATTGGTAAGAGGATCGTATAGGCGTGAAACTGAAAGTTACCAAGCGTCGCTGACTCTGCATGTTCACTATCCCAACTTATACATATAATAGTGTTCTCTGTATATGTTGTTGGTTCCATGGAAATGTATTTAAAGCATTACCTTCGAAGCGCCCCCAGTATATGTTTTTAAATAAAAACTGATTTAGACGTAATTTTTTGATAACTAATAAACTATAAAGCAACTAGATAGAATAGATAAAAATATTTGACCAGTAAAGAAAGCTGTGATTTTGGTTTCCTTATTTAATGGCATATCAACCTCCATGGATTATTTAAAGCAAAAACCATCTTTGTAGAAAAACAGCAGTGGTAAGATTTAATCTATAACTGGGGATGGGTGATAAGGAGGTTTATACTTTTTCTACGGGGTATTTGTCCAAAAGTGAACGTAATAGCGTGACTGGAGCTCGAACTCGCTTGCTACGATGTACACAGTCCATCACGTTCACTACAACGCTGCGAGGACTCCTGAGGGAGTGATATTGTCAGAACCAAATCTAATGTTATTTACATCGGTTAAGTCTCTTAAACAGAATCTTTGAACCAATGAAAACGAGGTAAGCCGAAGCATTTGGAAAGCTACTTATTTTGGCAAGGATGAAAAATTTGAAGATTGGCAACTCTCCTTCCTTGATGCCAATAAGACAAGTAGCTTTTGTTCTCATCACCGTTGTTAAAATATTCTTTGCAAAATTCTTCTAAGCAGGTTGCCATGAGCTTTTACTTGTTTGTCACCTTCAGCAGTAAATACTCTCCTCACTATATTTTTGACTGAATCGTTATCAGCTTAAAACCTTTGGCATTAACTTTTTTTTGCTCTTGAGTGTAGGCCACGAATAGAAGAAAATAGAATTCCCCTAAAGACTGAATAATAATACTAAAAGTATTGGCTACAAAGTGTATGGAGGAAAAAATGAAGATAAGGCGAGAATTTCAAAAAGGGGGACGTTACCTAATAAACGTCGATTGACCCCTAATAAGTAAAGTAGCAAGCGTGTCACTGATGGTAATGGGCTGAATGATCGACTGATTGACTTTACCGGCATGTCAACCCGTCAAGGGTTATTTAATAACTAGAAGTTAGGGAATCGTGTTCATTGTACCATTATATTTTCATTTTTGTGTAGTTGTTTCTAAGTTTTTGTACACAACTGCATGATACTAAGTATTCTGACCAAATATAACTAATTTGCGCACATTAAGAAGCCCCTGTGGCGTAGCGTTTAATTTGATAGATTGCGACATCATAGTAAGAGAGTTCTAACTCCAGTCGTGCTATTATATTCATTTTTGGACAAGTATCCTTAGGAAAGATAAGAACTTCCTAATCCCCCCAGCCGTACATTGAATAAATACCACGACTGCTGTTATACAAGGATAACTTTGGCATTAAGTAACCTATGAAGATTGATATGCTATTAAACAAAGAAACCAATCTAATTTGCACACAGTTGTATGGCTTCAAGTATTCTTATCTAATAGTAAATCCTGGACGAGACTGATTGCATTTCACATAGCACTAATACCCTTGGGAAAGGTATGAATCCAATTATTCTCCCTCCAGCTATGGGTAAATAGTAGGAAAGACTAGGTTCTTCAGCCTTGGTTAGGCAACTAGTCTTGGAGAAGGAAAACTCTGAATTCAAACCTGTTAAACTCCGCTTAAAAATTGACCTTGTGTCATATCCTGCCCGAGCAGAGGGGTTGGTAAATAGGATCTAATAGCAATAATTTATCATGTTTTTTATGGAGTGGAGATCTTACCCCTCTTCAGGGGATACATCAGCATATTTTAAGCTCTCCTGACTGAGTGTGAGCTGAATGAGAAAGTAGACTATTGTTTTGAGTTTTGAAACGATGAAGGAAAGAAGAAAAAATGAAGAACATTGAAGATAAAAGGAAAGAGAAGAATAGTGAAAAAAAGGAACGATAAAGAAGTGTGAAAAGAAAAGGTGAAAAAGCAAGAGAGGAAAATTCTAAGAAATATCTCTAAAAGGAACTCTAAATAAAAAGATCAGAAGGTGTGAAAAGAAGGCCCGACCAGTCGTCTGAACCTCTGCAGAGAGGTAAGACCTCTCAACGAGTGTCCTGGGTATGACACAAAATCGTATCGAATGGTGAGGCTCCAATCTCTGAGCTTTAGGAAATGTGGAGTATCTCCTCATTACTATTACTCTATCGTCCATTTGACTGTGAGTGGTAGTATCTGTAAGAGTACTATCAATGAGTCAAATAAAACTATTTAATCAATTTAAGCAATACTTGAAACAACTTGACTATTTGCAAAAAAATGGCTTTAAGTCGTTTAAAAACAATGTTACATAGAAACTATTTCCTATAAATCATTTATATATATATCTATATATATATCTATATATATATATATATATATATATATATATATGTGTGTGTGTGTGTGTGTGTGTGTGTGTGTGTGTGTGTGTGAACAGGATTTGTCATTAGATAATCCGCAAGGGTTCATATGTCATCAAACCAAATAACCGATAGCCAACTGAAAAGATGGTTAAAAAAAAGGTAGGTAATTCACAAAAGGAAGAAAAATAAGAGAGAAAAGGTGAAAGTAACAGAAAAAAAAAATCATAAAGAAATATTCTTAAAAAGAAAAGGAAAACAGAAGAAAAAGAAAAGAGAAAATTCATCAATAAGCAGAAAAAAGAAAGAAAAAGAAAAGTGGCCACAAAAAAGGTTATATTGGAAAAGAAACGATTATAAAAAAAAAAACCAGAAAAAAGGTTAATAAAAACAAACAGAAAAAAGGACATAAAATAAACAGAAAAAAAGCGTAAAAAACAACAAAAACAAAACGAAGACAATGGATGAAGAAGTCACAGAATGAAGAAAAAAATTGCCACAAATTAAAAAAGGAAAGAAAAATGGCCACAGAGAAGAATGTAACGGATGAAATGTTAAAAGCGCCCAAAAATAGCAAACAAAAAGAAAAAAAGAAGAAAACGGACACAAAAAGAATGCAATACATGAAAAAGTCACAGAAAGCAAGAACAATTATCACAAATTAAAATAAAGAGAAAATACTTGCACGAAAATGTCAAGGACAAAAAAGTCACAAAAGAAAAAATACCACTCATCCAAAAAAGGAAATAAATGAAAATTCCCATAAATTACTAAAAGGAAGAAATGGTCGCAAAAAGAATGTAATGGATGAAAAAGTCACAAAAAGAAAATACCTCCCTCAAAAAATAAACAACAAACAAATAACCCCCTCCAAAAATCAGAAAAACTGCCACAACTCAAAACAAAGAGAAAATTGTCACAAAAAGAATGTAGTGGTTCAAAAAGTAACAAAAACGAAAGAAAAACTGCCACAGATAAAAAATAATAGAAAATAGACACTAAAAGAATGTAGTGGTTCAAAAAGTAACAAAAACGAAAGAAAAACTGCCACAGATAAAAAATAATAGAAAATAGACACTAAAACAATGTAGTGGTTCAAAAAGTAACAAAAACGAAAGAAAAACTGCCACAGATAAAAAATAATAGAAAATAGACACTAAAAGAATGTAGTGGTTCAAAAAGTAACAAAAACGAAAGAAAAACTGCCACAGATAAAAAATAATAGAAAATAGACACTAAAAGAATGTAGTGGTTCAAAAAGTAACAAAAACGAAAGAAAAACTGCCACAGATAAAAAATAATAGAAAATAGACACTAAAAGAATGTAGTGGTTCAAAAAGTAACAAAAACGAAAGAAAAACTGCCACAGATAAAAAATAATAGAAAATAGACACTAAAAGAATGTAGTGGTTCAAAAAGTAACAAAAACGAAAGAAAAACTGCCACAGATAAAAAATAATAGAAAATAGACACTAAAACAATGTAGTGGTTCAAAAAGTAACAAAAACGAAAGAAAAACTGCCACAGATAAAAAATAATAGAAAATAGACACTAAAAGAATGTAGTGGTTCAAAAAGTAACAAAAACGAAAGAAAAACTGCCACAGATAAAAAATAATAGAAAATAGACACTAAAAGAATGTAGTGGTTCAAAAAGTAACAAAAACGAAAGAAAAACTGCCACAGATAAAAAATAATAGAAAATAGACACTAAAAGAATGTAGTGGTTCAAAAAGTAACAAAAACGAAAGAAAAACTGCCACAGATAAAAAATAATAGAAAATAGACACTAAAAGAATGTAGTGGTTCAAAAAGTAACAAAAACGAAAGAAAAACTGCCACAGATAAAAAATAATAGAAAATAGACACTAAAACAATGTAGTGGTTCAAAAAGTAACAAAAACGAAAGAAAAACTGCCACAGATAAAAAATAATAGAAAATAGACACTAAAAGAATGTAGTGGTTCAAAAAGTAACAAAAACGAAAGAAAAACTGCCACAGATAAAAAATAATAGAAAATAGACACTAAAACAATGTAGTGGTTCAAAAAGTAACAAAAACGAAAGAAAAACTGCCACAGATAAAAAATAATAGAAAATAGACACTAAAACAATGTAGTGGTTCAAAAAGTAACAAAAACGAAAGAAAAACTGCCACAGATAAAAAATAATAGAAAATAGACACTAAAAGAATGTAGTGGTTCAAAAAGTAACAAAAACGAAAGAAAAACTGCCACAGATAAAAAATAATAGAAAATAGACACTAAAACAATGTAGTGGTTCAAAAAGTAACAAAAACGAAAGAAAAACTGCCACAGATAAAAAATAATAGAAAATAGACACTAAAAGAATGTAGTGGTTCAAAAAGTAACAAAAACGAAAGAAAAACTGCCACAGATAAAAAATAATAGAAAATAGACACTAAAAGAATGTAGTGGTTCAAAAAGTAACAAAAACGAAAGAAAAACTGCCACAGATAAAAAATAATAGAAAATAGACACTAAAAGAATGTAGTGGTTCAAAAAGTAACAAAAACGAAAGAAAAACTGCCACAGATAAAAAATAATAGAAAATAGACACTAAAAGAATGTGATGGATGAAAAACAGATACCAAAAATGCCCTCAAAAGAAGAAGCCAAAAAAAAAAAAAATGGGGGCGAAAATAGAAGAGAGAAAAATTGTCATAAAAGAAAGAAAAAACGAAAAATTATCAAAGAAAAACACATGAAAAATATTTAAAAGAAGCCATAGATAAAACATTGACCACCCCCCAAAAAATAATAAAAATAATGCAATTGAAAAATTACTGGAAAAGAAGAAAAGAAAAAAAGAAAAAAAAGGAAAAAGAGAGAAGAAATTCTAAAGTATTGATCAGGAAAAAAAGAAAGAAAGATGGCCCCAAATGAAGAAAGGAAAATAAAAAAAAACGAAAAAAATGTCATGGAAGAAGAAAAGAAACAAAAACAAAAAACAAAAAAAAAAAGTAAAAAAAAAGAAAAAAGAAAAGAGAAATCATAATAATAAGAAAATAGGAGGTAGAAGAACGGTGAAGCATAATTCATTAGAAAGAAAAAAGAAAGAAAAAGGTGTGAATAATTGAAGAAATGAAAGGAAAAAGAAAGAAAAAAGAAAGAAGAAGAAAGAAGAAAAAAGAAGAAAAAAAAGAAAAAGAAGAAAAAGAGAAAAAGAAAAAAGAAGAAAAATAATAAAAAAGAAAAAGAAGAAATAAAGAAAAAAAGAAGATAAAAAGAAGAAAAAAGAAGATAAAAGAAAAAGAAGAAAAACAGAAAAAAGAGGAAAGAAAAAGAAGAAAAAAGAAAAAGAAAAAAGAAGAAAAAGAAGAAAAACAGAAAAAGAAAAAGAAGAAAAAGAAGAAAAAGAAGAAAAACAGAAAAAGAAAAAGAAGAAAAAGAAGAAAAACAGAAAAAGAAAAAGGGGAAAAACAGAAAAAGAAAAAGAAGAAAAAGAAAAAAAAAAAAAAGAAAAAAGAACAAAAAAGAAAAAAGAACAAAAGAAGAAAAAAAAGAACAAAAAAGAAAAAAGAACAAAAAAAGAACAAAAAAAAGAACAAAAGAACAAAAAAGAACAAAAAAGAAAAAAAGAACAAAAAAAGGAAGAAAAAAAAGAACAAAAGAAAAAAGAAAGAACAAAAAAGAAAAAAGAACAAAAAAAGAAAAAAAGAACAAAAAAAAGAACAAAAACGAAAAAAAAAAAGAATGATTTAAGTCATAAAGGAAGTTGATGGGGCGAGTTTGAATGTTCTTTGGTCCGTGTATATTGGATGCAATAACATATCCAGACAAAGGGGAGATTATGAAGAGAGACAGAGACAGAGAGAAGTACGGCAGGGAGACAGAAAGAGGCAGAGGAAGATAAAGAAGTAAGGGAAGGAGAACGAGAGAGGAAGGAAGGAAGAGAGAGGTTGGTAAAGAGAGAGAGAGAGAGAGAGCAGCAAGGAGAGAGAGAGAGAGAGAGAGAGAGAGAGAGAGCGAGAAAGAAGTGGGATAGAGAAAGTGAGAGAAATTAGTCAGTGAGAGTAAGAGGAAGTGAGAGAGAAGTGAAGCAGGTAGAACCACAGAGAGAGAGAGAGAGAGAGAGAGAGAGAGAGAGAGTGACAGGAGTAGGGAAAAGAGAGAGAGAGAGAGAGAGAAAGAGGTAGGAAGAGCAACAGAGAAGTGAAACAGAGAGAGGGGGAAGAGAGAGAGAGAGAGAGAGTGAGAGAGAGAGAGAGAAGGGCGGCAGGGAGAGAGAGAGAGAGAAAAGTGAGGCAGAGAGAGAGAGAGAGAGAGAGAGAGAGAGATAGAGAGAGAGAGAGAGAGAGAGGAGGCGTTGGTTGGTGGGGATCTAGCGTTTTATTTCGCATCTCTTGTATTTCTCTTCTCTCCCCTACTTCTTGTCGCATTAAGCTTTTTCAAAAAGAAAAAAAAAAAGAAAAAATATTTAAAAAAAGAAAAGAAAATTAAGGATGAAAATAGAAAATTAAAAAAAAAAACTAATGAATATTATAATAATAAAATGATCGCTAAAAACTTGAATGGATTAAAATTGAATAATGGATATGACGGACTAAAAACTGAAATCAAATTGGGGGGAAAAAATTCAAAAAGAAATTTTAAAGACATATTTTTAAAATCCTTAATCTTAAATGATGCTTTGAGTGCGGCGGGGATGATTCTGAGATATTAAGAGTAAAGATGCTTTTTTAAAAAAAAACTTTTTTCTAATTCTTATTCATTCATTTTAAATCTCCGAATTGAAAGAAACTTTTTTTTAGACATAGTTACCGTAATTATTTGTGTATAAGACACACTATTTTTCCAGATTTTTCAGCACTAAAGTTAAAGTCACGTATTATACACGAGAATTATATACCATAATTATTTGTGTATAAGATTTTTTTTATTGGTAGAGCGAATTTTTTATCGAATCAGTAGCTCAATTTAAGGCATTTTCTTGTTGGACCCTCGTTGTTCAATTTTAATGCACAGAAACCTAGTTAGTAGACCCAACAGTGCTGCAAGAACGTGTAAAGTTTTTTTTTGTGAAATATGTGAGTGTTTTATTATTTTCATGCTATTGTACTATGTCACAATGGCTAATTAAATTTATCGTGTTTTATTTGGTTTGGTTTAGTTTAATTTGGTTTTATGGCGTATCAACCATTGTAGATTATTAAATGCCAAATCTATTTTTATAAATATAAATAGTGCTATTTCAAATAATTCAGTTTAGCAGAAGTACAGTTTTTTGTTTACACACGGTTAAATAGGAAAACAGTTCTCTTTCAAACAATTCAGTTTAGCACAAGTACACAGTTTAATTCTATTTGATCAATGGATAGGAACCTATCAGGTGATGCCACTCCGGGGCCAGAGTGGATCTGGGGGATACTCAGCATTCCACAAAGCTCCAGCATTTCTGGAGCCTCACCATCAGATTGTTTAGTGTCATATACAGGACAATCGTTGGAAGAGTCTTACCTGCTGCAGAGATAAGGTCGGTGTATTCTACAGCCTCAGCTGACTTAGCTAGTGTTTTATTTTGAGTTATATATATAAAACTCCAAATAAAATTAATCTTATATATATATATATATATATATATATATATATATATATATATATATATATATATATAAGATTAATTAATTTGTTTGAACAAACCCTCAAATTTGCAACTTTTCCGAAAATAATTTGCCTACTCCATTAAGATTAAACAAATTATCTGCTTGCGAAAGGGTTAACATTTTTCCGGCTACATACCTCACCAAATTTGGGACGGGATGATAGAAAGTAAATTATATCTTAAGTCCAAACTAATGTGTTTTACGCCGTCACAGAGAAATATCCACTGGAATGTGTAGTTGTTTATAATTTTGTTTCCCCTAAGGTGAGCTTATTTTTACTGCAACCTTGTTGCATTTTTGTGCAAACATGTCCGTGATTTTGCTCTACATATGAAAAAAAATTCTGATTAAAGGCATAATGTAACCCATATAAATACTGATTCTTAGTTAATAAGAACCGATAAAAAACTGAACAAATGCTAAATTTTGGTTGAATTTAACGGCCTAAATTCTGAAAGGTCAGTGCGTATTATCTACGTGAAAAATATTTCAGAATTTCGTAGGTCTAAAGTTAGGTGTAATGTTATACACAAAAAATTACGTTTAGGCCACGCTCAGTCTGACACAAAACTAAATCAGAGGTAGTGCAGTGTAGAAAGATTATGTTGCGCCAGTAGAAAAAGAGCAATCTAATTTTGAAATAAACATTCAATATCCAGATTTTTATGTGGTATCGAACAACTGAACACAGCAGGTACTGGATAATCTAACAGTTACCAGCGCAGAAAACGGAAGCGGTCTCACGGCTCCGTTTATGTTCATGTCACACTCATGCTATTAGGAAAAGGATGAATTCATTTCTGTCTGTAGGTTATCACTCCTTAATGAGTGAACCAGCCCGAGAAGTCACGAGAAATCAAGTGATAAATGATCGTAAAATTATCTAATGAAAGCGCCCTACCGGTGATGCTTAAGATTTGCCGCCTGAAAACTATTCGCTTGGTTCCAGATAGGAATATTTGATACCATGTAACTGTGAGCAAACAAATAATTAAGAGTCCACATGGTATTGTGACTAACGTGCTGGATTGCAACTTTATCATATTTACCTAACCCCTCCGCTCTGGCAGGATATGACACAAGGTCAATTTTTAAGCGGAGTTTAACAGGTTTTAATTCAAAGTTTTCCTTCTCCTAGACTAGTTGCCTCACCAAGGCTGAAGAACCTAGTCTGCCCTACTATTTACCCATAGCTGGAGGGAGAATAATTGGATTCATACTTTTCCCAAGGGTATTAGTGCTATGTAAAATGCAACCAGTCCAGGATTTTAACTCGTATCGCCGTGTCCAATTCCTGCGACGATAACCATTACACCACGGGCACCTCCATAAATTGGATTGCAACTTTATAGTTAGCGAGTTCGAACTCCAGTTGCGCTATTACGTTCACATTCGGACTAATACCCTTTGGAAAGGTATGAATCTCCTTATCCCTCCAGCAATTGATTGAATAGTTACACTATTGTTCTTCTACAAGGAGGGCTTTGGCATTAAATAAGCCACAAAGGCTTATATGCCATTAAACAACAGCAACAACAACAACCTCCCCACAAAAAACAAAACAAAACAAACAAGTGATTATAACAGATAAATAAAAAAAAAGGTGATAAAAATGATTGCAATGGAACATTGAAAATATAGTAATGATTACAATTAAATATTTCCAAATGAATCAAATTTTGATATTGAATAACCCATAAGAGGTTGATATGCCGTAAAATAAAACGACAGAGAGAGAGAGAGAGAGAGAGAGAGAGAGAGAGAGAGAGAGAGAGAGAGAGGGGGGATACAGTTAGATTAAATACAACATTCTTTATAACTTGCTAGATTTATTTCTTGGAGATCACCAAAGTTAACCCGCAATGAGCCTTCCGAGTACTTAGATGGGGGAATCACAAACAAAACGTTACTACAGTTAGTGACCTGTGACCTGTGAGCCAAACTAACTCAAACTTGATAAATTCTAAGTTAAACTTAGAAAATAATTCCAACTGAAAGTGAGTTAATTCCACACTGGGTGCCTAGCACCAAATTTAGATAAACTTTATAAATGACGACCATTGAAAGTAAGTTCACTTCACACTAAGTGCCTTTTTCTTCTAACCGTATGCCAAACCACATTTAGCTGAGCAAAGAACTATTTCTGAAAATCATTTCAATCTACTCTTGGTGCTCTTTTTTTCCAACCTTGTGCCAAACTACGTTTAAATTGGTTAATAACTACTACCGAAAGTAAGTGAAATCTATCCTGAGTGCCCCTCTTTTCCAACCTTGAGCAAAACTATGTTCCACTTAGTAAATGATAAATACTGAAAGTGAGTTAACTCAACACCGGGCGCCTCTCTTTTCCGACCTTGTATCAAACTAAGGTAAACTTTGTAAATGACTCCCGTTTAAAGAAAGTTCAATCCACATTGTGAACTCTTTTTTTAACCTTGTGCCATACTACGTTCTATCAAGTAAATAATTACAACTGAAAGGGATTTTAGTCTACACTGCGTGCTCTTTTCTTCCAACCTTGTGCCAAACTATGTTCACCAAAGTAAATGATTACTACTAAAATGAGTTCAACCCATACTGGGTGCCAAACTTCGTTCAACGTAATAAATGAATACAACTGAAAGTGAATTCTGTCCATACTGGGCGTCCCTTTTTTCTGACCTTGAGCCAAACTAACCCAAGCTTAGTGCATGATTACTTTCAGCAATTCGGATCAGACAGCCCTGATTAGATATTAAAGCCAGCTGGGTCAGAACCGTAAATCAAATACGTCTCTTTTTTCATTGGTCAAGCTGGGGCGAACGCTTCAGAGCCCGGCTGTTCTGTTTTGGCCCACCAATATACCATTCAGTTTACTGACATTCACATAGAAAACTATAAACCACAGCGGTATGTGAGTTATTCTCCCAAAAGCAAGGGAGTGGTTTTTTGAGACGTAGAAACAAGCAAATATGCCAGCAGAAAATAACACTTGCCAACCGGCACCCACATGTATCTTCAACCCCTCGACTCAAAAAGAAGAAAAAAGAGGTCTCTCTTTCTATCTTTCTATCTAACTATCTTTCTTTCTTTTTGTTTCTTTATTCATCAAACAAGTCTATAATTATTATGCATATTAAATTAAATATAAAGTTAGTTATTAAATCCATTGTCACGTGTTTGCAAGCGCTTGCAACATGCTCAAACACAGACGCGTATATGATCGCATAAAGCGCTACTAGCAAGGTCACCCGATGTTTTCTCGGGTTACACAAGTTCTCAAATTTATCATACACCGCTCTTGGTTAATTTATTTGTGTCTGATTAACATTTAACATTTTAGATATTGGAATGTAGCACAATGGCATCATCATGTAATCGAAACGTTTATTCGCATATCGACAAGCTCGATGGCCTTTTTACGTGGATAGTCGCCAAAACGTTTTCGTGACTCTAACCTTTACTGCAGACATCAGGAGCTAATAATAATTTTGCTTACATACAGAGTTCAGCAGAACTTCCACATCTGCTGAATGACCAAATGCAATTTCATTCATCCATGTTTTCGCTTATCCACTATTTGTCCTATCAAAAACATTTTCGAATCCAAAACTACAGCAATTATTCGTGAATAATACGCTATTATTTGTGTATAATAAGCACCAGTAATACCGGGCTACAAAATTCTAAAAAGAACCTCTCACGCAAAAAAATCTTCTTTATAATATGCACAGACTTTTTAGAATTTGTAGCTGCTACGTTTAACATTTTTTTAACTTTTAATCCGGTTCGTATAGACTAAAAAAAAAAAAAAAAAATAGAAAAAAGAAAAAAAGAAAAAAAAGATTTATACAATTTATATTAAAATAGAAAATATCCACAGTATTTAGAGCAAACACACGGACATGTTCTCGCAAAAATGTAACAAGCTTGCGGTGAAAATAAGCTCACATAAGAGAAACAAAATTATAAACAAACACACATTCCGGTAGATAATATCTGTAACGGCGTAAAACAGAATTTACCTTGTTTGGATCATAGATATAACTTACATTCAGTCATACTGTTCGGAATATGGGGATGTATCTTGCTGGATAAAAAAGTTAATATTTACCTCTTGTGTATAATACGCATCCCTAAACTTTTACGCTTAAAAATGTTGAAAAAAGTGCGTGTTATACATGAATGATTACAGTAAAACTAATTTACAAAATATGGACGCCCAACTGAGTAATAGTAATCAGGTAAGGCTTACAGACAATTGTTAGAGAGTTTGATACTCACTGAGTGCCCCATACTCTTGGTCTTGAGCCAAATTAAACTAATTATAGTAAAGGCCAATGACTTTTTAAAATAGATTTCAAAAGCCCTGTCAGGGGATCTGGGAAAATGTTGACTGAGTGTAATGGCAATGAAAGGATCCTTTACATTCAGAACTGAAGCCTCACCATCAGAAGCAGTTTACCAATGACTCCCCCTTATTTGGAGGGTGCTTACTCACTAGAGGTATACAATCATGGTATTCTTAGCCACGTCGACCGGGCGGAATGTTTGAAATTAGTTTTCATATTGCCTTGTCATCAACTTTTAGCGGTGATGACTGTAATTATTTTGTATGATTGTATTTTTTTTCGACCTCAAAAGGCCTTTGGAAAAAAAAACGAAAGGGAAGAAAGATCCAACACATTTTTGCTGAAAACTTAACCCAAATACAACTATTTGGATATTTATAGAGTGAGCTGTATCAAGTGTTTTATTATTATTATTATTTAAAATAAAGGGATTTATATACACGAGCTGAACTACTCTTTCTACGTTGGGGAAGAGATAAGAGATTGGATAGCAGATACGGCAGGAATAACAGACGGATTTTAAACTTATTATTGTTCCTTGTTTTCAAAACTATGTTCATTTTAGAATCTATAGTGTAATATTAAAATTTGATACCAAACGGATAACAAAATTTATCGATGAAATTGTTGTATTTTTTAAGGGCATATCAATTCCTTAGGGGCTTTTCGATGCCTGGAATGTAGGACACACAGACGAGTAGGGCCTGCCGAATGAATATGCTAGATCTGATGGTGAGGCTCCAATCCCAGAGTTTGGGGAATGTGGATTACCGCTTCAATGCCTTTAATGACTCGGATTAGTAGTACCTATTAGAGTCCCATTAAAGGGGTCAAATCATTTTTAAGGATTATAATTACTTTTTGAAACCATACATCTGTTTACAAATTATTTGTATTAGAAAGGAATATGGTTGGGGAGGCCTTTCAGCCTAATGGCTAACGTGCTGGATTGCGGCCTCGAAGTATGTGAGTTCGGGCTCCAATCACGCTATTACGTTCACTTTCGAACTAATTCTCTTGGTAAAGGTATGAACCCATTATTTCCCTATCAATGGGTTGATTTGTATCAGTGCAGTTCTACAAGGACACTTTGGCATTAAATTACCCACGAAAGTTGATATGGCATTAAACAAAGAAACCGAACCAAATCAAACCAAACCTGAGATGGGACTATTTGATAAAGAGAATCACAAATGTTAAGTAGCTACACTTGAAATTATCTAACTGTGCAAAAAATGAGCACAAACAACTCGTTTAAAAAAGATACCAACAAACTATTCACTAACAAATTATATATATATATATATAAATTAAATTAGCTCTACTTTTGTATTGAGCGCTATTTGTAATAGTTGCATTTCAGCATTTTACGGTGGGTTTTTGTTCTTTTGACCAACGGACTGCATATCTCTTGATTTTTTCAGCTGGTGTGACGAAGTTGGCCTTTTCTTTATTTTTTTTCCCAAAAGAATTTTTTTTCTTTCTCCCCCCAGGCAGTGATTCGGGATATTGTTATCTATAAATTCTGGCGTTTTTTTTCTTTTTCCTAGTAACCATGAATGCTGGTAGATAGAAAGTTAGTATATATATATATATATAAACAGGATTTTGAATTAAATAACTCACGAAGCTATAAAAACACCAACCAACCAACCACTATAACCATTATATTTTCAATGATCATTGCATTTTTAATTACACTTTGTCTTTGATTATTTGATGGAGAGGTAGTCCCCGTGGTGTAGTGGTTAACGTGCAAGAGTGTGACATCATTGTAAGTGAGTTCGAACTCCAGTTGCGCTGTTAAGTTCACTTTCAGACTAATATAATTTTAAAAAGGTATGAACCCCTTTATCCTTCCTGATTTGGGTTAAATAGTAACATTACTGTTCTTCAACAAGGATGGTTTTGGCATTAAATAACCCACAAAAGATAATATGCTATTAAACAAGGAAACCAAACTGATCCCAACCTATAATTATCTCTTTACACACAGCTTGATATAAAATATTTCTCTTGAATACCAATGATTTATAAACAAGTATCATCTTTCTTAACCATTGTTATTTATCGATAATCATTATTTTGCGAACTATTCCATGATTTTAAGTAATTAATAATCCTTGGTGATCAATTTTCGCTTCAAGTAACTTAATGAAGGATTTAAATTATATAATTAGGTTTAAAGGTATCAAGTGTTCTATTACCCAGACGGCCGGGGTTGTAGAATGCACCGACTGCATCTTTGCAGAGGGGTAAGACTCCTCCAGGCGAGTGGCCCAGTCAGCTAGGCCTGTAGAACGCACCGATTGCATCTCTACAGAGGGGTAAGACTTTCCCAGACGAGTGGCCCAGTCAGCTAGGGCTGTAGAAGGCAGCGACTGCATCTCTGCAGAGGGGTAAGACTCCCCCAAACGAGTGACCCAGTCAGCTAGGATTGTAGAATGCACCGATTGCAACTCTGCAGAGGGGTAAGACTCCCCAAATGAGTAGCCAAGTCTGCTGAGGCAGCAGAATTCATCGACTGTATCTCTGTAGAGGAGTAAGACCCCCCGCAATGAGTATTGTGGATATGACACTAAGCGATCGGATGGTGAGGTTCCAGTAATGATGGAGCTTTTGAGAAATACAGATTACCCCTTCATAGTAATCGCTCCAAAGTTCCCTCATCCAATGTTGACACTGATTTCTTTGATATCGTCACTAGTATCTTGCAAGCATCTGATAGGTTCATATCTATGGGTCAAATAGAACTAAACTGTGTATTTATGCTAAACTGAATTGCTTGAAAAACACAAATGCCCTGAAACTAAAATAGGCATAAAATGAATTAGCAAGCATATACCTAAAAGAACAGACAGAATACATACAAAATCAGATCGATAAGATTATAGACTCAGTGGAAGATAGACAATCTAGGATAGCGTGGCAAACAATAAACGAAGTGAGCAAAAGGAAGAGCACAGCCAAAGCTAAACTGAAAGCTACAAACCAACAAGAACGAACAAAACTGTGGAAACAGCATTTCGAGAATCTATTAGGAAACCCACCGAAAGTTACGTATAAACCAATCACGAGAATTATTAGTAAGCAATTAGACATCAAACTAGGACCGTTTACTCAAGAAGAACTCGACTCAGTATATAGAAAAATTAAAAATAGAAAAGCTGCAGGGCTTGATGAAATTCCCCCAGAAGTATGGAAGACCAGACAATTCGACGACATACTGCTCCGACACTGTTATGCAGTTTATAATCAAAATCCGATAGACAGATGGACGAAGGGAAGCATCCTCCCTTTCCCTAAAAAGGGCGACCTCGGATTAGCCAAGAACTACCGAGGTATAACACTTACATCCATAGCAGCCAAAATATACAATCCCCTACAACGCAACCGCCTAGAACCCAAAATTGACAATATTCTTAGGAAGAACCAAAATGGCTTCCGGAGGAATAGATCCACAACCTTACAAACATTGACTATCCGTAGAATTCTTGAAGGCATACGGGCAAAAAACCTACAGGCGATAATACTATTTGTGGACTTTACCAAGCCCTTTAATTCCATTCACAGAGGTAAGATGGAACAAATTCTACTAGCATACGGCCTACCAAAAGAAACCGTCGCAGCCACAATGATTCTCTATAGAAACACCAAAGTGAAAGTCCGTTCTCCGGATGGAGACACAGACTACTTCGACATTGAAGCAGGAGTATCGCTAGGAGACACACAAGCCCCATACCTCTTTATCATCTGTCTAGACTACGTGCTTAGAACATCGATTGATAAAATCAAAGCAAACGGTTTCGAGCTGACAAAGAAAAGAAGCAGAAGGTACCCTGCAAAAACAATTACCGACACCGACTACGCCGATAACATAGCGATTCTGGCAAATGCACCCGCCCAAGCCGAAACCCTACTGCATAGTCTGGAACGAGCCACCGCAGGCATTGGCCTGCATGTCAATGCACACAAAACGGAATACATGTGCTTTAATCAAACAGGCGACATTTCCACACTAAACGGTAGCTATCTGAAACTTGTTGACAAGTCACCTACCTAGGAAGCAGTGTCTCATCAACCGGGACTGACATCGACACGCGACTAACAAAGACATGGACAACTATCGATAGACTATCGGTCATATGGAAGTCAGACCAGATCGATTAAATGAAACGCAGTTTCTTCCAAGCAGCGGTCGTATCGACACTGCTGTATGGATGTACTACATGGAGATTAACTAAACGGATGGAGAAAAAAGCTTGACGGCAACTACACAAGAATGCTGCGAGCAATATTGAACAAGTCCTTCAAGCAACACCCTACAAAGCAGCAGCTATACGGTATGAACGATTGGGAGGAGTGGCGAGGGAGAGTCAGGGATATCCGTGTTTGTGGCACGACAAGATGATGATGACTTATGCTAAACTGAATTGTTTGAAATTAAATCGTTTGACTAAACTGAATAGCTTGAAATAGAAATGTTTTGACACTTAAACTGTTTACTTATGCTAAACTGAATCTTTTGAAATAGAACTGTTTATATGTATGAAAAAAGGATTTGGCATTAACCTACAATGTTGATATGCCATAAAACTAAAACAAACCAGTTATGTTTTCTACCAAATGCAAATGATTTTCTCATAGATCTATTTGACCCAAGCGTAAGACCCTAACAAGTATCACCTTCCGGGTGAGAGTATTGGAATAATGTTAAGGAAAAAGCACTCTACACTCCACAGAGCTGGATTCTTACCACAGGATGTAGTTTACTGTCATACATAGGAGAAATATCATAAAGGATCTTGTATTAGATCCACGAAATATCATAAAGGATCTTGTATTAGATCCAGGAAATATCATAAAGGATCTTGTATTAGATCCACGAAATATCATAAAGGATCTTGTATTAGATCCACGAAATATCATAAAGGATCTTGTATTAGATCCAGGAAATATCATAAAGGATCTCGTTGTATTAGATCAACGAAATTAGGAAAGATGGAGATAAAATTTCCAGCCAATCGTTTTCTGAAAGAAACTGATGCCGCTATTATTATGCTTTACAAAAATTAAGTGGCCATGATTCCCTCATCCAATGGTGACACTGATTTCTTTGATATGGTCACTGATGTCTAGCAAGCACCATTTATATCCTTAATCTGCCTATATTATGTTTTACAAACGTTAATCAACACCAAGTCATGCTGACAGCACGGATTTTCCTATAATACGTCGCTCCCGGCAGATCTTCCAAACTACATCCAGTGTCCGCACTGAGCTGATGTAAATGCGTTCTTGTTGGTCGGCCAACACCAACGCGTCCATGTTTGTTTGTTTGTGTTTTAAGGCATATCAACCTTTGTAGGTTATTTAATATCAAATCCATTTTTATACAAATAAACAGTTCTATTTCAAACTATTCAGTTTAGCATAAGTACAGTTTAATTGTCAAAAACATTTCTATTTCAATCCTTTCAGTTAAGTCAAACAGTTCTAATTAAAAAAATTCAGTTTAGCGTAAATACAGTTTCTATGTAAAAAACAGTTCGATTTCAAGCAATTCAGTTTAGCATACAAAAACAGTTTCATTTCAAACAATTCAGTTTCGCATAAGTAAGTAGTTTAAAAGTCAAAATAGTTCTATTTTTAGCAATTCAGTTGAGAATAAGCACGCAATTTAGTTCTATTTGACCCATAGATAGGACCCCATCAGGTGATGCCACTCCGGACCAGAGTGGATCTGGGAGTCATGGCATGGAAGGGGTACTCCGCATGTCCAAAAGCTCCAGCATTACTGGAACCTCACCATAAGATTTATTAGTGTCATATCTAGGATACACGTTGAGGGGTCTTACCCCTTCAGCAGAGATGCAGTCGGTGTATTCTGCAGCCCCAGTCGACTGGGCAAGTGTCCATATGTAGGGGTTCATAGAAGAACGTAATTTATGAGTTTGTCCTTGCTTCCCCAGCAGTGCCCCGCATGTCTTGTTCATCTTACTTGGATGGTTTGTGAGATGGGAGGTAAGTGACCATACAGCTGTTGTTGCTTCAAAGAATTGTTGAAAATAGCTCTTAGCATTCTTGTGTAGGTCTCATCAAACTTTTTCTCCAATAGTTTTGTTAGCGTCTATATGGTGCATCGATACAGTAGTACACTTAAAAAGGCAAGAAGCAGAAACTGTTACTGACGTTGACTACGGAGATGATTAAGTGCTTCTTGCAAATAAATCAGCTCAAGCCGAATCTCAACCATTCAGCTTGGAGCAGGCAGCAAGAGGCATGAAATAAAACTGAGTTTATGTAGTTTAATTAAGATGGTGCCGTATCCTTATTAAATGGCAAGCTTCGGAAATTAGTAGACCGTTTCGTAAAGATATTCCTCATCTACAGAAAGTGATATCAACATACAGACTGGCAAAACGTGGACTACAATTAATCAATTATCGACCAAACAGAAATATGCTCTCTCTGATAAAATAAAATGGGAATTATCCCAAGCTGTAGCTACGTCAGTATTATTGTATGGGTGTACCACTTTGACTCTTAACATAATCAGGATCGAACCTGCGACCTCTAGATGATTTCACTAAAAAAGTTCATAAGTCAAATGCATTTATCTGTTATGCTACGTGTCCTCCAATATTTTTTAAATGCAATTTTTTTTATTATTAGTTTCCATATGGTATTCATCTCTATACTTCGTCTGCTCAACAGGTTAAAGTAGCCAAATATATGTAACGCTTCTTTAAACGTTTTCTTTTTCAACTACCGGGCCATTGGCCAAATGAGTTGAGTTTTCACCAAAGGTCTGGGAGACCGAGGTTCAACCCCAGGTCGAGTAAGCACTCACACTATAAGGTGAGGATCAAGGGTAAAGTGGAGCTATCCTGGGAATAGACTCAGTGTTGTAGCTATTAAAAAGGGAGCTTTCGGGTCACTCTTGATTAAGGTCACCAACTTTACTTACTTACTTTCCAACTACAAGTGAAAATAACACGAAATACTTACTATAGCTTAACAATCGTACCTGGTTATGGTTAACGGAATTCGAGCAATCTACCCCTGTGTATTAAATAAAGGGTTCATCTCGATATTTCGTGTAGGCTCCTTAGTTAAGCAAGAAACACCTGAAGAAGGCTGAAGGATGCATCAGCCGAAACGTTTTAAATATAACAAAAAAAAAAAAAATGACGACAATAATCTGAATACTCTAAACGATAAAAACTGTATATTAAGTCAAATACAATCAACTAACATATAGCATCTACAAATATACAAAACAGAATACAGTGTCTGGACTGGCTATATGTGTGTCGTTCTTCAGTTAACTTTAGCAACTTAAAGAAGTGCTTGAGTCATTCACAGATGAGTACGTTGGTTTGTGATTTGTTTGGCAGGTACTTATACACGTAGTCGGGGTTATCCCAGCTGACTGCAATCAAAATTGCCTGTGTGCTCTGTTTCTCTCAATACGTGTCGATCCGTTCTCTTCACAGCTGAAACATAAACTAACTTATAACGTTAAAACTCTGCTATGATATATAAACTTTTTCATAATACAAATCTATCCTCACACTGAAAATGCATTCCAAATCAGCAATTGTTCAAGTCAAATTTAAAGGTCATTTTCCTGTACACTTAATAACCCCAAACTATGATCCAATATCGTCAGCTCATAGCAGGCTGTCACCTCTAGCCAGTTTCGAAATCCACAATACAGTTTGACTTCTCGCGATGCGAGGTCACACCTCGTCTTCTTCATAATCATCCTGTTCTCTAAGAAAGCAACAAAATTCTAATTTTTACATTAGCCCAATCCAGGCAGCTGTGAAGAAAATTATAACTACGATATTCTCCAAAGCGAATTAACCTAGCTGCATTACAATGAGTGAACTTTGTCACATATTATCGTCCTAAAAAATGACTTCATTATCACTTAGCAATTTTCTATGAATGGGAAGAGACAACTTGCCAGGTTTTCTGCGAATAACTATAGATTTTGGATGGGTTTTGTCTTTAACCGAATATTATCTACCATGCTATCGTCAAAGTAAAAGAAGATCCCCCCAAATACTGTTAAGCAATGTTCCACAATGATCAGCATCCTACCAGTGGAGGTGTGGGTTGTTTGATAGACTGATGAAAGGCCAGAAGTCATCACGATTAAAACAGACCTAAGAAAGTTTGCGTTTTCGGGTTGGGCAGTCTCATTTCAGATAACCTACAGGGCGAATGTTTTTTAGAGAAGGGGGAATAGAGGTTAAAGTTTTAGAAGCACTTTTATTGGGGTTTACATATTAACTTTACAAGATTCAAGGTATTTTCTTCTCTCGATGGAAACTTCCAGAGAAGGCTGGCTTGCATTATTAACACATTGATGAGCATAAGAACCAAATTGTTGAGGCGTGTCTGGCCATTATCACCGGGATCAAGTGACAACCTCGTTGTCTCCTCAACCTTTCTGATGACAACAACTTTACAAAAGACCCACAACGTTTAATTACAGCGTTGCAACAGAAGGACGATGCTTTTGTTTTTATCCTTCTAGTGTACGGCAAATTAAACCAAATAATGGTTTTGTTAGAAAATTATCAGATAATCCGTTTCTGAGGAAAGGTGGTATTCACTTGATGCACAAGGGATTATAAAATGAGTGTACACAGAGTAATTTCTGTATGTATTCCTTGAATTGGTTGGTAAATTCAATATATATATATATATATATATATATAAGCGTACAGGTAAAATAAATACGTTAAAAACTCCTTCGCTTACGGTGAGAGGGTGATAATTTGGGGTAAGATATCGGACTGACGTAAAGTCAGTCGGGTTTCCATCCCATCTTGAAGTATCTCGCGTGTTTAGCCACACTGCAGAGTTGTGATACAACGAAACGAAATAGTCTGTTTGTGGATGACAATATATTATCACTTATCTAAAAAACTAAACTGGCAAATAAAATTGTGCTCAATACAAAACTCTAAGACCATGCTGGTTGTGAATAGTATGAATTCAACTATTCTCCCTCTGGCAATGAGTAAATAGTTGGATAGACTGATTTCTTTAATCTTGGTATAGCAACCGGTCTTGCAGAAAGAAAAACTGTGAATTCAAATCAGTTCTAGACCTGGAGAGGGATGGGCTCTGCCAGGCTAGACACGCTACATGAGTTCCCCTAGTCAAGACAAGACCACATTAATAAGTGAGAGAGTAATCCCTATTCTACAGCAGGCATCAATTTTTAATGAAAAAATAAAGGTATTTTATATGATTTGAGCGCTTTAAAATATTAAAACCCATGGCCAGGTCTGTTGAAGGACTTATAAAAAGAAGTATGGATCATCTAGAAGAAAAGAAAAAGAAAAAATAGAAAAAAAGAAGCATTTTCATGAAATTAAGAGCAAGGTCAAGAAAGATTATAAAAAGAAGAAATGAACGGTGGTCAGCAGGTATTTAAATCATAGCGGTCAGTCAAGTGTTGCAGTTCGAGCAATTGCCTTACAAGGAACGGCAGAACAAATGCGAGCTATTTTAAAAAGCACCTTGACCGTTTTTAATATCCGGCTGGCTTTCGGGCTAGTCAGCAATAAGTTCGTTAAAAATGATTTCGTTGGTAGAAAGAAGAAGAAGAAGAAGAAGAAGAAGAAGAAGAAGACACAAACAGCTACTTGCCAAATACTCCACTTGTATTTTTGCAAAGCATTTTGGCAAAAGGTTTATATATATATATATATATATATATATATATATATATATATATATATATGTATGTATGTATGTATGTATGTATTTGAAATAGACGATTCAAAGGGAAACGAGGTTGATTTTTGGAGATTCTTAAGAAAGCAAATATTCTTTCGACATTAATGAAATACATTCGAAATAAACAAGTGAAAATCGAAAGACGTTGGTAAAGACAGTATATTTCCCGGACAATACCGGAGACGATGACTTAAAATTTCGGGTACTTTGATATGAAAACAGACGAAACCTGCCGAGAAGGAATCTGGAAAACCTGCAGTTGATACAGTTACAAATAATACCAATAGGAGGTGCTCGTGGTGAAACGGTAATCGTCTTAGGATATGGACACGTCGACCCGAGTTCAAAACTTGGACAAGGCTGTTTACATTTCTCTTAGCGCTGATACTCTTGGGAAAAGTATGAATCCAACGATTCTCCCGTCAGCTATGGGTAAAATAGTAGGGCAGACTAGGCTCTTTAGTCTTGGTATGACAACCAGTCTAAAAGAAAACTCTGAATTCAAACCTTTTAAACTCCGATTAAAAATTGACCTTGTGTCACATCCTGATCGTGCAGAGGGATTGGGAAATATACATAGCAACTAGTCATCTTGCACTGCTTGTCAATGGATTTCAGCAGCGAATATACTGAGTGTGGTTTGTGTGTAGCTTAGTCCATAATGCAATGGTCGTTCCGTGCAGATATCTACTCAGACATGTGGCGATGGTCTGAATTCAAAAGTCACCTTCGTGCTCATGGTCATACAGTAATCAACGAAGAGATGGTGATTTTCAATCAACACACACACACACACACACACACACACACACACACACATATATATATATATATATGTATAATCAATAATGTAGTTTGCTATATTCATAAATAAAGTGGGCTCAATATCGGGGATAGAGCATATATATCTAATTTGGGATAGCGTAGACACGGTGTCAATGGTGCTTGTTGACTGTCAGTTTCCCTCTTATTCTAAGACTTGACAATCACCAAACACCGTAAACTCTGTGTCTATTCAATTCTAATTTCTCTTTCTGTCTTTGTCTCTCACTTTTCTTCTCTCTCTCTCTCTCTCTCTCTTACTCTCTTTGCAGAGGGGTAATAACTCCTCCTAAAAATGGTGTCCTGGGTATAAGACTAAACTGCATCTGGTTGTGAGGCTCCTGTTCTGGAGTTCTAGGGAATGTAGAGTACCCCTTCATTACCATTACTCCCAAGTCCAGTCTGTGGTAGTACCGGCTAGAGTCCCTTTTTGAAAATTATTTGTATTCGATAGGAATACACGATAGGAATACACTAGATTTGTATTAAGAATAGTTACTCGAAGCAATAATTGTCATCATCATCATATCGCGCCGCCAGCACGGATTCCCCTGACCCTCTTTCGCCACTCGTCTCTATCGTCCATCGCTCCCGGCAGATCTTCCAGGCTACATCCCATATCGGCATAGAGCTGCTGTAGATATGTTCTAGCTGATCATCCAACCTTAGCTCGTCTATGTGAAAGGGTCCACAGGATTACATCACATATGAGTTCGTACTCCAGCAGCGTCCTGCGTGTCTGGTTCGTCAAATTTGGATGGTTTTAGCGATGGGGGTAGGTGGCCCTACAGCAGCTGTTTTGTGGGGGTGCTGCCCACAGGACTTGTAATATTCTTGTGTTATTGCTGTGAAGATTTTTCTCCATACGCTTAGTTAGCGTTCACGAGGTACATCCATATAGCAGTATTGATACGACCGCTGCTTGGAAAATACTGTTTTCACCAACATCGGAAGCAGCTTCTCATTAAATGAAAAGCTATAATTGTACTTTGTGCAAATAAATGACTATCTTTTTAAAGAAATATTGGCCAGCGGGTAGAATGTTCACCAATGGCCTGGGAGACCAGGGTTCAATCCAAGGTTGAGTTATACCAAAGACTCAAAAAATGGCACTTGATACTGTCTTGCTTAACACTTGACATTATAAGGTACTTATCACAGGTAAAATGGAACAATCCAGAGAAAAGAGGAGCGTGCTCTCCTACACATCGGTGTAGTAGCTATTGAAAAGGGAGCCTTCGAGTCGCCCTTGACGACGGTCGGCCAACTTTAAGAATTATAAGAATTTGAAAGGAATTCTTGAAATCATACATCTGTGTGAAAATTATGAGGTAAGAATATTTGTGTCGTATCGTGGTAAGAAAAAGATACACAATGAAATAAAGAGTTAATTATTTATTAACTGAAGTGATACAGTCCAACAAATATAAGTCTCGCGCTGTAGGTGTTACGTCCGAAGTTGGTCTTACTACTGACCGAAATCTTGCAGAACCCTCTCGTACGTAAGAAACACGACGTCTTTTATACCTCTCCGATACCGGAAGTCACGTGGTACGAGTCACTATACAACAATTTGAGATCACATGACTTTACACAAAAACTCTCAAGAAACAACTAAACAAAAAACGAAACTATAAATGTACAATTAATGAAATTTCCTATCTTCAATCTACTAAATAACCCTAAACAGGTTAACATGCCTTTAAAATCAATCATTCAATCACTGTTGAATTATTAATAATCATAAATTGTACATTATAATTAATGATTTGTTTTCTTTGTTTAATGGCATATCAACCTTCATGGGTTATTTCATGAAAAAGTCATCCTTGTAAAATAACAGCAGTGACACTATTGACCCCATAGGTGGGTGAGAGTATTTGTCGGAAAATGAACGTAATACCGTGACTGGAGCTCGAACTTGCTTACTTCGAAGCCGGAGCCCAGCACTTTAACCACTATACCACTAGGATTTCCCATAAGATTGTGAAATGTGGGAGATAAGTTTATGTTAATTAAACTTATATTAATTCAGATGGCTTTTCACTTTGCTTTGTATTAATATTGCTTGGAAAAGTGGGAAAAATATTCCGGTCGTTATTTGATTGTTTGATATTGTGAAATAACTGCATATTCAATTAATTGTTGTATTTGTTATGCTCTTGAAGTAACACACAAGCGACTCTTAAATTAAAATCGTGATCTAAAATTGATGCGTGACAAGTTCGTTTAAATTATCTTTCATCTGTAAGATTCTCATGTGTTCGTAAAGACGATTCTTTTATGATTGAGAAGTCTCACCAATATAAACATTTTAACAAATCTTACAATGAACAATATAAATGCTAACCACTCATGTTTTGTTGTTTGGTTTATCAATCATGTTAATTGTTTTGAATGAGCTTGAAACAACTTAAATGCCAAGGTTGTTTTTTTTTTCAATTTTTATCAATTATATTTGTAGTGAAGTGCGTTAGCAAGTATCAATTCAAAGCGAATTTCTAGAATGATCTGTTTTGCACATTTTCATTTATATAACCTCTGAATAAAACAACACGAATCAAAAGTTACTTGAATTTACCAAAATTTTAGAAAAATTAATAAAAAAAGTCTTCAGACGTGATTGATTGATTTTTAACGGAATGCTACCTCGTATGATTTAATTCTATGCCAAGAGGTTAGGGAATTGTGTATGTTGTACATTTGCATTTTTGTGTTGTTGCTTTTGAAGAGTAGTTTTTGCAAACGCTTATATGATATCAAGTATTCTTATCAAATAAATGAAACATGCACTCAGTTGTTGGTAGCCCAGTCAGCAGGGGCTGTTGAATACATCGACTGCATTTCTGCCGAGGAGTAAGACACCAACCAACGAGTGACCCAGTCGGCAGGGACAGTAGAATACATCGACTGCATTTCTGCAGAGGGGTAAGACACCAATCAACGATCTTGTGTCAAGTCCTGTCTGGTGGGAGGCACACACAAATAAGGACTTCCTCCCTATGAGGGAGCTCGATAAGCAGCTTCTTCGTGCAGATGCTTTTCAGCGTACTGTCAGGCATTCATGCCGGACGGTCAATGCTCAATGGGAGACTTGAGACTAAAAGACTCCCAGCTTCGGCTGGGCCGCTTGAGGTCATTGACCTTGTGTAAAGCCCTGACTGGTGGGAGGCAGAGACAAATATCGACTTCCTCTCAGCGAGGGAGCTCGTTCAGCCACTGCGCTTCACGCAGAGGCTTTTCTACTTCCTGTCTGGTATCCGTGCCGGACAGTCCTATCTGGTGGGAGGCAGCGACAAATATCAAGATTTCCTCCAAGCGCTGGGCTGGGACACACCTCGATCAGCTGTGTTGATCGGTACACATATCTGGTCGGGTGTGTCCTCGCTCCGCTAGCAGTCGGTCGAGGTGCGCCTTGACTGGCACCCTCGAACCTCAGGAGGCCATCCCCCCAGGCTCTAACTCTCCTTGGACGAGCTAGCTTTATTGCCTAGCACCTTAGGCACCCTTTTTTTAGAGGAATGCTGACAGGGCCCGAGGCATTTTTGGAGTCGCCGGGTGTGTCTGGGCTACGGTCCTGCGCCCGGACCCACCTAAAAATGCTTTGTACGACACTCGTCCGGTCGCTGGGACGAACGACAAATACCGACTTCCTCCTAGCAATCGAACCTGACAATTTTGGACGGACACTTCTACCTGCTGTACTAACACTCTTATTTTGTATATATGTTCTGTTTATTCAATACACTTGTTCCACCTACTTTCTCTTCTTCCGTGTCTTCTCTTTGGCCCCTTACAAGCCACAACAACTTGGCGACGAAGGATTTTTGAGGATCACCGGGATTAAAAAAGGAACTCTCCTAAAATACTGGCAAACAAGTTTTCGTAAAAGAATTAACGCGCAAATCCAGCCAGTGAAAAAACTAGTCGTACACAAATAATTGGCGAACAAGAATTCGTACAACCGATAAAAGATCGCCAGAGAAAAAGTCGTCAGCAAACGAGAATTCTACTAATTCTGTTTACAACACAAAAAAAATTGAGAAAAAAAAAGGACAACGTAGTAATTGCCAATTTATCTTAACAGTGGATGTACGAACAATTGTTTTGTTTTTATTTTTGTCACACTCTTTTCATTTGAAAAGCATCTGGCAAAACCAGAAGAGTAAAACCGAAAAAAAAAAAAAAAAAAAAAAAAAAAAAAAAAAAAAAAAAAAAAAAAAAAAAAAAGTGTTACTACCGTACATTGATCTGGAACTCAAGACTCCAAGTTACGCGAATCAGTTTCTTCAGACGAAAAGGAAATTCTCGTTAAATTCGTTTTTTTTTTGTTTTTTTTATTTACGACAATAGCTTTGTGTTTTTATTCACCTCGAACAAAAGCGCTTGTATTTTTTTCTCGTCTCGGGTAAAAATTCTAGGTTTCTTTTAATTACGAAAAAAAGTTTTTTTTTTTGTTTTTTTTTTTATACATTAAATTGCATATTTTTCGGTTCTTCTTTCTTAAAAGACACACTTATCGTGGCGGATTTCAAAAGTATTTCATTAAATCTGGTAAAGTACCAGAATACACAGCAATTGCAGGTCCAAGAAAGAGTGGAAGAGAAATGGCAAAAACAACTGCTCTCTCAACAGGAAAAAAATAAAAAAAATACTTCTGCAAACTCAGAAGGAAAATCAAGAGAAACAGCTCGAATTTCAGAAGCAAGTTTTGGAACTGAAAAGCCGTTGTAGTCCCATCAAAAACGAATTTTCTTTTTTGCAAAACGCCATTTGGAGTGCGATAGAGAATTTTTCATACTCTCCAGAGGAAGACATGACATTTACATCATATTTTAGGAGATATGAGGACTTATATACAATAAATTGCGCAAATTAGAGTAACTCGAAAAAAGTTAATCTTTTTCTGAGGAAACTTGGCACAAATGAACGCACAAAACTCATAAATTACATTCTTCCCCAGAAGGCTAGCGAATTGATATTCGCCGAAGTAGTGGAATTACGCATGGAACTCTTCAGTCCAAAGTCATGGAGATGTCTTAATCTAACAAGGAAGGAAGGGCAAGATTATACCACTTTTGCGTCAGAAGTAAACGAGCACTGCGATGATTTCAGATTTGCGGAGCTAAGTGCGGATAACTTCAAATGCTTGAAATTCGTGCAAGGCCTAGTTTGAACAAAAGATGTCGAAATTAGGCGAAGAATACTAAACAAATTGGAAAATAAGCCGAATATAACACTACAGCAGATTACTGAAGACTGTCAAAAGGTACGTAAGCGTAAAGCAGAATTCTAAAAAAAAAAAAAAAAAAAAAAAATCGAACAGTCGTGTATCGCTCACGTCAGAAAAATACGCTACAAAAAGAAACTAAGTCTCCCTCTAAAATTAATGAAACAAAGAAAAAGCGAAATAATTTGTCTCCTAACCCGTGTTGCGGATGTGGGACCCCCCACTGGTACGAAGATTGTACTTTTCGGATCAAGAAGTGCTTCATATGTAACTGAGTCGGACACAAAAGCTCGCATTGCCGATCTAAAAATAAAACCAATCGCTACATAAAAATACAAAGTAGGACAAACTAGACAGTGTTAATACCAGAAGATTTGTGCACGTAAAAATGTTAAACAAAAGTGTGAAATTTCAACTAGACTCTGGTTCTGATTTGACACTAATAAACTTGCAGACATCGAAAAGATTTGGTAAGCCTACCATGATAAAATCTAGCAAGATCAGTCAGAGAGGAAAAACTTAAATTCGAAGGAGAATTGATTATTAATACAAAGTTCAACGAGAAGACTCTTAGATTAAAATTGTTCGTCCTGAAAAATATCAAACTTTGGGACTTGCCTGTGAACAAGTACTTCCAAAAAATTGAAAATTTGGATGCCGAAGCTGAAAAAATAAAAAAAACAACAACCGAAGGAAGCCTATACAGAAATTTTTTCTGGTGGGTTAGGCTGGTGTACCAAGATGATGGCAAAATTTGAACTACAAGACGTCGTCCAGCCAGCGTTCAAAAAGAAGGGAAATGAGCCCTTTATCTCATTGGAACAAATCAACGAAGAATTTAACTGATTAGTAAAAACTGGAGTTCTATCAAAGCTAGAGTACACCGAATGGGCCATACCAACGGTCTATGTAAAAAAAGAAATCTAAAGAGATACGCGTTTGTGCTAAATGGTGGGAATTTTTTCCCCGAAAATTGACCTTAGCGACGCTTATTTGTAAATTCCGGTTGAAGAGGAGAGTTCGAAGCTATTGTGTATAAATACGCACCGCAGATTATATAAATTCGAACTTTTACCTCACAGGTCCAAGGTCGCACCAGCAATTTTTCAGCAAGTGATGGATACTGATCGGCCTTGACTTGGTGAATAGTAAAAGTGTAATCGAACATAAGGATCACGTGCTCAAAGATTTTGCTAACATACAAGACTATGGTTTCAAAATTAAAGAGCCAAAATGTGATTATTTTTTTTCTTTTCTTCGTGGAAAAAAATCAAATACTTTGGACACATAATTGACAAGGATGGCAAGAGATCACATCCTAAACAAGCTGCTGCGATTAAAGACATGCTGGCGTCCGATAACATCGCTTCGTTGCAGAGCTTCCTTGGACTAGCAAATTATTACCAGGTATTTATACTACCGGACATTGGCCCAGCGGTTAGAGTGTTCGCCAGTGGCCCGGGAGACCTGGGTTCAATCCCAGGTCGAGTCATACCAAAGACTCAAAAAATGGTACTTGATGCCTCCTTGCTTAACACTCAGCATTATTATGTACGGATCAAGGGTAAAGTGGAGCAATCCAGGGAAAGGAGTCGCGCCCTCCCCTACACCTTGGTGTAGTAAGCTATCGAAAAGGGAGCCTTCGGGTCACCCTCGACTATGGTCGCCAACTTTACTTTTTTACTTATTTATACAAAACATCATGATTTGTGTGCCTCCTAAATGAATCATTAAAGAAAGACAAGCCCTGGGATTGGACAGCGGAATGCCAGGAGGCATTTGAAAAATAAAGAAAACACTGGTGCCAGACTTATTTCTCACACATAACAATCCGGACTTGGAAGTCATAGTAGCCAGTGACGCTAGTTCGTATGGTGTAGAGGCATGCATTCTCCACAAAATGACTGATGGGACCTTAAAACCAATAACTTACGCGTCGAGAGCCTTGCTTCTCGCGGAAAAAATATTCGCAAATCGAAAAAGAGGCTCTTCGGATTATCTTCGTTGTCTCAAAGTTCCACCGCTATATTTACGGTCGACACTTCACTCTACAAAAAGAGACCACAAGCCACTACTCACCATTTTTTGCTCCAAAAAGGTCTTCCTACGTATACAGCCAACAGATTGCAGAGATGGGGTACAATCTTGTTAAATTACAACTTCAAAATGGAATACCTACCATCGAAGAAATTCATCCATGCGGACGGATTGTCAAGACTAATTTCTAAGTACAAAGAACCGCTATGAGATACAGTGATCGCCTCCCTTCATTCTGAAGGAGAATTAAAAACTACTCTTTGTAATACAGTAAGGGAACTTCCAGTGACGCTTGAACAAATAAGACAAGTGACTCTCCGCGATTAGTATATCAACCAAATAAAAGCGAAAATTTTTGAAAAGGACCAGAGAACTACAGACGTCTCTAAATGCTACGAGGCATCTTGAAAGATTTCCACGCTGGCCACCCAGGGAGTACTAGAATGAAAAGTTTGATGCGTAGCTATATCCGTTGACCAAACATGGACAAATATATAGAAAACGCTGTCAAATCATGTAAAGGCTGTGTCCTGACAGCCAAGGCACCTCCTATTAAATTCAATCCCTGTCCAAAAACGGATTTACCATGGTCTAGAGTTCACATTAACTTCGCTGACCCTCTTGAAGGATATTTCTTCCCCATTGTAGTCAACCTAACTACAGAAATTATAAAATTTCTACATGAACTGTTCGCCGGATTCGGAGTAGTGGACGCCTTAGTGCCCGATAATGGAAGTCGGTTTACATTTGGAGAATTTAGAGACTTCTGTGAAATATATCAGATCGCATACATCACGATCCCTCCAACATCCGTGGTCTAACAGGCAGGCTGAAAGATTTGTAGACACTCTGAAAGGAAGCTTTAAAAAAAGCTACGGCTACACCAACTGAAAGACCCCTCCAACAACTTCTTCAAGTATACAGGATTACACCTAATAACAAAACATCAGCCTCACAATCTCTATCCCTGGTGATGTTCGCACGTCGAATACGGTCAGTTTACGGCAAACTACTCCTGAAACAGACGAAGCCTGGAAGAACATGCATCGTACCCCCAAAACGATATAATTACGGTGATAAAGTCTTTTTCCGAATCTTCAAAGACAACTAATCTTTTGGGGAGATGGGAACGATCGAAAAAAGAGTTGGAAACATGATATATATAATAATGGGTCCACAATTTACTCATGAAAGACATCTCAACAAACTTAGGAAACGCCTAACTGATGAGGCTGATAGCGGGCCTCCTGAGGAAACAGTTATGGATGTTATATGCAACACTTCCAATATTCCGACCCCTCTAGCGGCTCCTGAAATGCGTCGTTCTAAGAGAAAAAGTAAAGTAACTGATTTAATAGTTGTCAACCCAAAACGTATTAGGTATTGAGACCAAAAACAAATAAAGATTTCTCAAAGCCTTTCTACTTGGAATTCGGTAAAACAAGTCAGTCAAGTTTTAAACCTCTTGCCAGTTGTCAAAAAGGAAACGCCTGTTCCTCTATAAATTAAACAAGTAAGTCAAGCAGAGGAATACCACGTCTGGGAGAACGAAAAGATATTCCTCAGGATTAATTTCTGCGAAACCCTTTTACAGCTGTATGTACAGCCTCAGAATTTTACTCTAAAAAGAAAAAAACAAAACTTTTTCTTCAGACTACTGCGGAGTTAAGACTTAGGAGAGGGTGTTATAGTGACCTATCTACACGATAATGCCTATTGACTCTCGGAGAGACTTCTTCCTAGCAGTCGAACGTGACAGTTTCGGACAAGACAATCAATCAATCAATCAATCTGATGGTGGGGGTCCAGTAATACTGGAGTTTTGAGGAATGTGGAGTACCCTTTTATTGCCATCGCTCACTGGTCCACTCTGACCTGGAATGGTTACACCTGATTGGGTCCTATATAAGGGTCAAATAGAACTGTTTGACATTTAAACTGAGAGAAAACAAATGACTTATACTAAACTGAATTGTGTGAAACAGAACAGTTTGATCATTTCACTATGTGTAAAGAAATGACTTAATTGAATTGTCAATGATACATAGCAATACTTGGAACAATTCAACTGTGTGCAAGAGAAATGAACTTAAGCTCGTTTAAAAATGTGACCCACAAAATGAGTTTACAAATCATATTCAATATATACGTATTAATAGTATTTGGCATTAAATTACCAACAATTGTTTCTATGCCATAAAACCAAACCAATCAGTTATAAGGTTTCAAGTATTCGAATTTATAAACCATGATTATTCTGGCACGCAGTACCAATAGCTAGAACTGAATTGGTTTATTAAACCAATATTCAAAAGTATGTCACTCTGATGTTAATAATCGAATAAAAAAAAATAACAGGTTAATTTAATTAAATCGACGGATTCGCAACAAGTTTGGTGTCGCTTAATTGTAACACTTACATTTGTATTTAATGATATTTTTGTTGTCGTTGAAAGTTCTTGCCGTAGCGTAATGGCTAAAGTGTTGGCCTGCAGTCTCAATGTAAACGAGTTCGAACGCAAGTCACGTTATAACGTTCACTCATCGAACTAATGCCCTTAGGAAAAACCCCTAGTTTTCTCCAGCTGTGACTTAATTGGCATCACTGTTGTCCCACAAGTATGTCTTTGACATTAAATAACCCACGAAGGTTGATATGCCATAACACAAAAAAACCAAATCATTAATCACTAATGTAAGAGTTGGCGACCGTAGTCGAGGGCGACCCGAAGGCTTCCTTTTTCAAAAGCTACTACATCTGTATAGGAGGGGGCTACTCCTTTCGATGGATTATTTCACTTTATCATTGATCGGTACATTATAATGCAGTATGTTAACCAAGGAGGCATTTAATACCATTTTTTTTTTTTTTTAGTTTTTGGAATGACTCGACCTGGAATTGAGCCCTTGTCTCTCTGGCCATTGGTGAACACTCTACTCCACTAGGTCAATAGGCCGGTAATCATAATGTACAATTAATTATTATCAATAATGCAATAGTAATTGAGTGAAAATTTTAATGGCACATCAACCGATCTAGAGTTATTTTAAGTCTAGAGGATGAGAAATTTCGTTTAACCAGGAAACTATGCATTCCTATCTAATACCCACAATTGCCAAACAAGTCTACTTGACCCATAGGTAACAGGTCACTCCGGGTCATATTGAACTAAGGAGTAATGTCAATAAAGAAGTACTCCACACTTTTGAGGGGTTCTTACCCCTCTTCAGGAGGCACAATCAGCGTATTCTAAACTCTATCGACATGGGAATGTTTTGAAGTGGGTGGTTTTTCGAGATTTGTGACTGTAATGTCTCAGCTCTTAAACATAGTCTCCCATCATGCTTTGAAAATTTCACCACTCAGGCCGGTAAAGCAACGTTTGAAGAGAAAATAGGTCCTTTCAATTTACTTCAGACCTTAGCAAATAAAAAAAAAAATTTCTGTCAAGAAAAAGTTATATATTTTTAGTGTAATTGAGATTTAATAAAGATAACAGCTTTTTCTCCAAGCATTTCGTTAACCAAAGACCCTAACAAAACAGCAGTTGTTTGGCCACTTACCTCCAATCCTCCATCCAAGAAGGATGAGCAAGATATGCTTGAGAATTAAGAACTACATAAGGAGGCTGTGTGGTGTTTTGAACAAATCCTGGAAGTGGGAACCAACAAAACAGCAGCTGTAGAGTCACTTACCTCCCATCTCGCAAATCATGCGAGTAAGACGATCACTGCTGGTGAAGTAAGGACCAACTCACAAGCAACGTTCTTCTGGGGACTCCAATGTATAGACACACTAGTGTTGACCGATCAGTAGAAACTTGCATTCATCAGCTTTGTACGGACACTGTATGCCGTCTAGAAGAGGACCAGTACGTACTACTCAGCAAAACTCCGACCAGAGAAGAGAAGCCTGTTCAGGGGTCTTGAAAGAGCGGGTTTTATAAATTTTCTATGAATACTATTTTATAAAAATTGGCACGTAGTAGAGTGAGAGCACTTGTATTATAGGTTCCGAGGGAGGTACCATGCAACCGAAACGCCGGCCCTGGTTTTACTAAGAGCGATGGCTGATAAGAATGGATGGTGTGAGAGACTCAAAGGAATCTGTTCTGTCGATGATGATGATGACGACGAAGAATGTTTGTTGGGACTCAACGACGACAATATTTGACCTGCCGCGAAAAATTTAAAGGATCAAACAAGAAATAATTTTAGAAATCTTTTTCCTTCAAAAATATCAAAAATACAATTTCTTAGCCTATTAGATCCAGAGATAAATCAACCAAACTAAACCAAACAAAAAAATATTCAGAGCACAAATATTTTTAATATATATATTTAACATTCGTTCTGTGATGTATGGCAGTAATTGTTAGCTTAAAATAAAGGGATATACTTTTGTTTGTAAAATACTTTGTATCAGTTAGTCACTCTGTGTGAAAGAAAACGCATTCATGCCTTAATATATATATGAACTGCTTATTACATCAACCGAAGATCGATTAATGTTTTCAACACAAATACAAATGTAAACAAAATTCGTTTAATCTAAAAAAAAAAAAATAAATAAATAAATAAAATAACTTAAATGAAATGCATGGTTTAAAGAAAGGAATATAGATTTTTGCGCAAAAGAAATAAACTTAAAAGTATTTAAGTAAATAACAATTCATTACTTAGTATAAGTTGAGTAAGCAGAGACAAATAAAAACTTAGTGTTAGTTGAGTAAATATAGACAAATCCATACTTAAAACTATTTAATTCTTCGTTGATATATATTAAGGCAAGTTTTATTAAAGAAATGGAAGCGCTTTCGACCATACTTTTAGTCGTCATCAGGGTTCGTGTAGTTTGAGTTGACAGTTTGATCTTTGTTTTAATTAATTGTAGTGTTTTGTTTTAAAGTTGCCAGTTGGAACATTTTCAGTGTTTTGTTTTAAAACTCTCAGTTGGAAAGATTTACGAATAGAGTCAGTGATTTTAGTTATTATGAATATTTGATAAGTTGGTACCAGTGTCAAATGCTATTTTATTTATGTTCATTAAAAATTTTTTTAATGCATATTGCTTCTAGGATTTGTAATCGTTTTTTATTATTGTTTTTATGTATAATCATTGTATTATCTGTGAGAATATTCCTTACATCTGAAGATGTAAGTTGGTTAATTGCACTGACCAAGTATGGTCGAAAGAGCTTGAGCAAAAGATATTGGACAATTTCTTTACCACCTGGATCCCAACACAAGAAATATAACAAGAAGACTTGAAAAATTACAATTAAAAATAATCAAGTGTTTCATCGTCTTTAATAAAACTTGCCTTATATATATATATATATATATATAACTTAGGACACGCCCCTTGTCAGTCATATTTAACGGAACAATTATCAATGAAGCATATATATATATATATATATATATTCGGGCTAAATTTGACAGTTTGGATAAAGAAAACAGTAACTGATCTAAAAATAAAAGTATTTTAAGAGTTTACTCAAAGTATCTTCTCTCAACTTCCACCACAGCCTCAAAACGGCTTCGGATGCTGGCGCATGCATTCCTTAGAGTATCTCGCAGAAGATCTTCGAACACCTTCTTGATCTTGGTGACTAGCTCGATCTCAGTGTTATATGTGCCCCACCGTTGGTGTCTTTCTCAATCGTGCCCCACACATAAGCAATCCATGGGATTACAATCAGGATAATTAAAAGATCAGATACTGGGGCTGATGAAGTCGTAGAAATTCTCCGACAATCACTTCTGATTCTTTCCTGAGGTATGGCATGGAGCCGAATCCTGTGGCCAGTCCTATGACCTTCCAGCAGCAAACTTAGTCTGAAATGGTTGCTGCTGAAAAGCCATACATTTCCAATGTAGTTATTTTCGTCTAATTTTGTTCAGCACCTGTTCATTGAGATAATACGTATCCCAAATTTCAAAAATCTTGAATAGATTTAAGTGGTCTCATTCTGTTATCGTTTTTGTATACTAAGTAGTAATAGATTTTTTTAAAAAAATTTCAGGTTGGCAACCATGATTGAAAATCATCTGATCAGTGTTGACCCTGAATAATTGTAAAATCCTCTCAGAATTCATGTTCAAATAATGAAATTTGAATTATTACAAGTGAATTTAGTTAAGTGAGTCTCGAGAATGGATACACAAAAAAATTATTCAGCATCATTTTTTAACGGATGTTTGTCCAAAAAATATATTCTTTTTGTGTTACAGACCCCTTACGCTCATGATCCGAGTTAATTTGACGCTTTTCTGTTTTCGAAACATCAAAAATTCAGTTCCGTGGTTACTGTTCGGGAAATGCTGGGGACATTCAACAAATGTTGCGGAACGCCACGTCTCTGCAGCGCATCTGCTCACTGGCTTGTGTGACCCCACGCTGTATTTATTACACAGTGTCCGAGACGGTGTCACAAAAGACAAAAAAAAGTCGAATTCAGCGTTTGAAGGACTGGACTCCCTCACAGATGGAAAGATGGGTGTTATATCAGATCTGCTTTTGGCTCTGTTCTCCCGTCCCATGCGTCCAGTGCGAATTCTACCTAGCCAATTCCTTGGAGATCTCCATATTTGTGGAACATCAGCAGATTCTGAGTGCATCTCTGACTCCGGCAGATTCTTCTGGCCAACGGATTAGACTCTGATTCTCAACTTTTTCCATCTCTGACTAAACGTTTATATATGCAAAGGGGAATATTTTCCATTTCCGGCCTTCAAGCAACCATAAACTGGACAGAAATACAATCAGACTTATGTTTCTAAGATACCTTAAAAGGTGTGATAATGAAATTGAAGTCTTTAAGCCGCAGGTCAGCTTTAACAGACTATCTCCACATAGACTAGGAGAAGTGGATGAGTGGTTCACGTATACTCAGAACACCCATGCAGATATGCACAGGCTGTGGCACTGTTGCCGGGATGGTTAAGTATTTTATTGCCTGGGTTGGTTGCACCACGAGTTTTTCAGTCGGCAGTTGGGTTAGTTAAAATCTTTGAGCGGAAACGTAAGTCAAATTGGAAAGTTTAAGCGAGTACACAACGTTCAACAAAGGAAGGCCAAAATGTAAACAAAATGGATTCATATCTTGTCTGTGACAGGTTTGATTGGAGAAGTAAAAACAGTGAATTTTGGACACGTGAGAGATGACGCAATAATTCAGCAAGATGACATCACCCCCACCGATATCCTGAATTTCGATGTATAAAAAGTAGCGAATTTTGAAAAAGTGGTCAGTTAGCCAGTCGGTCAGTTGTCAGTTAGGATTTTGCATTCAGAGAATTCTTTTGAGCTGGCGGGGGGGAGGCGTGTTTCTTTCTGTCTGTTCATAGACAACTACAGATTCTACACCCCCTCTCTCTTTCTGTCTCGTGCTACTATATGCAGTCTGAACATCGAACAATAAATGAGTGTTAATTGTTGGCGGAGAGTTCATCTTGTTTTTGTGTGGTCAATTTTGTTCCAACAGATCACCCCGACCGTCAGAAGTTCCGGAGGGATTGTACCATTCCTTGACAGTTGGAGGTGCCCGTGGTGTAGTCGTTATCGCCGGAGGAAATGAATACGGCGATACGAGTTCAAATCCTGGACGAGACTGATTGCATTTCACATAGCACTAATACCCTTGGGAAAGGTATGAATCCAATTATTCTCCCTCCAGCTATGGGTAAATAGTAGGACAGACTAGGTTCTTCAGCCTTGGTTAGGCAACTAGTCTAGGAGAAGGAAAACTCTGAATTCAAACCTGTTAAACTCCGCTTAAAAATTGACCTTGTGTCATATCCTGCCCGAGCGGAGGGGTTGGTAAATAGTACCATTCCTTGACAGTGAATCTTTCAAATACAGAGTGGGCACAGACAGGACTGATAAACGAACTATCCGAAAATCTGATACTCTAGTATCACCGGCTCCTATATAGATATACATATATATACACACATATATATACCTACACATGTATATATATATATGTATATATATATTCATAGACAATTCACAACCATACACATATGTACACACATGCATGCATATACATAGAGGCGCTCGTGGCATATGGATATCGATGTCGGAAAAGACACAATGGCGTGATTTCATTTCCTGGACGAGGCTGTTTGTATTTCATAATGCGCTAATACCGTTAGGGAAGGTATTAATCCGATTATCTTTCATCCAGCTATGGGTAAAATTGTAGAGCAGACTGGGCTCTTTTGCTTTGGTATGGCAACCGCTCTAAAAGAAGGAAAACTCTGAATTCAAACCGTTTAAACTCTGCTTAAAAAATTAACCTCGTGAGGAGTGGGTGGGCAAATACATACATTCGCACACACTTATATCAAACTCAATATACTACCTTACCAAATTGCCCAGTCGGCTGGGCCTGTAAAATAAACCGACTGCAACTCTGCAGAGGGGTATGACAACCCCAAAGAACCTCCTGGATATGATACTAAACAATCCAATGGTGAGGTTCCAGTGATGCTAGGGCTTTGGGAAATGCGGAGCACCAGTCCATTGCCATCGCTCCTAGATCCACTCTGGCTCGGAGTAGTGGCACCTGAAACGGCCCAACTAATGGGTTAAATAGAACTAAACTGCGTACTTATGCTAAACTGATTTTTTAAATTAGAACTGTTTGACTAAACTGAATAACTTGAAATTGAGATGTTTTTGACAATCAAACTGTGTATTACATTTAAACTGTGTACTTATGCTAAACTGAATTGTTTGAAATGGAACCGTTTTTGACATTGAATCTGTACACATACTAAGCTGAATTGTTTGAAATAGAACTGTTTATTTGTATAAAAATTGATTGGGCATTAAATAACTTACAAAGGTTGATCTGCAATAAAACCCAAACAACCTCTGTACAGAGCTGAATTGTTTGAAATAGAACTGTTTTTGTATGCTCACTGAGTTGTTTGAAATAGGTTTTTTGACATTAAAACTGTCATTATGCTAAAGTTAATTTTTCGAAATGAAACTGTTTTGACATTTAATTGAGTGTAAACAAAAACTATACTTATACTAAACTGAATTGCTTGAATTAGAACTGTTTGACTAAACTGAAAAGCTTGAAACAAAATATTTTTGGCAATTGAACTGTGTATTTATGAAGACTGAATTTTTGAAATAGAACTGTTTATTTGCATAAAAATAGATTTGGCATTAAATAACCTACAAAGATTGATATGCCATAAAACCCAACCAACAAACCAACCTACCTTACCAAAGGTCCATAGAGTCACAAGAGATCGTGAAAAGCCAACTGAAGTCATTTGAAGATTTACTTCAATGGTTTGTGACCAATGGACTGCGGGCCACATACAGCTCTCATGGCCCATCTAGCTTTTACAATTTTGTCTTTGCCTATTGAAGTTACTTGTTTTTCACATCTTCGATTTCTATAAGAACCACATGCTTCTACCTGGAAAATTTCGCAACTTTATCAGCCTCATTCAGCTAGTAAGGAGCATTTTTGGCACTATGTACTACTGTAAACAGTTGGTCCTGTATATGACACTAAACGATCTGATGGTGAGGTCCCAGTAATGCTTTGGGGAATGCGGTGCACCCCTCTATTGCCATTCCTCCCAGATCCATTCTGGCTCGGCGTGGTAGCACCTGATAGGCCCCTATCTATGGGTTAAACAAAACTAACGGCCTACTTATGCTAAACTGAGTTGTTTGAAATAGAAATGTTTTTGACAATTAAACTGTACTTAGATTTAAATTGCGTGCTTATGCTAAACTGAAACCGTACTTAAATTTAAACTGTATGCTCATGCTAAACTGAATTATTTGAAATAGAACTGTTTTTTGACATTGAAACTGTATTTACACAAAACTGAACTGTTTTGACATTTAACTGCGTGTAAACAAAATCTGTACTTATACTAAACTGAGAATAGCTTGAAATAGAAATGTTTTTCACAATTAAACTGTGCTTACATTTAAACTATGTGCTTATGCTTAGCTGAATTGTTTGAAATAGAACTGATTATTTTCATAAAAATGGATTTGGCTTTGAATAACCTACAAAGGTTGATATGCCATAAAACCAACCAACCAAACAACCATGTAAACAGTTGTTCTCCAAAATGAAGCATGCTAAAAATACGCTGCATTTGCAGCTATTAAATCCTCACTTACCTGATGTGTCCCTTCTGTCAATCTCTCATTCGATCAGAATGTTACATCTTTTTGAAATTGTAAAAAACATTCAATGTCTTATTTAAAAGTCATGGTTGTTATCTTGTGAATTTAACATTTTTTTGTCCTTTTAAGATCAGGGTCCCGTCCCCTCTGAGTTAAGATTTGTAACCCTCGGGTTGAAAAGGTTAGGGATCCCTGACACAGATCATCCATTCCATATGTAGGAACAGTCTTTGTCAGTTTGTGATTTTTTAAGGGAACAATTTTGAAATTTAGATAAAATCAATTTTTGGGAACTATTTAGAAGTTAGATATAACTGATTATTGGGAATTACTTTGAAGTTATATAAAATTGATTTTTAGGAACTATTTTGAACTTTCAATTGATAGGTAATTGAGTAAAGATTTTTTTAACGCAGTCTCCACATTTTCGGAAAAAAAACACGAAAATCACGTAGTTTAATACCAGGTTCTATATTAGCGCATAGTGTAATGATTATCGTCCTAGGAAATGGAATCGGTGACCCAGTTTCTAATCTCATGTCCAAAGGAAAGGCATGAATCTATGTGTCCTCACTCCCAGGTAAATTGTGGGACAGGCTGGGTTCTTTTGCTTTGGTTTGGTAAATAGTATAAGAAAAGGAAAATTATTGATTAAAAACAGCTGTACTCCGCTAGAAAATAAACCATTACGTCATATCCTGATCTTAGGAGGTGCGTTTAATGCACTTAGTGTATCGTCGTAACAAATGGAATAACCGATCCGGTTTCAAATCCTGAACAAGGTTTTTTGAGTTACACCTCGCACAAAATGTCGTCGGGAAATGCTTAAATCCATCTCTTTTGCTCCCAGCTTTGGATAAATAGTTTGGCAGACTCATTATTTTTTACCTTAAGCAATCAATCTAGAAGGAAAACTCTGAATTCAAACTACTGGTACTCCGCTCAAAATTGACCCCTGTGTCACACCCTGCCCATGGCAGAGTTGTTGGGTAAATATATTCTATATTTGGTTTCTAAAATACATTATTTGTGTGAAATTAAATGTTAAAATATTCCTAAGACAGTTATCTGTTAAATGACATTTTTGTAGAATTTGAAATGAACTCATTTCTGATCAGATATATCTAATCTATCGTCCAAGTCTAGAGTTGTGAATATTGACTCGATAAATACTTTTGTTTGGTTTAGATATGTCATGCCATATGTGACACACCGGACAGAAATGGGTTAATAAAACCTGAGTCAAAATTAAGATAATTGACTACATTATTAAATATATACATTTTGTTTGGTTTAGTTTGGTTCATTTTTAAGGGCTAATCAACCTTGGTGGGTTATTCAATGCCAAAGTCATCATTGTGAAATAACCGTAGTTGTGCTATTTAACCAATCATTGAGGGAATAAGAATATTTTATATCTTACACAAGAATATTAATCCAAAACTGAACGTAATCGGGTGACAAGAATTTGAATTCGCTTTCTACGATGTCGCCGGTCAGCACATTAGCCACTCGCCACTGGGACTCCTTTCATATTTAGTTTTGATGTATTGAAAACATACAAGCCTTGTGTGGCAACCGGTCTAGGAAAAAGAAAACTCTGACTTCTTACTGGCTGTAATCCGTTAAAAAAACCTGATCTTGTATCACAATTTTTTCCTTTATCTTTCTTTCTTTCTTTCTTTCTTTCTTTCTTTCTTCTTTAGCGTTTTTATTTTATTCCTTCTTTCTTCATTTATCTTTTCTTTTCTTTTTCGCTCTTCACGTTTTGGCTTTCCTTTCTTTCACTATTTTTTAAAAATTTGTCTTTCATTTTTTATTTTTTTTTTATTTTCTATTATTTCTTTTTTTTTCTTTCATTTCTTTTTTCTCACGTCTATTTTTATTTTGTCTTTTTTTTCTTTTTATGTCTTTTTCTTTCACTCCTCTCTTTCTTGTCCCTTTTCTCTTTTGCTTTTTCTTTCGCGTTTTTTTGGTGGGGGCGAGGATATTTGGTTTAATACCATATCAACCTTGATGTCAAATACGGTTTATACATATGTGTGTGTATGTGTGCGTGTGCGTGTGTGTGTGTAATTTGTAAGCGAATAGTTTGAAAATAACATTAATTTTAAACGAGTTAAATGGTTTCAAGCATTGGTGGTGAGGTTCCAGTAATACTGGAGTTTGGGGAAAGCAAAATACCCCTTCATTGCTGGTTCACCCTGGCTCAGAGTGGAAGCATCTGATAGGGTCCTATATTGGGTCAAATAGAACTAAACAGTGTATTTAAGCAAAACTGAATTGTTTGAAATAGAACTGTTTTTGACATTGAAACTATTTTTGCAAAACTAAAATGTTTGAAATAGAACTGTTTTTGTATGCTAAAATTAATTGTTTGAAATAGAACTGTTATTTTTTTACCTTAAAATTGAGAACTTATGCTGAACTGAATTGTTTGAAATAAAAATGTTTTTCTCATTGAACCTCTGTATTTTTCTAAACTGAATTGTTTGAGATAGAAATGTTTACAAGTATAAAAATGGATTTGGCATTAATAATCTACAATGGTTGATGTGCTTTAAAACATTTTGCCAAATTGAATTGTTTGAAATTATCTGTTACTGCATTTAACTGTGTGTAAACAAAAAACTATGCTTATACTAAACTGAATTTTGATAGTTTTATCAAAATGGCTTAATTTTGCGTTAAATGTCCCGAAATGGGTTGATGCGACGTAAAACAAAACAGCCAACTAACTATCTGCAGAGGGGTAAGACACCCTAAAGAGTGTCCTGATATGACACTAAACAATCTGATGCTGAGGTTCCAGTAATGCAAGAGTTTCGGGGAATGCGGAGTACTCCTTTATTGCCATCGCTCCCAGGATCACTCTGGTCCGGATTATTAGCACCTAAGACAGTCCTATATGTGGGTCAAATAGAACTAAACTGTGCACTTATGCTATGGGTCAAATAGAACTAAACTGTGCACTTATGCTAAACTGAATTGTTTGAAATAGAACAGCGGCACGACATGATGATGATGATGTATAAAAATGGATTTGGCATTAAATAACCTAAAATGGTTGATATGTCATAAAACCTAACCAAACTAAACCCAACCCAACCAAACCAAACGAAACCAAACCCAAACCAAACTTAGGACACTAAATAGTTTTCAGAATTACTGCCTAACATTAATTCTATTTGACATTAACTATTTATTTGTACACAGTAAAATCCATATTCCACGACGTTTCAGGACTGGAGCCTCAACATCAGGTTGAGGGGAGGGTTTTACTCCTCTGCTGAGATGCAGTCGGCGTATTCTATAACCCCAGCCGAGAGAACGACTGTTTTTTTTTTCCTTTTTTTCAATATTTTTTCTTTTCTTTTCTTAAATTTCGACACTTCTTTCTTTCTTTCTTTCTTTCTTTCTTTCTTTCTGCATCATTTCATTTTCTTTCTTTCGTCTTTTCTTCCTTTTCTTCTTCTCTTCATCATTTTCTTTCTTTCTTTCTTTCTTTCTTTCTTAACTTTTTACACTAATTTTTTTTTATAAACCTTAAGATACCAGGATGTCATTATTTCTAGTGGAACATTATACCATCAAAAAAGATATTATTAGGTATTAGTTATTACGTAGCTTTAAACTGTCAAAACGAGTATTACAATGTATTACAGTATCGATCATAGATAAGTACACTCCTATCAATTACTTTATATAAGAAGTTAAAAGTTAATTTTCTTCTAAATCAAAGATACTAGGTCTTTATTGTTATAGTGGTTACTCTAACCAATGTTCGCCAATGACCCGGGAGACCAGGGTTCAAGACTCAAAAAATGGTTCTTGGTGCTGCTTTGCTTAACACTCAGCATTATAAGTTAAGGATCAAGGGTAAAGTGAAGCAATCCAGAGAAAGGAGTAGCAACCTCCCCTACACCTTGGTGTAGTAGCTAATGAAAGGGAACCCATTGACTACGATCGCCAAATTGACTTTACTTTGCGTGAGGAAGCATCTAGGTAAGGATAGCAAGCTCGTTTCGTTTCGAGTTCGATCCTCACTCAATGCAGTATTACTTTGGGATTTACATCAAGTTGGTTTTTTGTAGACCATTACAGCTGATTACTAAGTTAGAACTGCACCAAATGCCATATATCTATAGCCCTTATCCTTCACTGAATTAACAGGTCCTTTGCAACCCCAATCCCATTCCTGGATCCAACTCTGTCGGTAGCGCTAAGAATACGTCGACTGGTTCTGCCCACAAAAGGGGGTTATCTTAAGTATGACATTAAACTTCATCCGGATATGAGCCTTCAGTTCTTGAACTTTGATGAGCGTGATGTACCCTATTATAACTATTAATCCCAAATCTACTCTAATCAGGTGTAGTAGTGCATTTTATGGTTCCATCTACGGTCAAATAAGTCTATTTAAAAATTATTAGTATTAGATAGGAATAAATGTAACCATATAAATCTGTGCAAAGGAAGGATTATTATTTGATAGAATTATTAGTAAAATAATTGAAACCATTTAAAATGAGGAAAATGGCGTAACGATTATTGGTTTAGGAAAATGGAGACGGCAACCTGAGTTCAAATTCCGGATGAACCTGTCGGCATTTAACTTTGCGCTGATGCCTTTGGAAAAAGATTGAATACATATCTTCTACTCCCACCGCCAGCTATGAGTAAATAAGAGGGCAGAATGAACTCTTTTGCTTTGGTTTGGCAGCTGATCTCAGAAAAAAGGAAAACTCAATCCAGCATTACTCTACTGAAAAATTGACCTTGTATCACATCTTGCCCATTGCGAAAGGGTTGGGTAAATATTACTCTCAGTTCCTTTCAGACCCGGAATGGTAATAACTGTTAGTGTTTCATCTATCGGTCAAAAAGATCTGCTTGAAATTTATTCTTATTGGATAGGGATTCTTTTTTTTTTTTTGCTTGATACCATATAACTTCGTGTGAATTATTTGTATTACGAATAGTTACTTGAATCTATAATTATCATTATTATCAATATGCGATTTTTTACGCTAGTGTTGGCCGGTTTACTTTTACTAGAGTTTAAGTGACAGCAAGTCTCCTCAGATTTCCTTTTGTCTCCAGGACTCTTCTCAGTATTCTAGCCGATCTTAGCTATGCTGTGGTCTGGATGGTTTCAATTCTTCCTCTGATTTCCAGTTCTTTCAGTTTCCTCTCTAAGCCTTTTGAGACCGTTTGCAGTCCACCAGTTAAAATTGGTATCACCAACATCTTCAGGTTCTACAATTTTTTTTTGTTCTATGGCAGGGCCCAAGTATTTTTTCTATTACTATTATTATTATTATTATTTACTTGAAACTTTATAACTGTGAGCAAACAAAGGATTATAATGAAGTAGTAGTTACTTGAAACCATGAGATTGTAGATAAATTTTAGTATCTAATGGGAAAACTGGAAACCAATAAATTGTATGCAAATTATTGTATTTAGAATAGTTACTTGACGATGTGATTGTTTACGAAAGAACATTATTCTTATTATTTCTCTCCTTGCAAGTTCTTTACATCAGCGTTACTTGGTGGTATTTTACTGAAGTCTGAGTGACGGCAAGTGTCCTCAGGTATCTAGGACTCTTCTCAGTATTCTGGTCGATCTCAGTAATACTGTAGTTTGAATGGTCTCGATTCGTCCTCCGATTTCAAACTCTTCCAATCTCCTTTTCAAGCCTTCCGAGACCGTTCTGAGCGCACCTATTATAATCGGTATAACCGTTACCCTCATTTTCCACAGCTTTCTAAGTTTTCTGGTAAAGCTGAAAATCTTGTCTCTCGCTTTGGTTTTCATTTTATTGTCTGCTGAAACAGTTAAGTTCACTATATTGCAAGTTCTCTCTCTCTCTCTCTCTCTCTCTTTGGTTGATTATTATTCGGTCTTGTCTTCTGGTCAGGATTAGGTGATCTACTTGTATCTCAAAATCTAAGACGGATTCTTGATTGTATATAGAATGGTAGAATGGTGAAACTAAAATTCCTTGCACAATTCACCTTCCCTACCCAGTCACCTTTGGCACTAGTTTGGTATATTCACTGATTATTTTATTAATGGTTCGTCTTTGTCACCACAACCTACAGTTGCTATTCAGTTGCTTATAATCGATTTTTGCTTTAATATAATTCCTTTTGTACGGCTATCATATCAGTATTTCACTTAAGGTTTCCCTTTTGTAACCATGTCCAGGTCTTCTCTGGTGAGATTTCGCCATTTTGTCACATGAGATATTATCAGAGTTGTTTTTATTCCTACTTCTGTTTCCTTGTTTTTGTTGCTCTTTTGTTTGACCTCAAATTGTCAGTGCTGTTATGTGCTGCTGTAATTAGTCTTTCTTTGCTCTTTTTAGTGCAGTCCTCCAGTCCTTGTATTAATGCATCCACGCAATCTTAGGGTGTCCTTGTGGTGTAGCTGTTAAAAGCGCTAGACTGCGGAATGTTAGTAAGCGAGTTCAAACTCTAGTCACCCTATTACGTTCACTTTCGGGCAAATACCTTTGGGAAAGTTATGAACCCCCTTATCCTTCTAGCTATCGGTTAAATAGTACCATTACTGTTCTTCTAGGAGAATGGCTTTGGCATAAAATAACATATAAAGGTTGATATGTCATTAAACAAATGATACAAATAGTCTATCGGTATCATCTCTTGAAAGTAAGGCCTTGTGTATCGTCATAAGGGTTTTTCACACCAGCGTTAGCTGATGGTTTTTTAATGGAATTTGAGTGACAGCAAGTCTCCTCAAGTCTCCTGGACACTTTTCAGTATTATGGCCGATCTTGATCATGCTGTAGTCTGGATGGTTTCATTTGGTCCTTTTATTTCCAAGTCTTCTAGTCCCTTTACCAAGCTTTTCGGGACTGTTCAGTGCTCACCATTTACTATTGGTATCACCGTCACCTTCATGTTCCATAGATCTTTAAGTCTCTTGCAAGGTCTAGGTATTAATCTCTCATTTCGCTTTCTCTAATTTTTACTCTGTGGTCAGCCGAGATAGCAAAGTCCATAGTTCGGCTGGTTCTCCTTTTTTTCTCGACTATCACTAGGTCTGGTCGTCTGGCCGAAATTAGATGATCTGTTTGTTTCTCAAAATCCCAGAGATGTTTGTGCGTCTCATTCTCTCGAACAGATTCTGTGTTGTGCATATACCATTCGTTTGTATAGTAAAATTTAAACTTCTTGCACAGTTCTCAGTGGATCACCTTCCCCACCCAGTCGTGTTAAGTCTTATACTCTTTTTGCACTAATTCACTGCATTCGCTTATTATGTGATTAACCATTTCGTCTCTATCACCGCGTTTGCTATTTTGTTGTGACTTATCAGTTTTTGCTTTAATATAGTTGGTATTTATAGCGTTGTTTTAATGTGTGATTAGAAGAGATTCAGTTTCTTTCAAAAGGTTTCCATTTCTTAGCTATGTCCAAGTCTTCTCGTGTGAGATTTCGCTTGTTTATCGCTTGAAATATTCATAGAGTTGTTTTTCTTCTCATTTTTGTTGCCAAGTTATTGTTGTTCTTTTGATTTGAGCTGTGTATGCTGTGTGTGTTATTTCTGGCCGTTATAATTAGTCTCTTTTTGATTTTTTTTTATGTTGTCTTTGAGTCGTTGAGTCGATGCATCGACGCTATCTTCAATGCTGGCGAATCCTCTTTGTCTTCCTTTTCTTGACACATACAGTCGGTCAATGTCATCTCTCGGATGTAAAGCCTAATGCATCGTTGTTAGTTTCCTTGTTCTCCGGCCCATTTATCAAAGTTCTTCCCCCATCAACTTCAAGAATGGTCCCGAGTATCTTACAAGGAGAACAGCCCAGATTTTTATACATTTGATGAGTATTCCCCTTTATAGTTTGGTTTCGAGCAGCTTTCTTGTTCTCTTGAGATACTCTTTTTTAATGTTTCTTTCATCTCCATTTTTCAGATGGTGTCTGCTTCCAATATTCCCAAGTAAGTTTCTTTTTCTGCGACCGTTCTTATTCTTTCTTGATTTGGCAGTTCTATTCATTCCGTAATTTGTCTTTTTCCTCCTTTCATTATCAGCATGGCACATTTTTCTGTGCCAGATTCTATCTCTGTATCTTGACTGTATATTCTCACTGCTTGCATTAGGGTCTCCAGTTCTTTTTTTACTTCTGTCAAACAGTTTTATATCGTCCATGTACGTGGTGCCTTCAATAAGTTTCCTGACTTTTTGTACAGGCATTTAAAATTGTTGTAGACTCTTGAAAATCCAGTATGTTATTGCTATACATCTTACGAGATGACTGACCAATTTTCAAATTCAGGTTCAAATTCAGGTTCAAATTCAGGTGAATTTCAAAAATGCAATCTGGACGTGAGGATACTTTAGAAGAACGATATGTAATAAAATTCTGTTTTAAACTTGGAAAAAATGCCACAGAAACGTATGGAATGCTTAAGACTTCTTTTCGACCATCTTGCATGAATCGAGCATCAGTTCTTGAGTGGCATAAGAGATTCAAGGAAGGCAGGGAGTCTGTGAGGGATGATGAGAGGTGTGGGAGGAGTAAGGAAGTCAGAACACCTGACTTGATTGGCCAAAGGGTTAGGGCTAGGGCTACTATGTTGAGGTTTTAAGGGAGTTCAGGAAAAGATTCCTTGGGAAGAGGCCAGTACTCTTCAAATCGGGTCAGTGGCATTTCCACCAGGACAATGCACCAGTCCACAACTCCATCCTTGTCACAGACTATTTGACCAAGATGGACATCAACACAGTTCCTCAGCCTCCCTGTGACTTTTGCTTATTCCCTAAGCTCAGAGGCTGTCGTTATGAGACAACTGAGGAGATGAAAGAGGCTGTGACGAAGGTCATTGACACACTCACACAAGAGGACTTCCATGGGGCCTTGCAGAATGTGTTGTTGGAATGGTACAACAAGTGCATTGCAGCCGAGGGAGATTACTTCGAAGGGGACTAGAGTTTCACGTTTGTACTATCAATAAAAGTCCCCTTACGAAAAAAAAGTCTGGAAACTTATTTGATGATCCTCGTATATTAGGTGGTTAATCTTTTCTTGCGATTTAGAAAGTTTGAAGCCGCCGGTGCACTTCCTAAGTATGTGACTGAGTGGCATTATTGTTTTTACAAATATTAATGCTGATAGTGCATCTCCCTGGAATATACATCTCCCAATTTTCACGTAAACTTTTTACTCCTGCAGTCAATCCCACTTTCGAGTTTTACATGGTTTCCTCGATAAACCTTTCGTCCGATATCTTGTAGATTTTGAGACCATCTATCATCCACCTTTTCAGGAACATATCGCATGCTATTTTGTAATTTCGCGCCATACATTTTTTTCTTATCGTTTTTCTCTCCTTGAGGATGAGTTGGTTAATGTAGATCACCCATTCCTCTTGATTCTTTGTGGCATTCTTTCTTTTCTTCGGGGAAAAGTCAGCAACTTATAAGTTAGTTGTAAATCTCCTTCCTAATTTGTGCTGTTAGTATTTTCCACATCATCGGTGGACAGGTTATTGGTCTATAGTTGTTGGGGCGGTTTTTTAGCGGTGGTCTTTCTGGATCATGGTGGTCTTTCCTTTGGTCATCAATTCGGGTATATTTTTTCTTCTAAGCATCTATTAATTTCGAAAGCCAGTCTGTCGTGGATGGAAGGGAATTTTTAAAACCGGAATCAACGTGTGCCATCATCACCTGGCGTTTTTCAATTCAATGCTTTTTTGAAAGTAGCTCTGAGTGAATCCAGGTGTATTTTCGCCTTTGAGCTCCATTTGAGAGATTTCTTGTTCATGCTGTTTATCCATTCGGCTTTTCTGTAATATTATTTCAGTTTCCATATTTTTCTCGAAAATCGTTTTGTTTCCTTTGCATCCGGTTTTTGGTATGTCTTCATGCATTCTCCATCTAATGGTTGGTAGAATTTTCTTTTGTTGCTTTAGAATATCCTGTTTCGTCTGTTTTGTTTGATATAGTCTCGGTATCTTTTTACTCTTTCTTCTTTCGCCAGGACCTTCTGAGTTATCTCCTTGAGTCGTATTATTTGTTTTACTTGTACTGCTTTTCTCTTTTCATCTCAACATATTTTCGTGTTTTTCCTCTTTCATTGCATTTTTGCTTGTTGTAGATTTCTTAACTGTGTTTCCAGTCTAATTTCCCATACAAGTTTTGAATTTGAATTTCTGTTCCTGTTCTTTTGGGGAACACCAGTTCTATCACAGATTAATTTCGCTCTAGCATAGATCATCTCGTTTAATTCACGATTTTGTTCACTGAGATATTTGTTAATAATTTGTTTATTTTTTCTGTTTCCACCTTGACTGTTTTCCAGTCTTGGTTCTTGAGAGAAGGTTAGATGGTCTTCTTTTCAGACACAATTCTCTTTATCATCTCTATATTCATTTTTTCTTCTCGTATTAGAGTTTGTTCTGTGGTGTTTGGGTGTGTGGTGTTTCGATTTCTATTACTATGCATTTCAGTTCGGCCAGGTGGTTCTTGTTTTCCAGGTTTTAGCGTCTCAGTTTCTGTATTAGGGTCTCCTCAAGTCTCCAGAACTCTTTTCAGTATTCTAGCCGATCTCAATAATGCAGAAGTTTGAATGGCCTCTACTGGTCCTCTTATTAACCTTTTGGTAACTGTACCAAGAGTACTAATTACAAAAGGTATAAATGTCTCTTTCATGTTTCACAGTCTTAAATTCCCTAGCAAGGTCCAGGTATTATTCCTTCTTTTCACTTTCTTTCAATTTTACTCAGTCGTCAGTCGGGACAGTAAAGTCCACAAATTTGCAAGTTTCTTATTGATTATTATAAGGTCTGGTCGTCTGGCCGAGATTAAGAGATCCATTCATATTTCAAAATCCCAGGGAAGTTTGTGTATGTCATTCTCCCGGACAGATGCTGGGTTGTATATATACAATTTTTTCGTATGGTCGAATTTAAATTTCTTGCACAATTCCTACTAGATCACCTTGTCCATCCAGTCGTGTCTAGTCTTAAATTCTTTCAGTGTTAATTTGCTACATTCGCTTATTAGGTGATTGATGGTTTCGTCTCTATTATTATTTAATCGTTATTATTATTAATATATTACACCTTTCAAGTTTTTCACTCCAGCGTTTGCTGATAGTCTTTCACAGGAACCAGAATGACAGCTAGTCTCATCAAGTCTCCAGGACTCTTCTCAATATTCTGGCCGACCTCAGCAATGCTGTAATTTGAATGGTTTCTGTCGTCCTCTGATTTCCAAACTTTCTATTCTTTTTACTAAACCTTTGAGGATCGTTTTACGTGCACCAATTACAATTAGTGTCACCATCTCCTTCATGTTCCATAGCTTTTTTAGCTCTCTGGCAAGATCTAAGTATTTGTCTTTTTTTTTTTTTTTCGTTTTCTTCGATTTTTATTCTGTGGTCGGCTACACGGTAAAGTCCACTCTTCGGCAGGTTCTCTTCTTTTTTTGTTAACTATTACTAGGTCTGGTCTTCTAGCCGAGATTAGGTGATCTGTTTATATCTCAAAATCCCAAAGAATTTTGTGCGTCTCATTCTCCGAGACGGATTCTTGTTAGTGCATATACTATCTGGCAGTATGGTCAATTTCAATTTCTTGCACATTTCCCAGTAGATCACCTTCCCTATCCAGTCATGTAAAGTCTTTGTCCAGTCCTGTACTCTTTTTGTGCTAGTTTGCTGCTTTCGCTTATTATATAATTAAATATTTCCTCTCAATCATCACATAACCTACACTTGCTATTCTTTATTTTTATATTATTATTATCATTGTTATTATTTACTTGAAAGCGTATAGTTAAGTGAAAACAAATGATTATTATTAAATCGGAATAGTTAGTTTAAGCCAAGTAATTATGAATAGATTATTAGTATTTGATAGGAATACTTGAAACCATGTGTCTATGTGGAAAATATCATTATCAGAATCAAATAAAAATATCAATATCAGAAATTTTAAAACTATTTAACACAGCAAATTATTTGAATTAAAAATGTTTTTTCAAGATGAGGATTATTATCATTAGTTATTTGAAACTATATAACTGTGTGCAAATTATTGGTATTAGTAAGAAATACTTAGACCCATATAACAGTATTAACAAATGTTTATCATTCAATTGAACTAGTTACTTTAGACCATATAATTATTTATAAATTATTGGTATTAGATTGGAATACTTTAAACCATACATCAATGTGCAAATTATTTGCATTAGAAACCATATAACTGTGTAAACAATTTGTAGACCTAAGTGTAATTTAAAGATGAATGAAAAATCAGTTTTAAATCACTTATAAGGAGTTGATAAGTTGTTAAACAAATATAGCATGAACTTTTTTATTCCCCTTCTTCTTCTTCTTCTTCTTCTTCTTCTTCTTCTTCTTCTTCTTCTTCTTCTTCTTCTAATTTATAATCAGACATTTACAGAATAATCGAACTCCGGCATCAAATAACCCATTAGGAATTGATATATCGTTAAACAAATAAAACATGAACTTTTTCACTCTCTTCTTTTTCTTCTTCTTCTTTATTATAATCCGACATTTACCGAATAATCAAATTCCAGTATTACCCACAAGGAGCTGATATGCCGTAAAACAAATGAACCAAACAAAATCAATATATAATTATGATTGCAATCATAACATTTATAAATGAATCAAATTTCGGCATAAAATAATCCAAAAGGAGTTAATATGCCGTTAAACAAATAAACCCTTGCAAATAGAACAAAAATATAATTATGATTACAATCAAACATTTACAAATCAATTAAAGTTGGGCTTTAAATAACCCATAAAGAGCCGGCGTGGAATGCTATTGACAGGTTATTGATCATATGGCAGCCCAATCTATCCAATAAAATAAAACAGGATTCTTTTCGGGCAGTAGCTGTGTCCATACTACTACATGGATGCACCACATGGAACGAGAAAAAAGCTAAATGGGAACAACGCAAGAATGATGCGTCCTGTCTGGGACAAATCGTAGACGCAATGCCTCACAAAACAGCAGCTGTTCGGCTACTTACCTCCAATCTGACAAACCATTCAAGTAAGACGAACGAGACATGCGAGGGGCTGTTGGAGAAGCAAGGACGAACTCATAAGTTACGTTCTCTCATGGATTCCAGTATATAGACGTGCCAATGTTGGCCGACCAGCAAAAACTTACTGGAGCTCTGTGTGGACACAAGATGCAGCCAAGAAGCCCCGTCTGGAATGATAGATGATAGGGATAGATGACTAGAGAGATTCATGGAACTCTTTGCTATCAGCGCAATTTAATGATGATGAGGATGTGGATGATGATGCAGTTAAATAATTACACTAAACCAATCCTTCCTGAATCAAGGGAGGTTGAGGAATGATCCAATGGATCGTATTCTCTTACAATATAAATCGAGGTGAGTGGAGTAACTTATCCATGCGTGGTATATTCACCATGTAATAGAGTTACCAGTAAGATATATTCCGAAAATATTTTTTCCGTCTTCTTGCTCGCTATGCGGTCAGGACACCCATTGATGTCTTATTTTTCATGGGCACGAACTTTGTGAACTTTGGCAGACCGATTTAGTTTCAATGATTTTTAGGTGTGTTTAACCGTAAGTTTTAAACTTACCTGATTCCTACCGTGATGTAATCTTCGCTAGTGAACTGAGATTGATCATTACTGTAGGCTCCATTGCTATGACTTTGTGCCAGACTAATTTGCTCTCAATAAGTAAAATGCGCGCGCACACACACACACACACACACACACACACACACACACACACACACACACACACACAGACATACACACACACCCTTGGAAAAAGCATAAATCCATGTTTTTTAACCCCCTAGCAATGGGCAAATAGTAGGACAAACTGGTTTCTTTAGCTTTGGTAAGGTAACCAGTCGAGGAGAAGGAAAACTTTGAGTCGCATTAAATACATTCTCTTATTCATATGAAAATTATTTTCGCCGTACGCAGTTACAAATACATTTGCAAGAACGCACACATATACACAATTACAAATATATTTACACACACATATTAATATATACGCTCAAATGAATAACTTTCTACGACTTCCTGGCTGGGATTAGAATGAAGTATCAGTTCATCTTCTTCCGGCGTGTTCTTGTTTTTGGGTATAAGGGGTTAACCTCGTATCCTAAAAAAAAATTAAAAAACGAAGGTAATCCTAGTCCAAAGGATTTCAGTCCGATAGCAGCAACCCCACTACATTACATTAAAGAAAGAGGGTCGGAATAGTGTGTCAAAATTGTCACGAAAGAAAGTTAATAAAGCAGAAACCAACCTTCCCTCGTCAAGGGTAGATCTAGTCGGCTTGTGCTGCAGAATACACCTACTGCATCTTTGCAGAGGGGTAAGACTTCTTCAACGTGTGTCATGGATATGACACTAAACAATCTAATACTGATTCTCCATTAATACAGGAGCTTTGAAGAATGCGGAATACACTTTTATTACCATCGCTCCCAGGTCCACTTTGGCCCGGAGAGGTAATACCTGATAGGCTCCTACCTATGGGTTAATTAGAACTTACAGTGTACTTCAGCGGAACTGAATTGTTTGAAATAGAGCTTCCCAGGTCGAGTCATACCAAAGACTCAAAAAATGGTACTTGATGCCTCCTTGTTTAACACTCAGCATTATAAGGTACGGATCAAGGGTAAAGTAGAGCAATTCAGGGGAAGGAGTAGCGCCCTCCCCTACACATTTGTGTAGTAAGCTATCGAAAAGGGAGCCTTTTGGTCACCCTCGACTATGGTCGCCAACTTTACTTACTTATAAGTATAAAAATGGATTTGGCATTAAATAACCTACATAAAACCAAACCAAACCAGTCGTCAAGGGTCCAACAGAAGGGGAGAGGTTTGGAGACTATTGAGGCCATATGGCATAAAACTGGTACCTAACAACTAGATGCAGTTTAGTGTAATTCCCCAGTTTAAGACACCCTTTTTGTAGGGGGGGGTCTTACCCTTCTGTAGGGGATGCTGTCAGTCAGTGTATTCGAAGCCCTGTCGTCAGGGTTGACTGTGTGTAAATTGATCAAAAATACTTAAGAAGTCGTTTGAAAGTGTAGGTGGTGGGTGGACACACTTTTCCCATCTTACCCAGGCCTAGTAGCGTCTCTGTCGAACCGTACTAAGGCCTTCTTTGTGCGATTAGAGTGTGGAATTCATTCATCCGCTGTGTTCTGGTATTTGGACCGGACACCGCCCCCCCAAAAAAAAACAAACATAAAAAACAAACGAAAGCAAACAAAAAGTAAAGCTTAATCTTGGGGACCCTCTTACCTTACCCATAGCTAGGCGGGGAGATAAGAGGTACCACAATTGCTCTTTTGCAAGCATACCTTTGGCATTAGATTAACCTCGAGGGTTGATATGCAATTAAAAAAGACCTTTAAGAAACTAATTATCTTGGTTGTTCTTGTCCATATACACGGGTAAATGAGATCAAATATTCCTGTCAAATACAAATAACTTGAAGACAGGTCTATTTGATCAATAAATGGAACCCTAATGGGTGCCGCCATTCCTGGTCAGAGTGGACCTGGAAGTAATGAAAATGAAGGGGTACTCCACACTCCCCCAGAACTTCAGAACTGAGCCTCATCATCTGATACAGTTCAGGACACCCTTTCTTTTTCAGCGTATACCAAGTCCTGCAGGAAGTATTCGTGGTGTACTGGTTACCCTTGTAAGAAATCGACATGGCAACACAAGTTCAAATCCTCGACGAAACTGTTCATATTTTCACGCAGCACTAAATCCCCTGGGAAAAGTATGAATCCAGTTATCATTCTTCCAGCAATGAGTAAATAGTAGGGCAGGCTGAGCTCTTTAACCTTGGTATGGTGACCGGTCTAGAAGGAAAATTCTGAATTAAAACCTGTTAAACTCCACTTAAAAATTGACTTCGTGTTGCATCCTGCTCGTCCAAAGAAGCATATATATATATATATATATATATATATATATATATATATATATATATATATATATATATATATAACGCCCCGCCGGCAGATAGACTACACCAGTGGGTAAATAGTTTAAGTTAGATGTTGAATTAAAAAAATGGCGATAACTGTTTATCAAACTCGTGTGGTAAGAATATATATTTTTGAGCATTTTTTAATAAGTGCCTCGCGATTGCTTATCCATAAGTCGGAAGTAAACTATTTGCTATTTCTTCCTCAATGTTCTGAAGGTGGCATTCCACATGATACATTAGAAGATTTAAAAGAAGAAAAAATAACTAAACTAAAAGGCCTTTTCCAGTCACAGTGATCAATATTCGAATCTATAACATCTGATTTTTATAAACAAACTCTCGTTATTAAATCTAACTGTTTTTTAAAGATAGTGTCCTTCTCAGCTACCTTCTATACTGCGACTATTCTATCAACGACTTGCGTGTTTTAACTATTGTTACTGCTAGTGTAAGGGCGGCTGCTGCTAGTAGTAGTCGTTGTTGTTTGTTGATGAGGTCGTCAATACTTGTGCTGCTGCTGCTCGTATGTAACCACAGAAACAAGAGACATCAGAAGCAGCTGCCTTGAAGCATTTTCCATGAGGTAGGCAGAACATGGCGACGGAGGTGGAGCAACCTTCGACAAGCAGCGGTCACAGAGTTGGCCGGGATGTGGACATGGATAGTGATACCTTATTGTCCAGAACTGAACGAAGGCCATTGACCCTTTCCCGACGACGGATCCTTTACCAAGGTACAGTAAGTCGCCTTGAAATCTTGTCTAGTTCTTTTCTTTTCGACCCTTGTTATTTACTTTCTTGGAGCCCTCTTAGTTATTCTTTCTTTCTTTCTTTCTTTCTTTCTTTCTTTCTTTTATACAATATGTTTCAAGACTTTCTTTCTTTCTTATATACTGTGTTTTGAGACTTTTTCTTTCTTTCTTACTTATATAATGTGTTTCAAGACTTTCTTTCTTTCTTTCTTTCTTTCTTGTATCCTATAAGTTTGAAGCTACAAATAATGACTCTTTCTTTTTTTCTTTCTTTCTTTCTTTCTTTCTTTCTTTTTTCTTTCTTTCTTTCTTTTTTCTTTCTTTCTTTCTTTGACATACCCAAAGTATTCAAAGCCGAAAATCCTTAAGCTCATGTACTACTACAATCACACACAGTCGTGGCTCTCATATAGTTACGTACGTACCCACCAGTACAAAAGGTTAGAGTTCGAGTATAGTTAAAGGTCAGAACTTCATAATACAGTCTTTCTAAACGAGAACATTGACGCTATACAGTCTTTCTTTTTATTCCTCAATCACATCTTGCACCATCTTTAGCTAAGCTTGAACATCGGCACACTTTTAAATCCAAACCATGTGGGTTCTGGTAACAAATTGGACGTGTATCTCGACATTAAAGTTGAGTCAAGATTTTACAACTCGACAAATATACTGACAGCAAGACAAGTCAATATTTGCTACTACTCATCGTTTACAAAGTTGACATTCCAGCTAACATGACAATCTATAAAGAATAACGTTGTTACCAAATGAGCCGTGACACCTACTTTAGTGAAGGAGGGCATTTTTGTCATTTTTTAAAAGCATTTTTTCTCGCATATAGATAACCAGAGTGATCGACTTAATTGTCAACACACACACACACACACACACACACACACACACACATATATATATATATATATATATATATATATATATCTCAGCTTAAAATTCTATTGACGATCGAAGAAGTCTTGAAATTCCATTTACAAGGAACTGGAGTTCGTTCATATTACGAGCTGTGAGTAACTTACTAAGCTTAGTTTAGCTCTGACACAAGGGCCAGAAGTGTAAAACACTCAGTGAGGATCGAACTCACTAACAATGGTTTGATTATCTAGCTTGCCAAATATTACACCACGTGAGGGAGAGTAAGCAACTTAAGGACTATGGAAACTTTTTTCCCCAACTAAAACATGACAACTGGACGCCTTGCGTGATATAATGATAAAAGAGTTAACCTTGCAGACGATTGTTAGTGAGTCCGATTCTTGTTGTGGGTCCCAGATTTCTAATCTTGTGCCTAACTAATCTCAGCTGAATCAGTGAGTGACTGCTCTAATTCTATAAATACACGCGCGCACGCGTTTTTGTTGTGGATTTACGTTCGCACACCCACAACTACATTATGTCGGACTTCTCTAAGAAAAAAAAAAGTATGACTTGATGTTACTGAGAAAAAAAAGTTTCACACACTAATCTAATAAAAATAGATATTAACGAAATTCTTGTTTCCACTCGCGACGAATATAGCTGACTTTGAATTAAAAATTACCAAATTATGAATATCGCATATGCTCGTGAATATGTTGAAATTCAGAGACCTATTTTTTAGGCAAAAAATACACGCGTTATAATTTTGTAAGTTTTGAAATCAGACGTAATAGGAAGATCTTACATCAACCCTTGCCTTCAAAAATGAACTTAGACATAAATTAATGATTTTATGAATATAATTCAAAGGTCGACCAATACACGAGATCGACTTTTACACGACTATAAATGTTGCAATGTTAGAACTTTTTCTTTGTTTGGCGCGAAGTATAATTTTTTTTATTAATTCAGTTAAGAAAATATATATATATATATATATATATATATATATAAGTATAAAGACATTTAAAAATGAAAAAAAAAAAAAAATCCCGAATCCTAATATATAACTGCTATATATTATATCTTGTTAAAATAAATCGAAAATAAAAATAAATTCTTTGAAGGTTACTGTCTACTAAGAGAAAGAGGGAGACTACAGTAGTGGAAACCTTTTGAATAAGATGAGGACAATAGTCTGACTCGTCTAAATATGTTCATAGAAAGACAGAACATTTTTTCATCAAATTGACCCCTGTCAAGGTTGACAATGGGGCAATAGCATTCTTGTTACTGCTAACAGAGCAATAAAGTTATTTATGGGGAGTGGTTTGCCTCAAATCTCTCTTCCTTCTTTTCCCGTCAACCATCATGACATGCCAGTTTTGTCAATATATTTGAAAGAGCACAGGGAGAATTGGATTTATGCCTTCGCCAAAGAGAACGAATGCGAAGTTAACATAACGAGTCTCTGTTGGGATTCGAACTCGGTTTTGAACGAACATGACTGAAACGCCGCCCAGAAACTCCAACATTTATATTCTGGCTCCCGTCAAGGTTGACAATGGATGTTACGGCATTTTACTTTTACTCCTTCCCGGCAGTGGTGTTGGTGAGGAGGAGGTAATAGGATATTAACGCGACTGGAATCTCCAGAACGAGGCTCATCTAAATTTTGCCGCGTCCTGTTCGAAGAGAGAAATTCAGCTGTGTGAGATGAACAGATACTTCGTTTTAATGTTCACCCGGCAAAAGTTGGCCATCTGTGTCAACGTGGATCTCTTTGCGTGTGTCTCTATGCGTATGTGTCAATGCGCGTCTGTTGTTATATACATATAGATACTTGTATGTAAAGGGAGACCTCTACATCTGCGTGAGTGTGTATGTGTGTGTGTGTACCTGTGTCTTGTACGTGTGGGTATTGGCGCCTATTTGTGTTATCTACTTAGTAGGGCTAGGTCTGACGCAAGGACACTATCGTGAGCCACCTAATGAGTGTGTTTCTCTATGCGTTTGTTGCTGTACTCATATTTACTAGTGTGTAACGGGAGTCTTCTATGTTACATCTGCGTGAGTGTATGTGCATCTATCTTTTGTATATGCACATATATGCGCTTGCCTGTGTACTTTTTTTATATTAAGGGTGGCTCGGTCAAGCAAAAGGTCATAGTAGTGAGCCATGCAATGAGGATCGATCTCAGTAAACTAACGAAGTAGTCTACCAGACATGCTTATTAAATGGCGGTTTTATTAAAGACTACGGAAATGTCAAACTTTTTATTCAAATAGCAACCATTGCAGTATTTTCATCGCAATACGTGTGACGGTCCTTAAAATAATGCTCGAACCTGTGTCAATCAGTCAGTCCCCCGAAAGCTGGCCGATAAATATTACTCGCAGTTTAATTCCCACAGTTCTCTCTATATAAAATACTCCTTGTCAAAACTGTTCATATAATGGTCAACGATTTCGGCTAACAAACGTTTGACAGAGTTCGATTCTTACTGCCACCTCCATACTTCTATCCTTGTGTCAAATTTAGGTAAGCTTAGTAAATGATTAATTTCAACGGTATGTCAAATTGTTTAGGGTTATTTTATGCCTATAGGTTAGGGAACTGCATTCATTGTACATTCATTTTTACGCTTTTTGTGTATTGATTTCTTCATACATAACTTTTTCTTTTTTTTTGTCACACGGTCTAATCGAATACGAATATTTTTTAAACAGATATACTTGACTAAAAGATATAACCCAAATAGATACTGCCACACGAGGGCAGAGTGGACTTGGAAGTAATTGCATTGAAGGAGTACTCCACACTCTTCAGATCTTCAGAACTGGAGCCTCACCATTTGATGCAGTTTAGTGTCATACGTGCGGAAATGATTAGCAAACGAATCTTGTGGACCAATGCTAGTGGAGTGAGTTCCATTATTACAGAGGGAGCCAATATTTGGGTCCTGAGCCGGACTAAGATAAACTTAGTATAAATCGACTTTAGACACCTACTTTAAAGCAATTTCTGAGCGGATTATTCATTTGTAAGAGAATTTGAGTTTCATAAGGCATCTCACAACAATGGCCATGTACCAGACTAAGTTCAGCTTTGGATATATATATATATATATATATATATACATATAATGACTCTCCATGGCTTCTTAGGTTTATGAGAGTAATCTTTGACATTTAAAATTACATTAATGAATTGATTAGTTCTCTCCGTCTCAAATACTCACAATATAAGGTCCTGGTCTAATCTGAAGTTACCTTCGACTCATACCTCAATAAAAACTCGGATCTCAACTAGGAATCATTGACATATATATGTGTGTGTGTCACAATCTTTGCATGGAATAAGATGTATGCTTGCATAAGAAGTGGTTTCGTTGTTGGTGCGTTTCGCGATGTTAATAAAATTTTTAATGGCTTGTAATGTGGGTTGCATGATTGGTATTCTTAATTTGGTTAATTTGTCATTGAGAGGTTTGTTATATGTGAAACGCACAAACAACGCGACCACTTCTCACTCGGCCATATATTCTATTCCATGCAAAGTTTGTAACAAATATTACATCGGTGAAACCCAACGCAATCTTGAAAAAAGAATCTAATAACATAGAAGATCAATTAAATTAAATGCCTTTTTCTACCACATGTTCTCCCTCTAATTAAACCTATATATATATGTGTGTGTATTCTACCACATGTTCCCCATCTAATTAAACCTATATATATATATATATGTGTATGTGTGTGTGTGTGTCTCATCAACCGAAAAAGACATCGACACGCGACTAACAAAGGCATGGACAGCTACCGATAGGCTATCGGTCATATGGAAGTCAGACCTGACCGATAAAATGAAACGCAGTTTCTTCCAAGCAGCGGTCGTTCGATACTGCTATATGGGTGCCCTACATAGACGCTGACTAAACGGATGGAGAAAAAGCTTGACGGCAACTACACAAGAGTGCTTCGAGCAATTTTGAACAAGTCATGGAGACAACACCCCACAAAGCAGCAGCTTTACGGCCACCTACACCCCATCACGAAAACTATCAAAGTCAGACGAAGCAGACATGTAGGACACTGTTGGAGAAGCAGAGATAAGCTCATAAATGATGTACTCCAATGGACCTCCATACATGGCCGAACAAAAGCAGGGCGACCAGCTCGAACCTACATACAGCAGCTCCGTGAGGATACAGGATATAGCCCTGAGGACCTGCCAGAAGCGATGAACGCTTGGGATGAGCGGCGAGAGTACGTCAAGGATATTGGTGCTGGTGGCACGACAAGATGATGATATATATATATATATATATACATATACGTTGTGTGTTCAAACGTATCAAGAGAGAAGCTGTATTTACTTTGACAGAAATGAACAATGAATGAAATAATATTGGTCTTTCGAATTCAACAGACTTATTTCACTGAGTTTTTAAATTGTCAAAGCATCTCCGAAGTTCATATTTTGATATAGAGTAAAGCTGTGTCATTTTATTTCTTTTATTATCTTTCACGTTCTTAAATCTTACTGATGAGATGAATTTCCTCTTAAGGAAACAAGAAATGGGTTATTTAACGCAGAAATTTGATTCATTTGTTTGATTATAATTAAAACTATTTATATTTATTCACTGCAGACTTTTTGTCCTCATCTTGGTAGTTTTTTTGGTAGGTGATTTTACCGCGACCTCGGATAGGAATGATGAGTCTTGTAACCGTATCCCCAGTAATTACTGCTTCCATAGTTGGCGCAGCGGATAGAGGCGTTGAGTCTCTACGGTTCCAGGTGAGCATTGTCAGAAGATAGCGGTTTCAAATCCTACCCAAGCCGGCCAGAGGTTTACTTGGTCAAAAAACGTGGTGCGATAGACAACAACTATGGAAGGCAGTAATTACTGGGGATACGGTTACAAGACTCATCATTCCTATCCGAGGTCGCGGTAAAATCACCTGAAGAAGGCCAGAGGTGAGATTTGGCCGAAACGTAGTGAAAGAAGAAACAACACACAAAAAACAAACAAACTACCAAGACGAGGACAAAAAGTCCGCAATAAATAAATAAAAATTAATTCTCAGATTAAGAGGCCTCATCTCAAAATGATTCCAATTAAAGACAATTACTAAAACTATTTATATCTTCAATGTTCCATTGCAATCATTTTTTAGTCGCACTTTTTTTATTCGTCAATAATAACCATTTCTTTGCACACAGTTATATGGGTATTTTCTGTGCAGTATAATGGCTAAAACACTGGACTGGGACATTATAACATATAAGTTCGAAATCCAGTCACGCTATTACACTCACTTTTTGACTAATGGCCTTGGGAAAGATATGAACTTCCTTTCAGCTCTGAGTTGAACAATAACACTACTGTTCTTCTACAAGAATGGCTTTGTCATTAAATTACTCACTAAGGTTGATATGCCATCAAACAAAGAAACCAAACCGAATAAATATATGGTTTCAAGTAACTATTTCTATTTAACAATAATAATAATAATAATAATAATAAAGATATTAATCAACAGAAAAGCAAGTGAAGGTTATGTGGTGATAGTGACGAAACCATTAATGACATAACTGAAAGTAGCAAACTAGCACAAAGGGAATATAGGACTAGGCACGACTGAGTGGGAAGGTGATCCACTGGGAATTGTGCAAGAAATTTAAATTTGACCATCTTACCAAATAATACATACATAAATTAGAATCTGTCCCGGAGAATGAGACGTAAAAAATTCTCAGGGATTTTGTGATACAAACAGATCACCTAATCCTGGCTAGAAGACCAGACCTAGAGATAATTAGCAAAAAAAAAAAAACAAAAAAAAACAAAAACAAAAAAAAAACGTTGAGAACCTTCCGAATACTGAACTTTGCAGAGTGAAAATCAAAGAAAACGAAAAGAGAGACGAGTACTTGGACCTTGCCAGAGAACTAAAAAGCTATGGAATATGAGGGTGACAGTGATACCAATTGTTATTGGCACGCTCGGAACGGTCCCCAAAGACTTGGAAAGAGGAATGAAAGAGTTGGAAATCGAAGGACGAATCGAGACCATCCACACTACAGCATTATTAAGATCGCCTCGGATACAGAGAAGAAACCTGGAGACCTGAGGAGACTTGCTGTCACTCAGACTCTCGTAAAATACCATCAGCCAGCGCTGGTGTGAAAAATTCGCGAGAAATACGATAATAATATACTTGCACACAGTTATATGGTTTCAAGCATTCCTATGAAGTATTAATAATTTTCAAATAAATCTTGTTGATGTTTGTTGCTTAATAGCATATCAACCCTTGGTTATCTAATGCCAAATATATATATATATATATATATATATATATATATATATATATATATATATATATATTTGATTTGTAGACGAATAGTTTGTCACTAGATATTTTTGTTTTTAAACGAACAGTAAGAACGCGAAACAAAGGTTAGACAAATTTTGCTTCACAGGGTTAAGCTTAGTAGATGGTTTTGTTTCATACATTTATCTAATATTTTTCTAATATATATATCTGTTTGACTGAGGTTTGCAATTTTGTTGTCAGCTTCAATATCCATCCTGTCTACTCTATGGGATATATCTAGGGTTTTGTTAATCCTTACGAATTGGATTGTTTGTATGGTCTTGATAAAATCATTTTTTGATTTTATCCTTGATGTTAAGAAGACTGAGATAATGAGGGATTTGATATTTTCAGCTGTTTTTATTCAGTCGTTGGTTGAGTATAATTTATTTTGGATTGGTGGGAAGGTTCGAGTTTGGCTGGAGTAATTAGAATGTGCTTTGGTTTTCCATTGTTTGTTTTTGAATTTGTGATACAGGTTTTTTCAGATTTATGAACTGCGAGATCGTAGTAAACGAGTTCGAACTCAAGTCGGGCGATTACGGTCACTTTTGGACAAATACCCCTGGGAAATGTATGGACCCCTTATTCCCCCAGCTCTGGGTTAGATAGTATCACTACTGTTTTTCTCCAGTTTCTAGCAAGGTTTTACGGCATATCAACCCTTGTAGGTTATTTAATGCCAAATTCTGTTAATTCATAGATCATGACTCTTCTTCTCCAGGGATGGCTTTGTCATCAATTAACCCATGAAGCTTGATAGGCTTTTAAACAATGAAATTAAACTAAACCATTTTGTTTGCAAAACATTCAGACTTACTCGACCATATGACGTATAGACGTTTAGACAGTAGTCTAGATATTGACAGATGATCACCTTATTATATAAGTTGCTCAGCTGGGTAAATGTCTTCATTTAAATTCAAATTTAATTTTTTAAAGAATTAAAAGCTTCAGTCTCTTTTTTATCACTTCTCCACCCACAGAGCTTGCGAGCAAGTTGCACACACACACACACACACACACACAAAGAGAGAGAGAGAGAGAGAGAGAGAGAGAGAGAGAGAGAGAGAGAGAGAGAGAGCAAACACGACCAAGACACCTGCATAAAGAACCCTCACACATGAAATACACACATACGACTTACTGCAAACACATACAAATAGTACTCACTGAACATGCAGTGATATACACATAAATGACACGTGTACACATTCACACACAAACATGGCACACACGCACACACATGACATAACTACATGTCTTACTCACACGCATACACATGGCCTACATACATGGCGCACACACGTGACCCATCGTCTCACACACACAAACACATGATACCAACATACATAGTACCAACACACACACACACTTACACATGTGCATAAATACCCGGTACACACACACATACTCAACCAAAGCATAATGTAAATGCACAGACGCAGTGTGTCATGTGCGGTTTATTGGGTTGGGTTTTATGGCATATCAACTCTTGCTGGTTATTTCATGCCAAATCGTGTGTATACATATATATTAGATATATAGGATTTGTAAACATTTTGTAGATAACCTTTTTAACGAACCAGAGCTCGTTAAACATCAGTCATTTGTTTGCACACAGTTTGTAGGTAATTCCATTTTTAAACGAGTTTGTTTGCATACTAGTATTGTTATTGTTTCTAAACAGTTAAATGGTTTCAGTTATTGCTATCTAACACTTATAATTCAATTTAATATTAATCATTTGTTTGCACGCAGTGAAGTGGTTACAAGTATTGCTATTTAACACTAGATAACACTAGTTATTCTATTCAACACTATACATTCATTTGAGCGCAGTCAAATAGATCCAAGTATTACTATGTTGACCAATATTCAAATTCAGGCCCACAGATAAAGAGTTTCAAGTATTGCTATGTATCACTAAAAATTCGATATAACATCAGCCATTTGTTTATAAACCGTTCAATTATCCGTTCTATTTCTAACAATTCAACTTAGCATAGTCATTTTTTTTGCCCACAGTTAAATGTCATATGGTTCTATCTGACCCTTAGATAGGACCCTTTCAAGTGCTACCACTCTGGGTCAGAGTGAACTTAGGAGCAATGGCAATGAAGGGGTACTCTATATTCTGGAGGTACGACTAGAGCCTCATCATTAGATCGTCTAGTGTTATATCGAGGACACTTGTTGGGTGGGGGGCGGTCTTACCTCTCTGTAGAGAAGCAGACGGTGTATTCTTCTGCTCCAGCCGACTGTGTCATGTGTATTACATACATACATTCATACATACATTTATAACCATGACACACGCAAACACATACATATATATACATACACACATACACACAGAATATACATACTCGTGACACCGCACATATATACATGAATAAACTCACACATTCTCCAACGTACACAATTGTACACACAGATCCATAAACACATACGAATATAGCACACACATACATATACACATGCTGACACACAGAGCATATGAATACATAATATATAGTCATGTGCTATAGTATACTTGAAATGCATTTATTTCGCTTGTGGGTGGGGGTGGGTGTCTGGTCTGAGTCTTGAATATAATTCTTTTCTTTTTTTCTTGAATTCACCATGGTCTGGTAAAATCCATGATAGTTGATTAATGAAGACGCGCGTTCGTGCACGCATACTCTAAGAGACAGTTGCACCCCTGGTCATCTACTCAGAGAGGCAGAGACTGAGAAACGGAAAAAAAAAGAGAGAGACAGACAGACAGACAGACGGACAGACTGACAGACAGAAATAGAGATATACAGAGAGAAGACCGACTGACAAACAGACTGACAGTGACAGACAAACCGAAAGAGAAACAGGCAAAGACAGACAGACAGACAGATAGAAAGACAGAGAGAGACAGAGACAGAGAAATGGAAAGTGAGACAGTTCAAAAGAGAGGAAGATAGAGAGAAAACAACGACAAAGAAAAGATAGACTGACAAAGAGAGAGAGAGAGAGAGAGAGAGAGAGAGAGAGAAGGACAGAGAAAGACAGATACAGAGAAACGGAAAGAGAGACAGAAAAAGAGAAAAAGAGACAGACAGATACAGAGAAGACAGACAGAAACAGACAAACTGAGAGACAGAGACAGAGACAGACAGGGACACAGAAACAGAAACAGCGAGAGAGAGAGAGAGAGAGAGAGAGAGAGAGAGAGAGAGAGGGACAGACAGAAAGATAGACAGACAGAAACAGATAATAGGAAAGAGATACAGGTAAAGAGAGAGAGAGAGAGAGAGAGAGAGAGACAGAGAAAGAGACAGAGAGACAAAGAGACGGAGAGAAATAGAGATACCGAAAAAGAGAGAGAGAGAAAAAGAGACAGAAATATATTGAAAAGACAGACAGAAACAATCTGAAAGAAAGACAGATAGACAGATAGATAGATAGAGAGAGAGAGAGAGAGAAAGAGAGAGAGAGAGATGTTAAAAAAGAACAAGAAACTCGCTTAAATTTTCTAGTATCTCGTGAAATATTTAAGATATGAGTGATTGAAAATGACAAATCCTCATACGACCGAAAATGTCAAAAGTCTATTCTTCACATTAAAAGAGAGTCATGAAATATGCTAAACTCGCTCTCTCTCTCTCTCTCCTCTCTCTCTCTCTCTCTCTAGATTGAGAGAGAGAGAGAAAATGAAGGAGAAAGAGATAAAGCGATACGAACAGAGAGAGAGAGAGAGAGAGAGAGAGAGAGAGAGAGAGAGAGAGAGAGAGAAAATGTTGACTAAGTGGTCCGTAGCACCAAGAACAAAAATCTCAATATTTGAAGTGGCCTTAAGTGAGTCAATGTGTTAAGCTTAAAATATTTTACACTACGAATACCTGCTGGTCAATAAATGTCGTTTGATAGATATGTTCCTAATAGTATTCCGCGTGTACTATGTATATATATATATATATATATATATATATATATATATATATATATAGATAGATAGATAGATAGATAGATAGATAGAATATATATATATATATATATATATATATATATATATACTCATTCTAATTCTAAATAAAATATTTGAATACCTTTCTATCGACATATTTTTGAAAGTGAATATATATATATATATATATATATATATATATATATATATATATATATATTCAAATATTTTATTTAGAATTAGATGAGTATATATATATATATATATTATATATATAATTTTATATTCTATCTTTCTATCTATCTATCTATCTACCAATTTTTGAAATTACATTTACTTAAATATACATACATACATACATACAATGTTAGATTATCTATCTATCTATCTATCTATCTATCTAATTTTTATGTCTCTTTGTTTGTCCGTATATCTCTGTCTTCGTCAGTGTTTGTCTTTCACAATATATGAATCTACATATATATGATTCTAAATTATATATACACTTAAACTGTATATATATATATATATATATATATATATATATATATATATATATATATAAAATCTCTCTCTCTCTCTATATATATATACACCCACCCACAGCCACACGCATATATATATATATATATATATATATATATATATATATATATATATATATATTAATGATGTCGAAAAAATAGCTGATTTCTAAAAATAGAAAAATTCTAACCTTTATGTACTGCACACACGGATTTCTTCGTTTTAAAGTTATTTTTGGAAAGTGTATCACGTAGGAGGAAGTGCCAATATTGGCACCCTAGAAATAAGAAGCCATCTTACTACTCTGAGGAGTTCTCACAGACTTCTAAAAAAACCAAAACAAAGAAAAACAACAAAAAGAAAAACTTAGCTGAGTTACAACACAAGCGATTTGAATAAATTGGAAGACTGTATTACGCCAATCTTCCAGCTGCCTGCAAAGCCGAAAGTTGTCTACACCCTGTCTTTTACTAGAACACCAGACCTCTGGAATTGGTTAGGGAAAATTCACACAGCTGTTTTTAGCCACGAGTCTGCTACCATTCATTAGTACCGTAGGAAAGATGTTTGTATCAGCGACTCATTTTTTTTATTATATATTTTCGTCATCTGAGTAAAGAAAGAAACTTTTTTTTATTTCGGGTATTTTTTTCGGTTACTTTCTCAGCCGATACGGATTATTTGCATATTTGTATTCAAGGAATTCAAATCAATAGCCATTAATAACAATACTGATTACTCACGAAATTCAACCCTGTTCGAATTTCAACGATCCAAATAATGAAACTCCCACTGCTCTTCTCATGCTCCTCCTACTTTTACCCCATCGCTTTTGCTACCACTACTACTACTACAATAATGTATTTGCGGGTGTGTTCCCGCGGTTAAAGGATAGGGTAAGGTGAATTCCGTATAGCTTTGTTAATCCTCAATAACATTACATGAAGGGCACTGTGCTCTGTGTGATGGTTAACCAGCGAGCAAAGCCTTGTGCGTGAGTTCGATTCTCTTATGATTCTGGCCTTGTGCCGAACTAAGCTAAGTCAAGTAAAAGGGTGCCTCACGTGGTTTAATGGTCAGTGAGCTAGTCTCGCGAGCTATTGATAGTGAGACTGATTCTCTTTGAGTTCCCAATACTTCTGACCTTGTGCCAAATATTGCTGTGTTTAATGAATGACCACTTTAGCATAAGATATATTTGCGGGTAAACACCGTGGTTAAAGGCTGAGTTAAGGTGAATTCCATATGGCGTTGTTAAACCATAGTAACATTACATAAAGGGCGCTTCGTTCAGTGAAAGGGTTAACGAACTAGCAAAGCATTGTTAATGAGTTCGATTCCTTTATATTTCTGATCTTGTGCTAAACTATGATAAAGTTAGTAAATGAATGCTTCACTTGGTTTATTCATTTGACTTTGTACCAAGGTAAGCTTAGTAAATGACCATAGAATGTAACATATGGTTAGTTTGTAATGATGTATTGGTATGTTTAGTTGAGTTTCTTTGTTTAATGGTATATCATACTTCGTAGGTTAATCAATGCCGAAGTCATCCTTGTAGAATAGTGGTGAAACTAAAGTAAAGTAAAAGTAAATTTGGCGGCCGAAGTCGAGGATGACCCGAAGGCTTCCTTTTCGATAGCTACCACAACAAGGTGTAGGGGAGGGCGCTACTCCTTTCCTTGGACTGCTCCACTCTACTATTGATCCGTACCTTATCATATTTACCAACCCCTCCGCTCGGGCAGGATATGACACAAGGTCAATTTTTCAAGCGGAGTTTTAATAGGTTTGAATTCAGAGTTTTCCTTCTCCTAGACTAATTGCCTCACCAAGGGTTAAGAACCTAGTCTGCCCTACGATTTACCGATGGAGGGAGAATAATTGGATTCATACCTTTCCCAAGGGTATTAGAGCTATGTGAAATGCAATCAGTTTCGTTCAGGATTTGAACTCGTGTCACCATTTCCCGCGACGATAACCATTACACCACGGGCACCTCCACATGATCCGTACCTTATAATGCTGAGTGTTAAGCAAGGCGGCATCAAATACCATTTTTGAGTCTTTGGTATGACTAGACCTGGGATTGAACCCAGGTCTCTCCGGCCATTGGTGAACACTCTAACCATCATGCCAATGTCCGGTACTATTTAACCCATATTTGGAGGTATAAGGGGGTACCTTTCTTAATGATATTTAATCCGAAAATGAACGTAATAGCGCTACTGGAGAACGTACTCGCTTACTACAATGTCAGAGTCTAGCATGTTAGTCCCTAAGCCATTTGTACTCCTTCCGTATTGGTCTCTGTTTATACTTGCTAAAGTATTCCTATATTATAATGATCTGATTAGTAATGACAGGCATTTTTCTTAGAAAAGAGAAAAACAAAAGCTTCTCATCAGATTCAATATTTGATGGTCTAACAGTCCGGCTGAAGATGTTTGGTTTGGTTTTATTAAGTTTTATGGCACATCATATGGTAGGTTATTTAATGCCAAATCCATTTTTATACATATAAACAGTTCTATTTCAAACAATTCAGTTTGGTACACAGTTTAAATGTCAAAAATAGTTCTATTTTAAGCAATTCAGTTCAGCATAAGTACACAGTTTAGTTCTATTTAACCCAGAGATAAGACCCAATCAGGTGCTGTCACTCCGGGTCAGAGTGGACTTGGCCATGAAGGGGTACTCCGCATTCGCCAAAGCTACAGCATAACTGGAACCTCACCATCAGATTGCTAAGTGTCATGTCTAGGACACTCGTTGGGGGAGTCTTACTCCTCTGCAGAGATGTAGTCGGTGTATTCTGCAGCCGACTGGCCAGGCTAAAAATGTGAAAGGTTTAACTGCCTAATATAGAAGGTTTTCTTTACACTTGTGTAGGACTATCTCCATTTTTTGTATGGACTAATTACAGAAGAATAAGCCACCAGGGTTCCACAGATTCTCCAAACAACATTTCTCAAGTTTTGGGTTCATTTTTTTTTCTTTCTCCTAGCCAGGTTGTCTTACCAAGGTTAAAGAGCCCAGTTTACACCTTTATTTACTCATATATCAGTTGCTAAAGAAAGAAGAGAAGGCTTCATGACTTTTTCAAGGGCATTAGCACGAAGTGAACCGCAAAGCAGCCTAAGCAATAGCCATTTGTTTGCACACTGTTATATGATTTCAAGTAACTAAAAATAATCCTGTGTTAACTATCAAAGCTTCAAGTAACTATTCTTAATACAAATAATTTACAGTTATATGATATCAAGTATTCCTATCTAATATAAATAATTTTCAGATTCATTTGACTCAGTGATAATTTTGGTTTAGTTTCTCTGTTTTTATGGCATACCAACTTTTGTGGGTTATTCAATGCCAAAGTAATCCCTGTGAAGGAATAGTAGTGGTACTATTTAACCCATATCTGGGGGGATACGTGGGTTCTTATCTTTCTCAGTGGTATTAGTTCGAAAGTGAACAAAATAGCATAACTGTATTTCAAACTCGCTGACTACGATGTCGCAGTCCAGTACGTTAGCTACTACACCACGGGGACTCTCCTCCTAATAGATAAAGCTCTGATATTCTGTTATTCCAAGTCTACTAAAGGCCATGCAGAGGGGCTGTTTTGGAAACTCCTGACAGCCCATTTCTATTGGCATACATAAAGCCCACCAGCTTGGCTTTCCTCTTATGTGCTTCCTCCAGATGCTCTTCCTTGGGTTCTGTTCATAATTATCTAATTGGTTACATCCGGGAAGAGGTCCACGATAAACAAGGATTGGTATTTCATATGCTTATATGAGTCTAGCACAAGGCTACAAATTTGAACCACTCTTTGGAGATGCAGTCCTTTCGTCAAATCTTGCAATACACTGACTGTATTCCCTGCTGAGAGGTAAGACCTCCATAACATACACTAAATAAAGTAGCGTTTAGGGTATGGCATAAAACTGCATTCCCAGTTGAGGCTCTAGTTATGAAGTTTTGAAGAGGATGAAGCACCTCATATGTTGCCATTATTCCCAGGTCCACTCTGACCAGATGTATTTGTAACTCTTTGGATTCAATCTGTGTCAAATAGACTTGTCTGAAAATTATTTGGATTAGATGAGAATGATTGATTACTAATATCAAATAGGAATAATTATTTGCAACCATATAACTGTATATAAATAAGTAGTGCTCGGGAGACCGGGGTTCAGTACCAAAGACTAAAAAAATGGTTCTTTATACCTCCTTTAGTACCGGACATTGGCCTAGCGGTTAGAGTGTTCGCCAATGGCCCGGGAGACCTGGGTTCAATCCCAGGTCGAGTCATACCAAAGACTCAAAAAATGGTACTTGATGCCTCCTTCCTTAACACTCAGCATTATAAGGTACGGATCAAGGGTAAAGTAGAACAATCCAGGGAAGGAGTAGCGCCCTCCCCTACACCTTGGTGTAGTAGCTATCGAAAAGGGAGCCTTCGGGTTACCCTCGACTATGGTCTCTAACTTTATACCTCCTTCCTTAAAACTCAGCATCAAGGGTAAATCTATCAAGGATAAAGTGGAGCAATCCAGGGAAAAAATTACACCTTGATGTAGTAGCTATTTAAAAGGGAGCCTTTGGGTCGCCCTCAACTACGGACGCCAACTTTACTTATTAGATAAAAATATTTGATAGCATATAACTGTACAAACGAATCGTTACAATAATTGGAACCCAGGTCACTGATTCCATTTCGAAGTGCAAATTGACCTCTTTATCATTGGAATAGAGACCAGTCTAGGAGAAAGAAAACTCTGTATTCAAACCAGCTATACTCTGCTTAAAAATTGACCTTGTATCACATTGTTGCATCGAGTTTAGATACAAGGCTCATTAAATAAGTTTCCAGACTTTTTTCGTGTGGGCACTTTTATTGATAGTATACACATGAAACTCTAGTCTCATTCGAAGTAATCTCCTCCGGCTGCAATGCACTTGTTGCATCGTTCCAACAACTTCTGGAAGGTCCGATGGAAGTCCTCTTGTGTGAGTGTGTCAATGACCTTCATCACAGCCTCTTTCATCTCCTCAATTGTCTCATTACGACAGCCTCTAAGGCTTTCCTTCAGCTTAGGGAATAACCAAAAGTCACAGGGAGCAAGGTCTGGACTATAGGGAGGGTGAGGAGCTGTCTTGATGCCCATCTTGATCAAATAGTCTGTGACAAGGATGGAGTTGTGGACTGGTGCATTGTCCTGGTGGAAATGCCACTGACCCGATTTGAAGAGTGCAGGCCTCTTCTGACGGAATCTCTTCCTGAACTCCCATAAAACCTCAACATTGTTGACTGTCTATCCAGTGGGAACCCAGTGCATGTCGATCATGCCAGTGCTGTCAAAAAAGGGATCCTCAAACGTTTGTGGTGGATTTGATTTGTTTGGCCTTCTTGGGTCTGGGAGAGCCAGCATGCTTCAACTTCCAGGTCCAATTTGACCCGGAGTAGTAGTATCTGTTAGGGTCCCATTTATGGGTTAAATAGAACTATCTAATTATTACTATACTTGAAACGAATTAACTGTATGCAAACAAATGATTGTTAAACTGAACTATTAATATTACATAACAATGTTTTAAACCATTTATCAGGGTGCAAACGAATGAATGATGCTGAATAGAATTATTTGTATTAAATTGGAATACTTGAAACTATTTAACTGTGTGGGTTTCATTATTTTTAAACGTGGCAGAGTTCATTTGCTGGCACAAACTATTCGTTTAGAAATCATATATATATATATATATATATATATATATATATATATATATATGAATGTATGAACAGAATTTGGCATTAAATAATCTACAAAAGTTGAGGTGCCAAAAAAAACCCACCAACCAACTTTGTTAGGTCTATGAAATGTGATGATTTTAAATAGATTATATTTGCTACTTGAGTAATTAGCTAAAATGTATTTCCGGGTATGGACAAGGCACTAGTATTTCCTTCCAAAATCAGTGATACCTTTTTGTACACCCTGGAAACCCTGAATGACAGATTGGCAGGGTGGTAGTAGTAGTCGTGGTTAGGATATTTAAAACAACACACACACACACACAGAGAAAAGGTCTGAAAAATAAATTGATTTTTTTTTGCGGGTAAGGAGAGATAGGACAGACGTAAATATTTTTCGGATTAGATTCCTTCCTGTTTCGGAGCATCACATGTGTTTACTTTCCTCATTTAAACAGATGTTGGTGCATCTTTGGGTACACAGTTCCGGAACTTTTTCTGGGCTGTCAAATCAATCAAACGTATTTATTAAAGGCACAGAACCGAGTGTTAACTTGTCGGAAAGCAAGGATAAGAGGTGTTAGCATTGATATTCAATAATCTTGGCCTACTCTGGCACAAGGCAACAGAGAAGGACTGACAAGATGTAAGCACCTGTGAATAAAGAATTATTATTTCTTTAACCTAACCCTAACCATACCATGCAATTTCTACAGATATTACCCGTCTTGAACAAGTATTTTGCTTTCAAATGCACAGGTCTGTAAAAATGTAGAGAAATTTATAAAGTTATTTTCAGTGCTACGAGGTATATATATATATATCAAACCCATCAACCACAGGTAAAGTTAAAGAACCCAGTCTGCCCCAGTATTTACTTATAGCTGAGGCGAGAATAGATGGATTTTTGTCCTTCTCGAAAGCATTAACGCGCAGTGAAACGCAAACAACCTCGTCCAAGATTTGAACTCGGGTCGTCGATTCCATTTTCTACAAAGATAGTAGCTTGGCTGAGGGCCACGAAGAAAATTTGTTGGAAAATGTCAAAATAAAAGAGACGGAATTTATAAGGATATTATTACACTGATTCATTTAAAATCCCAACTCAAATGATAATTTTACTAATTGGGCCATTTTGGGTACTCGATCATCCACAAAGGAGAATACAGGTGTATGTGTTGGGGTGCGGACAACTTTGTCACCATACTCCCGTTCGCAAAAAAAAAAAATCAACCTTGTGTCGAATCTGACCTCGAGAAGCGTGGGTATATAAATAAAATCTCTCTGTCTCTCTGTCTCTCTCTCTCTCTCTTTCACGAATTGGCTTATCCCAGTCTGTTGGAGCCGTAGAATATCCCGACTGCAGATCTGCAAAGGGATAAGAACACCTTTCCAATGAGTATTCTGGATATGACACTAAACCATCTGATGGGGAGGCTCCAGCCCTGGAGCTCTGGGGAATATGGAGTATCTCTTCATTGCCATTACTCCCAGGTCCACTCTGACCTTGAATGGTAGTACCTGTTAGGGTCCCATCTATCAATCAAATAGAACTGTAATTCAAAACAAATACAAACAAATGACTGATGCGAAATTGAATTGTTAGTGTTAAATAGTTTCAAGCGATGCTTGAAACTATTTAACTGTGTGAAAATAAAACTATTGGTGTTAGATAGCAATACTCGAAACCATTTAAGTGTGTTCAAACAAGTGATTAATACTAAATAGAATTATTCATGTTAGATAGGAATACTTGGAACCATTCAACTGTGTGCAAACAAATAAACTCAAGCTCGTTTAAAAATATCTACTATTTTTTAAATCAAATATATATATTTATATATATATATATATATGTGTGTGTGTGTGTGTGTGTGCGTGTGTGTGAACAGGATTTAGCATTAAAAAACAAGGGTTAATATGCCATAAAACTTAATCAACCAGCCAACCTAATTGTCTCCTGTTTCTTTGTATAATGGTACATCAACCTTCGTGGGTCTTTTTAATGCCAAATCCATACTTGTAGAACAGCAATTATACTATTTAACCAAAAGCTTGGAGGACAAAGAGATTCGTACCATTCCCAAGGCTATTTCTATAAAAGTGAACGTAATAGTACGGCTAGAGTTCGAACTCGCTTATTTAGGATATAGTCTTGCTCCTTAGACAGTAGGCCACAAGACTCCCTTCTGTATGGTTTAAAGTAGCTATTCCAAATAATCACTTGTCTTCACAGTTAAATTGTTTCAAATACTTTTATCTTGCGCCACTAATGTGCAAGCAATTATATGGTTTAAAATAACTTATGGTAACCGTTAGATTTCAAGTCTTCCTAAAATTAATATTTCTATTTTATAAGAATCATTTGTTTACACACAGTTATATAGTTTCACTACAAATAATTTATATAGTTTCAATATTAATAATTTCCAAATAGATCTATTTGACCCATAGATGGGATCCTAACAAGTACTATCACTTCAGGTTAGACTGAGCCTGGAGCTGATGGCAAAGTAGGGGTACTCGATTTCCCAAGGTATCCAGAATCGACGGTGCGTTAACTGCAGTGCAATAACCATGGCGCCCCCTTTTTTAGGTAGGGGGTCTCACAGTCTGCATATTGTAAGCCCTGCCATAGTCCTTAGCTTGTTCACGGATTTCAATTCTAGCGAAACGTCTCATTAGTGAGTTTTGTGACGCTCACATGTACATAAAAAGAAGAAGAAATATAATTGACAGACAAATTAGGTTTGATTTGGTTTGGTTTTATGGCATATCAACCAATGTTGGTTATTTAATGCCAAATCCATTTTATATATATATATTAGATATATGATTCTAAACACATTTTGTAGATGACATTTTAAAACGTGCCTGAGCTCATTTTTTTTTTTTTGCACACAGTTAAATGGTTTCACTTATTTCTATTAAATATGAATAGTTCTTTTTACTATTAATCATTTGTTTGTACACATTTGAATATTTTCAAGTATTGCCATTTAACACTAACAGTTCAATTTAACGTCAGTCATTTGTTTACACACTGTTAAATGATGAAATTGTTCTCTTTCAAACAAATCAGTTTAGCAAGTGGACAAAGTGAAATGGTTCCAAGTATTGCAATGCATCACTTATCATTCAATTAAACATCAGTCATCTAAATGATTAACCAGTTCTATTCCAAGCAATTCAGTTTTGTAAAAGTCATTTGTTGGCTCTCAGTTTAAATGTAAAAGGTTTCTATTTGATCCATAGACAGAACCCTATCAGGAGCTTCCACTCCGGGATAGAGTTGACCTGAGAGCGATGGCAATGAATGGGTACTTTACATTCCCCAAAGCGCCAGCACCACAGGAGTCTCACAATCAGATTGCTTCGTGTCATATCAAGGACACTCGTCTGAGAAGTCTTACCCATCTGCACGATGCAGTCGGGGTATTTTACAGCCCTAGCCGACTAGGCCATCAATCATTTGTTTACACACAATCAAATGTAAAAACAGTTCTATTTCAAGCAATTCAGTTTAGCATAAGTACACAGTTTAAATGTCAAATGCAAATGTTTCAATGTCTAGTTCTGTTTAACCCATAGATAGGGCTCTATCAGGCGCTACCACTTCCGGCCAAGATATTACTGAAAGTCTTTCTCTCGCTGAAATATGTATGACAGTCGTCCGTCTATTTGTCCTCTCGACTTCTATCTACTATTACAGCACGGTACCTCTATTTATATTATCTGGAGGCCTGCCACTTCCATCCCCTGGCAATCAGTGTTAAATCTCCAGTGTCTCACTTTATTCCAATATGACAATGAGGGCCTATTTTATTTACTTCGTACTGAGCAGGCTCATCGATAACTTAATGCGGTGAATGAAGTATAAATGAAAAAACAAAATCATCAGATGAGGCATATCTCATCTGATGGTTCTATTTTTGTTGTAGTAAAAATACATACAACTGATAGTCATGGGACTGTCATGAGGAGGTGAGTAAATATTCATTTATCTTAAAGTTAGACGAACCAGACATGCAAGACACTGCTGAGGAAGTAAGGACGAACTCATAAGCTATCTACTCCAGTGGACTCCTTCACATGGACGAGCAAAGGTAGGACAATCAGCTATATACAACAGCTCTGTGCCAATACAGGATGTAGCATGTAGCCTAGGAGACCTCTCGGGAGCGATGAACGATGGAGACGGGTGGCAAGAGAAGTTCAGGGAGATCCGTGCTAGCAGCGCGACATGATATATATATATATATATATATATGAAAATATAAATGAAGGATAAAAAAACTCAATATAAGAATAGAACAGCAAGAAAACTGTTTATTCAAAATATTGCACTAAAAAATGACAGAGACTGCAATTATATTGTTATTTGTGTTTGAAGGAAAAATACGAATTTGTGACGTTTCCCTACCTAGGGAAACTGTACAAGAAGTCTGAAGTAGTTTTAAAATGACTACATGAAAACAAATACCTTTTATGCTATATACCCCTTGATTATCATTTCACAGTTTTAGTTTATTTTTATTTATATATCTTTATTTATACCTAGCCATTGGCCTAATGAGTAGAGTGTTTGCCAATGGTCCGGAAGACCGGGGTTCAATCCTAAGCCGAGTCATACCAAAGACTCAAAAATGGTACTTGATGCCGCCTTGCTTAACACTCAGCATTATAAGGTAAGGGTAAAGTGGAGCAACCGAGGGAATGAAGTAGCGCCCTCCCCTACACCTTGGTGTAGTAGCTATCGAAAAAGGAGCCTTTGGTTCACCCTCGATTAAGTTTTTTTTATCTTTATTCATTTCAATGTAGTTCTTTTTTTCAATTTTATTATCTGTCTGTTTTTAACGCTAAATTTATAAATTCTGTTATATGGTTTCAGTTTTTCGTTTAATGGTCTATCAACCTTCATGGTATACCAAATGCTAATGCAATCTTAGTAGAAGAACAGCAGTGATACTATTTAACCCATTCCTGGGGAATAAGAAAGTTCATATGGTTCCCAATGGCATTTGTCCGAACGTGAACATAATAGCGCGACTGGTGATCGAACTCACTTACTTCGAGGCCACGTCGGAGATTCCCAGATTTGTTCGATTTTTTTATGGCTTATCAACACTTGTGCCAAATCTTGTTTTATATATATGATTTGTAAGCAAATAGTTTGTAGGTGACTTTGTTTTCAAACAAGCCTGAGCTCATTTGTTTGCTCAAGTATTGCTATCTAATACTAATAATTCTGTTTATCATTAATCATTAGTTTGCACACCGTTAAATTGTTTCAAGTATTGCAATCTAAAACATTATTTTATCTGATATTAATCATTTCTTTGCTGACTGTTAAATGGTTTCAAGTATTGTTATTCAACAGTAGTAATTCTTTTGTCTAAATGTTTGAAAAGAAACTTTAATTTTTATTATTTAGAGTATACGGACTATTGCGATACTATTTAACCCATATCACGTGGTATATGAAAATCCGTGCTTTCAGCACGGCATGATGATGGTGGTGAGGCCATATATCTCCGCAGGAATAATATACGGCGTATTTCCCATAATATTTTACAAAAATTCTATTCTCATCAAAATCAAGGATAAATAAAAAGTAAAGATGGCGACTTTAGTCGAGGGTGACCCGAAGGCTCCCTTTTCAATAGCTACTACACCGAGGTGTAGGAGAAGGCGCTACTCCATTCCCTGGATTGCTCGACTTTACCCTTGATTATTACGTCATAATACTGAGTGTTAAGCAAGGAGGCATCAAGTACCATTTTTTGAGTCTTAGTATGACTCAACCTGAGATTGAACCTCGGTCTCCCGGACCATTAGTGAACACTCTACTCATTAGGCCAACGTCCTGGTTAAATCAAGGATACTTGGATTTTATTATTTCGAATGGAATATTATGCAATCAAAACGGTTATCATTAGGCATTATTATTACCCGATACTACAGAGAAATTTCATATGAAATAATGAGGAAAATGACTGAACTTCTTCAAAAAGAAAAGTCAACATTGAATGGGGTGAAAACATTAGGTTGTTCCCAGACCACAGTTCAAAGAATTTTTTTTTAAAGTTTAAAAGAAATGGAAAGTTTGGTTTGGCTGTCTTTTATGGCATATATAACCTTGTAGCTAATTTAATGCCAAATCCTCTTTTCACACACACACACACACACACACACACACACACACACACACACACACACATATGATTTGTATAAGAATGGTTTGTAGATAAGATTAATTTTTAAAAGTTCGAGCTCATTTGTTTGAACACAGTTAAATAGTTTCAAGTATTGATGTCCAACATTAATAATTTTATTTAATATTAATCATTTGTTTTCACACAATTAAATGAATTCAATTATTGCTGTCTAACACTAATAATTCCATTTGCAAATGGTTTCATGTATAGTAAATGATTAGTTTTATTTAACCCCTTGATGACACCCTACTAGATTCAACCACTCCGGTCAGAGTGGATTAAGCGTTAATGACAATTTTCCAAAGCTCTTGGACTTGAGATTCACCATCAGATGGTTTAGTGTCATATCAAGACACTCTTTGGAGGGTGATCTTACACATCTGCAGAGGTGCAGTCGGCGTATTCTACAGACCTAAAAAAGATTTTTCTCGGATCTGTGCAGAGTTTCTTTATTTCATGAATTGCAAAAAAAGAAAGAAATGTTTTTTTAAGAATGATGAGTCCATATGTTTTGCCAGGGGTCGAAATAGAATCCGGGATTAATTCTGACCCCAACACTTTTAGTGCAGTTTGACGGCGGAGGAGGTCGTGGTAGTTTTGGGTGACGCCCACTGGTACTAGATTTTGAGTAAATCTACACCTCCTTTTCGCTAAAAGGGGACAATAAGGATTATTTTCCGCTCCCTTTTTCCTACCCACTTCAGGAATCGGTAATTATCCCAACTTTAACCCTTTTAATAAAGCAGTTAAGTGCAATCTTGAATGACGGTCCCATGTGACTTGATTTTGAGAAAATCTACACTTCCTATCAAAAGGGAAAATATCAGAGACACGACGAGTGTGTGTCGGGGGGGGGGTTATATATGTGTGTGCGTGCGTGTGTGACAGACCAACAGACAGACAGAGACAGAGAGATTTGCTATTCAAAGTAAATTCGTCAATTATTTTGTTTTGAATTCTAAATATTTCGAATTTTAAAAATATTTTTCAGAGGATAGACAGCAGATTATTCAGCAGATATAAACCGATATAAACAGGTATTATAACTTCATTTTTGACGAGTACTATGCTATGTATAGAATTCAATTAATCCCTAGCTACGGGGTAAATAGATCGTACAAGGATAGATATAAAAAGTAAGTAAAGTTGGCAACCTTTAGTCGGGGGTGACCAGAAGGCTCCCTTTTCGATAGCTACTACATTGAGGTGTATGGGAGGGCGCTACACCTTTCCCTGGATTGCTCCACTTTAGCCTTGATACGTACCTTATATGGCTGAGTGTTAAGCAAGGAGGTATCAAGTACCATTTTTAAAGTCTTTGGTATGATGCGACCTGGGATTGAAC
>OY757926.1:37421410-37483548 GCA_963585895.1 Sepioteuthis lessoniana | reverse complement strand
GATTGAACCAAGGTCTCCCGGACACTCTACCCACAAGGCCAATGAACCGGTAAAGGATAGATATGGTATCAAATAACCCATGAAGGTTGATATGTCATTAAACAAAGAAACCGATATATACGTATATATATATATATATATATATATATATATATATATAAGTAAATAAGTGAAGTCGGCGACCGTAGTCGAAGGTGACCCGAAGACTCCATTTTCAATAGCTTCTACAGCAAGGGGATGGCGCAACTTTTTTCCCTGGATTGCTCCACTTTGCCCTTGATCTTTACCTTATAATGCTGAGTGTTAAGCAAGAAGGTATCAAATACCATTTTTTTTAGTCTTTGGTACGACACAACCTGGGATTGAACCCCGATCTCCTACAAGGCAATTATATATATATATATATATATATATATATATATATATATATATATATATATATATTGTCATCCACAGACAGACTGTTTCGTTCTATCAGAACTCTTCAGTGTGGCTAGACACGCAGGACGCTCGAAGCTGGGATCGAAACCCGTCCAACTTTACGTTAGACTAAGTTGCAGACCTCTCGGCCACCGTTGGCTATGGGAATTTTAAGGTATTTATTTAGCAACAGCAGCAGCAGCCGTTTGTTTACATTTTTTATACCTTATCGGCTACCAGAGTGCTCAATTATATATATATATATATATAATATATATATAATTATATATATATATATAATTGAGCACTCTGGTTGCCGATATATATATATATATATATATATATATATATATATATATATATATATATATATATATAGTGTTTCGGGTACGACACTAAACTTCCCCTGATGTAGAGTCTACAGTTCCAGACTTTAACGGAATATGGAGTACCTTTCATTGTCATTACTCCAGATCCACTGACTCTGTGTGGTATTACCTTGTTAGTGTTCCATAGAAGTGTTCAAACATTTAACTGTTTGCAAATAAATTACCGAAATTAAACTGAATTATTTGTGCTTGATAAAAATGTCTGTAACCATTTAATAAAGTGCAAACAAAAAATTAATATCAAATCGAATTAAAAGTTTTAGATAGCAATAATTGAGATGATTTAACTGTTTGCAAACAAATGAGCTCTGGCTTGTTAAAACGAATAGTTTGTTGTTAAACTATTCGTTTACAAATTATATATTTGATATCGATATGAATAAACAGGATTTGATATTAAAAACCCTCATATGTTGATATTCCATAAAAACCCAACCAACTAACTAACCAACCAACCGAAATCTATAAATAGCAACGCGAAGGCAAGTACCGCACTGTTATTTAAAAAGAATAACTTAAATGATTTCCAATATTCATTTGATGTAGTATATATTTAAAAAAAAAACCCTGCAGTCATGATTACTGTCGTAGAAAATTGACATGATGACCGGAGTTCAAATCCAAGACGCAATTGTTAACGTTTCAATAGTTCTAATACTCTTAAGAAAGGTATGAATCCAACTATTATCCCTCCAAATAAGGATAATAGTAGGGTAGACTGTTTTTTTTACCTTGGTATTGCAACCAGTCTAAGAAGAAAAAAATATCTGGATTCAAAACTGTTAAACTTCGCGTAAAATTGGCATTGTGTCACACCCAGCTTATACGGAGGGGTAGGTAAGATGTGTATATAAAAAGGTCGATTCCCACCTCCTTGTCAAATGTATATATTTCACCTAACCTTCCACTCAAGCAGCATGTGATACAAGATCAATTTCATTGGAGTTTAACAGGTTTTCCTTCTAGACCGGTTGCCATACCAAGGTTGAAGAGTTCAGTCTACCCTACTATTTACCCATAGCTAGAAGGAGAATAAATGGATTCATTCCTTTCCCAAGGGTATTAAGCGCTATGTGAAATGCAATCAGTCTTATCTGGGATTTGAACTCGGGTCGTTTGTTCATTTCCGAAAATAGTAACCATTACACCACAAACACCTTGTCACGAGTAGATTTTTTTCTGAATAAAATTAAACTAAAATCCTAAGAGTGAAAGACGTCAATTTGATTTTCCCAGAAAATCAATGGAGGAAATCGTGGTGTAATAAAATATTGTATTATATTGTATTAAATACTGATGAATTAATTTTGTTTTGTGATTTAATATTCATTTAATTTGTTTACGGGTGAATAGAAATTAAATTTGGTTACAAGTCTGATTGACATCAAGTAAAAAGTTTGAGAAGCCCCGGTCTAGACTATTCTCAGGAAAGAGAAATTAAGATCTTTGCACCTCCCCCTTTTTATATATAACTTTGACAACGCTTTCTAGTGGCCATTAGAAAAATTCTTTGGCAGACAAGGATAACAATCCCATAATGTCTTCTACTGTTCTTATCTTTAGCTAAACGCTTCGTTCAATTATATTCTGGTCGTAGTTTAGTTCCTTCCCACCTTCCGTCTTAGATGATGCTTGATTCTCTTATATCATTCGGACCAATTTGTCAGCCTTGGAACACTTCCACCTGTCTCCTTTGTTTGTTTGTTTTTTCACTCTGTGGTATTTTTAGTGTGTCCTCTATGAGACTTACACGTGTATTCGAAAAATGATTATACCATTTCTGAAATGTTTTACCCGTAAATATTGTTTTTTCTCAAAAACATCTTTTATTGTAATTCACCAAATGCAAGTCTGTCTGTCCTTCTGTCCGTACAACGAAACCTCCCCTGTTTTTGGCTGGATTTCAACCAAAACTTTAAAAATTGCTCAAATCATACCCTGAAAGAAGATCCGGTTTAAACTTGTTATTCTATGCCGCTCCAAGTCTTACCTTGTTCTAAAAGGGTTACAATCACAGATCACTTACTCACTCTTTTGATAATTGTTACAAGAGGTGCGCTTAGCATAATGGTACTATTTACCAACCCCTCCGCTCGGGCAGGATATGACACAAGGTCAATTTTAAGCGGAGTTTAACAGGTTTGAATTCAGAGTTTTCCTTCTCTTAAAAGACACTTAAAAGACTAGTTGCCTCAACAAGGCTGAAGAACCTAGTCCGTCCTACTATTTACCCATAGCTGGAGGGAGAATAAGGGGGTTCATACCTTTCCCAAGGGTATTTGCCCGAAAGTGAACATAATAGCGCGACTGGAGTACGAACTCGCGTACTACGATTCCGCAGTTCATCGCTTTAACCATTACACCACGAGGACACCCCTCTTAGCATAATGGTTATTGTTCTTGGAAATGGATTCGGCGAATCAAGTTCAAATCCTGAAGAGGGTGTTTGCGTTTCACTTACCGCTCAGGCCCTTGGGAAATATATGAATCCTCTTCTCTCCCCAGATATGCATAAGTAGTTAGGCAAACTGTGCTCTTTAAATTCGGTTAAGCAAGCAATTTGGAAGAAGGAAAAACTCTGATGAGGAATGCAGACGAAACTAAGCAATTTTTGTATCCACCTCTCAGCTGATTTGCTTCCTAAGGAAAGCATGAACTGCTATAGACAAGTTATCGACCATATGGAAATCTGATCTCTCTGATAATGTAAAACGCAAATTATTTCAAACTGTAGCAAGGTCAGTACTACTGTATGGATTTTAATCAAACGCTTTGAGAAAAAGATAGATGGGAACTGCACTAGTATGCAACGTATTTTTTTATATAAATCCTTGAAGCGGCACCCTAGAAAATAGCAGTTGTACGGCCACTTGCGTCCCATCTCACAAGCCATCCAAGTAAGACGGGCAAAACATGCTGGGTATTTCTGGTGAAGTAAAGATGAACTCAGATGTGACATTCTTCAATGGACTTCTACACATGGACAAAAGCTTGTATTCATCAGCTTTGTATGGATGCCGTCTCGAGGACTTATTTAGAGCGATGGCAAATAGGGATGGATGGTGAGTGATAAGATCAAAGAAATACGTACTGTTGGTACGAACTGATGATGATGATAATGAACTGTTAACGCATCCAGTCATCTTCCGTACGCCACGCTTGGTATATACAAAGTAGTAATCAAATAAAACATTTAAATTCAAATAATTACCCTAAAAGCAAATTGATCGAGAGGCTTTTATAAAAGCGACAGTGTCTTTTTTTTAATTAATGATCAACTTTAAACCCGTACGTAATATATGAATAACTACGAGGGTCGTAATGTATGTAAAATTACTAGGGTCATAATGCATGTACAACGAGGAGGATCGTCGTGTACGTACAACTACGAAGGTCTAAAAAAAGTTCTAAGCCTCACTAAAATTTTAGATTTGACTCAAACTTCCCACCTTCGTATGAGCCTCAATTGCACAGAAATTAAGATAGAAAACTGAATTAGTTTTTCTAGTTTTATTAGAATTGATAGTATATTACCTTAACAAAAGTGTTCATTTACGGCTCTTCTTTCTTTGTGAGGTTAAGAACTTTTTGAACGACCCACGTTTGTCTACGCCAGGGGTCAGCAACCCTCCACCCCAGCCCGCGAGCTACATCCGGCTCTCGAATGATTTCTGTCCGGCCCACTATCTTACACTGGATTTTTCATTACATCACAAAATGACTTATAGTGCGACGAATCTTTGGAATCGAAATTTCAGTTCAAATCTACTGCTGACTTGTACAAGAAATATATATTGCCGAGCGGGAAATATAAAAACATTTTGACTAATGTGAAACTAATGATATCATTTTGAAGTATATATGCTTTTCAAAAATGAAATATATTAAAAGCTATTTAAGAATAAGGTTGCGTGATGACCACCTGGATGATGTTTTGCTCTTATTATCGACAAATATTTCACCTAATGTGGAGAAGTTATCGCACAATAAGTAGAAACAAGTGTCTCATTTAATCATTTACCATTAACTTTATTTCGTTTGTAGCAAGGAATTAGCTTTTTTTTGTTGTTAATTGTGATCGTAGTTGTTTTTCTGTTATTCTTGCAATAAAATAAAGAATTTGATTTTTTTTGTTGAATGTGTTTTTTCTTCAGTAAAATAAGGGGCCTTATTAAAATAAAATGATATTAAATTCCTTGTTTTGCTTTAAACCTCCTGAAAATTTATTTACATATTTAATAAAATTGTCCTCCTCCATGACATTGCATAGCTGTTTGGCTCTCTCTCTTCAAAAGGTTGCCGACCTCGGGTAGTGTAATGGTTAGCAAGCTTGATTAGCAAACTTGCAAGAGTGAGTTCGAGTCTCATTGGGTGCCCAATTCATTTGGTCTTGTACCACATTTAAGCAAAAAGCTTAGTAAATTACTACACTATCAAATATATGGTTTATCACCAATATGGAACATTCTTTCATGATTCAAAAATATAGCAGATTATATCTATGCATAAGTAAGAAAACGGTGAAAAAACGGAGGTGGTTTAAAAAGTTCTAAGCTTCACTAAAATTTTAGATTCGTCTCACACTTCTTACATTTCCATGAGCCTTACCGGCTCAAAAATTAAGACAGAAAACTGAATTAGTTTTTTTTTTCAAATTTACTGGCTTGTTAACCATCACACAACAACTGATGCTCTTTGTTTATGTTCGATATTTCAGATGATTTGTCATTCGCTAACATTGCTCCCCCATCCTTCAAAATCTGTTTTGTGTTGAGAGAACAGGACGTCTTATTTTGCATTCATTTTAAACTTGATTATCTCAAACAGATTTATTTGACCATGAGATGGGACACTAATTTGTTTCATCATTTCGGGTCTGAGTGGATCTGGAAGTAATGACAACGAAGAAGTAACTCCACACTCACCAAAGCTCCTGAACTGGAGCCTCACAACCAGATGAAGTTGAGCGTCATACTCAGGACACTTAGTGAGAAAATGATGTCACACACCATAATTTCTTTAAAAAGTTTAATTTTCAGTGGTTGAGCTCTCTCTCTCTCTCTCTCTCTCTCTCTCTCTCTCTCTCTCTCTCAATATATATATCTATCTATCTATCTATATATATATGTATATATTGCGGAGCACATGATAAATAGTAGGGAATGTGTTGCAGACTTCAATGTTGACCGATTCAGTATTCTGAGTCGGTCACATTTACTTTTTCATCTCAAAGTGTTAGAGACTCTTTACGTTCGATTCCTTCAACCTTCCCTCTGTAAACAGAGGGATTGTTTGTTGGGATTGAATGTAATTAGTCTCTAGCCATCTGCTCATTGCTACTACTACCCCCTCTTAGTGTTTTTCCTTCCCTTTTCTCCATTCCTTATCTTTTTTCATTTACATTCCCCCTTTTAAATATTTTTCTGGCGTTAAGATCTTGACAAGAGCCAGTCGAAACCGGTCGTTCAAAATATATATGTGTTTGATTAAATAATAAAGACAAATTTTGCCCATGAAATTTTATTTTAGAATCCTTTCAAGTTTTCTGAGAAGTCTTTTGATTTTAGGTCGGAGTTGGAAGATAAATTTACCGAAATTGTCCCGAGCACTTTGGGACCTTTCATAGGCCATCATCAGGCGTTGCTTGCAAGTGTAAAGATCGTTTTTATGTAAGATTTTAAAGTTTCTTATAACATTGCAAATATTATGTAAACTGGATTAAACTGAGATGCTGATGACATCGAACGAATGTTAAACAGAACATTATCAATGGAAATAGAATATTATCAAGAAAAATAGAATATTTAATTGTTTTTAATGAGTTATTAACAAAGGGAAAAAATTAAAATAACTAAAGGCATTTCGAAACATTGTCGCTATTTTCCAAGTTAATTCTATTAATTCTTTTTTTTTTCATATGTAGGGCATCTAGGATTTTGTAGTTATGGGTTACCAATTTCGTGTGCTATTATAGGAGTGTTTCCAACTAGAATTTTTCGAAATTTGGACTTGGGAAGAGAGTAGTTTTTAAGATGTATGGTTAGAGAGCTGTAATCATTAAGGTGCACAGTAAGACTTCTTGAAAGAGTCGTAGTGGCAAGACCAACGTACGTATTATTTTCGTTGCAGACACAGTCTCCCAAGGGACATTTGAACATGTATACGACATTTGTCCTATCAAGAAGTACAGTGGAGGAGGAAGACTTGTCAGAAATAATTAGGTTGCAAGTTTTAAATTTGTTGTTGTAAATGATAAGTCTTATTTTTTTGGTAGGATCGGTGGGGAAAACATTTTTTGGATAAGTTTTTTTAGTATATGTTCATCTACCTTATAATTAAAAGGAAATTGGTTTTTCTTGTAAAGTTTTGTGGGTTATTTATGGTTTAAGGTATTATATATATATATATATATATATATATATATATATATATCGAAACGTACCTTACACTTTAGCAATAATGAACAAGCTTATCATTACTTTACCGGGTTCGATTTTCATTCTCTCAGCGAAGGCTCAACTCTTGTGATCTCGTGTCAAACTTGGTTAAACCTAATGACCAGTTCTGCCATATGACAAGTGCGCTGGTTGATTAAAACTTTGATTAATGATTTCTGTTTAATTATGAACTGATTTCTAATTGATATCAATATCGATCTGAATTATAATCATCGAGGAAATAATACCCGTTCGCATATTGGAAAATTAAAATTTGAAGGAGTCAGTATAACTTTTTAAATCTATGTTCCCATGTATGGGTCAAATAGAACTGTTTAATCATTTATTATAATGAAAACCATTTAATGGTTTGCAAACAAAGGATTAATTTTAAATTGAATAATTAGCATTACATAGAATGAGATTCCCTGACATCTAGGCATGAAATAACCATTGATGGGTTGACATACCGTTGAAATTAATTTGTCAGTGCAGTCACTAGAAACCCCTGCTGTTTAATTATTTTGGTCTCATAGATAAATTTCCCAGTCCAATTGGCCGGGGTAGTAGAATACGCCGACTGCATCTCTATTGAGAGGTAAGACCCCCACCCACAACGAGTGTCCTGGATATGACACTAAACCATCTGAAGGTGAGGTTCCAGTCCTGGATAGTCGGAAAATGTGGTGCACCACTTCATTGATATTATTTCCATTTCCCCACCTACTCAGAGTGATATCAACTGTTTGGGTCCCGTGTATGGCTCAAATAGAACTGTTTAATCATTTATTATAATGGAAACCATTTAACGGTGCAAAAACAAAGGATTAATATTAAATTGAATAATAAGGATTTGATAGAAATGTTTGAAAACATTTAACTAAGTGCAAATAGAACTAATATTTGATTGCAATACTTGAAAATATATTTTTGTTCTCTTTATTTTTTAAATACTGTGAGGTCTGGTCATCTGGCCGGGAATAAGTAATCCATGAGCGTCTCAAAAGCCCAGAGAATTTTCTGCGTCTAATTCTCTCGGACGAATTCTGGTTTGTGCATATGCCATTTGTTCGTATGGTTAAATTTCAATTTCTTGCCCAATTCCCAGTGGATCCCTTTCCCCCAACTAGTCGTGTCTAATCTTATATTCTTTTTGATCTGATTTGCTACATTCACTTACTATAGGATAAATCCTTTCCTCTTTGTCACCACATAATCTACCTTTGCACATCATCGATTTTGGCTTTAATATAATTTGGTTCTTACGACGTTGTTTTGTGTTACTGTCTGGAGAGATTCAGTTTAACTGCGGGCTAAAATACCACTGATGTTAAACTGAATTGTTAGTATTACATAGCAATACTTGAAACCATTTAAACAACAAAAACTATAGGGATTAGATAGCAATACTGCAATCCATTTTGCTCTGCAGAAACAAATGATTAATACTAAATAGAATTATTCGTGTTCGATGAAAATGCTTGAAACCGTTTAACTGTGTACAAAAATGAAAATATTGATATTACATAGCAATACTTGAAACCATTTGACTTTGTGCAAAAGAATGAATTGTGTTCAATAGAATTATAAGTGTTGAATAGCAATAGTTGTAACCACTTCAATGCACATACGTACAAACAGGATTTATATTAAATCGAATTATTCATGTTAGATATCAATACTTGCAACCATTTAACTTTGTGTAAACAATAGCAATACTTAATTGTGTGGCAACAAATTAGGTCTCAAAAAAGGTTAATACGCCATAAAAACCAACCAACCAACCAACCAACTCATTATTTTATTAAAGAAAGGCTGAGAATGGAAACTATACCAAGTTTTTTATTATTAAAACCTGATGTAAGCTCTGTGAGCCCAAAATATCAGTCTTGCAGTGTACAAAATGGTGTTCAACTCAAAATCTTGGAATTATGGAGTATTATAAACTAGTGCACACTCTGAAATATTGAGTTTATGGGTTCAAATCACAAGAAAGATACAGAAATTTAAATATTTCTTTAACTAGATTTTCTTTAGAACCAAAACTGATATATCCAAATGCGTACATTTTTTCATATAATCATTTTACTCTCCCCGAGTTAAAAAAAATTATTCATAATTACGATTTGATGAAGTTGATTTAACCTCGGAGCTCTCCTCGACCGGTCCACTGCTCTCACCACCGAACCAGATCGACTCGTCTGTCTGGAGTTGATAATTCAACTAAGAAGGGTTCAAGTCAATGTTCTGTTTATTTGCCAATAATTTACAGCGGCAAATGAAAAATATTTGTCTGTTTCGAGTCGTTCTTTTTTGTTATTGTTTCTTTCCATTTCAGTGATATATGGAAATGTTGGCACCTTTCAACAAGAGTTAGATTTATTTACCCGGCAACAGCGAAGACATTTTTCTGACTTTCTTGACGGCCATTACAGAAACAGTCGGATCTCCTAATTAGACAATTCGGACAATCATCATCTGTTTATTGATAGCTCTTGCTGAGCACAAAGCTAATTGATTTAATGTGGCTTAGTTTATTCAACGGCATATCAACCTTGTAAAGGTTATTTAAAGCTGAAATATACTTCATTTGTAAATATTTGATTACAATGATAACTATATTTTAGTTTTTACAGCATATCAACTTATTATGGGTTATTTAAAGCCGAAATTTGATTCAATTTTTTAGGTTTAATTACAATCACAACTATTTTTTGGTTTGATTTATTTGTTTAACGACATATACGTTATTTGATGTCGAAATTTGATTCATTTTTAAATGCTTGATTATAATCTTTATATTTTCAACGTTCCATTGAAATTGTTTTCTTTATATCAGTTTTTAAAAAAAATTATCTATTTGTTTAAAAGATTAAATTTTATTGACAGAACAAACAAAAAAAGAAATATGAAAGAAGTCTTGATAATAATACCGTAATTATTTCTATATAAGACGCACTATTTTTCCTGATTTCTCAGCCCAAAAGTCAGGAGTACGTATTATTCCCGAGAATTATATCCGTAATTATTTGTGCATAAAACGCACTATTTTTCCTAATTTCTCAGCTCAAAGGTTAGAGGTGCATACGCTCTATTTTTCCTGATTTCTCAGCCCAAAAGTTAGGGGTGCGTATCATACATGAGACGAAAATAATGTAATCATTTGGGCATAACATACACTATTTTTCAGATTCTTTAGCGCAAAAGTTAGGGGTGCGTACTATACACGAGAGTTATCTACCGTAATTAGTTGTGAATAAGACGCTCTATTTTTTCAGATTTTCCAGCCCAAAAGTTAAGGGTGCGTATTATACACGATAAAAATATAATTAACTTTTCTTTCAGCCCTATTTCGGACAGGATATCTGAAAGTAAGTTATATCTTAAGTCCAAACTAAATACAGAGAAATATCCACTGGTATGTGTGTTTGTTTTTTGACGGCAATTACACAAGAATGCTACGTGCAATCTTGAACAAGTCCTGGCGGCAACACCCCACAAGACACCAACTGTACGGCCACCTGCCCCCTATCACGAAAACTATTCAAGTTAGACGAACCAGACATGCAGGACATTGCTGGAGAAGCAGGGACGAACTCATAAGAGATGTACTCTTATGGACCCGCACATATGGCCGTGCAAAAGCAGGACGACCAGCACGAACATACATTCAGCAGCTATGTGAGGATACGGGCTGTTGTCCTGAAGACCTACCTAGGGCAATGAACGATAGGGAGGAGTGGCGAGAGAGGGTCAGGGATATCCGTGCTACCAGCGCGATATGATGATGATGATGATGATGATGATGATGATGATGTGTGTTTGATTATCATTTTGTTTCTCATAATGTGGGTTTATTTTCGACGCGTGCTTGTTACGGTCTTGTGAGAACATGTCCGTGTGTTTGCTCTAAATACTATGGAAACTTTGTATTTTAAGATATAATATAAATTATATAAATTCTTTGGTACAAACCAATAAAAATTTGGCAAAAGCTAAATTTAAGTTAAATTTAGCCGTTGCAAATTTCACAAAGTCAGTTCGTAATAAGCACGAGAATTTTTCTCCGCAATTTTGCAGTCCAAAGTTAAGAATGCGCATTATACTTGAATGCACCTTTTACACAAATAATTACGTTACTTATGTTAATGTAATCAGATAACCTGGGGGAATCCCCGTGGCGTAATTTGCCCAGTCAGCTGGGGCTGTAGAATACACTGACTGCACCTCTGCAGAGGGGTAAGACCCCCCCCACAACGAGTGTCCTGATATGACACTAAGCAATCTGATGGTGAGGTTCCAGCAGTGGTGGAGCTTTGGGGAATGCGGAGCACCCCTTCATTGCCATCGCTCCCAGGTCCACTCTGGCCCGGAGTGGTAGCACCTGATAGGGCCCTATCTATGGGTTAAATAGAACTAACAGCATACTTATGCTAAAATGAATTGAGTAAACTGAATAGCTTGAAATAGAAACGTTTTTGACAATTAAACCTTACTTACACTTAAACTGCGTGCTTATGCTTAACTGAATTATTTCAAATAGAACTGTTTTTCGACATTAAAACTGTATTTACACTTAACTGAATTATTAAATATAACTGCTTGAATAGTTAGAAATGGAAATGTTTTTGACAATTAAACTGTGTACTTATGCTAAACTGAACTGTTTTCAATAGAACAGATTATTTACATAAAAATGGATTTGGCGTGAAATAACCTACAAAGGTTGATATGACATAAAACCAAACAAACCAAACCAAACCAAACCGTGGCATAATAGTTTACGTGTTTGACGACGACATCGTTGTAAGCGTGTTCGAATTCCAGTTGTTTTATTGCGTTCACTTTTAGACTAATGCCCTTGGGAATAATATGAATTCCCTTATCATACAAGCTATGGATTAAATAGTACCATTATTGTTCTTCTACTTGGATAGATTTTGAATAAAATAATCCTCGAAGTATGATATGCCATGAAACAAAGAAACCAAACCAAACCAAACCAGATTTTTATTGCTTTTATTTGAACATGTGTGTAATAAAGAATGACCGAGGAAACAGCTTGACTTGAAGGAGACTTACCATTTGCCTCCGGGCCCGTCACTTGGCATCCGTACCGAGTGGTTAATTGTCTTTTGAACATTTGGCATCGGGGGTGGGGCTGTTCGCCTAGGCTTTACCTACTGGGTTGAGTTGATTATTCGGCGTCTGAGGCGCCTCAGTTGGGGAATGCAGACTGGGGCCTTGTTTGGACGAACCCTGCCTGAGTCTCGATTTGTGCATGTTTCTCACACTAAAATAGCCTTGTGCCGCATTCTAACTTGGGGGAAGTCAGATACAGACTTGAAGTTTTATTAAGATATAATACAACCGTCGTCAGTTTGGATGGAGCCTTCGAATATATATGTGGCTAATCAGGAAGGAGACAACTATGACTGATTTCATCTCTGTGTGTAAAATTGACTTTTTTCAACTGAAAAAAAAAAAAAACACATCACTCTGGTTTTCTGCGATCAAGCTAAGCTATTTAATATGTTACACTGAACTTGGCCAACTGACTATTTTTTGTATTTTTGGTTTTTGGTTTTTCTTTTTTCAATCGCCTTATTTTGAGGTTTCGTCCCGCATTCATTATTTTAACTCTGCTCTAAGGGATAAATATTTGTCTTTCTTTATTTTTTCTCTTTCCACATGATCAGCTATAACTGATTCCAAAGTCTGTCTGATCTTCCCGGAGTTTTAATTTTAGCGAGAAGCTTTTAGCCCAAACTAGATTATTTTTTTCTCTGCCTGTCCAACAAGCTGTATTCTTTCCTTTCTCTTTTGTTTTCAAATTCTCTTTAATCATGTGTGTATGTACGTATATATATATACATATATATATATATAAATATATATATATCAAAGCACATATACGCATATGTATGTATACTAATACGTATATATATATGTATATATATGTGTGTGAATATATATATATATATATGTTTCTTGCTTTTAATTGCATGTCAATATTCGTTGGTTATTTAATACCAAAGCTATCATTGTACAAGACCAGTAGAGGTAGTATTTAACCTAACGCAGTGCAGAGATAAAAGGGGTTTCATACTGAAAGGGAACGGAATGGCGCAACTAAAACTCGAACTCACTTACTTTGATTCCACAGTCTAGCACGTTAGCAACTACGTCACATATACATATATATCAAGTCTCTAAGGAATGTAAATATCCAAAGAATAAGTGCTCAATGCACGGCTATTTAATACAAAATATACCTGCAGAGCAAATTTTTGGGTTAGAATACGATAGAATTAGAGACTGTATTCCATAAAAATTTATTTCGCTTTTACAAGCTCTTCAGATGGATTTCAAATGGAATTTGTTTTCTTTTTTTTCCGGCGTTTAATGGAAAAAAGAAACCAAGTTCCATTTGAAATCCATCTGAAGAGCTTGTAAAAGCGAAATAAATCTATTATGGAATGCAATCTCTAATTTTCTTGTATTTAAACCAATATATATATATATATATATATATATACGTGGTGCCCACAATAAGTTTCCAGACTTTTTTGTACAGGCATTAAAAATTGTCGTAGACTCTTGAAAATTCAGTATGTTATCGCTATACATCTTATGAGATGACTGACTAATTTTTATGACTTCACGTTCAAATGAACAGCTACAGAAGGAATTGGAATACATCCTACTAAAGCCTGATTGTCACAGCTGGTGAATTTCAAAAATGCAATCTGGACGTGAGGAAGAACGACATGCAATAAGATTATGTTTTAAACTTGGAAAAATGCCACAGAAACGTATGGAATGAATCGAGCATCAGTTTTTGAGTGGCATAAGAGATTCAAGGAAGCAAGGGAGTCTGTAAGGGATAATTAGTGGTGTGGGAGGAGTAAGGAAATCAATACATCAGAGTTGACTGGCCAAAGGGTTAGGGTTAGGGTTACTATTTTGAGGTTTTAAGGGGGTTCAGGAAGAGATTCCGTCGGAAGAGGCCAACACTCTTCAAATCGGGTCAGTGGCATTTCCAGCAGGACAATGCACCAGTCCACAACTCCATTCTTGTCACAGACTATTTGACCAAGATGGGCATCAAGACAGTTCCTCAGCCTCCCTATAGAAAAAACCTTGCTCCCTGCGACTTTTGGTTATTCCTTAAGCTCAGAGGCTGTCGTTATGAGACAATTGAGGAGATGAAAGAGGCTGTGACGAAAGTTGTTGACAAGCTCACACAAAAGGACTTCCATGGGGCCTTCCAGAAGTTGTTGGAACGGTACAGCAAGTGCATTGCATCCGGAGGAGATTACTTCGAAGGGGACAAGAGTTCCATGTGTGTACTACCAATAAAAGTACCCATACGAAAAAAGTCTGGAAACTTATTTAATGATCCTCGTATATATATGGTGTTGTGAATAACGTACTGGCCTGCGATATCGTAGTGAGCGAGTTCGAAATCCAGTTGCGTTATTCCAATTACTCTTGGATTAGTATTCTTCGGAAAGATAACATTTGTGTGTGTGTATGTGTGTGTGTGTGTGCCAGCGTAAATGTTACAGTTGCAACTTGAAGGAAATTCGTGTCAATCTTGTGATGAAGTATGTTTGATTATAGCTGGTTTGAGTCAAGTGAATGATCAAGGGGCTTATTCTTTTGTCATACTTGACATCGGATTTGCAAAAGGCTTATTCTTTCGTCATACTTGCCCTCGGACTTCCAAGAGGCTTATTCTTTTGACATACCCTCCATCGGACTTGCAAAAGGCTTATTCTTTTGTCATACTTGTCATCTGACTTCCAAGAAGATTATTCTTTTGTCATACTTGCCATCGGATATCCAAGAGGCTTATTCTTTTGACATACTTGCTATCAGAATTGCAAGGATATACTCAGCCTGTAAAGTCACACGTGCTCGCACGGGTACTCTTTACGAATCTAGATGGCCTTCCACTGTAAAGAAGTGGAAGTCACCACACACACACACATACACATATATATTGTACAAATGTCATCTATATACATATAAACAAAGCTGAAATGGAGATTTTGAAATTGAAGGGCAAAATAATATAGAGATTTTAGCATAAAGGTGATTAGAATGACAATACGATTACTTCTGTACCAAGCAATATGTGTATAAAGTTGACATTAAATCTTACAGCCTACCGTTATGTTGTAGCTTAGAATACTTTGACTATATTCTCCAGATGGGTGCGAACCACCTAAAAAAGAGGAGAGTGAACTAGGTATAACACTAAACTGCATCTATTTGTGAGGTTCCTGTTCTTGAGATCTGGGTTGGGTGGAGTACCTCTTCATTGATATTGCTACCAGGTTCACTCTGTCCCGCTTTGCTAGTACCTGTTAAGGTGTAACCTGTTGGTCAAACTGGATGTGACACTAAATAATTTGATGGTGAGGCTCACGTAGTGCTGGAGCTTTGGGAAATGCGGAAACCTCTTTATTGCCGTCGCTCCCAGGTACACTCTGGCCCGGAATAGGAGTACCAGATAGCGTTCTACTTATGAGTTAAAAAGAGTCAAAAGTTAAAAAGAACTAATTGTGTACTTTTGATAAACGGAATTGTTTGAAATAGAACTGTTTTTACATTTAACTGTGCGTAAACAAAAAGCTGTACTTATGCTAAACTGAATAGTTTGAAATAGAACTGTTTACATGTATAATAATGGATTTGGCATTAAATAACCTGCAATGGTTGATATGCTATAAAACCAAACCCAACCAAATCATATATATTTGATATATATGTATAAAGGGGATTTGGCATTAAATAACATAGAATGGTTGATAAGCCATAAAAGCCAATCAAACCAAATCATATATATTTGATATATATGTATGAAAATGGATTTGGAATTAACTAACCTTCGATGGTTGGTATGTCATAAAAACCAAACCAAACCAACCCACGAATGTGAAGATGTCAAGAAATAAAGAACCCAAATCAAACCACATATGTATGCATTATTGAATGATTTGAATATGTTAATTTATGTGTGAATGTGTGGGTGTGGGTGTCTTTGAAATCAAACAAAGCCTCAATCAACATTCCTGTATATTTGTATTTTTATTACATTGTTACTAAATAAAGGAATGACTGAACCGAAGCTTCCATGAAGAGAAAAACTTGTGAGCCTAGAGTACATGTCTTTGATCTATCTATCTATCTATCGTGTGCGACAGAAATATCCTCCCACATTTTAAAACATCACCTGCGCGAAGCAAGTCAACTTGAGCAAGTGACAATTCTAGCTGCATCTAGCAAATGTCTTATTATATTTTGTTCAATCAGACAATCCCAAAGCAGAATCATGTTTACGGGTTGAACGAACAGGAGATTGCACAACAGATCACTTCACAGTCTGGACATTGACTGGAATTCGAGTACTTCGAGGTTTTCACAGTCGATGAACTTGTGGTTCTAAAATTTTCAGCCCATAGCAGTATCGATTTACTATCCGGAACAGTATCATTCCAACGTAACTGGAAATGAGCGCGAAAAGCTCTTTGTGTAGCAATTACAGATTCACCAGTCTTTAAAAAACGTTTCAACAGCAAAATCATAGAATGCACCGGTCTAAGCCACGATCATAGCTGATCATGTGTGAAAAAAATGATAAGATATTTGCTAGATGGAGCTACCATAACCACTTGCTTAAGTTCACTTGCACCGCATAGGCGATGGCTCAAAATGTGTAACGACGTGTTTTTCAAATAATTATATGGTTTCAAGTAACTAATGATAATCACCCTTAGTCAACAACTATAATTTCAAGTAACTAATTTTAACTTGTCTACTATTAGATGGGTTCATGTATTTCTATCTAATACTAATAACTTTCAAACCTACCGAATTGCTGCATATATAGGACTCAAACGGACACTACCACTCCAGCTCAGCGTGGGCCTGGGAGTAATAACAGCGAAGAGGTACTCCACACTCCACAGAGCTCCCAAATTGTTGCCTTACCAACGGATGCAAATTAGTATCAAACCCACAAGACTTTTTGGCAATATAAGCAGTCGTTTAACCGGTGATCAGATACTAACAAACAAATATAACTGTTATATATATATATATATATATATATATATATATATATATATATATATATATATAATTTCTTTTAATGAAAAAACCTAAAGTCAATTTCACATAAGCTTATATCTATTTTATGGTGACATTTAAATATCAATTCATTTATTTGATTTAGTTATTTACTGGTATTTCTATATTTTATGATACTAATTTTTCTTCTAGACAGAGATTCATCAACTTCTGCAGTTATTTGAGGTGGTTGATCTTTTAATAAAATTTCATATAACTAATGGTATAAGGCCCATATCCTTCAATCTCCGAAACCATTTAGAGAGGGCTGCCTGGTTTCTTGAGGGAGAGATAGAAAAAATTGCTATGGTTATAAACCCTCTTGCTTCTAATTTCCAACAGAAATTCTAAAGTATATTTTTATGTCTTATCTGTTTTCCATTGGGGAAATAGTTGTCTTGTACACTATATTCTCGGAATTACATTAACCACCAACAGAACATTCTTCTCTAACCCTGTAGTTGCATAATGGTTTACTCAAACCTTGTCTATCAACCCTTGATTTTTTTATTAGATTTTTATAATCGTTGCTGATGATTTTGTATAGTGCATGAATAACTGATTTTAATTGTTTTCCTGTTAAAACTTTTTTCAATGGGTTATTTTCATTGAAATATTTATATATTAATTGTATATTAATTGTAGATAATTTACAAAAAGTGAGGTTGAACCATATTACTTTTCTGGTAATAGTTTTTAAATAGTTGCCCCGTATTTTAATTTATTATTTTACATTGAGCTCTCTATTAGATTTTGAATTACATAGATATTAAAGAAAGAAAATCCTAAAATAGAAATCGGCTGACCTGGCGTTGTATGATATATATATATATATATATATATATATATATATATATATATATATATATATATATATATATAAGGGTCATTCAATAAATAAGAGGAATTTTTTGAAAAAAGCAAAATGCATTTTTTAAAGAATCTTCTTTTATATATTTGAATCTCGCAAAAATATTTGTTTTGAGACTATTCAATGTGTCGGAAAATCAAACAGAGCGCTCTAAGCTTGAATAGAGGTCTGTCATCAATTTTTTGTGCATGCAAGAGCAAACCATGTGGTATTTGCATAAGAATGTGTGATGTGTTCGAAGAAACATATTTTAGTTAAAAAATGTTTGCAAATGGGCTAAATATGGCTTTAAAGTTACGAGCCTTAATAATATAGCATCTTTGAAGTGGAAAAACACTGACTCTCCGGAAAAGAAAAAAAATTCTGGGTATAGCAGTCTGTAAATATCTTGCTGACAGTCTTTTGGGATATGAAAGGACCGATTACTCTTGATTTTCTAGAAAAAGGTGCAACTGTAAATAGTCCTCACTATTGCACAATTCATCCAATTTACTAAATGACTCTCGCACGCACACACACACACACACACACACACACACACACACACACACGTATATATATATATATATATATATATATATATATATATATATATATACGTGTGTGTATGTGGGGTATGCTTATTTATTTGGGGAAATGGGAATACTTTTACTGTGCTACTTGGTGCGTGTAGCGACCTCATCACCGATATTTTTCTTAATATTACACTTCAGAATCACAAATGAAAATTTGATTGTCTAAACTTTTTTATCAGCTTAGATATATGTCTACCATATCATCGCAGTCTCCAAGTCTTGAAGGCAATGCGTTCTAATTAACCCTGTCTGTCGAAATATTGTTTCCGATTCTCTATTTAGAATTATCAATTTGTTGATAATATGAAATCCTTATCTTGTTTTTTTCCCATAATATTCTAGTTCTTTCTCAGTCGTCTGTAACTCCTCAGAAGTCTTGGGTTCAATTCCAGTTCCAGGCATCGTATTGACTTAGTGAAGAGAATAGAAAGATATCTTAAAGAGAGATCGTTTAGAAGGAGTCTCAAACTCCAGGACTCAAAAGGGGCATTACGTCCTTTGTGGGGTGGGGCATCACAGCGAACCAAAAGTCAAACGAGGTGGGAAAAAGGACATGATTTTCATTCACATTTTCCGTTTTATTTTTTTCATGAGTAAATTGCCATAAATTATACGATAAATATTGTTAAAAGAGAAAAATAAAAGCAAAATCGAAAGTTTTATCACAATTTGTTCATAAAAAAATCTCTGAAACATATTTACTAAAATATGTCTAAAACATCTTTTTTAGGTAAAAATTCAAAAAACATCTTTGTTTGTTCGAACATTTCTAAACTCATCACTAAAACATCTTTATTACTTAAACTATCTCTAAAATGTATCTTCATCGTTTAAAACATCTTTTAAAATATCTTTATAATTTAAAATATCTCTAAAACATCTATATTACTCAAAAAACCGTAAATGCATTTTTGTTTGTTGAAAGATCTCTAGAAATATCTTCATTACTTAAAACATCTCTAAAGTATCTTTATTAAACCATCTCTAAAAACATCCTTATTAAACCACCTCAAAAATCTTTTTTATTTAAAACATTTCTAAAATTATCGTTGTCAGTAAAAATATCTCAGAAATGTCTTCATTATTTAAACATTGTTATGCCGCCATGTGCCCAGTGGGCTTGCAGGGTGCTGTTCGTTCCTGCCAAGTTCACCAGTTAACGCAGGGCACAGACGTTCGCTGTGGTTTGCCAACGCTATTTAATGTTACAGATATCAACAACTCCTTGGCTGAACCACATTTAAGCAACCAGGTGGGTTATAAGTGAATTATTAAAAGTCAAAGTATCTTCATTCCTTGAAACATCTCTAAAACATCTTCATTTTACCATTTCTAAAAACATCCTGATTAGAATATCTCTAAAAACATCTTTATTACTTAAACATCTCTGAAATATCTTTGTTAGAACATCTGTAAAAGCATCTTCATTACTTAAAAAATATCTAGAACATCTTTTTAAAATCATCACTAAAAAAACATCCATATTTTAATATCTCTAAAAAAGTCTTTATTACTTAAAACATTTCTAAGTACACCTTTTATTGCATAACACGTTTTTAAAACATCTTTTTTAACTTAAAAATTTCTAAAAACATCTTTTATTTCTTAAAACTTATGTAAAATAGTTTTATTATCATTATCGCTACTACTATTTTGAAATGTATGTTTTCTCAAGCGTCATCCTGAAAGTTCTAGAGACCTAATTATTATACCTATTTATCAACTTAAGTGCGGACTCCGTCATCGACTATGTGAGGTTGATATCCGGGTTATTTTGAGGTCACCGTGTCAAATTTGTAGCCTTGAGCCAAATCTAACACACGCTTATTAAATCTCTACACTGTATATTTTACAAGAACGCAGAGACAAACGAATATTATTATTGCGAACAAATCTCTAGCAGTCGACTAATGGGATCCAGTGTTCATGATAAAATAAAAACACCCTGTTCGGCGAGACCTGGGGGTAGGTGTCTGGTACTGAGACCGTGACATTAAGAATCGACTGATTTTCCTTTTGCTGTATCAGTTATCAGAATTTAAGCGTGGAACCTTTGCCTGAGGCTCCACTGAGGCGGACAAAGTAAGGATCATCTTACGCAGTCTGCTCACCAATATGACCCAGTAATAATTCTTTGTTGATCAAGGAACCGAAGCTGTCCTTAATTTTGATGTAACCAAAGTCTTGTGAGAAGATTGGAGATTGTGTTTATGGACTAATATTTCACTTTTCGCAATATTATTAATGGTGAAACTGCGGTACTGAAAAATGGTGCCTGTCTTGATTTATTCTTTATTAGTCAGTGACAATTCTTCGTGTAGAATGTCTCATCTTTTATTGCCAAAAGACTTCCTGTCGCCATAATCCAAACCTCTTGGTTTCTTTGTTTTTAATGGCATATCAACTTTTGTGGGTTGTTTACTCCCAAAGCCATTCTTTTAGAAGAACAGTTGTGGCACTGTTTAACCTATGGCTGGGAGTTCATAACTTTCCCAAGGGTATTAGTCTGAAAATGAAATTAAAAGCGTGACTGGAGAATACGCCGACTGTTTCTCTGCAGAAAGGTAAGACTCCTCAAGGAGTGTCCTGATGTGACTCTAAGTCATCTGATGCGGAATCTCCATTTCTAGAGCTTTTGGGAATGTGGAGTACCCCTTCATTACCATTACTCCCACGCCCACTTTGTCCCGGGGTGGTAGTTAGGGTCAAATAGAGTTATTTAACCCTTTAGCTATGGGCAAATAAATCATTAATGCTAAATTGTATTATTAGTGTTACGTACCAGTGCTTGAAACCATTTTACTGTATAAGAACGAATGAATAATGATGAATGGAATAACTAGTTTTAGATAGCAATACATCAATTATTTTACTAGAAATTTTAAATATTCAATAAAATTATTAATGTTAAATAGGAATATTTGAAATCACAACTATGTGCAAACAAGTGAGCTACGACTCGTTTCAAAATAATAGTATCTGCAAATATATATATATATATATATATATATTTGTTGGTAGCATCTCCGACACTAAAAATCTATAAGTTACATTGATTATACTACGACAAAATCATCAAGGAGCACCTTCCAGATTCTAGCTCTAAATGTCAACATTAAAAAAAATAATTGTCTTAATGTTCAATATAAAATAAACATTTGACTTAGTTGTTAATAATGATTCTTTCCCTCCAACAAAGATAATGGAAAAACCAATATATATATATATATATATATATATATACGTGCGTGTGAGTGTGTAAACTGGGTTGGGCATTAAATAACCCACAAGGGTTTATATGCCATAAAAACAACCAACCAAACCATTACACCACGGAGACTCCTCTCCCTTTGCCTTATGGTATCGTTTGCATGAACCAACACCTCCACCGTTGGCCCACTTCGTCGAATGGCTTAGGATAATCCGAGTGCATCCCCTGCAGTGGGATAAGAGCCACTTTCAGGAGGTTTCCTCAGTATAATATTAAATTGCATCAAGAAGGGAGGTCCCAGTTTTAGAGCTCTGGTGGCATGAACTCACCCCTTCATTACTATTATTACTAGACCCACTCAAACTCAGAGTGGCAGTACATGTTAGGGTCCCTTCAAGGGGTTCAAGATCTCTAATAAAATAAAATGAGGTTTGGTTTGGCTTCTTTATTTAATGCCAACGCCATCCTTGAATAAGAACTTCAATGATACTATTTAATCCATAGCTGGAGGAATAAGAGTGTTTATACCTTTCCAAAGGCTTTATCTATAGGTCAAAGATCTCTGATAAAACAAAACGAGATTTGGTTTAGTTTGTTTTCTTTATTTAATGCCGATCCGATCCTCGTATAAGAACAGCTGTAATACTATTTAACTCATAGCCGGAGGAATAAGGAGGTTCATACCTTTGCCAAGAGAATTAGTCTGTAAGTGAACCTAACTGCGGGACTAGAGTTCGCAAAATAAAACGAGAATTGTTTCAAGCTGTCGCCGTGTCAATACTAAAGTATAGTTGCACCACTGTCCAATTTTAAACGTAACGCTTGAAAAAACAGCTCAGAATGCTGCGTCCTGTTTTGAACAAATGCTGGAAGCAGCAGCCTAGAAAATCAGCAGTATGGTCATTTCCCTCCTGTTTCACATGTGTAATGATGGTGAAATAAGGACGAACTGACAAATTCCATTCTCTCCTATAGATTCTTACACATGAACTTACCAGTGTTGGTCAATCAGGAAAAAAATTATATACATCAGCTCTATGCGGACACTGGCTGTCGTCTAGACGACTTGCCAAGAGTGATAGAGAGAGAGAGAGAGAGAGCGACTTGCCAAAAGCGAAAGAGAGAGAAAGAGAGAGAGAGAGAGAGAGAGAGAGAGAGAGGTTTCGAAATTAAATAACCCTCAATATATGCTATAAAACATAACCAAACGTTTTAACACTCGCTTACTATGATATATTTTTCTTATGGGTAGACGGTGCGATACCCATGTGGTACAAGCGCTTGCTATTTTGTGTTGAACGACGAATATGGATGTAAAATACCAGATGGAGAGATTATCTGTGAGAAAATGGTTTTGCAGTATGTTGGCACCGCCAAGTTATTCACTATGGTAATTGCTTCGAATTTTAATTGGGCACTTATGGTTTTCGATCAGCAGCCAAATATTAGTGTCAAGGAAGAAGTAGATTCCACATCGATATTGATTGGGGTCATAACACTCAAATGATATTCGCTGAGATTTGCTTTATATAACACAAGGCCAACTGAAAAAGAGAAATTCGAACTAGGTTAAGATGGTTGTTATAATACCAGATGTTTTTTTTATATTAAAGGAAGCATTGTTAAGAATTAAAACATTTTGATTAGTATTTGTTTAATATTAGGTTTTCATACTAAGTAACCAGACCATCAGTTTCAGTCTTAATATTTCTTTCTTTTTAATAACGTTTGGTTTCCATCCCAACTAACCAGACAATCGGTTTCAGCCAGCATTTCTTTCATCCTAATCTCATTTGGTTTCCATCCCAACTAACCAGACAATCAGTTTCAGCCAGCATTTCTTTCATCTTAATCTCATTTGGTTTCCATCCCCCCTAACCAGACTATCAGTCTCAGTCTTAATGTTTCTTTCATCATAACTTTCCTGTATACAATGATTACATCCTCTGCAGACCGATAAAACCCTCCCCATACCAAAAAAAGAGGTATCAAGGGTATAACACTAAACTGAATCCGTTACTAGGGCTATAGTTCTGGATCTACTTTGCCATTATTCCTAGGTCCACTCTGAGCTGGAGTAGTTGAATTTGTTTGGGTCCCATTTATTGGTCAAATTGATGTTTAGAAATAATTAAAATTGGATAGAAATTCTGGTAACCATAAAACTGCGCACGAAGGATTATTATCATTATCATTCAACAGGTATTTTTACTTGAAACTATATTCGTGTGTATAAATTATCAATATTTGATAGGAATATGGTTCGAATTAGAACCATGGTAATCTTTCAGTGGCTGTTTTTTTTCATCTCGTAAATAGACGCCATCCTAATAGATGCTTAGCAGTAGTTTCCAGACTGAAATATTTGATTCGTGAGGTTCTTCCGCCCAACATCAAGTAAGGCTCGCCTTTGACCTAACTTTGGATTCATTTGCCTAACTTCACATCCACCATGCTGCTTCCCATGGCTTCTAGTGATATATGCTTAGAGTACAATTTTTCCTTAAATTCGTCGAGTTTTAAGTCCAACAATTTCTTTTTTCTCTAATTCCATTGTGGTGCTTGTTCTATTTCTGTTTTCAATGTTGGAATTCTTTAACTTTATTCTAACAATCCACCGAATCCTCGAAGGATTTTATGCAAAAAATTTCCAATGCATTTAATTCCATACTCAGAGAAAAGATGGAGTAAATACCTCTAGCTTATCATCATCATCATGTCGGGCCGCCTGACCCTCTCCCGCCACCCTTCTCTATCGTCGGTCGCTCCCGGTAGGTCTTCCTGTATCGGCACAGAGCTGTTGCATATAGGTTCTATCTGATCGTCCTGCCTTTGTTCGTCCATATGAAGGGGTCCTCTGCTTTATAGTAACACGAAAGTTAAGGTTCGTTCACCGGAAGGAGACAAAGACTTCTTCGACATTCTTGCTGGAGTTCTACAAGGAAATACATTAGCTAAACGGGAACTGCACAAGAATGCTACGAGCTATTTTGCACAAATCTGATTTCAAAAACCATCCGAGTAAGACGAACAAGACATGCGGAGCACAGCTGGAGAAACAAGGACGATCACATAGGTGACGTTCTCCTATGACTCCTTCATATGGACGTGTCAGTGTTAGCCGACCAGTAAGAACTTACCTATAACAGTTCTGTGAAGACAGAGGATTTAGTTTGTAAGACCTGCTGGGAGCGATGGATGATAGGGACAAATGGAGAGAGAGAGAAAGAGAGAGAGAGAGAGAGAGAGAGAGAGAGAGAGACAGTGTGTGTGTGTGTGTGTTTGTGTGTGTTTGCGTGCGTGTCAAGGAAATACGTGCTAGCAGCAGGACTTGATGATGATGAGATAGGAATACTTGAAACCATATAACTTTGTGCAAATTATTAGTATTAGATAGGAATACTTGAAACCATATAACTATGTGAAAAAGGATTGTTATCGATGAGTAAATTATTCGATTTAAAAACAATAGAATATTGCTTAATCATAGATTTTATCGGTATGTTAACCTATGTCTAAGGTTATTTTATTCCTAGATGTTAGAGAATTGTGTTCATTGTACATATTCATATATATATATATATATATGAAATATCAAATATTCTTATCTAAAGACAATTTGAGCGCACTTTAGTCGGTAGGACTGTAGAATACACCGACTGCATCGGCATGAATCCAATTATCTTCCCTCCAGCTATGGGTAAATAGTAGGGCAGATTGGGCTCTTAAGCCTTGCTTGGGCAATTGGTCTTGTAGAAAGGAAACTCTGAATGCAAAACTGTTAGACTCCGCTTAAGATTGATCTTTTTTCACATCCTGCTCGTGAGGAGGGGCTTGTAAATTCATACATTCTGGTCTAGTTCAGTTTTCTTTAATAGCATATCAATCTTCATGGATTATTTAGAGCCATCTACGCAGAAGGACAGTAGTGGTACTGATTGACACATAAATGGGGTGGGGGGAGAAGAGACTTTGTTTGTTTGTTTTGTTGTTTAATGGCATATCAGCATTCTTGGGTTATTTAATGCTAAATCCACCCTTCTCGAAAAACACTATTTAACCCATAACTGAGAGGATAAGGCGGTTCATACCTTTCCCAAGGATATTTGTAAATGTAATAGTGTGACTGGAGTTCAAACTCGTTTACTACGATTCCAGTCTAGCGCTTTAACGATTACACCACGAACACACCCACCCGGGAGTTTATTAATTCAAAAGTGAACGCTATAGCATGACTGGAGTTCGAACTCGCTTACTACAATGTCGCAGTCCAGCGTATTAACCACTGTGCCTTAGTGTTTATTTGACGTATGTACTTATAAAAATTGATACTTCAAAGCTGAAGTATGTATTTACCAACCCCTCTGCGCGGGCAGGATGTCATACAAGGCCAATTTTTAGCAGACTTTAACAGGTTTGAATTTAGGGATTTCTTTCTCGTAGACCTGTTGCTAAAGAACCCCTTAATTATAAGCAATTGAGCCAGCAGTAAATCGGAGCATTATAGAAAAAGTACCCCTGACACTTTAGATTGATCATGAAGTATTTTATCATCATCATCATCATCATCATCATCAACTCGTCCTGATAGCACAGAGTTACCTCTCTTTCGCCATCCGTCCCTATCATCAGTCGCTCCTGGTTGGTCCTCAAGACTGCATCTAGTGTCTGCACAGAACTGATGTATGAAATTGGTCATTTGTTTAAACAGGTAAATGGTCAAAGAGTTCTATTTCTAACAATTTCATTGAACTTAAGTCCCTAGTTTGCACACAGTTTAAATGGCCAATTATTGTTATCAAACCCTTATAATTCTATTCACTATAAATCATCTGTTTGACAAAGTGAAATGGTTACAAGTATTGCTATTTAACACTAATGATTCTATTCAACATCATTCATTTGTACAGAGTCAAATGGTTTCAAGTATTGTTATGTTATAAAAATAGTTCAATCTTGGCACATAGTTAGAGTTCCAAGTATTCAAAATTCTATTTAACATTACTCATTCGTTTGCCCACAGTTAAATGGTTCCAAATATTGCTATGATTCACTAACAATTCAATTAGTCATTTGTTTACACACAGTTAAATGGTAAAAAAATTCTGTATCTAACGATTCAATTTGGCATAAGTCATTTGTTTGCACACAGTTTAAATGGTTAAACAGGTCTATTTGACCCACTGATAGGGCCCTATCAGGTACTACTACTCTAGGTCAGAGTAGACATGGGAGCAATGGGAATGATGAGAAACTACATATTCCCCAAAGCTCCAGGGCTTGAGCCTCACCATTAAATTCAGTTTAGTGTCATATCTAGGACCCTCTTTTGGGGGCAAGATCTTACCCGTCTGCAGAGATGCAGTCGATGTATTCTACAGCACAAGCCGACTAGGTTTGATATTCCCACACAAACAAATCAAGAACTTTGGCAGTTGACAATGAAGGATGATCTGAGCTCTGTTCATCCTGTACACTTCCACTCTCATAAGATCTATTAAACCCATACAATACTATCGGGTGGGGGATGGAAAAAGTATCCATGGCGAAGTGGCTAACGTGCCATCCTGTGACATCGTAATAAGCAAGTTCGAACTCCGGTCGCGCTATTAAGTTTACTTTCGAACAAGTACCCTTGGGGAAGATATGAATTCCCTTACCCCACTATATTTTCGGGATCAATAGTACCACTACTGTCCATCGGCAAGGATTATTTTGGCATTAGATATCCCACGAAGGCTGATATGAAATTAAACAAAAGAAACTGAATCTTAGCCTTCAAGTATTTCTATATGTATCAAAAAATAAAGTACAAAACGTAACCAAAATATATTAGTATTAAATAAGAATTATTATTTCAACCATAAAATTGTGTATGAATTATTACTATTAGATAGGAATACTTGAAACCACATGACTGTAAGCGAATGATTATATGGTCTAAAGTAATAATTCCTATCGTTAAACAGGAATTGTTTCTTAAGATTATGAAATTTTGTGTGGTGTAGTGGCTGACGTGCTGGATTGGCTTATGTTAGTAAGCGAGTTCGAACTCCAGTCATGCTATTATATTCACTTTCGGAGTAATTCCCTTGTGAAAGCTATTTATCCCCTTATCCCTATAGCTATGGGTTAAATAGTACTTTCATTGTTCTACTAGATTAGCTTTGGCGTTAAATAACCCACGAAGGTTGATATGCCATTGAGCAAAGAAACCAAGCAAAACCATCGTTTCTGTACGGTTTTTGTAAGTGTGAGGTGTAGTGCAACTGACAGATATATCAATTGAAATACATACACACAAGAATACACACACACATAAATTATCCCAATCGGCTAAGTGATACATACATACCACGGTCTGTAAAAGCCTGCTTCTTACTTGTCAAAGTTTTTGCTGCGAAGAGGATGGTAAATTTAGCATCAAGAAGTTGTGCACAGCAGGGGGAGATTATTTTGGTAAGAATAGAAGTTCTTGGCATTGACATTCATTGGCAAAGCAAGCGTCCCCTAAAATACAATGCACCCGCGATACTCGAGGGCACCTGATCGCTTTTTCGTGAGCTCTGCTGATAAATGACGCGCGAAAGAGAGTAGGTAACTAACGTTTTTGGCTGACTCTTCAACGGGGAGTGATGCTGATAGTCTGCGATAAATTTAATGTACTTATACGTTTCCACAATGATCATGTTTAATAACAATCGTATATACTTGTAAATAAACCGATTTCGAATATATATCAGTTTTGTTAGGGAATCGCGTTCATTGTACGTTTTATTCACATTTTTTTATGTAGTTGTTTCCTAAGAGACTTTTTTACACATGATCCTATCGAATATGAACCATTTTTTATCAGATCTACTTGATCCATATGTGGGAGCCTAACCGGTATACTATTTCACATCAGAGTGGACCTGGAAGTAATGACAGTGATAAGGTGTTCCACACTCCCCAGAGCTCTAAAACTGGTAACAGAAGTTCACCTTTGCAATCCTGATTGATTCTGATAAAAAAATTTAAGTTAGAGAAAAATAAAAAAAAATATTTTCATTTATTTTATTTTTAACAAAAAAAAACAGAAAAAGTCCACGTGGTGTAATGGCTAACATGCTGGACAGTGAGATTCTTGTAAGCGAATTAGATCTCCAGTGGCGCAAATACATTCACTTTCAGACTATTAATTTTGGGAAAGATATGAAAACCCTTATTCCCCCTAGAAATGGGTTAAATAGTACTGCAAATCTTCTTCTACAAGAATGCTATGGCATTAGATAACCCACAAAGGTTGATATACCATTAAAACAAAAGAAATGCAATCAAATCATCTGATTTAAAATCTATTTCCCGAAGACCACAAAGAAAACCAAGCCCGTTCAATAAAAAACAACAGAGGTAAAATCTTTGGCATTTATAATTTATTTTACGCCATAACAACTTATTTAAAGTTGCAATTTAAATTCATTTGTTGATAAGCATAATTTTCTTAATAGATTTTTTTTATTTGACTACAATGATAATCATTTGTTTGCATAGTTATAGATAATCAAGTATTCGATAAAATAAAACGCAGTTTCTTCCTAGCAGTGACCGTTTCAATACTGCTATATGGATGCACTACATGGACGCTAACTAAACGTATAGAGAAAAAGCTTGACGGCAACTACACAAGAATGCTGCAAGTAATATTGAACAAGTCCTGTAAGTAGTACCCCACAAAGCAGCAGCTGTATGGCCACTTACCACCCATCATGAAAGCTATCAAATTTTGACGAACCATACATGCGGAACACTGTTGGAGAAGTAGGGACGAGCTCATAAGGGATGTACTCCTGTGGACCCCTTCACATGGACGAGCAAAGGCAAGACGACCAGCTCGAACCTACATACAGCAGCTCTTTGCCGATACGAGATGTAGCTCTGAAGACCTGCCGGAAGCAATGGACGTTAGTTAGACAGGGGTAGCGAGAGAGGGTCAGGGATATCCGCGCTGATGGCGTGACATGATGATGATGATGATAAGGGTTCAAGTATTCCTATCTAAACTAATAATGTTTTCAAAATTATAGGGTCAGGGATATCCATGCTACCAGCACGACATGATGATGATGATGATTTATGTTTAATAATTATCATATTTACCAACCCTTCTGCTCGGGCAGGATATGACAAAAGGTCAATTTTTTAAGCGGAGTTTAACAGGTTTGAATTCAGAGTTTTCCTTCTCCTAGACTAGTCGCCTCACCAAGGCCGAGGAATCAGTCTGCCCTACTATTTACCCATAGCTGGAGGTAGAGAATAATTGGATTCATACTTTTCCCAAGGGTATTAGTTCTATGTGAAATGCAATCAGTCTCGTCCAGGATTTGAACTCGTGTCGCCGTGTCCATTTCCTACGACGAAAACCATTACACCACGGGCACAAATGTTTAATAATTATAATGTTTGGATTCAGCCTTATGGTTTCCAGCAACGGATAATATTAATCTTCAGCTGACCTGGAGTAGTTGTACGTCTTCATTGCCATTACTCCCAGGTCCGCACTGTTCGGGTCCCATTCATATATAAAATAGACCTGATTAAAAATTATTCGGATTTGATAGGAATACTGGATGCCATATAACTGGAAATGGTTTGTATTAAGAGTATTTATGTGAAGCTATAATTGTTTACAAGGGATTATTATTATTATTATTATAATTAGTTTCTTGAAACCATAAAACTCTGTACAAACAAATGACTTACTGAATAGAAATAGTTACTTAAATACATATAATTGCGTATGAATTATTAGTATCAGTCTTTTAATGATTTTGTGTATTTGGACAATTGTCTTCATCGTTATATTCCCAACGTTTCGGCCGATGTGTCCTTCGACCTTCTAGTGTTTCTCGTTGAACTCAGGAGCCTACACGGAACTTCGAACCAAACTCTTCATTCAATCCATTCAAGCAGATTGTTCTAAGTCCGTTTACCATAACCGGGTACAAGTTTTAAGCTATTGTAAGTATTCCTTGTTATTTAATTGCAGTCAAGATAGAACCTGCAACTTCCGGATGACTTCACTTAGAAGTTCATAAACCAAATGCCTATATCCGTTACGCCATGAGTCCTGCTAGACAAGTATCATAACGGATCAGTATAACATTAGTATTAGATTAGAATACTTGAAACTATCTCCGTATTAAGAATGGTTACTTGAAGCTCTTGTTTTTACAATGGAGTCTTATCATTAGTTAATTGAAATCATAATTACTATAAAAGATCATTTCGGCATTAAATCACCCAACAAGGGCTGACATGCCGTCAAATAAACCAACAAACTGACAAATCAAGCAACTATTTTGAATATATCTGCTACTTGTTACGCTGTTCTGATGTAACATGCGCATGCGTAAACCTATACTCTCCCTCGAGAATACTTTGTTCGTAATAAGACGTCATTAAATTGCAATTGTATGTGATTTTTTTGGTTTGCTTTCTTTGTCTAATGGCACGTTAACCTTAGTTGGTTATTTAATGCCAATGCCATCAATGTTGAAAAATAGTAGTGCTAACTTACAACAAACTATAGGTTAAACAACCTATAGTTTGTTGTAAGTTAGCCGACTGTTGTCGAGGACGACCCAAAGGCTCCCTTTTCAATTGCTACTACACCGGGGTATATTGGAGGGTGCTATTTCTTTCCATGGATTGCTCTACTTATCCTTGATCCGTAGTTTATAATGCTGCGTGTAAAGCAAGGAGGCATCAAGTACTATTTTTTTGAGTCTTTGGTATGACTTGACATTTGATTGAACCCCGGTTTTCCAGACCATTGGCAAACACTCTAACCATTATGCCAATGGGCCGGTACAACCCATAGCTTGGGGGATTCGGGGTTTCACACCATTCCAAAGTGTATTCGTCCGAGGATAAAAACAATTGGGCTTTTCATGTAATTTTGCTATTATTTTCTTAATCATATAAAAGTGATCATAATATCGCAACTGGAGTTTGAACTCACTTATTTCGAGGCTGCAGTCTAGCACGTTAGACATTACATCCAGAGTTTATTTTATTTTATTTTTTTTTTACTCACTATTATATCACAAGTATTTCTGTCTAATAGAAATAATTTTCAAAAATACCCATTCGACTCATAGATGAGGCCTTAAAATGCACGACCACTCCGGTGTCTGAGTGGACTTGGGAAAATTGGCAGTGAATTGGAACAACTCGCCCCAGAGATCCAGAGATGGAGTTTCACCAATAGATGGAGTTTAGTGTCATACTAAGGACGCTTCTTTTTTGTCGGCAGGGACAGCTTTCTGTACACACACACACACACACACACACACACACACACACACACACACACACACACACACACACACAAATTGTGACACTTCATTAATTTCACTGAATTTAATCCGATGACTAAAAGGCTCCAAACAAAGACAGCAGTTAACTATTCCTTTTCTGAATGTTCGTGGCTTAGACGCCTTAGATTTCTAACCTTGTGCCGAACTATGTAACGCTTTACAAGCTTTATGTTTAAGTGATGACCTTAAATATTTTCTTTTTCGTTTCGTAAGGTGACCTTTTTTTTTCATCATTACACAAAAATTTTCGACGAATTTTACTAGACGTAATCGTATCGCTAATGGGCTATCGTAACTAATCATAACGCTAATGGACTACCATAAGAAGATTTTACCGAACAAAAATAGCGATTAACTAATTTTTCTCCGCCTGAATGCTTGTTAATAGTATAACAAAAGAAATTGAATGGCCAATGATAACTACCAAATGAGAACGCGTCCCGGGATACTTCATTCGCGTCTTGAGTGAATAAATTTTTGATTTCTAAAGTTACGTATAAAAGTGTTATTGAATTGCTTTGTTTCGTTCGGCTATTGATATCAGCAGGGAAGGAACAATGGAATGAAAGCCAGCAAATATTTAATCTTTTTTAAACATATTTTGTCTGCAGGCTGAAACTTAGAAATCGACAGTTTGCTGGCTAATAATTTGTTTACAAACGCTCATTTGTTTTCAAATACAACTGATATTTACTAAATGCATTCGGTTGTTCGGTTCCTGTTCAAGAGGTCTAGAGAGTATGGAGTAGCTTTTCGTCGTCATTACTCCCAGGTCCACTCTGCGCAAAATGGATACGATCACTACTTCTGATCGTCTCCCATCTATGGATAAAATAGATCTGTTTGAAAACGGTTAGTACTTAATAGGAATACATGAAACCATATAACTATGAGATGGTTTGGTTTGGTTTTTGGGCATATCACCCATTCTGGTTATTTAATGATCAAACATTTAATGGTCGAAAAGTTTTATTTCAAAAGATTCAATTTAGCATAAGTCAACAAAGTTAAATGGTTCCAAGCATTGCTATGTATCAATATCGGGGGCTATCACTTTTGGCCAGAGTGGACCTGGGAGCGATGGCAATGAAGGGGTACTCCGTATTCCCCAAGATCTATCAGATTGTTTAGTGTCATTTTCAGGACACTCATTGGGGGAGGTCTTACCCCTATGCAGAGATGCTGTCGGTGTATTCTGCTGCTTCAGTTGACTGGGCCACTGGGATACTCGTTAGTGGGCGAGCATCTTACCCCTCTGCAGAGATGCAGTCGGTGTATTCTACAGCTCCAGGTGACTGGGCCACAGGAATACTCGTTGGTGCGAGGGGGCGTCTTACCCCTCTGCAGAGATGCAGTCGGTGTATTCTACTGCTCCAGGTGACTTGGGCCACAGGAATACTCGTTGGTGCGGGGGGGCGTCTTACCCCTCTGCAGAGATGCAGTCGGTGTATTCTACAGCTCCAGGTGACTGGGCCACAGGAATACTCGTTGGTGCGGGGGGGCGTCTTACCCCTCTACAGAGATGCAGTCGGTGTATTCTACAGCTCCAGGTGACTGGGCCACAGGAATACTCGTTGGTGCGGGGGGGCGTCTTACCCCTCTGCAGAGATGCAGTCGGTGTATTCTACAGCTCCAGGTGACTGGGCCACTGGATACTCGTTAGTGCAGGGGGGGGGGAATCGTCTTACCCCTCTGCAGAGATGCAGTCGATGTACTCTACTGCTCCAGTTGACAGGGCTATAACTCAGAATATTATGTGTATTAAGAATACTTAAAACTATTATAGTTTACAAAGGATAATTATTTGATATAATTGCTTGAAATACTTGAAACGATATAAATTTGTGCAAATTATTTGTATTAAGAATAGTTATTTGAAGAAACGAACTCAGTAACAATGATCTGCCAGCCTAGATCGTTAACAATTACACCTTTGTTCTTTGAACTCAAATTAGCTCTTATGTTTTCTTCTTAAAAGAAAATAAAAATGTCTGCTCCCAACAACAGGCAGACAAGCCTTTTACCATTACTCATTCAACTGACAAATGTCGGCTTTCTAATTAACTCTACAAGGTTCGTGAAACAAAGAGACACGGCCGACAAGTTTCCTACTTTTCTCGTCCGCTCCTTGTTAGATCTTTGTGATTTGCCTTGTTTTGTTTTTTTTATGTTTTTATTTTTTCATTTTTAACGTTGACGTTTGAAGTAAACAAACAAAAAATAGAAAGATCTGTTGGTGAGGAGCATCTGATTAAAACTATTTCTTTTGGGTCTTCAAGGGAATTTTGTTTTTGTTACACTTGGTTAGAACTACCGTACACACCCATATACAAGTCGAGGGGGTGTCCAACCTCCGGCGACGCACATCCGTGTAGATCTATACCCAACTTTTAATGGTTTTTTTTTCGCTTTTTGATGTTGTCTGGAAAGAATTACAATTACAACATTAGACAGAACTCATTGGTCTTCAAAGTTTAGAAGATTCCAAGTCCAAGTTGTCACATCGTCAATTTCTATAGTAATCACGGGCTTCAATCTGGACGATTCCCCAACTTATCACTCACACCTAGCAAGTAGTTGATTAAGCGATTCATTGATTTTAACGGTATGTCAACCGGTCTAGGATTATATTATGTCTTGTGGTTATAGAATGGTGTTCAGTTTATAAAAATATTTCATTCTTCGTTTTTTTTTTTTTTTTGCATACGGTTCTATCGAATACGAATAAGACCTATTGGATTAATCGACAAGATCCTAACAGGTACTGCAACTCTGGGTCGGAGTGGAGCTGGAAGTAATGACAAAAAGGGATACTCCACACTCCCCAGATCTCCAGAACTACTGCCTTAACATCATATGAAGTTTACTGTCATACACAGGACATCTCTTTTTTTTTGGTGGAAGTGGGATCTGACTCCTATGTACGAGATACAGTTAGCGTATTCTAAGCCTTGTTGATAGAGAGTTAAAATATAAGTACCTGCAATATGTATTGAAAAACTCGCGAATCCTACGATATATACATAGATCTGTGGAAGGTTTAATACAAATCAATAGTGTTTATAAATAACACAAAAAACTTGACTTATTCACGAATATAGATGGCGAGCAGCTACAACTTTATTTCTGTCTCTTATTGGATCTTTTTGTGATTGCAATCAACTTCAGATGTCTCATTGATAAATTAAGTAACCTACAATACAAGTGAACTTTTCACAACACGACTTATACACGAATATAGAAAGCGAGCAGCTACACCTTCTTCATTCATGCCTGATATTGGATCTTTTTGTGATTGCAATGAACATCGGATGTTTCATTGATAAGTTAAGTAACCTACAATACAACAAACGAACATTTCCAAACTCGACTTATACACGAACACAGACGACGAGCTGTTTGTCTCCCTCTTCCCACCTCTAAATGAGTCGCCCATTTTGAGACAATTCTTCGAAGGCCATCACTCTTTTCGCATAGAATGTATTAGATTACCGAAGGGAAATTAATATTCACGTTGACAAAGACAGAGTATCAAAATATACAGAAGACTTTGGCAAACAAGTGGCATTTATACAAAAGAAAGTTCACAGTTTATTTATATATTCATATATACGATACTCGTCAAACTAGTAACAAAAATAAAAGTTTTCACTTTTATCGTATTCTCTACTTTTGCTTCTTATTATTGCTATTTTTTATCACAACACTTGGGGTGGATACACCCTTCATTATAACTATTATTTTATTACTAGTTTTAATCCATCTTATAATTGTTGCTTTTTATCACAACATTCTAAGTAGATACGCCCTTCATTAAAACTATTATTTAATAACTAGTTTTATTCCATCTTATTGTTGTTGCTTTTTAATTTTTCATTCTTCTCGGATCTTTTGTCTGCAAACAGTGATGATATTTAGTATTTCTATCCAATATAGATAATTTACACACAGTTGTATGATTTCCTCTATTCCTGAGTATTAATTTTTACACAATTATATCGTTTCAAGTAATTCTTTCTATCTAATAATACTAATCTGTTTTTACGCAGTTATGGGGTTTCAAGTAACTAATAAGTAAAGTTGGCAACCTTAGTCGAGGATGACCCGAAGTCTCCCTTTTCAATAGTTACAACACCGAGGTGTAGGAGAGAGTGCAACTCCTTTCGCTGGATTACTCCACTTTACTCTTAATACGTACCTTATAATGCTGAGTGTAAAGCAAGGAGGTATCAAGTACTATTTTTGAGTCTTTGGTATGACTCAACCTGGGATTGAACCCCGATCTCCCGGGCCATTGACGAACACTAATACTAATCCTTAAGTAAGTAAAGTTGGCGACCTTAGTCGAGGGTGACCTGAAGGCTCCCATTTCAATAGCTACTACACCAAGGTGTAGGGAAGGATGCTACTCCATTCCCTGGATTGCTTCACTTTACCCTTAATCCTTACATTATAATGCCGAGTGTTAAGCAAGGCGGTATCAAGTACCATTTTTTGAATCTTTGGTATGACTCGACCTGGGATTGAACCTCGGTCTCCCGGACCATTGGCGATCACTCTACTCAACTATTCTTAATACAAATAATTTACATACAGGTATGTTGTAACCTAACAAAAGGTTGCTGAATGAGAAATAACCAAGACGGAGGTTGGAAATGAAATGGAAATCTTCATAGCATCAACAGAATACCATACTCGTCAGCAGCGCGAAGAAAGTAAACCGCTGCTAGTGGTGTACCACTTAGTCAGCATATAACTGTATTTGTTGTACGTCCCACTAACCGTATGAATTTGACACAAGGCCTTTTAAAGGTGGGTTTGGGCGCCTCAGGTGATAAACCTAGCCCCTCCGGAGAGGGCTAGAGCCCGAGAAAACGGCCCACTGAGCCTCGAGGCCCCTTAAGCCTCAGCGAGCGTCACATAGATACCGGCTTCCCGGTACCCATGTCAGGCGAATTACCCATTCTTACTATAGTGTCCAACGTATTTATGAGGACTGGGACATAACCATTAATGTTCATAGGGACGGTATATAACAAGTTACATGATACCAAGTATTCCAATCTAACACAAATAATTTTCCAACAGATCTATTTATCCTATAGATGGTATCCAAACAGCTATAAACACTTCGGGTTGAGTGGACTTTAGAGTATGTATTTACGTAACCCCTCCGCCACTTGACGTCAATTTTGAAGTGGAGTAAAACTGGTTTAAATTCAGAGATTCCCTTCTTCCAGACTGGTTGCCTAACCAAAGCTAAAGAGACTAGTTTCGTAGCTTTTGGGGATAGATGGATTCATGCCTTTTCCCAGGATATTAGCCCAAAGTGAAACTCAAACCTCATTGTGGATTTGGATCCTGGTGGCCGATTCCATTTCCTACGTCGATAACCGTGGTGCTAAAGGCGGCTCCCTTGAGTATACCTGCAAGGAATGGCAATGAAAGAGTGATTCTAAACTCACCAAAGTTCCAGAATTGGTGACTCAACCCCGGATATGGTTTAGTGTCAATACCAGGAAACCAAGTTTGGAGCAGGGGACTGAGACCTAGTTGTACTTAACGTGTGAAGTGGTCGATTTCGCCGTAATGTCATGCAGTAAAAATAAACTAAAATTAGAGAGCTAAAAAAGGAATCGAATTCGCTTTTTGGTTGTAATGATCTGCAAAGGTTGCTCGTTTACCATAGCTCTGTGGCTAATCACTCAAGAGTCGACTCCAACGGCTCCCTGTACGTAAATGAAAATAAAGATCGATTATGATAAGAACGGATTCTGATGTATTAATAACAACCTGATTGGATTACGTTTGTATTAATATAAATTAAGTTTGATAAATCCCTCTCTTGAATAAACGCGATTTTTCTAGCGGCGGGTCATGTGACATTGAAATAAATACTGAAAGGCATTTTTAAGTCGACGATGAAGTAGGAGAGATATCGTCAGTTTCTTAAAAAGACAAGAGATTGATTAAATTTCTCTCTCTCTCTCTCTCTCTCTCTCTCTCTCTCTCTCTCTCTCTCTCTCGTGTCATGAAAGAGGAAACATTAAACAGTACTCGATGCCGCGTTCAAACAATTTCCGACAAGAACAGCGGGTTGAAAATTTAACAGAAACAAGACAACGTGTTCAACGTTACCCATCGCCATTGTTAGATTTTACGCCTCAAGAAAGACGCTCAGAAGTTAACTGCTGTTATTTCTTCTTCTTCTTCTTCTTCTTCTGTTTTTTTTTTACCATATTAGGATATAACATTTCGCTGAAAAGTAAAATCTCGAACTCATTAATAATCATTTCAAGGACATTAAAGGACCTCCCCACATCATGTTGATGAGACTTCGAATGGGCTGTATTCGCTACAGAGGAGTAAGAGACCCCCCCCCCAGAAAAAGCGTGTCCCGGTTATGAGACCAAACGGCAACTAATTGTGTGGCTCCAGTTTTGGAGAGCTGGGGAGTGCGAAGTACAATTTTATTCTCATTATTTCCAGGTCCACTATGAATAGAAGTTAGAAAATTATTCATATTAGATAGAAGTACTCGATACCGTATAACTGTGAGCAAACACATGACTATTAATAAATAAGAATAGGTACTTGAAACTATGTTAATTGGTATTAATCATATGCAACTGTGTGCAAATTATTTGTATTAGATGGGAATAATTTTTATATATCTGTAAATCATTTGTATTAAGAATAGTTATGTGAAGCTGTAATTGTTTACTAGGGATTTTTAATCGTCACTCGAAATATAACTCTGTGCAAAGTACTATTATCAAATAGAAATGATTAACTGAATTACTGGGATTAGATAAGAACACTTGAAACAACTGTTTGCAAATTATTTATATTAGATTGGAATACTTGATATCATTTTACTGTATGCAAAAAAAAACCCTTTAAAGACAACTATGCAAAAAGGAAAACATAAACGCACCACGAACAAAATTCACTGAATTCTAGGCATGAAATAACTCGAGATGAGTTGACACGCCATTAAAGTCAATCAGTCAATCAACAAAAAGATGTAATATAATCTCTATTTATAGGCAAAATAGGTCTGTTTTAAATTATTTGTATTGCATGGGAATACGTGAACAAGAATACCTCGTCTATTAGAAAAAAATGAATATTTCATTTATTGTTCGTTTCTGTAAATACAACTTCAGTCTCGATACTTTTTCAACAGACATCGTGTAATTTTTTTTTGTCCCAGATCAAGAGCTGAGCAATGAAAACAGTATATGATAAATAAATAAAAACCCAACTTTTTGGCGCTCAATCAGCCGTCAACCAACAGACGGTGTGTATCATCAATGTATAATTTTTTGGCTCTAAATCAACAATCGATTTCTGTATGAGCTGCGTCATAAACTTATGAAATCTTAATGATCCACAAACCAAAGGGCATCTGATGTAAGAGTTATACAGGGTGCACCTATGAGATACAAATAAGCTTAGGCAAATAGTAATGGTGGCTCCATCTAGCAAATGTCTTACCATTTTATTTCCAGATACGATCAGTTATGATCATGGTTTTAACCGGTGCACACCATCTGTTTGATGATGAAACGTTTTTTTAAGACTGGAGAAGTTGTAATTGTTACACAGAGAGCCTTTTATGCTCATTCCATGTTACGTCAGAATGATACTGTACCGGATAGAAAATCGAAACTGCTATGGGTTGAAAATTTCTGAACCACAAGTTTATCGACAGTGAAAGCCTCGAAGCACTCGAGTTCCTGTCAATGTCCAGATTGTGAGACGGTCTGTTGAGCAATCTTCTATATGTTCAACCCATAAACATGCTTCTCCTTTGGGACTGTCTAAACAAAACAGGATCAGACATTAGCTAGATGGAGCTACCATTGCCACTTGCCTAAGTTCACTTGCACCAGACAGGTAACAATAATTGTGCTATGTGTTGATATTGTTATTCATTCTCCCAAAATCATGGGTCAACCAAGAAACGCACTATATTATAAATCTAACTTAAACCAACGGTCGACCAATACACACGATTTTTAACAAATTATAAATCTATATTTCTTAGTCCCAAAATAGCAGTCGACTAATACACGAGGAATATGATAAAGGAAAGATTACTTGGCACCAAATCAACGGTTAACCATTAGATGAGACATAAATTCATAATTTCTTGGTCTCAAAAAGCAGTCGAGTAATACAGGCGGAATATGGTAAAGTAAGAATTCTTCGTTCAAAATCCACTCTTCCAAAACAGACAAAATATAATATCAATTTATAATTTCTTGGTTCCAAAAGAGCGGTCGAATAATACACGAGACAGATGATTAATTCTCTGTCGTTTTCAAATAAAAGAATGTCAAAACGAAGAAATATAAATTTATTTCTCGGTCCCAAAATAGCAATCGACCCATGCACGAGAAGAATTCTAAGCCACAAATGAAAGATTGCCAAAACGAATGTATAATCAATTTGTTATTTCTTGGTCTTCTTTCTTTATCTAATGTCATATCAATCTTCATGGGTTATTCAATGCTAAAGTCATCCATTTAGAAGAACAATACTAGTACTATTTAACCCATGGCGGGGTTGGGGGGATTAGGGTATTCATACCTTCCTTAAGAGTATTAGTCTAAAAGTGAATGTAAGAATGTGACCAGCGTTTGAACTTTCTTACATCAGTCTCTACGCCGTGAAAACTCCTTCGTTATTTCTTGGCTCCAAAATAGCAGTCGACTTATACACGAAGCATATGGTAAATAATAGTAAGAATTCTTCGTTCCAAATCAAAGATACGGAATAAATTTATGATTTTTTTGCTTCTAACATGGACGACATTGCTGACCCCACAAATTAAGCCGCTTGCCTAAAAAGGCATTTGCTTTGGAAGGGATTCATATATTTTACACCACTCCATTTTCAGTATCCCCTTGCATTCTGATATGTTGTTACAAGATGTGACACAATGTTAATTGATTTCGGGGATCTTCGAAGCAAGTGACCCAACCAGACAGGCAGTGGCAAAAAATATCCAGCCCCACCGGCATTCAGTATTTGAGGATGTGCCTCAACTATTAAACAATAAACCCGACCCGTTTAGACAAAGGATTACATGAGGCCTGGAGGGATGCTCCTCTGACACAGGACTTTTCAATTTTTGAAAATATCTGTACTGCCAGTATGTCCCCATTGTTAAAAAGGAGTACGGGCTGAGTTTATTGCTCGGCGTCTAAGGTGTCCCTTAAGAGGAATCCTGATAGGACGAAGCAATTTCTGCCCTCATCTCACCGGAATTTCGATTTCTGAGATGTACTTTTTGACTAAATCGACCTTTTGTCACATTTTGGCCTCGTGATATTTTATCAGTGTTGAATTCGACAACTTACTCTAGAGATCTGAACGACCACAGACATTATTTCAGAAATCTACCGAAAATTTACAGCTTAAAAAGATGAAATTAATTGATTTTTATCGCTATGATTGATTGATTTTAATGGCATTATAACCTGTCTCGTGTTATTTTATGCATAGAAAGTAAGTTTCGATTTTTTAGTTTAATGGCATATTAACTTTTGTGGACTATTTAATGCTAAATCATCCTATGTAGGATAAGGGAGAGGTCATACCTTTACCACGGGTACTAGTCAGAAAGTGAACGTAATAGCGCAAGTGGAGTTCGAACTCGTTACTTCGAGGCCACAGTCGAGCACTTTAGCCATTATGCCCCAGCGACTAGAAGCTAGGGAATCGTATTCATTGTTCGTTCATATCTACATTTTTTGTGTAGGTTTTAGAGGGTTTTTTTTTCACACGGTCCTATCGAAAACGAATGATTTTTCAAACAGATCTATTTAACTCATAGACGATACCTTAACAGGTACTCCCACTCCGACTCAGAGTGGACCTGGAAGTAATGGCAATTAAGAGATACTTAAACACATCCAGATCACCAGAAGTGAGGCCTCGCTATCCGATGCAGTTTAGTGTCCGAGTCCAGAATACCCCTTTTTGGTGGGGGTGTTACTTCTCTGCAGGGAGTACAGTCAGCGTATTCTAAGCTATTCCAAAGGTCGTTTTTTATAGCTAGGCAGCTCATTTCTTTTGTTCGCATTGTATTGCCGGCATCGACTTATATATGAGTACCTACTGCATACTTAGCATTCCAGTTGAACGACTTTAATCACTGCTGTATCCAGTACACACAGTGTTAATAATACAAATATTACTAGTTAAAAATCAAAGCCAGTCTATCGATCTTTATTGATCATTATTATCGAGTGATGATTGTGTGTATCAGTAGCTTCGTTTTAGTTTTCCATAAAAGAAATCAGAAGAGCAGATGGTGTGTGGAGGCATCGATTTTTCAAGCCAATATCGAAATTTTCTTGCTTGTAATTAATTGGCCTAAAGCGCCTTCCATATTTACGGTGGGTCATCCGTTTAATGAGACGGCAATCTAGAAAGACATTGAAATTCTATGAATGCTTTCCATTTTAAAGAACTGATTTATTATAAAATCTATCTATCTATCTATCTATCTATCTATCTATCTATCTATCTATCTATCACAGTCGATTCATATCTATCTATCTATCTATCTATTACAAAAGATATCATATTTATAAGTATGCAACCAAAACCAAACAAAAATGGCATATTATGACGATATTTTTATATATAGCAATTCACCGAAAATGTTCTAACATAGAGAATATAACAATTTCATTTCCAATTTGCAATTAAATCATAACGTTTGCATTTATCCAACCCCCTTCACCATAGGCAAAAAGTGACACAAGATCAACTTCTTTGTAGAGTTAAGTTAATTTAAAATCAAAGCTTTTCTTTTCTTTGTCTGGGTGCCGGAACAAGGCAAAAGGGTCCAGTCTGCCCTATTTACAGATAACTGAGTGCAAAACAGATGGAGTCATGTAATTTCCTTTGCTTCTAGCATTGAAGCATTTTAAGCAAAATAAGTAACTTAATTATACTTTTAAGATTTCAATTGTTTATGAACTTTCGAATAATCTGTGAAGACACGATATTAAAGAATCTCAACCCGAGAACAGACTGGTATTCTTTGACTAGTTATCTTGATAACAACCCTAAACTCAACAGTCATCACCGGAAGAAGAAATGGAAGTAAATACGTGTGTAGGGAAATCAGAGAATGAGAGAGTCTCCAAATATGGTGATTATTTCAATAAAGCGCCTTGTTTCGGTTGCCCAGTTGGCTGGGGCTATAAAATACACTGACTGCACCTCTGCAGAGAGATAAGACCCCCCCCCCGCGCGCAAATAGTATCCTCCATATGATACGAAACAATTTGATGACGAGGTTCCAGTGATGCTGGAACTTTGGGGTATGCGGAGTACCCTTTCATTGCCATCGCTCCCAAGTCCACTCTATCCTGGAGTGGTAGCACCTGATAGGGTCCTATCTATGGGTCAAATAGAACTAAACTCCGTACTTATGCTAAACTGAATTGTTTGAAATAAAACTGTTTTTGACATTTAACTGTGTGTAAACAAAATCTATACTTATACTAAACTAAATTGTTTGAATTAGAACTGTTTGACTAAATGCACTGGCAGAAATAGAAATGTTTTTGACAATTACACTGTGTACTCATGTAAAACTAAATTGTTTGAAATAGAACTGATGATTTGTATAAAATAGATTTGGCATTAAATAACCGACAAAGATTGATATGCTATAAAACACAAACAACAACAACAACAACAACAACGTCTTATTTCGTGAATAATCTTCCAAGTTTAAGAAATGGGACGGATTAGCCTCATTAACTTCGGTAGACGCGAGAGAAGTTAATCTTGAGCTAGTATACTTATCGCGTTTGGATCGCTAATGATGTTAATCAAAGGTTTACGAAGAAATCTACGAAAAGCTTCCGGGGAAGGATTTGCAGTACCGATGAGCAAGACACTTAAAGCGGAAGCTGAAAAAAAGGATTCAAGAAACAAGGTCAGGAGTTCAGAAACGCAACTGGGGCTTCGAAAACACTGACTGTATCTCCTGCAGATAGGTGAGAACCCCTCCACACCAAATAAAAACAGGGTGTTCTGCTATAACAGATTACTGCATGTAACGGCCAGGCTCCAGTTCTGAGTAGTGTGGAGTTCCTCTTCATTAACATTACTCCTATGTCCACTCTGTGCAAGTACTTGTTAGGGTTCCCATCTCAAAGTCAAACAGATCTGTTTAAAGGTTGTTTGTAATTGATAGGAATACTTGATAGCATATAATTGTGTAAGTTATTTACATAAAGAAACGTTACTTGATGTCATTATTGTGGACTAAGGATTATAATAATAATAATTATAATTAGTTACTTCGAACCATATCATCATCATCATCATCATCATCATGTCGTGCGGCCAGCACGGATATCCCTGACCCTCTCTCTCCACGTCTCCCTATCATTCATCGCCTCCAGCAGGTCTTCAGGGTTACATCCCGTATCATCACATAGCTGCTGTATGTATATTCGAGCTGGTCGTCCTGCTTTTGATTGGCCATATGCGGGGGTCCACAGGAGTACATCACTTACGAGCTCGTCCTTGCTTCTCCAGCAGTGTCCGGCGTGTCTGGTTCGTCTAGCTTGGATAGTTTTCATGCTAGGTGGTAGGTGATCGTATAGTTGGTGCCTTGTGGGGTGTTGCTGCCAGGACTTGTTTAATATTGCTCTCAACATTCTTGTATAATTGCCGTCTAGCTTCTTCTCCAGGCGTTTAGTCAGCGTCCAAGTAGTGCATCCATATAGCAGTATCGACCGCAGCCAGGAAGAAACTGCGTTAGAGGTCGAACCATATAACTGTATGCAAAAAAAAAATGACTATTATTAAATAAGAATAATACATATATATCATTGGGTTCAAATTATTTGTATTAGATTGGAATACTGGATATCACATGACTTAGTTTAGTTTATTTGTTTAACGGCATATCAACCTTCGTGCGTTATTTAATGCCAAAGCCATCCTTATAGAAGAACGGCAGTGGTACTATTTAACCTATAATTAGGGTCATAAAGAGGTTCGTATCTTCCTTAAGGGTATAAGTTCGAAAGTGAACGTAGTAGCGTCACTGGAGTTCGAACTTGCTAACTACGATTTAGCAGTCCACCACACTAGCCACTGCGCCAAATAGTATGAGATAGGAATATTTTATTGCATATAACTGTGCAGACAAATTATTATCAAACTCAAATAAAAAAGGGTAATTAGAAATATAATGCAAAGGAACATTGAAAATATAGTTATATTGCCCACGTTTACAAATGAATCAAATTTCGGCATTGAATAACCGAAAAGAAGTTGCTATGCCATTAAACAAATAACCAAACCAAACCAAACCAAACAAATTTATATAGCAAAGAATCAAGTTGTAAATGTCAGAATCAAATCAGCACATATTTATCAATTATGTCTTTCGCATAAATTCAATGAAAACAATTACGGTATTTTGGAGGGAAACACCCTTTTCCTTTGCCATAAGGCCAGGTTGAGCTTCTAATACTAATGATTTAATGTAGATACACATGTTTAAATAACCACACACACACACACACACACACACACATATATATATATATATATATATATATATATTACTCAGTAGTGGCTGTCGAAGTAAACAGGTCGCAATCAGATATATAAGATTTATTATTATGGCCTTAATTAATATTTTACTCCTTGTGCATTTTTCACAATAGCGTTTGCTGGTGAGCTCTCTCTGGAGTTTGAGTAACTGCAAGTCTCCTCAAGTCTCCAAAGCTATTCTCGGTATTCTGGCTTATCTCAATAATGCTATTGTCTGGAGGGTCTCCGCTCGTTCTCTGATTTTTTAAATCTTCCAGTCCCTTTATCAGTCCTTTGGAGATTGTTCCAAGTTCACCAATTATTGGTATTACCGACACCTTCATATTCCATAGCTTTTTTTTTTTTTTTAGTTTTCTGGCAAGGTCTAAGTACTTATCTCTCTTATCGCTTTCTTTGAGATCTACCGCGACGGCAAAGTCCTCTGTTCGGAAGATTATCTTGTTTTTTTTTGTTAACTATCACTTGGTTTACTGGCCAGGATTAAGTGATCCATTGGTATCTCAAAATCTCAGAGAATTTTGTGCGTCTCATTCTCCTTGGATTCTGGGTTGTGAATATACCATTTGTTCGTAAGATCAAATCTCAATTTCTTGCACAAATCTCAGTGGATCATCTTCCCCATTCAATCGTGTCGAATTTTACACGCTTTTTGAGCTAATTTACTGTATTTGTCTTATATGTGATTAATCGCTTCGTATCTATCAACACATAACCTACATTTGCTATTTTGTTGAGTCTTATCTATTTTTGCTTAAACATAGTTGGTCCTTATAGCGTTGTTTTGTGCTGCAATTGCTAAATTATTTTAAAACTGCTTAGATGATAAATGATAAGAAAACCCACTATAATGAATAAACAGTAGAAATAAACGGTAAAAATGTTAGAATTTAAGACGTCACTCCTACAAATGAATTAAAGTAACCAAAAAATTTACGTTAACAATGAATAAAAGAAATAACTAGATAAATACATACGTATATAAAGTCGCTGATAGTTTATTTATCTTAACAAATTTAGCATCACTTAGTATAATATTTTAATGTACCATAAAGACGTGTTCTGTAAGTATTGCGAAATTACTTCTGTGGAAATTTGAAAATGTGTAAGAAAAACTAACAAAAAATGTTGATAGCGATGTACAAATGCTAAGTATCTCTCAATATATGATCTTAAAAAATAAGAAAAATAAAATGAAATAAAATAGATAGATGAATAAAATGAAAAAAAAATAATAATAGCTATATTTTCCGTGCCAAATCTACAAATAAGTTAAATAGGATGTAGCTAAGCTTATCCAAGCAACACTTCTGAACAATTTTTAAGCAATTTTTAACAAAATCGAAAATAAACAAATTGCCAACATAAACCTGTATATAATACAAACATTTGTAGCCAGTATATAATTTGATAGACGAATAGAGAATAAGATATAGAATAAGTAAATAAATAGATGACTAAATAAATAATTGTCATTTCCCTTATTTACTGTAAAAATACATCCGTTTCCAGGAACGACGAAAAGACGACCGTCTACTTCAGCTACCAGTGTTTTGATTTGTAAGCGAATAGTATGAAAGCAACTTTATTTTTAAACAAGTTATTATTAGAGCTCATCAGTTAGCACACAGCAAAATGCTTTCACCTGTTGCTTTTTAAGATTAAAAATTCTATTCAATATTAATCATCAGTTTTTATACAGTTAAAGTGTTTTAAGTATAGCTATATAACTGATAATTCTATTTGATATTAATCATTTGTTTTCTCAGTTAAATGGTTCAAGTATTGCAATTTAACACTGATAATTCTATTTAATATTAATCATGTTTGCTTTCAGTTGAATGGTTTTAAGGATTGCTATTTAACAGTAGTAATTCTATGTATCAAGTATTCTTATCTAATACAAATAATTTGCACACAGCTGTATGGTTTCAAATGACTAAGAATATTCCTTGATAAAAGATAAACAGTTCTATGTAGCCCATCGATCGGACCTTGACAAATACTACCAATCCGGGTTCGAGTGGACTTGGGAAGGATGGCAATGAAGGAGAACTCCACATTCCCCAAAGTCGAGGAATGGAACCTCACCACCAGATACAATTTAGTGTCATACCCAGGAAAATCGTTGGGGCAGGGGGTTGTCTTATCCTTCTGCAGAGATGCAGTCTGCGTATTTTACAGCTGCAGCCGACAGAACGGTTTCTGTTTGTGTTCACTTTGCAGCAGTGACCTTGGAATAGGCATGAATCGATCCCCCCTGAACTCTGATAAAGATTATAGTTTTTCCCTTCATTGATATTGCTGAGTTCTTTCATAATCAAGTCGACAATCCATCCGCAGTCAGTCAGACATATTGATATGGAAGCAGACACCGCAAAAATGTTATTAATAGAAATATAACATTTTTTTTAAAGAAAGAGGATAATTCTATTTAATTTGGTTATTGAAATTTAAAAGAAAAAAATGATTTATTCTTCATTAATTACCGGAAGTTCGAATTATTTTTTTTTTCCCTTTTGTTTCTGTGTTTTTTTTTTCTTTTTTAGAGAAAGAAAAGAAATTTCTGACATTTCTCAACGAAAATAAATAGATAAATAAAAAAAAACCCAGCAAGAATCATTAAAAGAATAAATAAAAAAAACTGAAGCAAATTATTGTACGATTTTCCACGTCACTATACAAGAATGAATCGATTAGAATGCCTGACACAATTATTAACTAAATTTTTATCTGAAATTTTCGCTGCATATAGCTCGATCTATGTGATTAATCAAAAAGCATTGGGTTAAGAGCAATGACTAGGAGGATTATGTTGAAACGTTGATATTTACCCGTCTTCCCACTGAAAATTGAATACAAGGCATGATATAATTGAGTTTACATACAACGCAGATTTTAATCGTGACACAGACCACAAATATGTCTCATGTAGATCTGTTTGAAATAATGGAATATATAGTTGTTTAAATTGATTGTGAAGGTACATTTTCGCAAGTTATTTATTTGGGGACTATAGTTGTTAAACTGACATTGTCGTAAAATAACCCAATATGGGTTGACATGATAGATTTTTGTATTGTATATAATTGGAGACCATAATTATTAAACTGACTTTTACATCAAATAACCCAACAATGGTTGACGTGATACATTTTTGTATTGTATATAATTGGAGACAATAATTGTGAAATTAACTTTGGCATAAAATAACTTAACAAGGGTTGACATGCTGTAAAAACCAACCAACCAACCAACCAGCCTACCAAGTAAATGTTACTTGCTAAGATTTGTAGCTTCGTTTTACTCGCATGAATGTCAGTGCACAATCCCAAGATACTTGTTTGGAAAAATCATAATTTTTATCGGAATTATTGTTCCATTTATATTTTAAATGCCATCGGAAGAATTGGCTTTAATTTTCTTCTATTAACTGATAAAGAAACTATATGCTTATAAAATCTTCTCTTATCCAATAATCGATAGAACGTAAAACTCGATACGTTTCTGAGTTCAGAAATGAATTATTAACTTTTAAGGAAAAGTCAGGGTAAGATGACCTTAGTAAATACCATCATATGCATATATATATATATATATATATATATATATATATATATATATATATGTGTGTGTGTGTGTGTGTGTGTATGGTTTGTTATATTTACAGGGAAAAAATGCTCAATATTGGTGATATACCATAAGTAAAGTTTAAATAGATTTGATGCAGAAATAACATTGGTAACTATCAGTTTCTTACCATGCGATCACACAGGTGAAAAACTAACTGTTACGAAGCCCAGTTAATTCTATGTCTACGCTATACAAGCTTATATATATATATATATATGTGTGTGTGTGTGTGTGTGTGTGTGTTTGTGTGTGTGTGTGTGATGCTTTCTCGTAAAAAACAGACCTTTCCCATTGTCTTTGAGTCATATGAAGCAAAGAACTTGCTCTGCCACATTATGCGCTGACATATTAGAAGGGAGAATGAATTCAGAGTTATTCCCCCTTCCAAACTGCTTGTACCGCAAAGACTACAAAACCCAGTTTGCATTATTATGCGATAGTATTTAGCGAACACAAACATTTTACGGGTCGATAACCGTTACGTCAACCACAAATTTATTCCTCCAGTACGAGGTGTGTCTGAAAATGATGTCATATTTATGTCATAAATACCAACTTACATGGTTTTACCTTCAAAGTATTCCACCTCAAGTCTAATACACTTTCATATTCTACTTTGCCATGCTTCTATGTATTGCTGGAAGGATTCTTTTGGGATATCTCTCAGTTCCACCGTTGAGGCTCTCTTAATGACCTCTACGCTATTAAAACGGGTCCCCTTGATGATCTCCTTGAGCTTGGGGAAAAGAAAATAGTTCCGTGGATCAAGATCAGGGGAAAAGGGAGGTTGTTCAAGTACGGCGATGTTCTGTTCTGCCAGGAATTGCCGGATGCTCAGTCACCCAGTCTTGTTACTTTTCAGATTTGGCCAAATCTTTGGCGATAGTCTTTCAAATACAGTTCTTTTTCATGTTTAGCTGACTTGCGATCATTCGAACAGTCAATAGACAATCACAGCACACCAGCTGCCGTAATCGCTTGACGTTAACCCCAGTACTGCTTGTTGAAGGCCTTCCGCTCCATGAATAATCTTTCATCTTCTAGCACCTTTCTTTTAACCTCTTACACCGCTCAGAAAAACGTGTTCGCGACATAGTGTTATGTGACGGAGTTTTTCTCGATCGGATAAAAAATTTCAGGTTTATTCGTTGCTCGGTGTTCATCATACGTTCTTCAGTGTTTATAGCGGAATGAACTAAAAAAGAGTTGAGGCAAGCAAAATCGTGTGAAAAAATGCAATGGTTACAGAAAACTAAGATTACAATAATATACTCCCACGATATCCCCTTAAAAATGATAACCCAATCTGCTAATCGCTATTTCGCCTATAGCTCACACAGCGCCCCAGTCTCGTTACTTTTCCGACAGACCTTGTACAAGGTGTCTCAAAATAGTGCAACCCATTGATATGATAATGACAAGCACAATGGTGATCATTTGGAACACGTCCTGTAAAAAATGCATCGTTTGAGCAAGAGACATCAAATCATTGGGGTTTTTTATATTCTGATCATATCAGCTTCCAGGACATGCAATCGTTCTGAGTTTCTTGTCTCAGCAATAAATCATCACATTAATGGGTTGCATCTATTTTGAGACAGTTTTGAATGATTTTGTCTCTTAATAAGTAAGTAAGTAAGTAAAGTTGGCGACCATAGTCGAGGGTAACCCGAAGGCTCCCTTTTCGATAGCTACTACACCAATGTGTAGGGGAGGGCGCTACTCCTTCCCTGGATTGCTCTACTTTACCCTTGATCCGTACCTTATAATGCTGAGTGTTAAGCAGGAAGGCATCAAGTACCATTTTTTGAGTCTTTGGTATGACTCGACCTGAGATTGAACCCAGGTCTCCCGGGCCATTGGCGAACACTCTAACCCCTAGGCCAATGTTATACAAAATATTTTCCTCTCTTGTCCAAAGTATTGTGATTGTGGATTAATGGTTATAGAATCTATTTTCAAATCTGAAACAAAAAAAGAACACAATATTATTTGTAGTAGTGTTATTAACAGTCACATGTGGCCCATGTATATTGTGACACACACACTATATATATATATATATATAGTATTGGAAAAAACGGCTGACAGATTTTTTTTAAACAATTAATGTAAGTAAGTAAAAGTAAAGTCGGCGACCTCAGTCGAGGGTGACCTGAAAGCTCCCTTTTCAAAAGCTACTACACCGACGTGTAGGGGAGGGTGCTACTCTGTTCCCTGGATTGCTCCACTTTACCCTTGATCCGTACCTTATATTGCTGAATGTTAAGCAAGGTAGCCTCAAGCACCATTTTTTGAGTCTTTGGTATGACTCGATCTGGGATTGAACCCCGGACTCCCGGACTATTGTACGCTTATTTGGACAATTTATGACCTCTTAATATTTGGTTGGGTATCCATTTGCATCAGATGCAGTGATTTTTTTCTTACGGTCACAATCTTCTTTTTGATGATAACGTCCAGTTTTCTTATAGTTTTTTTTTTGGGAAAAGATCAGTTTATCAATGATGGTGATTTAATTTTCTTTGCGACATCACAAACTGACTGTCCACAATCACTGTATGCCGCGATTTGACCTTTTTCAAAGCTCAGACAACTGCTTACAAGCCATTTGCAAACAACTAATCACAAATTAAGGAAACAAATTCTAAGAAATTTCCAAGTTTTTGGTATTTATGAAAATTTTCTTAATAGAAAATTATGACTTTTTACAACTGCCAAGGTAACTTTGACAGCAATAATCAAGGAAAATAATCACTTCCTAAGTGTGTCTAAGCCATTGAAGTTTCAGAAGATTTTTAGGCAATAACAAAAAAGGTACATTTTTTTCAGTCAATTTTTAAAAAAAATTAAATATTTGGGAGCGTCCTTGCGGTGTAATTGTTAAAACGCTGGATCGTGAAATCGTAGTAAGCGAGTTCGAACTGCAGTTGCAATATTATGTTCACTTTCGGACAAATACCCTTGGCAAAGGTATGAACTTCACCCTTATCCTCACAGCTCATGAATTAAATAGTACCAATACTGTTTTTCTTGATGAATTTGGCATTAAATAACCCAAGAGGGTTTATATGCTATTAAACAGCAAAACAAACAAATCCAATATTATATTTTATTGATGTGCGTGAGTTTTTATGTTTATGAAAATGTTTACAGACTGTTGACATTCGAAGAGTTTATTTATTTCTACTGCTGATACAAAAGAAAAGACTCCAAAAACTACACAAACATGTTTAGTCACCTGATAACATGTATCAGTTATCGGATATCTGGTTTGCTTATTCTCTTTCTTCAAACTTTGATACCTTATCAATGGCAGTAAAAGTATAACCCTAGAAAGTAATCTTAGCTGTGACTTCTTGTGGTTTCTTTAACAAAGAATCCATGCTTTTTTTTTTTCGGGTATCATCTTTCTAACATCCTGGTCTTATTTTCAAAGAGATAAATAATACCTGATTCTAAATCTTATAGCTATTCTCATTCCTTATATTCAAGCTTTGCTGACAGAATGGAGTCTCTTGAGTCACTCTCGCTATCCGTCCCAATCGGCCATCGCTCTTTGTAAATCCTCTAGACAACACCCAAAGTCCACACAGGGATGAGAAATGTAAGTTTTTGCTGGTCGGCCAAAATTGGTAGGTCCACGAATAGGAGTTCACAAGAGAAAGTCGCAGATGAGTTCCTTCTTAATTCTTCCAGCCATACCCAGCATGTCTGGTTCGTCTTAGGTGGATGGTTTGTAAGATCGGAGGGAAGTGGTCGTACAAATTCTGTTTTGTAGGGAATACTTTCGGAATCTGTTCAAAACAGCATTATTGTGTAGTTCTCATTTAGCCTTTTCTCTAAGTGTTTTGTTAGAATTCAAAAGGTGCTGCCACATAATAGTACCGACACGGCTATATCTTGGAAGAATCCTATTAGAGAGACCAGATTTCTATATGGTCGTTAACCTGTCTATAGCAGTCCATGCTTTTACTTATGATTATGTAGAGATCGGTCAGCAGATTTTAATTAACTCTCCATAAAATTCAGGTATTGGGACGACTTTTCTTCTACCGAATTAGATATCTACCATGCATGCTTGTGTTATATTGACATATGCCGTATCATAACGACACAATAATAAAGACGCAGGACGACTTCTTTATAAATATATGTACCTCTCACTTTATTGCAAGGGTTCGAAAAGGGTTACTCAAGGTTTGCGTGTGAGAGGGAGTTGAAGATCGAACATAAACTGTAATATTTTGACCCCCACTCTAATGACCGTCAACGTTGTGTCTTTCTCGTTCTCCAGATGCTCAACCGGAGGCCCTGGGGTCAACTCTGCTGGGTGCTGGCTTTCTTTACAGCATCTTATCAGCAACTTCTCTGGTCCCCAAACTCCATCGGGGTTCCCGAGGGCCCCCTCGGCCGTGTGTGGCTTTCCCTACCACATCTCGTCTAAAACTCCGTCTCCAACTGAAACTGGAACTGCAACTGGGACTCCAACTGTCTTGACTTCTGTCTTGACTGAGTTATATAATAGTTCAACGCCCACTCGATCGCCCACTCGATCTTTGAAATCGCATGTTTAATCGTCATGCAGTTCAGAGGTCACTCTCTTCCAGTGCGTCAGTCTATGAGAGTATCATGGGATTTTTTTAGCTTGTCCCATTTTGTTAGCCAATTTCCGCCCACGCGATTTCCTCTCCTAACTGCCATTGGAATGTGTCACTTCCTTCACCTTGGAATGGCATTTTTGGCCGGGTCAAAGGCCAAAATACAACACTTGGTCATATGACCACTAACAGAAAAGTAGCAGTTTCCCGTTTGAACAGCAGAGAGTTTCCAGCAGCAGCTGAAACCAGATGTGTTATCATCATGTCAAAAAAATTTACGTTACAGAGATTTTCCCCAACATGCACAGTTTTCCTTACAGGGTATATGTTCCAGATTTTTATTATTCAATTACAGAGATTTTACTTTTATAGAATAAATTAACATTTTTTTCTTTCTTGCGGTTTTCATTTTCTTTATTCATAAATGTTTGCCTGTCTCTTTTTGTTCTTACTTAGCAAACTTAGGCAATTGCCGACCCTTTTCGAAAATGTATTGTCTCGACCGCAACTGACTCATTTACATAAATCCAAGGAAAATAGGGTTCTTGCTAGTCTCCATGTGAACAAAGCAAGTGACTTTCATTCTTCAATGAAACTTCTGGTTTCTTATTATCTGAACATGACGTCATTTCCAACCAATGGTAATGTAGCTTCTATCGTTCGTTGGATCACTCTTGCATACATGCAAAATATGGTGAAATATCGTCAAATGGAAGTCACCGTTGGGTAGTTGCTAACATGGTGGACTGCAGCATTGTAGTAAGCAAGTTCGAACTCCAGTCATGATGTTGGCATTAAATAACCCATGAAGGTTTATTTGCCATTAAATATAGAAACCAAAATCAAATACCATCTTGTAAAAACCAGTCGTTTCTCTGACTGTACCTGGGGTATACATCCTTGAGCCTTTTGGTTTTCGTAGATATAACAACGGCTTGAGTGATGACCCAATTAATTTCATTCGAACTAATCCCTTCTTCGTGCAACAACCCAAATTCAGCTTAGAAATTCTAAATATCCTTAAAACTGTTAGCTATTTTGAATAACCTACGAAACAACAGCTGTACAGCTACTTACCTCCCATCTCAAAACCCATAAAAGTTAGAGGAACAAGACATACGGGTCACTGCTGGAGAAGCAAGGACGAACTCATAAGTGACGTTCTTCCATGGACCCCTACATATGGATGTGCCAGTGTTGGCCGACCAGCAAGAACTTATTTACATCAGCTCAGTGCGGACACAGAATATAGTTTGGAAGATATACCAGGAGTGATGGATGATAGGGACGGATGGAAAGAGAGAGTCAGGGAAATCCATGCTGTCAGCGTGACATTATGATGATGATGAGGTAAAACACAAAACTGAATCAGATAGTAATGCTCCAGTTGTGGATAGCTGGTAAGTGTGGACTATCCCTTCATTGTTATTACTCCCAGGTCCACTCTGACCAGAAGTGGTAATACCTGTTAGGACATCATTTATGTTTCAAATAAATCAGTTTGAAAATTATTCGTATTCGTTACGAATACTTGAAACTATATAACTGTAAATTATTTGTAGAAAGAATAGTTATTTGTGGCTATAATTGTTTACTAAAGAATATTATTAGTTTGGTTTGGTTTGATTTTATGGTATGTCAACCATTGTAGGTTATTCAATGCCAAATCCATTTTTATACATATAAACAGTTCTATTTCAAACGATTCTATTTAGCATAAGTACGCAGTTTAAATGTCAAAAATAGTTCTATTTCAAACTATTCAGTTTAGTCAACAAAGTTAAATGGCTCCAAGTATTGCTCTGTATAACTAAAAATTCAATTAAACATCAGTCATTTGTTTACACCGTTAAATTCAAAAACAGTTCCATTTCAAACAATTTAGTTTAGCATAAGTACACAGTTTAGTTCTATTTGATCCATAGATAGGACCTTATCTGGTGCTACCACTCCGGGTCCAAGTGAACCAGGGAATGATGGCAATAAAGAGGTACTCCACATTCCCCAAAGCTCCAGCATTACTGAAGCTCACCATCAGATTGCTTCGTGTCATAATCGGGACACTCGTTGTAGGAGGGATGGATCTTACCCCTCTGCAAAAATGCGGTTGGTGTATTCTGCAGCTCCAACCGACTGGGCCAGATTATTGTTAGTTACTTGAAACTATATATAACTGTTGTGCAAACAAATAAGTCTTATTAAATAGAAATGATTACTTGAAATCCTAATTATTACTATTTGAGTGATACTTGATATTACATAACTGGGCAAATAAATGATTTATTTATGAGAAATGTTTCCAGACTTTTTTTGTACAGGCATTTAAAATTATCGTAGACTCTTGAAAATTTAGTATGTTATTACTATACATCTTATGAAATAACTGACCAACTATTATGATTTCAGTTTCAAATGAACAGCTACAGCAGCAATTGGAATACACCCTACTAAAGCCTGAGTGTCACAGCTGGTGAATTTCAAAAATGCAATCTACACGTGAGGACATTTTAGAAGAACGATATGCAATAAAATTCTGTTTTAAACTTGGAAAAAATGCCACAAAAACCTATGGAATACTTCAGACTGCTTTTGGAGCATCTTGCATGAATCGAGCATCAGTTTTTGAATGGCATAAGAGATTCAAGGAAGGCACGGAGTCTGTGAGGGATGGTGAGAGATATGAGAGGAGTAAGGAAGTCAGAATACCAGAGTTGATTGGCCAAATAAAGAATTTCATGGATAAGGACCGTCGTGTGTCTATAGAGACAATAAGTGCACAGTTTGATGTCAGTGTGGGAACTGTACACACAATTATTCGCGAGGAACTGAAGATGCGGAAGATTTGCGCGAAGTTTGTCCCAAGGGTGCTCAGAGAAGATCAGAAAGAAAGACGTTGTCATGACAGCAGGAAGATGGTCGAGCTGATCAATTCAGATCCCGCAGTTCTTGATGCTCTGGTGACCTGCGATGAAAGCTGGATCTACTGCTATGACCCAGACACCAAGACACAGAGTTCCCAGTGGAAGCATGCTGGCTCTCCCAGACCCAAGAAGGCCAGACAGAGCAAATCCATCCACAAACTTTTGATGATCACTTTTTTTTTGACAACACTAGCATGATCTACATGCACTGGGTTCCCACTGGACAGACAGTCAACAAGGAATACTATGTTGAGGTTTTAAGGAGTTCAGGAAGAGATTCCGTCGGAAGAGGCCAGCACTCTTCAAATCGGTTCAGTGACATTTCCACCAGGACAATGCACCAGTCCACAAGTCCATCCTTGTCACAGACTATTTGACCAAGATGGGCATCAAGACAGTTCCTCACCCTCCCTATAGTCCAGACCTTGTTCCCTGTGACTTTTGGTTATTCTCTAAGCTCAAGGAAAAACTCAGAGGCTGTCGTTATGAGACAATTAAGGAGATGAAAGAGGCTGTGACGAAGGTCATTGACACGCTCACACAACAGGACTTCCATGGGGCCCTCCAGAAGTTGTTGGAACGGTACAACAAGTGCATTGCATCCGGAGGAGATTACTTCGAAGGGGACTAGAGTTTCATGTGTGTACTATCAATAAAAGTGCCCAAACGAAAAAAGTCTGGAAACTTATTGCGTGCTCCTTGTATTTAGTTGAAATCCTATAATTATTGGTATTTGATAGAAATACTTGAAACCATACAACTGAGAGCAGATTATTAAGATTAGTTAGAAATATAAGTGTGTGTGAATTATGTACTCCTATGGACCCCTTCAAGTGATGTGTTCTTATGGACCCCTTCACATGGCCGAGCAAAAGTAGGGCGACCAGCTCGAACCTACATACAGCAGCTCTGTGGAGATACGGGGTGTAGCCCTGAGGACCTGCCGGAAGCGATGAACGATAGGGAGGGGTGACGAGAGAGGGTCAGGGATATCCGTGCTGATGGCACGACAAGATGATGATGATGAATTATTTGTTTTATTACGATGTTGCAGTCCAGCACGCTACCCATTACGCCACGGAGACTCTCCCTATTTGTTTAAGAATAATTACTTGAAGCTCAAATTATTTCCTAAGCATTATTATTACTTGCTTAAAATCACATGACTGTGTGTAAACAAATGACTATTATTAAATGATTACTTGAAACTATCTGATTATTAGTATTTACTAAGAATACTTGAAACCATTCAACTGTGTGCAAATGATTTATATTAGATAGGAATACCTCATATCAAATAACTGAGCGCAGAAAAATTTTAGAGTCAACTATGTAAAATATTTTTTTTTAAAATTAAGCATTAATGTACAATAAACGCGATTCGGTAACCTTCCGACATGAATTAATCCTAGACATGGGGACATGCCGTTAAAATCAAATCAATCAATCAAAACTTTATTTCGAAGATTAGTGTATTTTAAAAAAAGAACAACTGTATAATCAGCCGTTTAAAATATTACCAAAACGTACACCACTTAAAGAATTTTTACTCAGCGTTTCTTCTTGTTCTTGTTCTTGTTCCATCTTTTTTAAGTTTTTATTACATACTCATGAACGTCCAACCTACAGTTGGGCTTGTAAAAAAAAAAAAAAAAAAGGATCGGACTTTGTCTGTCTTACCAGAATTGGTATATTTTGCAATCTGGTGACCTCCAATGACATTAAATGATTAAATGAAGTAAAAGCCGTTCACTTTTCGTTTTTGATGAGAAAAGAGTAGCGTTACAAGTTGCTAAAAAATTCTATATATATCTATCGTTATCTCTCTCTCTCTCTCACTCTCTCTCTCTCTCTATATATATATATATTTATATATACATATATATATATTATATATATATATATATATATATATCTTTCCTCATCTACCTACCTATCTTTCTATCTATCGATCTCGATATATTTATATGTATCGATTAATTTATCTACCAAGATGTGTTAATATCTATCTATCTATCTATCTATCTATCTATCTATCTATCAAGACATGTTCGTACCTATCTATTCACTTATCTCGATGTGCTCCTAACCCTAACCCTAATCCTACCAGTCAATCTCAGTCTGTTTATATCTGTCTATCTACCGATTAGTCAGCTAAATTGAAGTAATGTTAAGGAAATCTTAGAAGTGTCTATGAAGTTGTAATATATTGATTCGTTTTTGCACTACTTTATCATAAACGTCCAAAGTACGGTCATGTGAAAAACATAGATCTGACTTTGTTTGACCAGAAATGGAATATTTTACAATCTGGTGACCTCCATTGACTTGGAAAGGCTTCGGAGATCAACTTCATATTGTCAAGTCAATATCCCTGCAAAATTTGACAGACAGAAACAAGTGTAGAAATTCCGATGTTCAAGTATGGATTTTATTCGATCGGCATAAAAGTTCCTGGTGTTGTGTTTTGCGTCAATTTAGACAAATCTTACATCTATCTTTGATGTTTATGTAGCTTTTTTTATTGCTTCTATGTGGGTAATCTTTCAGATGTATTGGAGAACATTTTTTATTGTTAGTTTATTACGTTGAAAATTATAGCCGAATATAAAAGCTGTTTGCTCTTCGTATTTAATATGGGAAAATCTGAAGACGAAGCAAGGCAATAAGTTCCGAAAATCTATCTATCTATCTCTCTATCTATCTAGTTTTTATATCTATCATGGTGTGTTCATCTCTCTCTCTCTCTCTCTCTCTCTATATATATATATATATATATATATATATATATATATATATATATATATATCTGCCTTTTTGTATATATCTGTTTATCTTGGCTTGTTCAGCTCTTTCTCTTTCTATCTATCTATCAATCTATCTACGTCTTTTTGTATAAATCTGTTTATCTTGGCTTGTTCAGCTCTGTCTGTCACTCTTTCTCCATCTCTTTCTCTTTCTCTCTTTCTCTCTCTATTTATCTATCTCAGTCTTTTTGTATATACATCTGTTTATCTTTGTTTGTTCAGTTCTCTCTCACTCTCTTTCTTTTCTCTCTCTCTATATATATGTATCTATATTCCTACCTATCTATTTATCTGTTCAGCTTCGTCTTTTTCTATCTATCTATCTATCTATCTATCTATCTATCTATCTATCTATCTATTAAATAGTTTGAAGTAACTAATAATACTTTGTAAACAATCACCTCAAGTAACTATTCTTAATACAAATACTCTGCATACAGTTATATGATATTAAGTATTCCTATTGAATTCGAACAATTTTTAAGCAGATCTATATGATCTATAGATGGGACCCTAACAGTTACAACCGATTCAGATCTGAGTGGACCTGGCATTAATGGCAATGATGAAGTGACTTCACACTCTCTAGAGCTCCGGAACAAGGGCCTTATCATTGGTTGTAGTCTAATATCATACTCAGACAATCCCTTTTTCAAGGGGTGGTCTTACACCTAAGCAGAGAATACATTTATTCTATGCGGCCCACTTTTTTTTCTGAAGTTCCACTGAAAAGCCCCAAATCTCATTTTTTTAAATGGTTGAGAAAGTATTCAAGAGGGTCTATAGACGGGTACACTGAGTTGATTGGGTAAACCTTGTTGCCTTGAAATGTGGGTAGCTCGAATAACTTTTTCAGCTGAACTTGGACTTTTTTTGCTTTTTTGGTTCGTTTGTCTGCCTTGATACTGTTTGACACAAAACTTGTGTAACAAGCCGACCATCTTTGTTCCAAGCTGCAAGATGACTCCCTCCCCCATATGCATTCCTGCTGCAGCTGCAACAGTAGAGTGCTGCTGACGAAATGTTTGTCTGTTCGCACTTTAGCCCCATGAATTTACATGTGCAGCGACTTCGATCCTCACACGTTTGCAGCCTTATGCCAGATTTATCCAAACTTAGCAAATACCACGTGAGTCTGCGGATCGAACCAGCTGTTCCAAAGTAAACTTGGCTTAAAGATTCTAGATTGTGTACGCTGGTACACAAACACACATGCACGCGTGCGCATAAACACACGCCCACACACGCATGCATATGCACTCACACATGCATATATCTTGGCCAATAAAAAGAATTTGTGTTCATTCAAATTAAGGTACATACATACATACATACATACTTACGCACACACACACACACATGCATACACATACACACACACACGCATACCCATATTAGTATGTGTATTTGTGTGTATGTGTGTGTCTGTGTGAGTATATATGTGTGCATGAGTGTGTATATATATATATATATATCTATGTGGAGACAGAAAGAGGTTCGTGGGGTTCTGGTTACCATCGTAGGAAATGGACTCGAGTTCAAATCCTGAACGAAGCTGTTTGCATTTCGAATATTGCTAATACCCTTGGGAAAGGCATGAATCCGACTCTTCTCCCTCCAGCTATGAGTACAAAGAAGGACAGATTGGGCTCTTTAACCTTGGTATGCCAACTGGTCTAGGAGAAGTAAAACTCTGGATTCAAATTTGTTAAAGTCCGCTTAAAAATGTATATATATATATGTGTGTGTGTGTGTGTGTGTGTGTGTGTGGAGAGAGAGAGAGAGGGAGAGAGAGAGAGAGAGAAAGAGAAAGAGAGACAGACAGACAGGCAGAGAGACAGACGCACATACACACACACTCATACACACACATATCTACTAACACACATAGACATACGCATATGCACGTGTGTGCACTACGTACATTAAGACAATTTGGATCACCCTCCCTTTTCTCTACTCTACACAAAATCCTCCATAGTTCTTGCAATCGTAGGCAATAAAATAGATTTCGGGTTTGTCACAAATACCGGAACAAGTGATAAGGAAATATTAATAAAAACGAGAAAAAGTGCAACAACCGAAATATTTAAACAAGAAGAAAATCTTCTATCTTTTTTTCTAAAATTTCCTGGTAAAGTATTTGGAGCGGAGAGGTTCCAAATCA
>OY757926.1:37388910-37418910 GCA_963585895.1 Sepioteuthis lessoniana | reverse complement strand
AGCTACTATCCTGAAGTTGAATCTTGCTATATACTCAGCACTTGTGGCTTTTTCCCCGATTTTTGATCACCATTGAAGGAAACAACACACATGCATGTACGTGAAATGCACAAATCGTCAAGTTCTATTTTCGTATTTCCGCAGACATTAGGTCTTGCCAACTCACCTTATTCCTCTGGTGCAATGCGAAAGTGTTTATTGAGATACAGATACTCGTGAATTAAACTTGTAAAGAAAGAGAATCTGCGTTTCTTTTCTGTTATTGCCCATTTCTGGTTGATTGAGTATTCTAATCTAATACAAATAATTTGAAAGCACTTATATGGTTTCAAGTATTCCTATTTAATACTAATCATTATATGGTTTCAAGTAATTATTTGTCTTTATTATTAGTCATTTGCTTGCACGCAGTTTTATGGTTTTAAGAAACAAATAATAATAATAATCCTTCGTAAACAATTATAGCTTCGAGTAACTATCCTGAAAACAATTAATTCACAGTTGTATAGCATCAAGTATTTCTATCGAATATAAATAATTCTTTAAGCAGATCTATTTGAGCAATAGATGGATCGCTAACAGGTACTACCACTCGGAGTCAAAGTGGACCTGGGAGTAATGGCAATGAAGGGGTACTTTTCATCTTTCCGATCTCCAGAATTAGTGTCATATCCAAGACAGTTTTTTAGGGGGTGGTGTCAGGGATAGTCTGAGTATCAGAGTGACTGTTCCTGATTATGGATATATGTCTAAGGTTTAATTTCAGGTAACTCGCTCCCTCAGAGAGTACCTAGTCATTTCAATGGTGGCGTACAAACAGAACACACTTTAATGCATACGATATGTCAAAGCATGAACTATTGAATATTTCTCTCTAGCTACATGTAAACGTTTTGGGATTGTACATTAAGGCTGACCATGTCGTTTATTCCCGTATGAAGAAGCAAATAGACTCCCTTTTTCTGACCTTTTCTTATTTCTTTTCTGCGCATGCATGATTCTACATGCAGAATTGATATCACTTCTTGCTTGATGCCAGCTGAGTCATACGTCACCAAGAGAACTTCTACGAAGTCTGTTTAAGTCGCACTTGAAAGCTAAAACAAAAACCCTGGCCCATTTTTGAAGTGGTAACGCAATCAGGTCCAGGTTAGCGTACCACTACCACCCCCACATTGAACCTACCACCCCCACTCCTCGAACCTATCGGCACCAGGCAAGACCTCAACTATTTCTCACGCCCCTCCATGCCCCCTCCAACTTTGACACAAGTTCCTTCGTCTTTGTTCAGCTTCCTGCTGAAAAAATCTTGGCCAACAACTCTCCTCTTACATGGAAGACAAAATCTCATTTTGCTTTGCATTCTTGACGTCGATCTGGGTATTTGTTTCTATTCCGACCCACCCTGAACCCACCCGGGCCAGCCGTCATTCTGAGAACAACAGAGTAATGTGGACACATGCAGAACGCACTCGTACACGCAAACATGCAGATACAGTAAAATACACACTCTCACGTGCACTCACACGCACATACACTCGGTCTGTTTCGCATATTCTAATATGCGCACACATTTTCTCATTACAATAACACACATTATCAATCTTCCTCTAATTTATCTATCCATCGTACTCTGTTCATTATCTCTATCTCTATTTATCTCTCTATCCTCTGTTCATCTCTGTTTCTGTCTCTGTCTCTGTCTGTCCCTCTACCTATATATATATATATATATATACCATCATCGTCAAGTCGCGCTAAAAGCACAGAGGTTCTTGACTCTCTCTCTCTTTCTCTTTCTCTCTCTCTCTCTCTCTCACACACACACACACACACACACACACCCTCCAGCAGTGCCTCAAATATTTTGTTCGTCTTACTTGGATGGTTTTTGAGATGGGATGTAATTGGCCGTATAGCTGCTATTGTGTGGGGTGCTGCTTCCAGGATTCGTTCAAGACATCAATTTTTTTCTTTATGCGTTTTATTAGTGTCTCTGTGGTGCATCCATATGGTAGCATGGACTCAAAATTTTCTTTCTTCCTTTCTTTCTTACTTTCTTTCTTTCTATATATATTAGAAAAGCATAGGCACAAAGTCAACGGTGCTTGGTGACAGTTCTTCGCCTATACGATTATCGAATGACATCATAGTCTGATAATCACATCATCATCAATATATTAAGATACAAAATATGTCAAGATGAGAAAGATGTCAAGATGCGGAAGATATCGAAATGTGAAGTATGATTTTGCTATGATGTGATGAAAGATGCAAAATATGTCAAGATTTCAAATATGTCATGACGCAAAAGATGGGAAAGATGTCGAAATGTAAAAGATGTCAAGGTGCCAAATATGGGGAAGTTATGAAGATGCGAAAGATGTCAGGATGCAAAAGATGAAAGATGACAAGATGAAAGACGTCCGAGGCAAAAGATGTCAAGATGAAAGATGTCATGATCAAAGATGCAAAAGATGTCAAAATGTGAAAGATGTCATTGTATGATACAAAAATGTCATCATATGAATTTTTCGTTAAAAAATCTTTTCAGGCCGCTTTTATATATATATATATATATATATATATATATATATATATATATATATATATATATATATATATGTGTGTGTGTGTGTGTGTGTGTGTGTGTGTGTGTATGTGTGTGTGTGTGTGTTTGTTTGCTTTTAATTTGGAAGAAATTCAATATTTTTAAAGGTTAAGAATAAAAAAAAAAAAGAAGTTGTTTCAGTTTGTAATTAAAAGTTTTTCCGACAAACCCATTTTGTATTTTTTAAATCTAAAGTCAATTTAATCTTATCTTAAACTATTTTCTCTGGTCATGTTCAGAAAGTTATTTTCTTTCTTCCTTTTTTTTTTACCTTCTGAGCAAATGAATTAGCGTATGGCTCTGTTTTTGGAAACTTAATCATGTGATAAGGGTCTGCAAACAACCTTGAACCATTTTAAACGGACAAAGTAGACTTAGGGCTTCCTTTATATATATATATATATATATATATATATATATATATATATATATATATATATATATATCTCCATTTACTTCTATTTTAGCATTTTCATACTTTCTTTTTTTCTTTCTTTCTTTCTTTGTATATTTCTAACCAATCTATCAGTCCGTTCACATCTATCTATCTATCTATCTATCTATTTTTTCTTTAAATTTTATTTTATTGGAAAGTTTCAACAAATATAAAATGCACATTAAAAGCTGTTTGCTATCCATGTTTGATTTAGAGAAAGCGTTGCGGTGGATAGTCAGTAACATACTGAAACGCAGGTTGATCTATCTATCTATCTATCTATCTATCTATCTATCAGGTTTGACAAAACTTAATGAATTTTAACTGTAGTCCATGTTAAAGTCCCATATACGGATTGAATATATCTATTAGTGTTCAATAGGAATACTTAAAACAATATATCTGTAAATTATTTGTATTAAGAATAGTTACTTGAAGTTATAATTGTATACTAAGGATTATTATCATTTTCTTGAAACATATAACTGTGTGTAAAACAAATACTTATTAAATAGAAATATTTATTTCAAACCATTTTAATGTGTATCGGGCCATTATCCTAATGAGTAGAGTGTTCGCCAATGGTCCGGGAGACTAAGGTTCAATCCCAGGTCGAGTCATACCAAAGACACAAAAATGGTACTTTGTGCGACCTTGCACTCAGCATGATAAGGTACGGATCAAGGGTAAAGTGGAGCAATCCAGAGAAGGGAGTAGCGTTCTCATTTATACCTTGGTGTAGTAGCTATTAAAAAAGGAGCCTTTGGGCCACCCTCGACGAAGTTCTCCAACTTTACAACTTATATTAATGTGTACAATTTAATATTAAATAATAAAAAAACATACAACTGTATGCAAATTATTAGTATTAGGTAGCAATACTGGAAATCATACAGTTTTGTATGAATAAACGATTGTTAAATAGAAATTGTTAATTGGTTGGTTGTTTTACGGCATATCAACTGTTGAAGGTTATTTAATGCTAAAGCTACGTGCACACACACACACACACACACACACACACACACACACACACATATATATATATATATATATATAGTTTGTAAACAAATAGTTGGTTGGTAACAATTTTTAAACGTGCCAGAGCTCGTTTATTTGCAAGCAGTAATATGGTTTCAAGTATTGCAATCTAACACTATCAGTTTTATTTATACAGTTAAACGGTTTCAAGTATATGCTTTTAAGTATTGCTTGTTAACACTAGTAATTCAATTATTTATTATTTGCACACAGTTGAATGGTTCCATAGTTGCAATTTATTGTTTGCACACAGTTAATAATTATATAATTTTTTATAAGCATAGTATTGCTATCTAGCACTAATAGTTCTTTTTGCTCACACTTAAATGGTTTCAAGCGTTGCTATGTAATAAAATGATTCAATTTAATATTAATCATTTGTTTGCACACAGCTGGTTTCAAGTATAATGAATGATTAAACAGTTTTATTTGACTTAAAGAAAGAACCAGAGTCGACCTTAGAGTAACAGAAATAAATTGGTACACAGCATTCCCTAAATTTTCAGCACTGGAGTTCTCACAATCTGATGGTTTAATGTCTATCGTTATAGGAGTCTTGCCCATCTGCAGTGATGCAGTCGCAATATTTTACAACCCCAGCCAACTGGTGGGGAAATCGTTATTTAAACTCATTGTATGATTTAGTATTAAATAGTCAAAAACATACAACTATATGGGAATCATTAGTATTAGATAGGAAAACTTGAAATCATACACCTGGGTTCAAATTATTACCTAGGAATACTTGGTATTCTGAAACTGTGTAAAAAAAACTGTTAAAAAACAAGTACACAAAAAATGCGATTCCCTAACCTCTAAATATAAAATAACCCTACATGGTTAAAATCAATTAATCATATATATATATATATATATAAACAGAGTTCGTTTGTAGAAACAATGTTGGTTTTAGATATGTTTTTTGCTGAGACATGCTTGCTCTAATGTCTGTCAAAAAAAAATCTAGGTCATATAAAACATAAAATATTTTGAACTATTTTTTTTTGTTTTTCTTTGTTGTGTGTGTTTTCTTTTTTTCTTTTTCACGTCGTTTCTAGGAACTATCGATTCTGTTCATGGAAAATTCATTGATCTCCTCATAAATCCTTGACTGCCTTTTCCCTCTGACTTCTTTCTTTTTTGGTTACTGTTGAACTTTATTGATAAGCCCAGCAAATAGCTTTAAGGCTGTCAATCAACCTTGCTGGAGACGAGCCAGTAAGATAATCTATTGCTCTATATATCTATTTATCATATTTTATTTATATCAATGTCTCTGTTCATTTCCAGTCTCTGTCTATCCATTACATTTGCTTTATCAGGATGACTTGCTTCAACCTACGGTAATCTATCTATCTATCTATCTATCTATCTATCTATCTATCTATCTATCTGTCTGTCATTCTGTTCATTATCTATCTATCTATCTATCTATCTATCTATCTATCTATCTATGTGTATGTAAGTATATATATCTGTGTGTCTGTGAGTGTGTGTCTTACACCGTTTATATGTATATATATACGTAAGTATGTATATATATATGTGTGTGTGTGTGTGTTTGTATGTCTTACACCATTTATATGTATGTATGTATGTATGTATGTATGTATGTATCAGTCTATTAATATCTATCTATCCAACTATCAATCTGCTTATATATATATATATATATATATATATATATATATATATATATATATATATATATACATATCTGCGTGTGTATGTGTGTGTGTCTCACGCAGTTTATATGTCTGTCTGTCCGTCTATATGTATGTATGTATGTATGTATTACTCTTCAAAATCAAAATTGTATACTCATTTGTTACTTCCCCACCGCTAATACTTCCATGTTTGCACTCAGATGTTCTCGTGCACTTGTTGTTCCTTTCAAGCATTTCCCGCCATTGCAACACACAAATCCGTAGACAATGGCCACCAATGAAAAGAAATGCACGAATTGAATCACATTCCCCCTTGAGATATAAATCATACAAAAGCATAGTACAATCGAGCTCTATTGATTATTTAAAAAATGAGTCTCGGACAAAAGAAACTTTTTTATATAATGAAGATATAATCGGTATTTTAAACCAAGCTTTTTCACACACACACACACACACACACACACACACACACACATATATATATATATATATATATATATATATATATATATATATATATATATATTGGTCACTCAGTATTTGTCTGCTCAATCAGCTCTCTAACAACTACGCAACTTTGATGTTTGGGTTCCATTTCGTCCAAATACCCTAAGGAAAGACATGAATCCATCTTCTCTTTCCCCTCCCTCGAGCTTTGGGTAAATAGTATTTGGCTTAGTTGGATTTTTTTGGCCTATCAACCCTTCTAGGTTGTTTAATATGTTTATATGGTTGTTTAATATGTTTATATGTATATAAAATATATATGATTTGGTTTGGTTGGGTTTATGGCATATCAACCCTTGTTGGTTATTCAATGCCAAATCTTGTTTATACATATATTAGATATATATGATTTGTAAACACATATTTAACTGGGTTTGAGCTCATTTGTTCGAACACAGTTAAATGGTTCAAAGTATTGCTATGTAACACTAATAATTTAATTTAGCATCAGTCATTTTTAACACATAGTTAAATAGTCAAAGAGTTCTATTTCTAACAATTCAATTTAACTTAAATCACTTGTTGACACAAAATTTAAATGTCAACTTGTTCTATTCGACCCATAGATAGGACCCTGTCAGGTGCTACCAATCCGGGCCAGAGAGGACCTGGGAACAATGGCAATGAAGAGTTGTCTACATTCCTCAAAGCTCAAGCATTACTAGAGCCTCAGCATCAGATGATTTAGTGTCATATCTTGGACACTTGTTGTGGGGGGGGGGTCTTTCTCCTCTGTTGAGATTCAGTTGGAGTATTCTGCGGTCCTAAGCGACCGGGCTGGGTAAATAGTAGAGTAGCCTGGCTTCTTTATTCTTAGAAAGGCCACCAGTTTTGGAAAAAGAAAAAAAAATGAATTCACACCGGCTTTACTCCGCTTAAAACCTGTTTTTTCTTTTCCTCTAAGCTATTGGCAGACTGATCTCTTAAACTTGATTTGGCAACCAATCTAGGAGAAGAAAAGTTTAAATTCAAATCAAATGTACTCGGCTTAAAATCTATTTCTCTTAACTCACTCCTAGCTATAAATAAATCACTGGGCAGACTGAACTTTTTAACCTTGTTAAGCAACCAGTCTCGAAGGAAAGTCTGGATTCAAACGAGCGGACATTGTGTCATTTTCTGTCCGTATCAGAGAGGTTAGGTAAATGCATACTAAACTTTGAGGTAAGTGTCGATGCCCAATGAGGATTGATGAAGTTGCTAACCCTTATTCCGTTACGATACAACTAAATTGGTTATTATTTACTACGCCTGGTGTAATCTAGGAACGGACAATAAATCTGGGGCATCAAGTGAAGATCGAATACTCTACTGTGCTAAAACTTTTCTGCACTCGCTCGCTAACCCTTGCATCATGGTGAGCTTCATTTTGCATTTATTAATATTAGGTTTACCTTGCGCAAGGCGCTGAGATGAAGATCTAATCAATATTACAAACAATTATTTTACACACGAGTCGGCTAAATATTATATCTGTATTCTGAGTATGATATCCGATGGTGAGGTTCCAGTTGGGGATCCTGAACAGTATGGAGTCAGCTCTTCATTATTATTTCTCTTAGGTCCACTCTGATCCAGAGGGATATGACCTGTTCAAATAGATCTGTTCAAGATAATGTTTAAAATAATTTTGAGTTATACTAATACGTTGGATATTAACACTGCAACTAATTAGGAAGTATTTACTTATTTAAAATGATTGTGAACTTTATTGATTCATTGCCTCTTAAGACATTGATATTTTAACTAAGCATGAAGTGTCTACCTGTTTAAAATGTTTGTGAACTTTATTAATACATCGGCTCTTAAAACATTGATCTGGCAACTAAGTATGAAGCGACCGTAGGTGGGAAAGTTTAAAGAAAAGAAAAAAATTTCACCGTTTAAAGTTGTGGTATTAGCTATGATGGTGTTATTTGCTCAGCTTTGCTTATTCTGACACTCTGACAGATAGTGTAAGCTACTTAGTGTGTCTGCTGTTACTTAACTGGTCACCCATTCAAATACTGAGCAAGCTCACCATTGCTTTACGTCAGTGATATAGCAGGAGATATTTGATTGGAAAAAAATGCATCTTGCATGGTGAAAATGTGAACTACCGAATTTTTTCTTATTAATCGGATGTCACTATTATTCGGCTTTACCAAATCGCCCATGCCTTCTCTTTCTTTCATTCACTTCTTTCTTTCTTTCTTTCTTTCACATCATCTTTCTTTCTTTCTTTCTCTCGTCTTTCTTTTTTTCTGCCTTCACCTCATCTTCTTTCTTTCTTTCTTTCTTTCTTTCTTTCTTTCTTTCTTTCTTTCTTTCTTTCTTTCTTTCTTTCGGGGGTGTCCTCGTGGTGTAATGGTTAAAACGATGGACTGCGGAATCGTAGTAAGCGAGTTCTAACTCCAGTTGTGCTATTACATTCACTTTCGGGCAAATACCCTTGGGAAAGGTATGAACCCCCTTATCCTCCCAGCTATGTTCTTCTAGGAGAATGGCCTTGGCATTAAATAACCTTACAAAGTTTGATGTGCCATTAAACAAAGAAACCAAACCTTTCTTTCTTTCTCCCAAATTTACACATTATTTATCGTGTGAGAGGAAACAACGAACGATCAATTCGTCCGTTACAGCGAAGTTCACATTCGTTGTCAGTGTGGCCCGTTTTCAAATCCTTGCCTCACGGTGAAGCTCCCCCTAATTGCAATATTATCAACGATTCTAGTGATAATAAGAAGATGAAAAAACACCAATCATAACAAAGATGATTTGAAATCGATATTATCAATGACCGAATAATATACTTTTGATAAAAAAAATTATTTTTGGCGTTCCATGAACAACGACTGGGTAATCGATAGAAGCTGATGAGAAAGTAAAAAAAAAAATAGTGAGAAAAAGAAACGCTGCTTCAATTCGTAAAATAGAGAAAATGCACAAAAATGATTGGTTGATATGCAAGGTAGAAGAAAATGGCGACTGACTAATTGAGAGGAGATTTGATGCCGTATTTTGAACCGGAGAAAGAGCACGGGGGTGTAGACTGTGGGAGGAAAATAGATAAAAACGAATTAAAAAATAGAAATTTTAGAAAAAGAAAGAAGAGGGAGAAAGAAAAGAAATATGGGAGAAACGAGGAGAGTAAAAGGGATGGGAGAAAAAATGCGTTTGAGAAAGGAGAAGAAAAAGGTAACAAAAGGAAGAAACAAATAGAGTTGTTAAAAAAGAAGCAAAAAGAAGCCAAAAGAAAGAGAAAAATATTTGAATGAAGCGTGGAGAGGAATATTAAAATAATTGTTCACGAAAAAAAAATTAATCATGAAGAAAATAATATATAAAGAGGTAAGATTCAGTATTGGTTATCAATAAATAAATTGATAGAGTTATCGTGGGATATTAAGAAAGAAAGAAAGAAAGAAAGAAAGAAAAAAAAATGCGTACAAACAAAGATTGTATAGAAAGAAAGAAAGAAAGAAAGAAAGAAAGAAAGAAAGAAAGAAAATGCATAGAAAGAAAGATTAAAAACACATAGAAAGAAAGAAAGAAAGAAAGAAAGAAAGATGAAAACTTAGAAATAAATAAACGGAGAAAGAAAGAAAGAATGAAAGAAAGAATGAAAGAAAATGCGTACAAACAAAGATTGTATAGAAAGAAAGAAAGAAAGAAAGAAAGAAAGAAAGAAAGAAAGAAAGAAAGAAAGAAAGAAAGATGAAAACTTAGAAATAAATAAACGGAGAAAGAAAGAAAGAATGAAAGAAAGAACTTAGGTAAAATTTGTAAGTTTTTCTTTTTTTTTTTTTTTTTGAAAGGAAAAAAATTCCAAGAAAAAAGTTTATTAAAAAAAAGGGAAGAAAATAAAAAAAAAGTAAGAATTAACCAAGGAATAAAGATATAAATCCAAACCCCGGATGTAAGGAATATAAAGGCTGGAGAAAAAGAAAAAAGTTAAGAAAAAATGGCTGAAGATACACTTAGAATATATACATTTTTTTATTATGCTACAATTGTTCTTTTTTTATTTTCTATTGTTAAAATAAAACTGAACATGTCATTTACTATCGACAACGATCGACATTTTCTATTATGAGAAACAAACTTTAAATAAAAAGAAATAATAACCAACATTTTTTAAAAATTGTATCCCGGGAGATACTGAATAAGGATGTAGTAATTTACTTAGCTTTTGCACAAGGCCGTATGAATGGGGCAACCAATGAAATTCGAACTCACTCGTGAAGGGTTGTTAGTTTGGCTTGCTAACCATTACATCACCCTAGGTGTTCTATACTGAAAAAGGATGTAGAAACAAAATCGAAAGACAAAACAAAAGAGGCAAAAAAATATGTTGGAAAAAAAATAATATTGCTAAATGGTGGACTCGTGTTAATGAGATATATTGTCAGTCATACGTCAAATAAACGACATTGTTATTCATACTTTCCATTTGGAGGGCAAATTAGGAGTTAAAAATTCCACAACAGACTAGTTTGTATATTTTGCGCAAACTTTTCCAAAGGATTCCTTTTTAAAAAGCGTGGTTATTTCAAAGTCTATGTGACCAGAAAAAATATAGACGTGTTTACTGCACAGAAATGCTGGAGCAATGCGAAGCATGTGTTCTTTTTCGGGCTGGTTCGGGAGAGAGAGAGAGAGAGAGAGAGAGAATTAGGGGTTGATAGGCGGCAGGCATGAGCGTTTGCTTTTTTGTTTGGGTTTTATGGCATATCAACCTTTGTAGGTTATTTAATGCCAAATCCATTTTTATACAAATAAACAGTTCTATTTCAAACAATTAAGTTTGGCATAAGTACACAGTTTAAAAGTGCACAGTCAAAAACATTATTTCAATCTATTCAGTTTAGTCAAACAGAATAAATTCAAACAATTCAGTTTAGAATAAGTATAGTTTTTGTTTACAAACAGTTATTCTATTTCAAATAATTCAGTTTAGCAGACATAAACAGTTCCATTTCAAGCAATTCAGTTTAGCATAAGTACGCAATTTAAATGTAAAAATACAGAAAACTCAAGAAACCACGGTTTAGTTCTATTTAACCCATAGATAAGACCTTATCAGGTGCTATCACTCTGGGCCAGAGTGGACCTGGGAACGATTATAATGAAGGGGTGTTCTGCATTCCCCAAAACTCCAAAATTACTGGAATCTCACCATCAGATTGATTAGTGGCATATATCAGGACACTCGTTGGAGGAGGTTTCTTACCTCTTTGCAGAGATGCAGTCGGTATATTCTACAGCCGCAGCCGACTGGTCAGACGGATGAACGGGTATATGACGCTGCCCGAGATATGACCGTGTAAAGGTCTATTGCGCTTCACGTGTTTACGTGGGAAGACGACCGGAAGTGAGGGCTCAATACGGTCTCCATCCTCAAAAGAGAAAAGAACCTTGGATAATTTCTTCATCATTTACACCCTGATACGAAAAAACTTACAAGAAAGCTAAAGAAAAAAGCATAAGACTATAAAAAAATTTAGTTGGTGTTTAACCTAATTTGTCATATATATATATGTATATATATATGTATATATATATATATCTGTGTGTGTGTATGTATGTGTCTTTGAGTCTATATGTGCATGTATATATGTGTAAACGAGTATGTATATATGTATATGTGGATGTGTGTGTGTATATATATGTGTGTGCGTGTGTGTATGTGTATATATATATATGTGTGTGTACATGTGTATATGAGTATATATATGTGTGTGTGGATGTTTATATGTGTAGAAATATGTGTATGCGTGCATATATATGTTTATGTGGGTATATATGTGTGCATTTATGTATGTTTGTGTATATATATGCATATATTGTGTATATATATATATATATATATATATATATATATATATATATGTGCGTGTATATTTATATATGTGTGTGTATATACATATATGTATGTGTGCATAAATATGTGTATATATATATGCGTATGTGTGTGAATATATATGTCTATATGCATATATATGTCTATACATATACATATATATATTTGTGTGCGTATGGGTGTACTTATATATGTGTGTGTGTATATATGTATATGTGAGTGTGTTTATGCATGTATATATATGTGTGTGTGTGTGTTTGTGCTTGTATAAGTGTATATATATATATATATATATATATATATATATATATATCAGGTTATTCAATATGCCACTAGTACTATGTAACTCAATACTACCAGTTTTATGGTCGGGTCATCGCGACTAAACCGGTAATCCCACCGAGTTTTTCTGGCGAGGAGGGTGGCTAGACACCCTATAGGAAGAAAAAAAAAAGGCGGAGGAAGCTTTTTTTTTCCTCAAAAGGACATCATTATTTCTAAGAGTGTTGAACTCCTAATTTTTTGGCAGGTTGTCCAACTAGGAGAAAGACAACTCTGATATACACACACACACACACACATATATATATATATATATATAGAGAGAGAGAGAGAGAGAGAGTCAACCACAGACAGACCATTTCGTTATATCACTACTCCCCAGGGTGGCTAGACACACAGGACGCTTCAAGCTGGGATTGAAACCCGCCCAACTTTACGTTAGACTTGGTATCTAACCGCTCAGCCATTTCGGTGACGTACGTCAGCTCAGGGATCATAACGCATTTTTTATTAGCTTTTGTTTGTTTTCACATTTTGCGCTATTGAATATTAGAGTGCTTAATTCGTAAGAAGAGTTTTCCACATTACGCGAGTGGCAGCTGTTAATTCCTTTGCCAGAGTGCTCCATCCCCCAGAGGATATATATATATATATATATATATATATATATATATATATATATATATATATATATATATATATGCATGTATTAGGGGCAAATGAGGCTTCTTAGCTGTGGTGAAAACAACTCATCTAGGACAAAGAAACGTCTGATATAAAACCATTCCATGATGTACACGTGAGTACTCCATTTGGGAGCAGATGTGAACTCGTTAGCCACAGTGACAGCAACCCATCTAGGAGAAGGAAAGCTCTGAAGCAAAACCTGTGAGTCTTGTGTCGACCGATTGTCTCATTTCATGTGCCATTGGAGATTCTACACCTTATTCAAAAAGTGGATTGCGTGTGGTGCAAACTCAATTCATTATAAAGAAACACATGTACAGGTACTTTTGGAGGGTTTGTGTATGATAGGTGGTCACACTCAAAACCGAGAAGACAGCCTATGATATGATATGTGTGTGTAGGTGTATGGATTTCCCAAACTCTCTCTCATCATCTCTTTATCATCTATCACTTCCGGCAGGTTTTCCATGCTACATCCTGTGTCCGAATAGACTTGTTGTAAATAAGTTCTTGCTAGTCGTTCAACACGTCGCTGTGAAGGGGCCTATGGGAGAACGTCGCTTACGAGTTCGTCCTTACTCCTCCAGCAGTGTCCCGCATGTCTTGTTCATTTAATTTTGGATGGTCTTCGAGATGGGTGGTAGGTGGCCGTTCAGCTGTCGTGGGATGTTGCTTCCAGGATTTGTTTGATATAGTTCGATGCATTCTTGTGCAATTGCCGTCAAGCTATTTTCTCAATACACTTAATCAGCGCCCAAGTGGTGCATCCATATAGTAATATGGACACGACCGTTGCTTGGAAAAAATTGCGTTTTATTTTATCGGATAGGTCTGACTTCCACATGACCGATAACCTGTCGATTGCTGTCCATGCCTTCGCTAGTCGTGTATTGATGTCATTTTCCGTAGATGCGACGCTGCTTCCGAGGTTGGTGAACTTGTCCACAAGTTTCAGAGAGCCACCATTTAGTGCGGAAATATCGCCATTTTGATTAAATCTCATGTACTCCATTTTGTCTGCGTTTACATGGAGGCCTATGCCACCTGCTGCTCGCTCCAGACTATGCAGCAGGGATTCAGATTGAGCGGGTGTATTTGCCGGGAGTGCTATGTCATCAGCGTAATCCGTAATCCGTAATAGTTCGTGCGGAGTATCGTCTGCTTCTTGCCTTTTCCAGTGTAAGGCCATTTTCTTTCATTAAATCTATCGACCTCCTAAGAACGTATTCAAGGCAGATTTTGGACAGGTTGTGGTGAACTGGGTTCTTTTAATGTCATCACTTTAGGGGTAAGTAAACTTTGAATTTGAACTAGTTACACCCTGCTTCAACTTGACCTTGTGTCACACCTTTTTCATGGAGGACATGTTGGGTAAATACATATGACTGTGATTTTTTTTAGTGTCAATCCCTTATATAGTTGGAGCTTTATTGATATTGCATCGATAGGATCTACAATCTACAACATCGTTACTTTTCATGTTCGAGGTCCATTGATTTTGCCCAGTGTTTCGTCAACAATGGTTTGTTTTTAATGGATTATAACTTTTGCTGACATATTGTATAATAACATGATTTATCTTTTGAAAAATACTTTGTTTTCATGGGGAAGGAAGGGTTAAACTCTATAGAGTGAATGTACGGGTTAATCTAACAATATTCACAACAAAATGGATCAAAATTTATCGAATAAAAGCATCTTTTAAAATGACGTTTGCGTTCTTGGAGTTTGACTCCTTCCTTTACGCAAGATTAAATTTTATAAATTGCAAATGCTTTTTGGATAGGTTAAGAAGGAAAAAAACATTTTCACAGAGATTCTTTTTTAAATTTATTTTTATTATCTTTTGTTAGTTTTCTTTCTTTCTTTCTCTCTTTCTTTCTTTCTTTCTTTCAGTCGAACTCCCATTCTTCATCATATTTTTTCCACTGACTTTTACAATACGATCATCTGGACTTAATTCAGATTTTCTTTAAGACGTTCGTCTTTTTCTTTTTTCACGTCTTTAAATACACTCTAACATTTCGCAAACGCCTATCAATTTTCCTGTACATTAAGATATACATTTACGGTAAAACATTGGGTTTTGTTTGCCCCATAAAATCGTCAAACTCGTGCTGTTTCCATTTGCTGTTATATTAACAGTTAATTCTGCAGATTTTTTTAATTTTATTTTTATCACGTAGCAACTCAGTGGGTTTTTTTTAAAAAGTGGAGTTTTGTTTTGTTTATAATAATATACATGAGGCAGGCCCTCGTAATGGCTCGTCTTGTGAATCATCACTAATCTCACCCAGTCGGCTAGCGGGGGCTGCAGAATAAGCCGACTGCACTTCAGCAAATACGTAAGACCCTCCCACCAACGAGTGTCCTTGATATGTTGAGCACCCTTTCATTGCCATAATTACCAGGTCCTCTCTGATCCCAAGTAGTAGTACCTATTAGGGTACCATTTACAGGTCAAATAGAGCTGTTCAATATTTTGCCTGGGATTGTTATTATTGGTGATTTGAAAGCATACAGGTATGAGCAAGTTGTTTGTATTAGATAAGGAATGCTTGATAAATAGAATTACTAATGTTAAATAGCAATACTTGAAACCAATTAAATGTGTGCAAACAAATCAGCTCTAACCAACTAACTATTCGCTTGCAAATCACATATAAACAGGATTTGGCTTTAGATAACACAAAAGAGGTGATATTATATAAAACATTCATTAATCATCCATTACTAATGTGTGGTGAGTTGCCGGCCTTACGAGATGTAGAGCCTAATTGGGAACATAATCAGGATTATTGAAAAGTAATTCCTTATTATATAGGAGTTAACCGAGCGGCTAGAGTGTTCGCCAATGGCCCGGGAGACCTGGGTTCAATCCCAGGTCGAGTCATACCAAAGACTCAAAAACTGGTACTTGATGCCTCCTTGCTTAACACTCAGCATTATAAGGTACGGATCAAGGGTAAAGTGGAGTAATCTAGGGAAAGGAGTAGCGCCCTCCCCTACACCTCGGTGTAGTAGCTATCGAAAAGGGAACCTTCAGGTCACCCTCGACTATGGTCGCCAACTTTTACTTATATAGGTGTTACTTTACAATCACCCTGTATATAATAGGAGTTACTTTTTATATACATATATTATATAATATGCCATAAAACCCATTCAACCAACTAACTGTTTTATAGCAATGCTTAAGGCCATTTAGCTAGGAGCTGGTAATTGATTGGTTTTGTTTTGTTTTATGGCATATCAATCATTGTAGGCTATTTAATGCCAAATCCATTTTATACACATTTCCAGTTTAGCATAAGTACAGTTTTTGTTTTCACACACTTAAATGTCAAAACAGTTCTATTTCAAGCAATTCAATTCAACATAAATACACAGTTTAGTTTTACTTGACCCATAGATAGGACCCTATCAAATGCTACAACTCCGGGCCAGAGTGGACCTGGGAGCGATGGCAATGAAGGGGTACTCTCTGCATTCCACAAAGCTCCAGCATTACAGGAGCCTCGCTTTCAGATTGTTTAGTGTCATACCTAGGACACTCGTTAGAGGAGTCTTACCCCTTTGCAGAAATGCAGTAGATGTATCCTAAAGCCCTGTAAATGATTTGCAGTAGATAGAAATACTTGAAACTATCTAACTGTGTGCAAAAAAAAAAAAAAAAATGAGCTCAGGCACATTTTAAAATGTAATCTGCTAAATTTGTTTACAAATTCAATACATTTGATAAAACTTAGTAAATATAAGGGGGGCGGATAGATATTGTAAAGTATGTATAGAGGAAAAATTAACCATAGCTACATATGATAGACCAAATGAATTGCTTAACCAAAGGCTTGAAGTATTTAATAATTGCAGATATAGGAAAAATTGGCTGATTCGTGGTTAAACGGATTAACAAAAATTGTTTAACGGAGAAAAAAATGGAGAAAAGGGAATTTCTTTTTTTTTTTTTTTTTTAATTTTTAAATTTTTGAAAAAATATGTTAATTTTTCTATAGGTGTGGGGTCCTTTTTAACCCATAAAATGTATTTTATCCTAACCCACTTCGCCGGAGCAATCCTGAAGAGTCGTTTGGGGAAACCGAGATAGACTCGCTCGTGGCCATGTAGGAATTATTTTCATGATATTTGATATAGAAGTAAAAACAGGATTTGACATTAAATATTGATGTGCTATAAAACCCAATCAACTAACCTCTTTTATATAGGAATTACTGTATATTGCAGTGTATTATTGTGAGTATTTGTCGTGCCGATTGCCCAGTTGGCTGGGGCTGTAGAATACACCGACTGCAACTCTGCAGAGGGGTAAGATCCCCCCACGAGTGAGGTTACAGTAATGCTGGAGTTTTGGAGAATGCAGAGTACCCCTTCAATGCCATCGCTTCCAGGTCCACTCTAATCCGGAGTGGTAGCATCTAATAGGGTCCAATCTATGATGTGAAACTGAATTGTTTGAAATGGAACTCTTTTTGACATTGAAACTGTACTTACGTTAAACTGAATTGTTTGAAATAGAACCGTTTTGACTTTTAGATGTGTGTAAATAAAATCTATATTTACATTAAACTGAATTGGTTGAATAAGAACTATTTAAAATAGAAATGTTTTTGACAAACTGTGTACTCATGTTAAACTGAATTGTTTGAAATAGAACTGATATTTGTGTAAAAAATGGATTTGGCATTAAATAACCTACAAAGGTTGATATTCCATAAAACCCAATCAACCAAACCTTGACGTGCCGAGAGTAGATTATTCTCTAGCACGGGGCGCAAGTGGGAGTAATCGGCTGAAAACCGGCCCTGGCGAGTTTGAATTCAACTCAATACCCAATATATCTGGCCTTGTTTCAAATCTAAGCTTAGGTTTTCGTGGTGATGTGTTTACACAACCCCTTTAAATGGATTTCACTCTTGATAAATTTTTAAGGGGTAAAAGCTGGTTTGAGTTTTCCTTCTCCTAAACTAGTTGCCTAACCGAGGCTAAAGAACACTGTCTGCTTTTCTATTTATTCTTAGTCAGAGTACATATGGTTTCATGTCTTTCTCAAAGATATTAGCAAAAAGTGAAGAGCAAACAACTTTGTCCAGGATTTGAACTCAGGTCACCAATCCAATTTTTGAATGATAACCGTTACACTAAGCGCGCCTCGTGGTGTAACGAGATTTAACCGACATCCTACCAAACCGATATATGAAACAATGTCGTTTTATCGTAGTGAGCCACATACAAATCGAGATTCATGCATAGCTATTTCAAAATATACTTGTTCCCTTCGGTATTCTCCATGTTGGGGCACCTCTGGTGCTAAGCCATGCACTCAGCCTCGCAAAGCAGGTATTGGTTGGGGGCACGCCTCCCTGGGACCAGGCGATTCCGATTAATAACACCCACCAGACGCGAACGCCTGGCAGGCCCCTAGAAAAGTGGGGGCTGGACAAGCTCATGATATTAATACGCTTCGTGGTGTGATAGCTGGCGAGCTCGGTTACCACCCCATTACTAGTGAGTTCGATCCTCGTTAACTACTCTATGCTTCTGACCTAGTTCCAAATCTAAGTTTAGTTTACCGACCGCCTCGCGGTGTAACAGTTAGTGAGCTAGCCAAGCGCATCATTACAAATGAGTTTGATACTCAAAAGGTGCCTTATATTTCTAGTCTTGCTCCGAATCTAAACTTATGTTAGTGTAATGGTTAACGAGGTAGCATACTACACAGTTGTTAATCAGTTTGTTCCTCACTAGAATCCCTATGTTACTTTAGGTTTTTTTTCTAATTTAAGTTGGTTTTTTTTTTGTATGAGGGCCCACTCCAAACTGTTATTTATTATTTAAAAACCGGTGATACCCTCCGATATTCATCGGTTTTTAAATAATAAAAAGCAGTTTTAGATATACGTAATTTATTTAAAATAAAATAAAAAAGAGGAATATTTAAACATAAATATATAAGATATTTCATAAGGAAATAAATAAGTTTTTATTTTTTTGGATTTTCTTTTGTCTCTTCTTTCCGGGAACGACGTAAGAAAGTCTACATAAAAGCCGAAGCACTCTATCTGATGAAGGTCATTATGACCAGAAATAAATTTATCATGAAAACTCTAAATTGAAGTTTTTCCGTCAAATTTATAAAAAATGTTTTCGCTCTGCATGTGATTTTTCGGTATATTTTTAATCGAAAATGAATTATATATCCGATAGCCGTCGTCACTGAGCACTCAACAGAAATTCCAATCAACCTTGGATTACAACAAAATAAGTCTAAACCCTGGACTGTTTTCCTCGGATTGTACACAAACATATATATATATATATATATATATATATATATATATATATATATATATAATTTACTGTTGGTTTAGTAAATCCATTTGTCAAATAAATAATATTGTTCATTTGACCAATTGATATGCTGCGCCAACAATAAATTTTACATCGCTTTTCCTTTCGCATATCAACTCCTTTTGGAATGTTTTTAAACCTTTAAAAAAATTTGAAAAAACTTTCTTTTCACACAAAAACATTTTCTTTTGGCGATGACCTTAGGTCGAAACGAGTATTGAATAATAAAGAATAAACAATATAAAAGGAATATTTTGATTTATCGTATCACTTTTGTTTCTCTTATATATATATATATATATATATATATATATGGGAAAGAAATTTCGTGTAGGTCTACTAACAGACCTAAATGAATGAGTTCCAGTCTCATTTGGTGCCCCATTTACATAGCCTTATGCCACATATGGTCTCTGACGAAAGCAACAAGCTGGAAACATACATGTATGTAAGAACGAAATAAATTCTTAAAAAATACAAATCTCTTAGTGGATATATTCATTTAGAGATATATATTCATATATATAATATTAACAATTTAGTATTGTAATTTATGATTAGTAACTGGTTTTATCGTTTTAAATGTCTCGTAGGTTCAACTTCTAATTTGTCAACAACCAAGTAAACAAAAAAAAAAAAAAAACAAACAAAAAAACAAAACAAAAACAAAGCCAAATTATTGTGATTTATTTTGTGATCAGATTCCCTTTTTCTACCCTCAACGGTTTAAACACTCATTTTGACCTTTTAGTTTCAAAACAACGTTGGTATATTTGGCCAAACCCAACACATGCCGTCATCCTTCGCTCAATATATTCTACAAAAGGAAGTGTTATATGATACGTTAATTAAATACGAGGGTCGGCCAAGATAGGGCTTGTCAATGACGGGCGTGGCGGATGACTCTCGGACTAATCATCCACACCTGACCCCTGGAGTAATTAGCAAGTTTGTTTTGTAGACCAGAATCATTTATGTTGTGGGTTCAATTCTCACTGGGGATCAAAGTATATAATTAGCTAATTATCCATATAGAGCATCTATCGTAGCAATGTACCAAACAATCTTATGTAGTAGACAAGTGAAATGAGTCAATACACATTGGAGACTCTATAATATAATTCCCTTGGTAAAAATACCCATGAAGGATGCCTATATTTGTATCTATATTTGTGCATTTATTGAGCAATCGACGCATCGCGCTAGTTTTTAATTTTTGAGATACTTCGCAAACGACAATATTTCCTTACCATGAAAAATTTGATGGATCAAAATCCAAAATAAGTCATGAAATCTTTTCCCTCCGAGAATATTAAAATAGGATTTCTTAGCCAATTTTGATCATAGATAAATCAACTTTTTTAAATCTAATTTGAAGCCTACCTAAATTGTACAAATAAGCGAAGAAATAAATATTCTTGCGTAAATAATGAATTATTACGTACTCAAATACTTTTCGGTTTATTTCTTTTGAGTAAAAATCAACATTCTTTTCTTACAAGAATGTAATCTATTTTAATATCGTTTATCAATTGAGCAGATTTGTTAGTGTTTACATGAAATGTTAGGAATACTGATATAACAGCGTGAACCCGCTGAAAAAAAAAGCAACAGTTTATATATACATCAAGACATAAATACATTTTCGCTCTCACATAGTTACAAACTTATACAAAGATATATAAAATATGTCCCTTTCGCTTAAGCTAACAATTACTGCTATACTTTATTGCATGAATCTTAACTATGTCTATTAAAAATATCTTCGCTCTAATTCTATCTTCGTTTACAAGAAAAGATCTTTTTACTTTCGTTTTTCAGCAAACCTTTCACTCAATTTAAAAAAATAAAAGATCAAAATTTGTAGACCGGGTTTTTAGTTATTCTTTTCCTCCTTTTTCCGATATATATATATATATATATATATATATATATATATATATATATATATATATATATATATATATCCTATTCTTAGGCAATCAAGAAATACCACATAGTATCCAGGAACAAAATTTGTGTTACATACTGTTTATCCAAGGCACAAATGTTTGAAATGAATAATGGCCATTTCCTTTACTTTTACAACATAAGCAATAAACAAATAAACCATCTCTTATATATTGTTATCCAAGGCTCGATAGCAAAGTTTGAAGGAAATAATGGCTATTTTCTATACTTTTACAACATCAGCAATTACTGGCACATACAATCTAGGAACAAAATTTATGCTGCATAGTGTTTATCCAGAATACAAAAGCCAAGTATGAAGGGAATAATTACCATTTTCTATATTTTAGAGCATCAGCAATTTATAACACATATAATACAGGCACAAAATTTGGCATTCATTGTGTTATCCAGGTTACGAAAGCAAAGTATCAAGGGAATAATAGCTATTTTCTGTACTTTTACAATATCAGCAATTAAGAAATAACGCATACTATTCAGGAATAAATCGTGTGTTATATAGTGTTACTGAAGAGTAATATAGTTTGTGATTCATGAATAATACTAGAAACTATAAAATATAGAGAAATGCGTAGCGTGTGATCAGTTTGTAGTCACTTGGAAAAGATAGTGTCTATTTCTTAAGGTCAGCTTTCGAACCCTAAAGTTCAAATTTCAATCTTCACCACGTTTATCGATCCTTTTCTGCTCCTTAGGCATTTATTAACGCCTGTGATACTCCCATTGATACCAGGGGTCAATATCGATCAATCTATCTCTCTATTTCTGTCTCTTTCTGTCTGTTTGTCTCTCTCTCTCTCTCTCTCTCTCTCTCTCTCTCTCTCTCTCTATATATATATATATATATATATATATATATATATATATATATATATATATATATATATTAGGACGTTCGTGGTGTAATGTTTACCCTCGTAGGAAATGAACACGGTGACTCGAGTTCAAATGCTGGACGGAGCTGATTGCATTCTACATAGCACTAATACCTTTTGGAAAAGTATAAATCCAACTATTATCCCTTAAGGGTAAATAGTAGGTCAGACTAGGCTCTTCAACCTTGGTGTAACAATCGGTTTAGGAGATAAAAACTCAATATTCAAACCTGTTAAACTCCGCTAAAAATTGCCCTTGTGTCGCATACAATTCGTATGGAGAGGTTGGTATATATATATATATATATATATATATATGTGTGTGTGTGTGTGTGTGTGCGTGTGTGTGTATCTGGAGAGAGAGTGGTACAAAAAGAGTACAAAATTCATAATTCCTGAGATGAGCACTTTTTATCATTTGCAATATTTCTATGTCTCAGACGACCAACTTGGAATAAATAAAGGCTTCGCCTCAAAATTCCCTAGTGGTTAATTACCAAGATACCTGAAGAAGGCCCGAGCGAACGGCAATTGAATCTTTGGGAACATGACAATCAAGATGAAGACAACAGTCGAAAATATTCATTGAATCTAGAGTTTCCTTCTCCTATATTGGTTGCCTTATCAAGGCCAAGTAACCCACATCTTTAGAACAGAAGAATTTAAAAATTTTCTCTGTTATTTTACTAATCCCTTGGGTAGAAGGAAAGTCTCACCGAGGATTTTAACTTGCCTCGCCAAGTCCATTTTCTTTGACAATAGTCACTCGCGCACAAAAGTGGCAAGTTTTTAGTTTGAGTGTTTGGGTTTTATGACATATCAACCTTGGTAGGTTATTTAATGCCAAATCCATTTTATACAAATAAACAGTTCTATTTCAAACAATTCAGTTTAGCATAAGCACACAGTTTAATTGGCAAAAACATTTCTATTTAGAGCTATTCAGTTTAGTCGAGCAATTCTAATTCAAACAGTTTAGTTTAACGTAATTACAGTTTCAATGTTAAAAACAGTTCTATTTCAAACAATTCAGTTTAGCATACAAAAACAATTCCATTTCAGACAATTCAGTTTAGCATAAGTACGTAGTTTAAATGTCAAAACAGTTCTATTTCAAGCAATTCAGTTTAACATACGCGTACAGTTTAGTTCTATTTGATCCATAGGTAGAACTCTATCGGGTGATACCACTTTGGACCAGAGTGGAGTTGGGAGCGATGGTAATAAAGACGTGTTCTGCATTCCACAAAGCTCGAACGTTACAGTAATGTCACCATCAAATTGTTTAGTGCTATATACAAGATACTCGTTGGAGTGGGGTCTTATCCCTCTGCAGAGGTGCAGTCGGTGTATTCTGCAGCCCCAGCCGACTGGGCAAAAGTTTTTACCAATAAAGTTGTATTTTCCTCATTGCGTTATCATCACCGATGGCAATGGACTTTCGTGAGTATTTAATAGGAGCCTACATGCCACAGTTTTATGGCTGAAAAATCGATCTATTTAATGCGGTTATTGGGCTCTCTGTATCTGAGAAACGTATTTAAGAGTTTGAATATATATTTAGAGAGAGAGAGAGAGAGAGAGAGAGAGAGAGAGAGAGAGAGAGAGAGAGAGAGAGTTTTAGCTATAATGTATTGGGTATGCTTTGTGAGAAAGGAGTGTTTAGTATCTGTCAAGCGTCGATCATATCAATATACTATATGCATACGCCCAACCCCTCCGTCACAGCAAATATACGATACAAAGTCGATTTTTAAACGGAGTAAGGTGGTTAGAATTCAGACTTTCCTTCTCCTAAACTGGTCTAGTTTAGTTTTTAAGTTTATTTGCTTAACTGCATATCGAGATTCGTAGGTTATTCAATGCGAAAGTCATCCTTGTAGAAGAACAGTACTGGTACCATTTAAGCCATTGCTGTGGAGGCTAATGGAATCCACACCTTCAAGCGGTATAAGTCTAAAAATAAACGTAAAAGTCCGATTGGATATCGAACTCGTTTATTTTCATGTTACCGTCAAGCACGTTGTTTTGTACGCCCTCAAGCCTTATGAACCCAATCTGTATTAATATTTTGCTATAGATGGGAGTAAACTGATAGGTTCATGCCTTGTGAAACATTAACAGCCTCGTCTAATATTTGAATTCAAGTCGATGATTAGATAATTGAACAGTGACAACATTTGGTCTCATAATTGCAGACAAAAACCAGGAACATTAATTCTCGTTTTTGAAAAAGTTCCTTGAAACAATGCTGGAAATTCGGAGAGCTAAGAGGTTCTGAAAGAAAAATCGTTATTCTTGTTTTAGCAGACGACAAGATCACGTGATCTCATTAAGTTTCACTTCAGGCGTTTCCGCTCCATCACATGTAAAGAAAATACCTTTAGGTTATCGACGATTCCGTCGTTATTTTTCTTCCTTTTTTCGATCCAATCAATGTTTAAACTAAAAAGAAAAAATGGGTGTAGTTTTTTTTCGAAAAGGCAAGAAACCGCATTAACTAACACGTTTTTTTTTTGTTTTTTTTTTGTTGTTCTTTTTAGCCGATAAAGTGGAAATGGATTTTCAGGAAGATAGGTCTCATTTAAGCCACGAATAAAACGAGATCAAATTAGACATTGATTCTTTAAAATAACTTACACAATTTCGCTTCTCTTCTTACATAAACTCCATCGAATATAAAAAGCTTTGCTTAGACTGGCAAATAGGCGTCAGATTGCTCACAGCACCTGTTGAAATGAAATAGTCACCTACCTCACTACTGAACATTGTCAGCGTTGCTTAACTCATTCCTTTCTTTTACCATGTTAGCAGAGGTTAGAATGTACTCAATGTACCCCGTGCAGATTATTTAAAGACCCCCCGTGAAAAAGGAGGAGTGTTCTTGGTAAGACTCTCAACAATATTCGGTGGTGAAGCTTCATTTCTTAGAGGATTTGAAGTCATCTCTAAATTGCCATTACTTCCAGATATACTCTGACCCTGAGTAGTAGTACTCGTTAAGATCCTGTCTATAGATCAAATAAATCTGTTTACTAATTATTTGTATTAGATAGAAATACTTAATATCATAAAAGTTGTCGACCGTAGTTGAGGGTGACCCAATGGCTCCCTTTTCAATAGTTAATACATCGGAGGTGTAGGAGATGGAGCTATTCAATTCCCTGGATTGCTCCACTTTACCCTTGATCCGTACATTATAATGCTGAGTGTTAGCAAGGCGGCAGCAAGTACCATTTTTTGAGTCTTTGGTATGAAACAACCTGGAATTAAACCCCGGTCTCCCGGACCATTTGCGAAAACTAATCATTACGCCAATGGCCCGTTATATCATATAACCAAGTGCAAAAACTTACCAAACAACAACAAACAAAAAACTACAAATATAAAGGCACAATGTATGCAATTCCTTAACTCTTGTCATAAAATAACCCCAGGTGTGTTGGCATGCCGTTAAAATTAATTAATTAATCAACTAATCGGTATACAATTGAACGACACAAGCATTTATATTAGGGTGTATCGTTTTTAATCAACTGACAGTTAATTGGTTTGGTTTGGTTTAGTTTTGTTTATGTGCTTAACGGCACATCAACTCCTTATGGGTCAAGTAGATCTGTTAGGAAACTATTTGCATTAAACAAGAAGACTTGATATCATAAAATTATATGCCAATAACTCTAAAAAAAACTAAAAAATGAACGCAATTTCCTAACCTCCAAACCAAAAATAACCCCGATTAAAAGCTGTTAAAATCAGTCAATCAATTGCTCATTTTTTTTATCAAGCTTTTTTTTAATTTGGTACACACATTTTAGGTTGATTACAGTATCAGCAGTTACTAAAGAGTTACCAATCTCAGTCCTGAGCAGGCACATCGTTGCTTAACTTCTTTTATTCTTTTTATTTACCAAGATTCCTTAAATCTGGCCCACATGCCTCAGGTTGCTTACAGTACCTAGTCACCCATTTAAGAACTGAACAGGACTGTTGTTGCTTAACAACGATGATCTTAGAACTTGCTTTTTACGTAGCTCGTATCTAAGTCCTAAATCGTTGAGCTTTACTTCGTCTGTAATAATTTGTTTCGATGATTGTGGTTCTTAAGGGATCCTCATCGAAGAACTGAGTCGACTCATCGTTGCTTAACTTCTGTAATCTAGTAGGAACCAATGCTTTCAGCGTAACGTAACTAAAAACATCTGTCTGTTCTTTTTGCAATTTTCAAGTCACATTTTCCTGAATACACGTTTAAATTATGGACACTTCTAAATAATATTGATACCCTTATTGTGTCAGTATAGAGTTTATTCTAAGGCTAACAGCAACAAATAAATGAATTAATACTTCGATTAATTCTAACAATTCATTAATCAACACGTGAAACAATAACAATATACTGTCCTCTTTGTGTATAAAGTTGAGTTTGAGGGACTTATCGGCGCGCTGAAGAAGATATCTGGTATCTTAGGGCTGTCTTTCTGAGAGCTTTTAACGTCACCGCCTCACGAAACGTCAGCTGGAATCTGTCAGACTGGATTTTGGATTTTTGCGCCAAGACTTCTGGGCTCATCACGTGATTAGTATATCCAATCACAGAGAGCCTCTCCTCATTCACTCCATAAACAGGAGTTACCATTTTACTAACCCGACACCCTCAATCAATAAGATGGGGGAGTCCCTATGATGTACTAAACAAGTTCGAACTCTATTCACTCTGTTACGTTCACTTTCGGACAAATACCCTTTGGTAAGGCATGAACCTTCTCATTGAATAGTACTACCACTGGGTTTCTTTTTACAAAGATGGTTTTGACGTTGATTAACCCACGAATGTATGCAATTCCCTAAACTCTATGCCTAAAATAGCCTTAGACGGGTTTATATGCCGTTAAAATCAATCAATTATTACACAACGAAGAGGTTTCTGTTTTACTTTGCGCTAAAGTCTTTGGGAAAGGCATGAATCCATCTGTTTGCTCCCGCAGTTATGGGTAGATAGTAGGGTAGATTGAACTTCTTAATCTTTGTAAGGTAGCCAGTTTGGGATAAAGAAAACTAAATTCAAGCCAGCTGACCTTGAATCACATCCTGCTCGAGGGTTTGAAAAATTCATATACGTGGACACTTCAATAAGTTTCCAGACTTTTTTTGTACAGGCATTTAAAATTGTTGTAGACTCTAGATAATTCAGTATGTTATTGCTATACATCTTATGAGATGACTGACCAATTTTTATGATTTCAGCTTCAAATGAACAGCTACAGCAGCAATTGGACAGCAGCCTGATTGTCACAGCTGGTGAATTTCAAAAATGCAATCTGGACGAGAGGACATTTTAGAAGAACGATATGCAATAAAATTCTGTTTTAAACTTGGAAAAAATGCCACAGAAACCTATGGAATGCTTCCGACTGCTTTTGGAGTATCTTGCATAAATCGAGCATCAGTTTTCGAGTGGCATAAGAGATTCAAGGAAACCAGGGAGTCTGTAAGGGATGATGAGAGGTGTGGGAGGAGTAAGGAAGTCAATGCACCAGAGTTGATTGGCCAAAAGGTTAGGGTTAGGGTTACTATGTTGAGGTTTTAAGGGAGTTCAGGAAGCGATTCCTTGGGAAGAGGCCAACATTCTTCAAATTGGATCAGTAGCATTTCCACCAGGATAATGCACCAGTCCACAACTCCATCCTTGTCACAGACTATTTAACCAAGATGGGCATCAAGACAGTTCCTCACCCTCTCTATAGTCTAGCCCTTGCTCCCTGTGACGTTTGGTTATTCCCTAAACTCAGGCTGTTGTTATGAGACAATTGCGGAGATGAAAGAGGCTGGGACGAAGGTCATTGACACGCTCACACAAGAGGACTTCCATTGGGTCTTCCAGAATTTGATGGAACGGTACAGCAAGTGCATTGCAGCCGGAGGAGATTACTTCGAAAAGGACTAGAGTTTCATGTGTGTACTATCAATAAAAGTGCCCATACGAAAAAAGTCTGGAAACTTATTTAAAGATCCTCGTACAACTGAGAGATACTTACTGAGGATCGAGGAAGTTGCTAACCTTTGTTCCATTAAGTTGCAAATAATTTCATTGTTATTTGATGAGCCTAGTGTAGCCTAGGAATAGACATTTGGAGCATCCTGTGAGGATCGAACTCTCTACAGTAGGAAAGGTTTACTATACTCGCTCGATAATAGCTGCATTAGGGTGGGGTACCATAAGAATTTTGTTAGCTTCTCTTAGGGTCACATCTATAGGTCAAATATTGTTATTTTATATCATTAATTTTTTGCTTTTTTAAAATGATTCTGAAGATATGTTTTATACTGTATAAAATAGAAAACTGTAACTGCAAAACTGATTTTAGCATAGTATAACCAAACAAGGTTTGACATACCGTAAAATCGACCATTCAATGATTGCTGTAAAAAATGGCGGGAAAAAGAGGGGCTGTGTAAGACACAAAACTGCATTTATTAGTGAGACTCCTGTTCTGAAGCTCTGGGGAATTTGAAGTTACCTTTTTGTTGCCATTACTCATTGTTCTACTCTGACTTAAATTGATCTGTTTGAGATAGTAAATTGTTTATTTGTTTAAAATGATTGTGAAGATATATTTTTGTACTGCATATTACAATTATAATTATAATTGCTAGATTGACTTCGGCAAGATTTGGCATATCATAAAACCAAATAAAATAAATCCCCAACCTACCCCAATGCTTATGCAGAACACATATATATTTATTCAAATGCCAACCTTATGCACATCTATCGTAAAGCACTTGCATTTAAACTGTTTTGAATATGCAAATTTAAACAGATTTGAAAATGCAAATTCGGCATCCCATTCAAACAGGTTCATGAGTTCTTACCTTCACATGCGCTGAAGATGAATAAAGCAAATAAAGGAAAGATCGGTGCACTTGTATGCACATATTCACCGAGTTGACAGCTAGCAATTACTCGCTTGGGTGGCTGAACTAAACTTGTTTAGCGACTGGAGTCGTTAAAACTTAAATACAGTCTCAGACGGAAAGTTAAGATTATCCAGTGACGTTCGGAGAACGGGGAAAGCAGACATTGTTTTCAGATCCCCGGTAAAGGGAAAAAAATGAAACGAGAAATAAGAATGAAAAATATTACGATAAATCAAGAGGACGAGAAAGATGTCAATGATTTGTAATCGATAGGGATAAAACTAATGTTGATACGACCTGTGCGATTGGCAAAACGACTACAGCCAAGTTTTTTTTAGAGATTCGAAAAGTAATGAAAGCAGAAGAAAAGAAATGGTGGATAGGGTCAGACGGATGAAAATTGAAAAGGTATATAGTGATATAAGAGAGAGTGGGAGATAAAGAAGAAAAACAGTGAGAAAACATGAAAAAATCCAATAAAAATGGGATTAAGAAAGAAAGAAAGAAAGAAAGAAAGAAAGAAAGAAAGATTGAGAATGCGAAAGCGAGAATGAAAGAAAGAAAAATTGGCATTAAGAAAAAAAGAAGGAAAGAAACAAAAACAAACAACCAAACAAGGAAAGTCTGGGAGAAAGAAAGAAAAAAAGAAAGACTGGGAGGCGAAAGAGAGAAAGAAAGACTGAGAATATGAAAGAGAGAATGAAATAAAGAAAGATAGATTGGAAATAAGAAATGAAAAATGGATAACAAAAAGAAAAAAGAACGAAAACAAAAAAAGTTTGAGAAAGAAA
>OY757926.1:37353910-37386410 GCA_963585895.1 Sepioteuthis lessoniana | reverse complement strand
CAAACATAAACAATCACGGAGGTGCCCGTGGTGTAATGGTTATCGTCGCAGGAATTGGACGCGGCGTTCAAATCCTGGACTGATTGCATTTCACATAGCACTAATACCCTTGGGAAAGGTATGAATCCAATTATTCTCCCTCCAACTATGGGTAAATAGTAGGGCAGACTAGGTTCTTCAGCCTTGGTGAGGCAACTAGTCTAGGAGAAGGAAAACTCTGAATTCAACCCGCTTAAAAAATTGACCTTGTGTCATATCCTGGGTAAATATGATAAACAACCTCATCCAGTTTTTCAACTTGGAGCAGCCAGTTTATTTCTTATAGAGAGCAACTAATTTATAGGCACTTTGCATCGATTTAGACTAGCGGATATTTGCTTGTGAGATCGATAACCGCAATATGGCCCAGGTTTCTAGCCTTGTGCCGAACTAAACCAAACTTATTTAATGTCGACTATACATTCACTGATTATCGATTATATCAGAATCTGATCTCTCAGATAGAAATACCGGAATTCTTCCAAGCTGTTGCCATGTCAGTAGTACTGTATGGTTGCACCACTTGGACTCTGGATAAAGCTAGATGTAAACTACACTTGGATATGGTGTGCTGTTTTGAACAAATCCTGGAAGCAGCATCCCTCAAGACAGCAGCTGTACGGCCAGTCACCTTCCATCTCGCAAGCAATTCAAGTAAGACGAACAAGACTTGCTGGGCACTGCTGATGAAATAAAGACAAATTAATAAGCGACGTTCTCTTGTGGACTCCTACACATGGACACAACAGTGTTGGGCAACCAGCAAAAACTTACATTTGTCAGCTCTGTGCGGACACTGGACGCCGTCTTGAGGATATACCAAGAGCGACGAACGATAGGGATGAATGGTGAGAGAGAATGATCGAGTCAACATACTTTTTGTAGTTGGAGGTAGGATCAGTTTCAGATTCATTTGCCCTAAACACAGCTTTCTCATTACCTATGGGATAACAGAGGTGCCCTGCCGAGTAATTCCCCTTTTATGGCATCTCCCGGAACAACGGTGGCTTCTGGTCGACGCCACTTTCATCTCCAAGAAACATGCTGTATTAGACGTTTGATTTGACCAAAGTCAAACTTAAAATGTCATGCCGATTAATTGCCATGCTGGTCAATGGAGTTTTCTTGGCGACGCCCATCTCTTCTCCAAAAAACATGTTGGATATTTCCGATTGCTTTTTAGATCTTTAGAATGTCATGCCGAATAATTCCCCTTAATGTCTTCTCTTGGCTATAGAAATTACTTGATGATGCCCATCTCCTCTCTAAGAAAGATCCTATATTGGACGTTTGTCATGACCTATTCGATCAAGTGCCACACCGAGTAATTCCCTTCCAGGATATTTTTCAGGTTAACTGAGGTTATTTGACGGCGCTCATCTCCTCTCTAAGAAAAATGCTCTGCTGGATGTTTGTTATAATCTGTTACATCTTCAGAGTGCCAAACTGAATAATTCATCTCTTTTTATTTTTGTTGTTGTTGTTGTCCTCTTTTTATCAGCCGGTCCCATCTACAGCCTTCCTCGGGTGTAAAATCCCTCCAGTAAATGAGGAAAGGAATTTTTTGTTGATATCTTTCTTTGCTGTTATTTTTGCCCTCACGCAGCACGCGGATCGCATCTCTACATGTGTGCACAAACGTGCCTTCGTTTAATTTCCTCAATATTTTCGAGGCCACTCGTTCATTATCAGCAGTTGCAACGCTGGTTGCTGATAATCGCAGATATTTCACGTAGACAGAACTTTATCTTTAAAAAAATCTTTTTTGTTCTTAGGGCCGTTTGATTGGCAAGAATTGAATTGATAGTTGTCGGGAAAACGTCACAAGTTTGGTTTGGTTTGGCTTTACTGCATATCAACCATTGTTGGTTATTTAATGCCAAATCCTGTTTTTAAATATATATCAAATATATATTCCTTGTCAATAGCTGCTACATCGAGGAGTCGGAGAAAGGCGCTACTTCTTTTCCTGGGTTGCTCCACTTTACCCTTGATACATACTTTATTATGCTGAGTGTTATGCAAGGAGGCATCAAGTACCATTTTTTGAGTCTTTGGCATGGGATTGAACCCCGGTCTTCCGGCGAACACTCTAACCGCGAGGTCTATATTGTTCTAATTGGTAGAGTGTTTTCCAATGGTCTCGGTGACCAGAGTTCAATCCCAGGTGGAGTCATACCAAAGACTCAAAAAATAGTACTTGATGCCGTCTTCCTTAGCACTCAGCACTACAAGGTGATGATCAAGAGTAAAGTGAAGCAATCCAGGAAATGGAGTAGCACCCTCCCCTACACCTTGGTGTTGCAGCTATTGAAAAGAGAGCCTTGGGTCACCCCCGACTAACGTTTCCAACTTTAGTTTAAATATATATGATTCGTAAACACATTTTTTAGATATACACGGTGAAATGATTAAATAGTTTTATTTCTTACAATTCAGTATGGCATACATCAAATTTAAATGGTCCCAAGTATTGCTATGTATCACTAACAATTCAATTAAACATTTGTTTACACACTGTTAAATGATCAAACAGTTCTATTTCTAATAATTCAATTTAGCATATGTTATTTGTTTGCGCTCAGTTTAAATGTCAAACAGATCTATTTGACCCATAGATAGGAACCTATCAGGTGTTCCCTACTCCACGCCTGAGTAAACCTGGGAGCGAGAGCAATGAAAGGGTTCTCTGTATTCGCCAAAACTCCAGCATTACTGGAATCACAAAGACTTTTTACTGTCATATACCAGGACACTCGTTAGGGAAGTCTGCAGAGATGCATTTGGAGTATTCTACAGCCGACTGGGCTGCGTCACAAATGTAGAAAATCGAACAACGTTGGTTTGAAGTGAGTACTAAGTAAACGATGGCAACCTGTAGCTTTGTCGGAGCAACACTGTAATAAAAATCATAAAAATCTCACTTTAAACCCACAGAAATTGGCATTCACTTAATTGGCTTTATGGTCAAAGCATTGAAGAATGTACTTAGTATGTTTTTCTTTGAGTTTGTTTAATGTTATATCAACATTTAACCTTGGGAAAGGTATGAATCCAATTATTCGTCCTCCAGCTACGGGTAAAAAGTTGGGTAGACCTTGGTAAGACAATTGGTCAAGGAGAAAGAAAACTCTGAATTCAAAACTGTTTAACACCACTTAAAAATTGACCTTGCTTCGCATCCTACTCGTACGGAGGGATTGGGTATATAGATATATATCAACATGAGTGAGTTATTTAATACCAAAACTATCCGTATAGCAGAACAGAAGTTCCATTTGAAAAATAGCTGGCAGGATAATGAGATTCTTACCTTTACAAGGGTATTAGTCCAAAGTGAACATATTAGAGCGACTGGAATTCGAACTCACTTTCTACGATGCCGCAGTTTAGCATGCTAGACACTACGCTATGAGGATTCTCCGTCTACCCGGTCTATATAGGGCAGACCTATTGATGAGAAAGAAAAAGAGATAAATAGTATATATCAAAGTGTTCGAAAAGTTATAACGTTTTTAAGGCTAATTCTGAAACTTATTTTAGTCCTGGTGGTGCCATTCATGAAGCATGTCTTGGATAGGAATAATTTGGCGGAGCCCATCTCTCTCCAGGTATGACTTGAATTCAGAATTTTCCTTCTCCTTGAACGGTTGGTAATTGTAGGTTGGTTGCGTTTTATGGCATATCATCGTATTATTGTAGGTTATTTAATGTCAAATCCTCTTTATACATATTATATATCATTTGTAAACGCATAGTTTGAAGATAACTGACTTTAAGTGTTTCTATCTAACTCTAATAATTTTATTTGATATTAATCATTTGTTTGTACACCGTGAAGTGGTTACAAGTATTATCATTTAACACCAATAATTCTATTCAACACCATTCATTTACACACAGTCAAATGGTTCTAAGTATTGCGATATAATACCAATAATTCTATTTAGATACACTGTCAAAGGATTTAACTATTGCTATGTAACACTAACAAATTTATTTAACGTCAGTCATTTGCTTTTATTCAGTTAATGATAAAACAGTCCTATTTGAGTCATTGACGGGACCCTCACAGTTACTACCAATCCGGGTCAAAGTGGACCTGGGAGTAATGGCAATGAAGGTGTAATTCAAATTCCCCAAAGCTTCAGGACTAGAGCCTCTCTATTAGATGCAGTTTAGGGATATATCCCGGACACTCGTTGAGGTGGGGTCCAACACCTCTGCAGAGATGCAAATTAGCGACACTAGCCGACTGCGCTTTTGAAGTTTTGCCATACCAAATTCCTTTAGGATACAGATAGATAAAAATCGCAGTCCGACCTTGGCGCAGAGATTGTTTGATTTTGTAATTGTGCCAGGTGTTACTTCAGCAATGCATAGATGAATCAACAGGCCAAGTGACGAAGAAATGTTTTTGGAAGAAAACTAAATAAACTTATTTGAAGCTTGTAGATATATCAAGCCACTGGAATTGGTGTAATAATTTATTGTTTACAAATGATTTCCATCACCCTTGGCACCATGGATAGTGGATGTGTGGGAAATCTGCAGAGGCTTGACTTATCGGTAACAATTTCATCCCTGCCGAAACAAACTTAGAAAAGAATTAAAATCAGATCGTTGTTTGTTCATTGGGTATAAACAGTCACGTGGGATTTGAGAGATGTCGTTAATTTCGAAAAGTCACATGGCATACAGAATCGGAATTTTTAAAAGATTTTTAGCACTTGTACTGTGTTGGGTTGTAGAGGGTCTTTTGGTTTGTTAGTAGGTTGGATGGCTGTTTGTGTTTATGGCTTATCAACCCTTGTGGGTTATTTAATGCCAAATCCCGTTAATATATATATACATATATATATATACATATATAAGTACCTAATCGATCAGACGAAATCTACCAAGATTTCACCTTTCTGGATTATCAGGATCAAATATATATATATATATATATATATATATATATATATATATATATATATATATATATATATATATATATATATAATTTGTACACGGATAGTCTGTTGGTAACAATAATTTTTAAACAAGTTCATTTCAAGTGTTGCTGTTTATTGTTTGCCCGCAGTTAAATGAGTTCAAGTATTGCTACCTGAGACTAATAATCATATTCAACATTATTCATTGGTTGGCACACAGTTAAATGATTTCAAGCACAGCTACCTAATTATTCAATTTGATAGTAATCTTTTTTTTACTCACAGAGCTCATTTTTTCCCCACTGTTAAATGGTTTCAAAATCTGCTATTTATTGTTTGCACACAGTTAAGTGGTTTCCTGTACTGCTACGTAATACTAATAGTTTAATGTGCACACAGTTAAATGTTTTCTAAGGTTGCTATCAAATGTTAATAATTCAATTTAATATAAATCATTTTTTTTTGCATACAGTTACATGTTTTAAGCATGGTAAATGATTAAACAGTTCTATCTGACCCATAGATGGGAACCTAACAGGTTCTACCCCGCCCCACAGTTAAGGTTGGACCTAAGAGTAATGGCAATGAAAGGGTAATTCACACTGTCTAAAGCACACTTCTACAACGTATTAGACTAGAGAGAAGTTGGTTGTTGATTATTTTGTTTAATGGCATATCAACTCTTTTAGGCTATTAATTGTCTAATTTAAATTTTTCGCATATATGATTTCATGTGTAGTAATATACTGGCAGAAATATTTTTCATTAAATGTTTCTCTCAACGAAATTTTGCCCATTTGGCAGGGGCTATAGAATAAACCCACTGCTTCTCTGGATATGGCACTAAACAATCTGATGGTGAGGTTCCAGTAATTCTGCAGCTTTGGGGGATGTGGTATCCCCTTCATTGACATCACTCCCGGGTCCACTCTGGCCCTGATTTGTATCCCCTGATAGGGTCCTATCTAGAGGTTGAATAGAACAAAACTGCGTATTTATGCTAAACTGAATTGTGTGAAATAGAACTGTTTTTGACAATGAAACTGTGTTCTCGTGTTAATCTGAATTGTTTGAACTGGAATAGTTTATATGTATAAAAAGGATTTGGCATTAATAACCTACAATAGTTGATGTGTCATAAAACCAAACCAAACCAAACCAAACCAAACCAAATCTCAACGCAACTGAACCTCAGCCATCACCTTCTAACTCCTTTAAGATAAAAAGAGTTGAGTGTTTGCCATTCAAAATACAGTCAGGACTTAATCATATAGGTCAGTGCTTGCCTTGACTAATCGGAATGAGTCTTTTTGCCCGTCTTTATAGCCCGAGTAAGGACCAAAGCTGGTGTTGTGGATCACATGATTACTTTGTATCCGGATCACAGTCCACTCAGACATTTGGATCCCGTCCTCGGGCATTACAGGTTGCCACCCACAGCCAACAGATGGCACTATTGGAGTAGGAGTCTTACTTCTTTGCACAGGTGCAGTCGGGGTATTTTACTGCCTCAGTCGACAGGGTGCTTTGAGACTGGATGCATTCTCTTGTGTTAACGTGTATATATATTTAAATAGATTTCTTAGTTTCACGATTAAAAAGAAAAATAGACGTTTACTTATGCCTAGCAAGCAAGTAGAATTACTTATATTTTGTGAGGACACAACAGTTCATCTGCACCTGGTGGGTCCGCCAATCTTTAAAATAAAAAATGGAAGCAAAACATTTTGTCATAATTGATTTTTGAAGCTTAGCATTTAGAAGATTGGTATAATTTCTTTGTTTAATGGCATATCAACCTTAGTAGTTAATTTGATGTCGAAGCTCTCCTTGTTTGAGAACAGTAGTGATACTATTTAACTCATATTTGGAGAGATAAGGGAGTTCGTATCTTTTCCGAAGGGAATAGTCCGAGAGTGAACGTATTAGCGCGACTTGAGATCGAACTCGCTTACAATGATGTTGCAGTCAAGCAAGTTAACCACAAAGCCACGGACACTCCCTCCGTATTCGGAAGACTTCGGTAATTTTTCAAATTCGAAAAAATAGTCAGTAGTAATTTACGAAGATTTCTTTTGCTTCGATGTGCCACAAGGCCAAATAAAAAGGGCACCCAATAGTCGCCTAGTTAAAAATCAAGTAAAATATCAGTAATAACGCGGAGACTAAACTATGAATACGTATTTGTCTACTGCTTTCGCCACCGAAGATGAAATACCTTCGAGACCTCTCGATTATATTTCATAATAAAATAATAAGAATTTATTATAAATTCAATGTAGGGGAGCTGACCTGGCTTAGTGGCTAACGGTCTGGACGGTCACATCTTAGTAAGCGAGTTCTAGCACCAGTCGTGCTATAACGTTCACTTTCAGACTAATACCCTTGAGAAACGTATGAACCTACTTATCCGACCAACTACAGGTTAAACAGTACCACTACTGTTCTTCGACCAGAATGGCTTTGGTATTAAAAAGATTTATTCCGGCTCATTGGCCTCGTGGGCAGAGTGTTCGCCAATGGTCGGGGAGACCTGGGTTCAATCCCTGGTCGCGTCATACCAAAGACTTTAAAAATGGTACTTGATACCTCCTTGCTTGACAGCAATATAAGGTGTGTATCGAGGGTAAAGTGGAGCAATCCAAGGAAAGGAGTAGCGCCCTCCCCTACACCCCGGTGTAGTAGCTATTGAAAAGGGAGCCTTCGAGTCGCCCTCAACTACAGTAGCCAACTTTACTTACTTATTATTGTTAGATGGGAATACTTGAAACCATTTATCTGTACGCAAAAAATGATCTCTAACAATTACTTACAAAATAAAGTTACCTACAAACTATTCGCCTACTAATCCCACAAAGACGTATTAGATAACCCGCGAAGGTTGATATGTCATTTAAAGAAACCAAAATGTTAAATTTGATAATCTATGTAGTAATTTATTTTATGATAATAATATAGTTAAGTATAATAAATAATGAACCAAAGAAACAGGGTTGTTATAAAAAGAGAAATTTGTAAATAAAAAACAGGTACCCTTAAGATTCGGGTCCTATAGAAAGGAGTACCCCAGTCATGATGATGTATATTCATGTTTACGTACCTCATCATGCCACATATGCCTCCAATAATGATGAATACTTTATGCTGCGGTGGAGAGAGTCATCGTGGCGTAGTGGCAAGCGTGCTGGACAGCAACATCGTGGGTTTTGCTCAGTGATGACATGTGTTCTACAATAACTCCACAAACGATGCTAAGAGTCACTTGTATCCTGGAGATACTACCGTACCCTCAATATGTTTCACTCTACACTAGAGCCCTTTGGAAAGAAATGAATCCATACTTCCCTTCGCTATGGTTAAATAGTGAGGCTGCATAGGTTCTCTAGTTTTGGTATGACAAAGAAGGAAAACGCTGAATTCAAACTAGCTGTATATATTTCTACCCAATCCTCGATGTTCTGAGTAGGACACGAAACTGTAGCAGATGCTGAGGATCCATACAAGTGCTTTGGAAATGTGGAGTACGCGTTCATTGCCATTACTCCCAGATCCATTCTGATCCGGATTAGTAGTACCCGTGAGGGTCCCATCTATGGATCAAATAGAACTACTTAGCAATTTAACTGTGTGCAAACAAATGACTGATACTGAATAGAATTATTAGTGCTACATAACAATACTTGAAATCATTTAACTGTGCGCAAATGAATGAGTAAGGTGGAATAGAATTATTAATGTCAAATAGCAAATAAGACTTTTATGTTTGGATAGCAATATTTGAACCCATATCAGTGTGCAAACAAATGATCTCTGCCTTGTTTAAAATAGTGCCAACTAACTATTCGTTTGCATATATAAGTAAGTCAAGTTGGCGACCTAAGTCGAAGGCGACCAGAAGGCTCCCTTTTCGATAGCTACTACACCGAAGTGTAGGGGAGGACGCTACTCCTTTCCCAGGATTGCTCCGCTTTATCCTTGATACGTACCTTATATTGCTGAGTGTTAAGCAAGGAGGCATCAAGTACCATTTTTAAAGTCTTTGGTATGACGCGACCTGGGATTAAACCCAGGTCTCGCGGAGTGTTGGCCTGATGATTGTTGTGTTGCAAAAAACTCCATGAAACGCAGAGTCGCAGTCTATATTCCATGAATTATATATATATATCTAACATATATCATTATTATTATTATATATCTTAATATATATATATAAAGTCGGGCAGAAAGTACTAGGGATACATACAACTATGGACAATACCTAAATCAGTTCCCCCCGAATACGATAAAAGTAATACGGGAATTCGAACGGATCCAGAAGAAAATATGTAGGCATAAAATGTCTATGAGGTTTAATGAAATTTGCATTAACGAGGAAATGCTGCCTAAATATATATATATATATATATATATATATATATATATATATATATATATATATATCTTAACAAAAAACTTTATCTGAATTTAAGCCGACTTTATTCCTTTTAAAAACTGAAGTTGAGTCGCATTCTGCTTATAGTGGAGTGGTTGGTTGGTTGATTGGGTTTTAAGGATTTGGCATTGAATAATCTCCAAGGATTGATATGCCTTAAAACCCAACCGACACACCTCTCAACCACGAACAGAACATGACACAATTTCAGTTTTTAATCGGATTAGAGTTGGTTTAAATTCAGATAAAGGTGTTGGTTAAGATCTTCTTTTGCGGCCTACTTGAAAGTCGTGAGTTCGAACCTTTGGCTCAGCTTCAGCTCAAAGGAAAAATTCTCAGATTTGATAACTGATACGAAATATTCCAAGACATGGATAGCGTGATCAATGGGGTTTGAATAGATTAGGACAAAAACATTCGAAAAAGCTCTTGGCTAGAGCGGCCGAAACGTTATGAGTGCGACAATCACGATGAAGAATAATGGTCCAAATCGGATAAAGATTTTAGTAGCTGTGGTCTACAACACCAGTATATATATATATATAGGTATATTTTTCTTCGGGTTTTTGGTTTACATCAGAAACACAAAACAGGATGGAAATAAAATTTATAATCCTAAAGTAACCGGTCTTTGTTTTTTTTCTTAAAAAAAGTATATATATATATATATATATATATATTTATTTATATATAAAGCAATTAAAAGGAAACTCAAACCTGATTTAATTGTCATTATAAATTTATTTCGGCGAAAAATATCTTTATAGTCTCCGTCTCATTAGATGACTTCACACGTTTAATTTGAGGTTGGAAAACTGCAAATATGGATTACAGTCTATATATGTATATGGTAAAAAAAAGAAAAAAAAGACAAAAACCTACATAAATTTAAATTCTCAGGCGAAAGTAAAAGTGTTAAAACAATAAAGTATTAGGAAAATTAAGAAACCAGAAAAAAGGTCTTCCTATAAATTAACCCATCCTTATTTGAACATATGCTAGATTTTTCGTAGCAGGTGGAATTTTATGAATAATATAAGCTTATAGATTAAACGATTATCTTCATGTACTTTTCGCTTACTTCTTATACATATGTTAATTCCCTCAGCTAATGTGCTCATTGACCCCTCTTTAAAAAAAAATTTAAAAAATTCGGCAGCCACCTGGTGCCTTTAATTAACCCCAAAAATGGTCAGAGGAAATTAACAACTCCAGAAATTAAAAACCCTAATTTTGAATTAATATCTAAATTTCCAAGAATCTCCTCCTCTACATAAATCTCCCTGTCATATGTATATGTATTGTCCGGGATTTGATCTCGGCTTACTGAGTATTCCATTTTCTATGAAGAAAACCGTGAAGCTAAGCGCGCCTCCAAATTCAAACCAGTTGTAATCCGCTTAAAATCAACCATGTATTGCATCCTGTTCGTGAGAGAGGGGTTGGGTAAATATGTACCCCCAACCAGAACGAGGATGCAATCAAATGTAATGAGTTAGAATCAGCGTGAAATTTGGCGTGTGTTTGATTGAAGTTAATTACTATTATACATTGATTGATCCTGATCACTTTCCTAATCTTGTTGGCCCAGTTAGCGAGCCGAGAATGCGCCGACTACTTCCGTTTTTGAGATAAAAGCTCCCGCCAACCATCACCAATTACAAAAAAGGAGTATTCTGGACATGACATTAAAACAACTGTCCAGAACTCACCTGGCATACGATGGTGCCATGGTGCTGGACTCTTCACATTCGATCCCGTGACAAGCATAGTATTACAGAAAAAGTTTCAGTTAAAGTTACAAAGCAATACAAACATCAACTTGTGGAAAGGAAACACTAATGCAGAATTCACAATATATTACTACAACATTGCTAAAATATAATTCGGCAATGAAATTATATTAATCTAGTATTCCTGATGATTCATACGAAATTATATGGTTTCAAGTATTTCTCGCCTAATAATCATTAGCAGTTATATGGTTTCAAATATTCCTATACAAGACTTATAATTTTATTGTTTCAGGTAATTATTCCTATTTAATAATAATAATAATAATAATAATAATAATAATAATAATAATAACTTGTTTGCATACAGTTATATGGTATCAAATAACAAGAAATCATTTCCAAACTATTTTAGCTTCAAGTAGGGGAAAGTTTTCGTAGCGTAGTGACTGACTGTGGCCTCGAAGTGATCGAGTTCGAATTCCCATCATACAATAGCATGCACTTCCGGGCAAAAACTCTTGGGAAAGGTATGAATCCCCTTATGCTCTCAGCAATGGGTTAAACAGTTTCATAGCTGTTCTACAAGGATGGCTTTGGCATTGAATAACCCACGAAGGTTGATATACCATTAAACAAAGAAACCAAACCAAACTAAACTTTTGGTAACTATTCTTAAAAATGATTTGCATGCAGTTAAATGGTTTCAAGTAATTCGATTTTATAATAATCATCTGTTTGCACAGTGATATGCTTTCAATCGTTCTTATATAACATTTGTGATTTTCAAACAGATGTATTTACGTGATAGATGGAATCCTAGCAGGTACTACCACTCCTGACCTGAGTTGGCCTTGGATCAATGTTAATGAAGGAGTACTCCATACTTTCCATGGCTTCTGAATTGGAGCCTCATCACCAAATGCAGGACACCCTTTTTATTTTGTTAGGGAGGAAGTCTTAATCATCCGTAGAGGATACAGTTAGCATATGTGAATCTCCATCGACAGGGCCGGATAGCATAGAGCTCTATCTTCCATAAAATTTCACTTTTTATGCCGACGTGACTGTGAGAAAATATTTGGGAATTTTCCTTCTTCCAAATGAGTTTATTTGAACTGATATACCTAAATATTTTACCAAAACATTTAAGGTAAACCCATAACGAGGTTTAGAGTTTAAAAAAAAGAAAAGATCAATCTAACATCTGGCCTTAGTTTTTGGCCGTTTTTTTGTTTTTCTTCAAAGGAAGATATTCGTGTTTTCTTAAATTCTTGGGTCTTTGAAAACATTTTCTTAAATCTGACTTTGAGAAATCTCCAGCTGTTTCTGTCAAAGAGAGTTGAGCAGACAGGTGTCAAATGAAATAGCACCTAGACTCCCGGAACAGTTGTTACTTCACTCGTTACAAAGATAGAAAGGAGTGAGGCCATTTTCCCCAATTTGTTTGATTTGGTTTCTTTGTTTAATGGGTATATCAACCTTCGTAGGTTATTTAATGCCGAAGCCATTCTTGTAGAAGAAGAGCAAACTGTGTTTTTGTTATAACAGTAAACTGTGGCCGGTAGTAAAACTCCGATTTGAGAGCTTTGCGAAGTGTTGGAGTACCTCTTTATTACCATTACTCTCAGGTCCACTCTGAACGAGAGTGGTTGTATGTGTTAAAGTTTTATCTAGGAGACAAGTAGATTCATGAAAATTAATAGTATTGTATTGGAATGCTTGAAACTGTTTCGCTGTATCCAAATAAATCATAATGGTTAACTAAGAATAGTTACTTGCAAACATAAATGTGTATAAATTATTATAATTAGATTGGAATACTTGAAAACATATAACTATGCAAACGAATAATTATTTTAGTAAAAAAAATTTGATTAAGAAGTTGATTTGGTTTGGTTTCTTTGTTTAATGGCATATCAAACTTCGTGGGTTACATAATGCCCAAGCCATCCTTGAAGAACAGTTGTTGTTGGCGACCGTAGTCGATGGTGACCCAAAGGCTCCCTTTTCAATAGCTACCACTACGATGTGTAGGAGAGGGCGCTACTCCTTTCCCTGGATTGCTCCGCTTTACCCTTGATACGTACCTTATATTGCTGAGTGTTAAGCAAAGAGATATCAAGTACCATTTTTAAAGTCTTTGGTATGACGCAACCTGGGATTGAACCCAGGTCTCCGGGACCATTGGCGAACACTCTACCCACTAGACCAATGAGCCAGTCTTGATATTTTTTTTCATCATACAACGTGTGAAAGCACTTGCGATACCCTAGCCTCATCAGCCGCCAACCAGGTTGATAACACAGTTTCGGTAGCTCAAGGCGGCCGAAACTGTGTTATCACCCTGGTTGGCGGCTAACCCATTACTGAAGGGAGAGGGAGTCTCCTACATTTCCCCAGGATATTAGTCAGAAAGTGAACGTTATAGAGCGAGTGGAACTCGAACTCGCTAGCTTCGTGGCAGAAGTTGACCACTTTAGCCATCACGTTGCAGGGTACTCTTCCAAAGACGTTGATTTCAATGGAATGTTGAAAGTACAGTTATGATTATTATTATTTACAATTGAGTCACATTTCAATTTTTAATGACCCATAAGAGGTTGATAAGCCATAAAAGGATGTGCCTGTGGTGTAATGGTTATAGTCGTAGGAAATGGACACGGCAACACGAGTTCAAAACCTAGATGAGACAGATTAATACCATTGGGAAAGGTATGAATCCAATTATTCTCCCTCCAACTATGAGTAAATAGTAGGGCAGACTGGGTTCTTCAGCCTTGGTAAGGCAACTAGTCTAGGAAAAGGAAAACTCTGAATTCAAACTTGTTAAACTCAGCTTGAAAAAATTGATCTTGTGTCATATCCTGCCCGAGTGGAAGGGTTGGTAAATATGGATATGCCATCAAATAAACTAAACCAAACCGTCTCCATCTCTTTATCTCTCTCTATATATATCATCATCATCATGTCACACTGCTAGCACGGATCTCCCTGACCATCTTTCGCCACTCATCTCTATCGTCCATCGCTCCCAGGAGGTCCCCCAGGCTACAACCTGTATCAGCACAGAGCTGCTGTATGTAGGTTTGAGCTCGTCGTCCTGCCTTTCCTCGTCCATGTGAAGGGGTTTACAGGAGTATATCGCTTATGAGTTTGTCCTTACTTCTCCAGCAGTATCCTGCATGTCTGGTTCGTCAAACTTGGATATTTTTCGTGATGAGTGGTAGGTGGCCGTACAGCTGCTGTTTTGTGGGGTGTAGCCACCAGGACTTGTTGAATGCAGCTCACAGCATTCTTGTGCAATTGCTCTCAAGATTTTCTCCATACAATTAGTTAGTGTCTATGTAGTGTAACAGTATCGACACGACTGCTGCTTAAAAACTATTTCTATATATATACATACATATATATATATATTGATCACCGATGGATACGTAATCAAATGCAAACAAAAACAAGGAGGAGATTGAATATACAGAGAAGGGGTAAGTTAACTATCTGATCAATCAGTCAACATTTATATTTCATCATGTGACTGTGTAAGGTAATGTTATAAAACAAACGGAACTATCAAGATATACGACGGCTTAAAGAAAGAAAGAAAGTGGAGGAAGCAAAGAAGAAGAAGAAGAAGAAGAAGGGGAAGAGAAAGAAAGATAAATCAAATTCTTCACTTTGGATTATTTTGTTTTTCCATATTTTTCTCTACATTGTCTCATTACTTTCCATTATTTTCTTACATATATAAAATCCTATGTGACCGGTTTCGTTGTTTTTTCTTAAAGAAAGTATATATATATATATATAATGTGTATTCAGACGTCAGATGCTTTATTGAAAAATAATAGACAAGGATTCCGTATTTAGCTTTTTATTCGTCAAACAACATGTCGCTCTTTTGGTTGTAGGCAGTTTAAAATCATCTCTCTCTCTCTCTTTCTCTCTCTCTCTTTCTCTCTCTCCCTCTCTCTCTCTCTCTATCTATCTATTGACGGGAAATAAAATAATATCCTAAAAAGGCAGTGCCGTTTTCACCTGAGAACATTATAATTTTTCAAGCCTTCGGTCATCTTATTACATAGTTCTGTCATAAAAGTGCACCATCTGTTTATAATCTTTAGAGAGAGAGAGAGAGAGAGAGAGAGCAGTACATAAATATTAGTTTTGGTTTTGTTTGTACACCCCTTTTGTGGAACCTGTGCATGTATTGATCTGTAAATGGTCTCATTTAATGTAACAATATTACTTGTCCACATATGGTTTTGCAGTTTTATTTTCCTTTAGTTCTTTCGTGCCCAGTCAGATAAAGAATTATGATCTTCCATTAGAGACTTACATCTCTAGTCAAAACGGATATCATTTGCTATTATATACTACTAATCATTTTAGCATTGAAATTCTATTGACAAAAAATAGGCGCATGCAACAGTATAAAAATTAGTACACCTTTTACTCATTTTTTTTCTGGTTGCTGAGTAAAAATACCGTCATAAAAATAGAATCGGAGACTCGAGTTCAAATCCTAGACGATAGATATTACACTTCATAGTTATGCCCTTGGAAAAGACATGAATCAATTTATTCTCAGTACATGGGTAAATATTTGGGCAGATTGGGTTCTTTAACCTAGTTTAGGCAACTAGTTTAAGAGAAGGAAAACCCTCAATTCAAAACAGTTGTACACAGCTTAAAAATTAACGTTATGTCACATCTTGCCCGTGGCGTTATATCATTATATACTTAAAGTAAAGATGGCGACCTTAGTCGAGGGTGACCCGAAGGCTCCATTTTCAATAGCTACTAGACCGAGGTATAGGGGAGGGCGCTACTCCATACCATAGATTGCTCCACTTTACACTTGATCCTTACCTTATAATGCAAAGTCCTATTTTTTGAGTCTTTGGTATGACTCGACCTGGGATCGAAACCCGGTCTCCCGGACCATTGGCGAACACTCTACACTTCATCATCATCATCATCGCGCCATCACCATGGATTTTCCTGACCCTCTCTCACCACCCTCCCTATCGTCCATTGATTCGGGCAGGTCTCCAGGGCTACATCCCGTATCTACACAGGACTGCTTATGTAGGTTCGAGGTGATCGTCCTGCCTTTCCTCGTCCATGTGAAGGAGTCCACAGGAGTACATCACTTATGAGTTTGTCCCTACTTCTTCAGCAGTGTCCCACATGTCTGGTTTGTTTAATTCTGATATTTTTTATGATGGGTTGTAGGTGGCCGTACAGCTGCTGCTTTGTGGGGTGTTGCCTCCAAGACTTGTTCAGTATTGCTCGCAGCATTCTTGTGTAGTTGCCATCAAGCTTTTTCTCCATCCGTTTTGTTAGCGTCCATGTAGTGCACCCATACAGTAGTATCGACAAGACCGTTGCTTGGAAGAAACTGCGTTTCATTTTATCGGTTAGGTCTGACTTCCATATGACCGATAGACTATTGTTAGCTGTCCATGCCTTTGCTAGTCGCGTGTTGATGCCTGTCTCGGTTGATGAGACACTGCTTCCTAAGTAGGTGAACTCGTCAACTAGTTTCAGAGATGTCACCTGTTTGACTAAAGCACATATATTCCGTCTTGTGTGCATTGACACGGAGGCCAATGCCTGCAGCGGCTCACTCCAGACTATGCAGCAAGGTTTCGGCTTGGGCGGGTGAATTTGCCAGAAGCGCTATGTCATCGGCGTAGTCAGCATCGGTAATTGTTTTTGCAAGGAACCTTCTGATTCTTTCATTTGTGAGCTTGGAACTATTTTCTTTGATTTTATCAATAGGTTTCTAAGCCCGTAGTCTAGACAGATGATGAAGAAGTATGGGGCTTGTATGTCTCCTTGCAGTACACCTGCTACAATGTCGTCATCAGTAATTGTCATTATTTTTGTTTGATAATCTTTAAAGTTTACCAGACAACCCTTGAACTGTTTGGTTATCTAATACGAGCCATTGAAATTAGTATATCAGTTTGTATATCTCGAGATCAATATCTCATCTACTGAAAACTATGTCAACATATGCTTAAAAAAGCATGGACTACTATGGTCTCGTAAATGACCAAATGAAAATCTGTTCTCTCAGATAAAATTAAAATGGAATTCTCCCAAGCTATATCCCTGCTGTATGGTTACACTACTTGGATATGACACTAAACAATCTGTTGGTGAGGTTCCAGTAATGCTGCAAAGCTTTGGGGAGTGCGAGGTACCCCTTCACTGATATCGCTCCTAGGTTTATCCTGGCCTGGAGTGGTAGACCCTGATAGGGTCCTATCTTTGGGTCAAATATAACTAAACTCTACTTATACTAAACTGAATTGCCTGAAATAGGACTGTTTTGACATTTAAACTGCGTACTTATGCTAAACTGAATTGTTTGAAATAGAACTGTTTAGGGATGCTGGATTGAATCGTTTGAAATAGAACTGTTTTTGATATTTCGAACTGTAATTACACTAAACTGAATTGTTTGAAGTGGAACTGTTTTGACATTTAACTGTGAAAACAAAATCTATACTTATAGTAAACTGAATTGTTTGAATTAGAACTGTTTGAGTGAATTGATTGTCTCGAAATAGAAATGTTTTTGAAATAGAACTGTTTATTTGTATAAAAATGGATTTGGCATTAAATAACCTACAAATGTTGATATTCCATAAAACTCAAATAAACAAAGAAACTACTTGGACTTTAAGGAAACACCAGGAGAAAGGGCTAGTTGAGAACTTCACCAGATTGCTAGGCGCTGTTTTGAACGAATCATGCAAGCTACACCCTACTAAACAGCAGCAGTACAGCCACTTGCCTCCCATCTCACAGACCATCCAAGTAAGACGAACAAGACATGCTGGTGGAATAAGGACGAACTCATACGCGACGTTCTTCAATGGACTACCACACATGGACACACCAGTGTTGGTCGACCGGCAAAGACTTACATGCATCAGTACTGTGCGGACGCAGGGTGCTGTCTACTAGAGTTGCCGGGAGCAATGGCTGATAGCGGCGAGTGGCTAGAGAAAGTGTGAGAGAGAGAAAGAGAGAGTTAAGGAACTATGTCCTGTCAGCTCGACTTTATAATAATGACGATGATAATATATACATATATATATATATAGAGAGAGAGAGAGAGAAAGAGATGTTAAAATGATTTGTAATTTGGTATATAGGTTATACCAAATAAGAAATCATTTGCGGACGCATTTCTTTTTAAATATTCACTTTTCTCACGTTGGAGCAACAACAACAACAACAACAACACACACACACACACACACACACACACACACACACACACACATATATATATATAAAGCAACACTCGATTTCAAGATATGTGAAGGCCAAAATTTGAAGCCTGAGAAAGAGACAACGAACAAAGTGTGAAATTAGAAGTAGACAAAAATGCCCTAAAACTTGCTTTATTAGAATGTCTTCCACACCACGGGGACTGTGCCTCCTCAATGCTGTTAGGCATATACCACAATTCTGTGCCATCAGGCTTTCTTTTCTTTCCTTTCTTTCTTTTATTTATTTATTTTTTGGAGGCCAATATAGAACTCATACATTCCCCAAGATCTGTAAAAAAAACCATGGCGAGATTTGGGTTTTACACTGCTTCATTATGTCTTGGCAAAGTTTTTGCATTCGGAATAGGCATTCTCCTAGACTGGTTGTCCCTAATAAGTCTAGAGCGGCGAATCCACTTAACAAGGTAACTCTTACCTGGGAAAGGATGTGTGCATGTATATATATATATATATATATATATATATATATATATATATATATATATAAAACATTAGAGTTACCAAAAATATGCATGTTCAAGAATATATAAAACATTACTTTGTTTCTTAGTTTAGAACACACACACACACACACACACACATATATATATATATATTACATTTACCAAAAATATATATGTACAAATATGACTTTGTTTCTCTGTAATCTAAGTTTAGGGAACGCGTGCGCACACACACACATACTTATATACATGTGAGTGTACATGTGTTCAGGTCTGTGAGCATGTTTGTGTATATGTATGTAGCACCTCATATGGTGAAATGGTTAGTAAGCTAGATTAGCAGATCATTATTTGTGAGTTTGATTCTCACTGGGTGGCCCATACTTCTGGTCATGTTCTACAACAAAGCTAAGCTTAGTATAATATATATGACTTTGTTTTTAAGTAATCTGTTTACGAAACACGAACACACACACACACACACACACACACACACACACACACACACATACGCACCGACGCACACACACACATATATATGTATATATATGTATGTGTATGTGCGCGCTGTTACGTAAAAATAATCGGTTATACGTACTCGTTTCTGTAGATTCTATACATATCGCTTTTTTCTACTGTTAATCTAAACTTGTCAGCGACTTTTTTGTGTACTTTTTTTTTCACTGCTCTGCACCCGGCGGCCATATTTGGTACTCGTCCATTGCCCGCCAAATTCCTTGGTCTCTGAACCCCGTTCAGTGCGCATGCTCATACATCCACCGAAGCCAACTGTGAGTCACTTAAATACAGTGAAAAAGGAAAAAGAAAAGGAAAAAGAAAAAGAAAAAAAAGAAAGAAAAAAAAGAAAAGAAAAGAAAAAAAAGAAAGAATAGAACGGAAACTCTGCCTGCAACGACCTGGTAAATATACATCAGAGCAGCCAGACAAAGTGGGAAGTAGGAAGTAAACGAGCATGAATTTTTTTGGCATGGGGTGGGTGGGTTGTTTTTTGAGTGGGTGTGTTTGGTACGATGCGAGGTGGGGGGGATTTTTTTTTTGTCGTTATGCCTCTGCACCATTTTTCATCATCGTTATTATCAACTTTCGTATTCTAATAGAAAAAAGGAAAAAAACAACTTTAAAAAAATTTCCTCTCTTTTTTTCTTTCTTTTTTTTTTTTTTTACTTCTATTTATTCATTAATTGTTCTCTTTTTCATTTCTACTTCTTTGGTTTTTTTTTTAATTCTTTGTTCTTCTAAATTTCTCTCCCGTATAAATAAATCTTCTTCTTCTTCTTCTTCTTCTTCTTCTTCTTCTTCTTCTTCTTCTTCTTCTTCTTCTTCTTCTTCTTCTTCTTCTTCAGCTGTTATCAGAAACTATAAACGACGCCAGTAACAAAAAAAAAAAAAGAAAAGAAAAAAAAAAAAACACCGTCCAGGGAAAACGCCCTTAAAAAACAAAAAAATGCAAAAAATAAACAAATTAAAATTGCGTGCAACAGATCAAAAAAAAAAAAAAACAATACAAAGTCAACAAAAAAAAGAAAAAGCTACCCAGAAACACCCACCCGTAACTCAGCTCTCTCTCTCTCTCTCTCTCTCTCTCTCTCTCTCTCTCTCTCTCTCTCTCTCTCTCTTACACCCGTAGAAAAACGTGAAAGCCAAGCAAGGCAAATGTAAACCGGGTATCAACACATCTGTATAAACGGAAAATTAGAACTCAAGGAGAAAGCGGTCACCAGAAATGTTCAATAACAAGGAAACAATTGCAAACTGGGGTGAGGGGTAAGGTGGGTAGGTGGCACGGGTGTCATCTCATCTAGTAATGACGTCACTTTATTCCATGGGTTATGCAAACAAGTATTTTTTCTTTTTTTTCTTTTTGGTCATAACACGTTCGAGTGCTATGTTGTCTAACCATATACAGGCTGCAGATAAACACCTGAAGAAGTTTTAAATATCAACAAGTTATTAGAGATCTATTATGTTAACAGAAAAAAAGGCATTAACGCACGTGTTTGTATGTTACGCCCGATGATCACCTTTGATAAATAATGGTTCATTGTTTTGATTGTGGGAAGAAGAGAAGGAGAGATGACAGACTACAAGACAAAGAAGAAAAGAAAGCATATGTAAGAAAGAAAGAAAGACCGAGAAGAGAAAAAGGAAGTCATAATTCTATGTATTAGACGCTTATCGTCTGTTTGAATGAAAAGAAGGATAAAAAAAGGTGAGAAAAGAACAGAAGACAGGGATAGAAAGGAACGAAAGATATATATATATATATATATATATATATATATATATATATATATATATATATATATATCTTGCGAAGGAATAACGGTTGCTACTTGCATAATGCAAAATTCTTTGAACGAATTGACCACTCTGGTCTCTGTTAGCGTAAATATAAACAAAAGGAATATTAATGCATATACGTTAGAATTCCTTCGCTTACGTTGAGACAACTGATTACTGTGAGGTTATGTTATCAGTCTAGTTTGAAGCATCTTGGGTGTCTAGCCACACTGATGAGTTGTGATATAACGAAACAATCTGTCAGTGGATGACATTACATATATATACACCCGACTACATCGCTACGAACAGGGTGTGACACAAGATTTTTAGCAAAGTAAGAGGTCACTCCTCTAATCCCAGCACGTCGACACGTACAATAGCAGCCTCTATACCGTTATTTTAAGCAATTCAAAGTTTTCCTCCAAGTCAGGTTATCTAACCAAAGCAAATAACACAGTCTGACCTGTTATTTATCCATTGATAAGTGAGAGAACAGAGGGATTTATGCCTTTCCTTAGGTCAGCAGTATGAAGTAAAACGCCAGAAGCCTTGACTAGGATTTGAAATTGAGACGTCGATTCCATTTCCCAGGTCGATAACCGTTACTGTGAAGGTATATATATATATATAGAGAGAGAGAGAGAGACGGACAGACAGACAGACAGAGTGATAGAGATAAAGAGAGAGAGAGAGGGGGGATGAGGAAACAGAGACAGAATAAGAAAAAGAAATCTATGGAGGAAGCAAGGTTTTTGTTTTTATGAATATTATTCCAGGGCATGTACAAGAAAAACTCAGTTTTTTATGGCAGGAAATTCTAATTCCTATTAAAAACATAAAGAAAAATGTGAAAATTTCATTTTCAAGTTTGTTTTCATTTTTTATACAAAGAATAGATCCCGTCTTTCTTTGTAAAGAAAAACAAAAGAATAACTGGTTTCAGTACACAGGACTGTAATTTGAGCCGTGTTAAAGTGGTTTTGTTTGCTTTATCGGCAATGACATGATTTATTACTGACAATCCATGCCCTTTTTCTCTAAAGTATGGTGATCAAAAGCGTAATAATCCATGTTTTTTATGTTAATAAATTTTTGGAAAATGTTCATCTCCCTTAAGTGATGCTTTTTACATTGATTCTCTTGCGACCCTCTGTAGAAAAAATATCGTCCAATGAAATCCACACTAAAAAAAGGGTTAAATATTATTCAAATTAAATACTATTTTTTGAAATCTAATGCGTCAAATTTATCAATCCAGTATTTTTACATTAATTAACAAAATCAGTCATATTCAGAATGTGGAAGAGTTTAATATGCGGATGTCAATTTTTAAAAAAATCGTTTAACCTGAATTTTTTTCTCTTCTATTAACCACATTCTTAGAAGATTAAGCTTCAAAAACGAATAAAGAAAAAAAAAGAAGAAAAATGCTTATAAGAGGAATTTTATTCCTTATTTCACCGTTTTTTGAATTTCAAAGATAAGGAATCCATAAGAACAAAACAAACAAACCAATATAAAAAAAATGTGAACCAAAACTAATTCTCCATGGATTTATCTTTAAAACATGTAAAAATCGTTCAGCTACTCCTTCATAAAAAGTAAAAGTAAAGTTGGCGACCGTAGTCGAGGGTGACTCGAAGGTTCCCTTTTCAATAGCTACCACACCGTGGTGTAGGGGAGGGCGCTATTCCTTTCCCTGGTTTGCTCCACTTTACCCTTGATCCGTACCTTATAATGCTGAGTGTTAAGCAAGGCGGCATCAAGTACCATTTTTTGAGTCTTTGGTATGACTCAACCGGGGATTGAACCCCGGTCTCCCAGACGTTTAACTAACACTCTACTCATTAAGCCAATAAGTGAGTGAAATTAACAAAAAGATTGTGTGGAGGAGCTTTTGATAAAACAAGAAAAAAAAATTCTTTAGAAATTTGTGGAAAAATGTCTTTTAAATGACACCTCATTTTTTTTTTGCTTCAGATACCGAAATTTTTTTCAAAATCCGATTATTAGCCAATTTGCAGGGGTGGAGAGAGAATGAAAAATAACAAAATAATAATAATAATAATGATAATAATAAACGGTTCATTTAGAAAGTACGGATTTTTGTACACACCTAAGTATTCGTCTTTAATTAGATTATATACAAAATAAATTATTACTTTTTTTGTCGTGTATATATCTCAAGTTTTACAACTATCTAAAAATATGTTATTAGTTTTCCGACAAAAAAAACCTTAAAGAGGGATTCCCCGTACTGTAGAGGCTAACGTGTTGGGCTGTGACATTGTAGGTTGGGAGTTTGAGCTCCCCGTGCACTATTGCATTCACTTTCGGACTAGTCATCATCATTATCATCATGTCGTGTAACCAGCACGGATATCCTTGACCCTCTCTCGCCACTTCTCCCTATCGTTCATCGCCTCTGGCAGATTTTCATGGCTACATCCCGTATCCTCACAGAGCTGCTGTATGTATGTTCGAGCTGGTCGTCCTGCTTTTGCTCGGCCATATGTGGGGGTCTATTGGAGTACATCACTTATGAGCTCGTCCCTGCTTCTCGGGCAGTGTCCTGCATGTCTGGTTCGTCTAGCTTGGATAGTTTTCGTGATGGGAGGTAGGTGGCCGTATAGTTGGTGCTTTGTTGGGCGTTGCCTCCAGGACTTGTTCAATATTGTTCGCAGTATTCTTGTGTAATTGCCGTCTAGCTTCTCCTCCAGTCGTTTTGTTAGCGTCCAAGTAGTGCATCCATATAGCAGTATCGATGCGACCGCTGCCTGGAAAAAAACAGCGTTTTATTTTATCGGTCAGGACTGACTTCCATATGATCGATAGCTTATCGATAGCTGTCAATGCTTTCGTTAGCCGCAAGTCGATGTCTTTTTCGGTTGATGAGACACTGCTTCCTGGGTAGGTGAACTTGTCTACTAGTTTCAGAGGGTTCCGTCTTGTGTGGAAATGTCGCCTGTTTGATTAAAGCACGTGTATTCCGTTTTGTGTGCATTGACATGGAGGCCAATGCCTGTGGCGGCTCGTTCCAAACTATGCAGTAGTGTTTCAGCTTGGTTGGGTGATTTGCCAGAATCGCTATGTCATCGGCGTAGTCGGCGTCGGTAATTGTTTTTGCGGGGTACCGTCTGCTTCTTTTCTTTGTCAGCTCGAAGCCGTTTTCTTTGATTTTATCAATCGATGTTCTAAGCACGTAATCTAGACAGATGATAAAGAGGTATGGGGTAGCGTGTCCCCTTGCAGTACTCCTGCTTCAATGTCGAAGTATTCTGTGTCTCCATCCGGTGAACGTACTTTCACTTTGGTGTTTCTATAGAGAATCGTTATTGCTGCTACGGTCTCGCTGCTACGGTCTCTTTTGGTAGGCCTTATGCTAGTAGGATTTGTTCCATCTTCCATCTGTGAATGGATTCGAAGGCTTTGGTAAAGTCGACAAATAGTATTGTCGCCTGTAGGTTTTTTTGCCCGTACGCCTTCAAGGATTCTACGGATAGTCAATATTTGATCGTAGATCAAATTTCTTCGGAAGCCATTTTGGTTTTTCCTAAGGATGTAGTCAATTTTGGGTTCCATGCGGTTTCATAGTCGGGCGTTGTAAATTTTGGCTGCTATGGATGTAAGTGTTATAACTCGGTAGTTCTTGGCTAATCCGCGGTCACCCTTTTTAGGGAAGGGGAGGATGCATCCCTTCACCAATATGTCTATCGGATTTTGATTATAGACTGCGTTACAGTGTCGGAGCAGTATATTGTCGAATTGTCTGGTCTTCCATACTTCTGGGGAAATCTCGTCAAGCCCTGCGGCTTTCTTATTTTTAATTTTTCTAAGAACTGAGTCGAGTTCTTTTTGAGTGAACAGTCCTAGTTTAATGTCCAATTGCTTACTAATAATTCCGGTGATTGGTTCATGTTTAACTTTCGGTGAGTTTCCTATTAGGTTTTCGAAATGTTGTTTCCGCAGTTTTATTCTCTCCTGTTGGTTTGCCGCTTTCTATTTTGCCTTGGCTGTGCTCTTCCTTCTACTCACTTCGTTTATCGTTTGCCACGCTATCCTAGATTGCCTATCTTCCACTGAGTCTCTAATCTTATCGATCTGATTTTGTATGTATTCTGTCTGTTCTTTTAGATATATGCTTGGTGATGGGCTAGATAATACTAGTGTTCTTTTACAAAGAACATTAAATATACATTAAATAACCCACAAGGGTTGATATGTTATTAAACAAAGAAACAAACCAAGAACCATATTTTTAGATCTCATGTTGTTCACTCTATTTTCCAACAATTGGTTGTTTTGGAGTTCTTGGAGCAGATAAGAAACAGCTCAATTATGTTGGCCGATGCTCCGTAGTCTACTAGTGCACCTGTAAAAATATTCAGGATGATCAATTCTCAGGTTCACCACTGTTTGGGCAATTTTTAAAAAAATAATTAAACCTGTTTTTTGTCGGTCCAGAATTATCATCATCATCATGCTGCGCCATCAGCACGGATATCCCTGACCCTTTCTCGCCTGCCTTCTCTATCGTCCATTATTTCTGGCAGGTCTTCAAGGCTATACCTTGGATCGGCACAGAGCTGTTCTATGTAGGTTCTAGCTGGTCGTCCTGTCTTTGCTCGTCTATGTGATGGAGTCCACAGGAGTATGTCTCTTATGAGCTCGTCCCTATTTCTCCAGTGTTCTACATGTCTGGTTCGTCTAACTTGGATAGTTTTCGTGATGGGTGGTAAGTGGCCGTTTTGTAGGGTGTTGCCTCCAGGACTTGTTCAGTATTGCTCGCAGCATTCTTGTGTAGTTGTCGTCAAGCTTTTTTTCCATACATTTAGTTAGCGTCCATGTAGTATCGACACGACCGCTGCTTGAAAAAAAACTGCGTTTCATTTCATCAGTCAGATAAGAACTAATTTCATAGGAAAAGAAATTTCCAGAATTAAACATTCACTTTGAAGCAAGGAAAGGGGAAAACAGTAAGTAAAAGCTTTGTCGGTGGTTTTTAGAATATACTGACTCTATCCTTTGACGATAGGTAAGAACCCCAAACAAAAATGTTATGTCTTGAGTATAACATTAAACTACATTTGATGGTGAAACTCCAGTTCTGGAAATATGGGTAGTGTGGAGTATTAATTCATTGTCATTACTCCCAGGTCCACTTTGACCCAAAGTGGTAGTACCTGTTAGGGTATCTTCCATGGATCAAATACACCTCTTTAAAAATTAGTTGGATTCGATAAGAATAATTGATATCATATAAATAAATTATTTTTTATTAAGGATAGTTATTTGTAGCTATAATTGCTTATTAAGGATTATTATAATTAGTTATCACTAGTAATTATTGAAACCATATATCTTTGTGCTAGTAGATGATTATTATAAAAAATAGTTGCTTAAAACTATGTATTTATATATAATTTTAAATAGGATCCACAAAGTGATTGAAAAGTAAAGGTCTTCATAATATCATGAATGCCGAAACGTATATTATTCTGTTGCAAAATGAAATCTAGCCCGTTACCATTACTTGGGAGATTATTGAAGGCTTGATTTTCAGACAAGACATCGCTCCTCCACATATTGCTATTGTTATTTGTGAATAACTGAATGCTTACTTCCTTGGGAGATGTATCGTTCGTTGGTCTGTATTAGTGGTCAACTAGAACTCCTGACTTAATACACTATGACTTTTTTGTGGGGTGCTTGTTAAAGGAGCAAGCCAGCTCTGCCGATCCAACGACTTTGGAAGAATGAGAATGGCGAATACAAGAAGTAATGTCTTCTTTCTCACAAGAGTTCCTGGTGAAATCAGTTGATGTGGTTCGTGGGCGCCTTGAGAAGCTGGTAGTGAATGCTGATGCTCACGTTTAATTTTAGATAAACCTTCCTGCTACACACTTTCTTTTCCTATTCAGTAATTATAGTAAAACATAAATTATAAGTATTTTAAAATATAAGTTTACCACATGTTATATATTACGTTTTTTTCTTTTTCGTAGTAAGCGAGTTCTAACTCCAGTCGCGTAATTACGTTCACTTTTGAACAAATACTCTTTGGAAAGGTATGAACCTCCTTATCCTTCCAGTACAACAACTGTTCTTTTAAAAAAGATATCTTTGGCATTAAATAACCCATGAAGGTTGATATGCCATTAAACAAAGCAACCAAACCAAACCATCTCACTAAAATGAGACCGTGGGGACTGTGTAATGTTTGCCTCTATGTACACACACAAACGTTTCAGGTTCCATATTAAACCTCACCCTGTGTCACATTTGCCCTCGAAATGAACCAGATTAAAAACATTTTACTGACTGTCTGTGGAGGCGCCTGGCGTAATGGCTGCTGTCTTAGAAAATGGACTCTGCAATCCAAGTTCCACTTCTGAACAAAGCTGTTTCACTTTTCGCAAATGCTCTAAGGAAATATATGCATCTATCTCTTTTTCACCTTCCTAGTTAGGATAAATAGTAGGGCAGACTGAGTTCTTTAGCCTCGGTACGACAAACGGTCTAGAAGAAGAAACGCTCTGAATTCGAAGCAACACCACTTCACTGAAAAAATGACCTTATGTCGCTCCCTACTCTTGGCGGATGGGTTTGATAAATACATACTTATTGACTTTCTGATTCCTTTGTCGTAAATCAAAGGTCGACCTATACACGAGTCCTGTAATATATGTATATTCTATTGTTTCCAAATCACAGGTCGACCTATACACGAGTCTTCTGATATATGTATATTCTATTGGTTCAAAATCAAATGTTGACGTATAATTGAAACATGGATTTGTTTCCAAGCAGAGATACAACAGCATAAAAATTTATATATCAACGTTTTCAAAATTACCACAGTTAACGATGTTATTTGTTAAATTTCTGTGACAATGCTTGATCACCGACCCATTGGCATGATGGTTAGAGTGTTCTCTAATGGCCCGGGAGATCTGCGTTCAATCCCAGGTCGCGTCATACCAAAGACTCAAAAAAATGGTACTTGATGTCTCCTTGCTTAACACTCAGCATTATAAGGTACGCATCAAGGGTAAAGTGGGGCAATACAGGAAAAGGAGTCGCGCCCTCCCGTACATCTTGGTGTAGTAGCTACCGAAAAGGGAGCCTTCGGGTCACCCTCGACTACGGTCGCTAACTTTACTTACTTACTTACTTAGAGTATTCAAACAATGTCTTCACCTTTATTATTATATTTACGATACAACAGTCAGTTTATCATTTAACATTCTTCATGTGATTCATGTTGAACTCGGAAGCCCCACACAGAACTTCAAATCGAACCCTTTATTTAATCCCCGGATGTAGATTGTTCTAATTCCGTTAACCATAACCAGGTACAAGTATTCATTGTTATTTACCTGTAGTCAGGATTGAACCTGCAACCTCCACATGATTTCATTGTGAAGTTCATTAACTAAATGCCTATACCCGTTACGTCGTTGGTGCAGATAGATTGTCCACGATTGTTGGAGAGTCTTCTGTGGTACCTCAACAACCACCCCCACCTGAGGTTACGATACTAATGATGATGATAATGAATGATTATTGTCTAAAGATTATTCCTTAAACTGGTATTCCCTTCATATTTGACCTTTTGCATGGCACAGTGTAACATTACGGTTCTCAAATGGACGTTTGTAATAATACGACATCCAGTAGCCGCTTGCACTACCTCAGTTCTCAGCAGACCCTTGTAGCGCAACGGCTTTACATAGACTTTTGTACCGCCACGGTTCTAACGGATCTATGAGTGTAGCACTATGCCTTAAGTTCCTGTCGGACCTCCGTGATGAAAAGAAGAAATGACGAACACACCAAAACCGTCTTGGCTCGCTAATACAAAAGTTTATTTGCTGCCATACATCTTAGTAGTGGTCGAGAGGAGAGAAACAGAGTATGAAAAATGAGTCGACCACTTTAGCTAGAAAAGTAGAAATAAAACGTCGTGAGAAAAGAGATAGATAGATCGATAGATAGATATAGAGAGAGAGCAGACACAGACTTTGATATCTTCCTCGTTTTTTGTTGTAGTTCTCGAACGTGCCTCCTCTCTGGTTCCGTCTTCACGACTTTCCAGCGTGTGTTGAACTCTTTCGTCAAGCTCACTCAGAATAGGTGCCGTAATTTTCGGTCGTCATCACATCGTCGCTTCTCGTCCCCAACCGACTTTCTTTTCTTGTTTTTTATTCCGCGTCCACTCCCACGGCCCCTCCGCTTGAGCTTCTTTCAGCTAATCAGAACCCGTCGCCGATTTGCTGCTGATGCATTCCTATCTTTAACCCGGGCGTTCGCTGCTTTTCCGAACTAGACTTGTGGACCCCACACTCCGTTCACCTTTCCATTTGCTTTTCCTTTACACCTTTTTCTCTCTGTATCTGTGACAGGCTTGAACCTATTTCGATACATGTCCTTCTTTTTCCACTATCCCGTGGTCGTCGTCTAAATCCATCGACGAAATAACTTATTACTAAGACAGTCATCCGGTATCCCTACTTATATTAAAACCGACCTTCAAAAAAAGACAAAAAATAATAATTAGGAGGGAGTGGTAAAGTAACACGAAGAAAGGGCTGACTTTTAACAGTAAATTTTTCTTTTTTTATATATATTGTCTCCCATAAATGAGGATGATTTTTTTAAACGATATAACTGACCGCCAAAAATTTCATAATTACTAAATTTTCAGAGAACGATAAATTCTATTGACTTTACACTTTATTTATACCTCATCCCTATATATATATATATATATATGTTTGTTCAAAAAGTTCTAAACATCATCCAGAAAGAAGAGCCATTTTTTGTTTTAGCAACGCTTTTGTACTTCTTATAAAACTCAAAAATTTTATTCAGATTTCTGTGCAAGTTAGATTGATATAAAAGTTTGGGCCCAACGATAAATCTAAAATCTGGGTGAGGCTTATAACTTTTTGGAAGACCCTTGTATATATATATATATATATATATACATCCGTCTGATGATTACGTGCCCCTCATTAAATATCAAATAACGGACTTCAAGCGTTCATAATTTGAATATTCAAGGTTTTATACCTGCTTTGGCATATAATCCTCTAGTACTTTGTTCAGAACTTTTCTGACTTGCATTTCAAATAAATCTATTTGACCTACAATCATATCGATATCTTTACGCATCAAGTATTCCAGTCGGATACAATTACTTTGCACACGGTTATATAGTTTCAAATATTTCTATCAAATGCAAATAATTTGAACGCAGTTATATGGCTTCAAGTATTCCTTGCTAATGCAAATAATTTATTTACAATTATGTAGTTTCATATAAGTATTTCTATTTCATAATAATCAACAATTGGTTTTGTTTTGCTTCTTTGTTTAAAAGCATATCAACCTTCGTAGGTTATAATAATTTGTTTGGGAACAATTATACGCTATCAAGTATTCCAATCCAATACTAATAATTTTCAAACAGATCTATTTGCTTCATAGATAGGACCATAACATGTATTACCACTCCGAGTCAGAGTGGATCTGAGGATAAGAGGACGAAAGGTGACCCCACACTCCACAGAGCTTCAGAATCGAATCATCACTATTGGATAGAAAATCTACTAGATAACAAGTTATTTTCTTATTAATTAATAATTCAGGCTGGTCTCTTGGGTATGATTTGGTGATGCTTTTGTATTATAAAATCCCAGAGTATGAATGGACATGAGAGCTAGAGGCAACGAGAGGGTACTCCACGCTTCCTATAGCTCCCCATAGCTCTCCATGTAAAACCAGAAACCACTGTATCATTAGTACTAAGTCAAATGTCAACCTATACACGAGGCATTCTCACAAATGAACGCTTTCTGGATTCTAAATTAAATTTGCAGACAAGAACCCAGTTAGGTAAACTAATAAAACATGCATCTTTTGTTCGTATTTCCATTAGACAATATATATGCTTCGTCAAATTTAGGCGTACATTTTCATAAACCCTAGTTAGCACAAGGTAGAAACGGCACAACAACCGAGCTATTAACAGTCTTCAAGGACGGACAAACGTCTTCAGAATGCGAATTATTGAGAAGCAAATTTGTGTTTGGCATGTTCCGCTTCCTAAAGAAATTATTTCTTCGAGAGAGGGAATTTTTTTTTTTCTTTTTCTTTCTTGAATAACCTGGCGTTGAGTTCTTTGAAAAGATTACGGTAAATGAAAAGTAAAGAATTTTAACAAACCTTTCTTTTTACTCTTTTTTTTTTTTTTTTTTTTGTTTAGCTGAAAAAAATCAACAAATAAACGTTATTTAGTCAGCTTAATTTTTTTTTCTATTTTCCTATCAGCAGCAGAAAAAACACTTGTAGCTTTCTTAGTGCTCTTCATTGAGTGATGATCAGTACCGTTATTATTTGAAGATAACACACATTCATGCATAATACGCAACCCGAACTTTTTTTTTCTCTGCCAGCAGCAGTGAAACACTTGTTGCATATTTGGTACTTTTCGTTAAGCGATGATATTTACCGAATTTATTTGTGAATTGTACGCATTCATGTATAACACGCACCCGTAACCTTGTGTTACGTTCCGCCCTCTGGTCAAACAAACGACAACACGAAATTTGTATATAACAATATATATTTATTTTCTCGACGGAGGCTTGTGTGAAGTAGGAGCAGTCAGGATAGGAATTAGGATCGTTCGTCGATGAGGCTTGAACTTTTCGATGTCAGGCGACGATGGCCGAGATAACGCACACTGCGTGACGACGAGAGAGGTTTCGTGAACAACGGGATCCTTTTTTCTCTATCTTCTTCTGTTCAATTCGTCGGCCTTATATTACCTTCAAACTCCCACGCAGAGATAAAGACACGCCTCTACGCCTCTGCAATCTTCCCGATCTCAGGCGATTGGGATGTGTTACTTCCGCTCATTTGGAATGGCCTGTGTGACGATCGTCGAGCGGAAATAACTGTCATGCAGTTCACAGGTCACTCTCTTCCGGTGCATCATTGAAGTGGGACCTTCACCTTGTCCCATATTATCAGCCGAGCACACCTGTGCGCTTTCTTTCGATTATTGGCCATTAGGATGTGTCACATCCGCTATCTTCGGAATTGCAGGTGTGATCATCATCGAGCGGAAATAACTATCATGCAGTTCATAGGTCAATCTCTTCCGGCGCATCACTTTTTTTACGGCACAGTGAGAATTTTTACCTTGTCTCATATTGTGAGCCAAGCTGTATTTTACACTTGGACAACGAAATTCTGGTTTGTTTTAGTTTGGTTTGGTTATTTG
>OY757926.1:37273910-37348910 GCA_963585895.1 Sepioteuthis lessoniana | reverse complement strand
AACCCTACCAAGATGAGGACAAAAAGTCCGCAATAAATAAAAAAAATTAATTCTCAGATAAAGAAGCCTCATCTCAAAATGATTCCAATTAAAGACAAGTCGATACTTGAAGTTATGATTGTTTTCTGAGGATTCATATTTTTAGTTGTGTGCAAATTATTGGTCTTAGATAGGAATACTTGAAACCAAATTACTGTATGCAGACAAATGATATCATTTAAATGAAATGATTACTTTAAATCATATAATTGTCTATAAATTATAGGTATTTCGTAGGAATTCTGAAACCGTAAAACTGCGTGCAAATTATGTATATTAGAAATATTTGATATCAATAAACGTGTTAAACACATGTGCCTGTTGATTATATTCTAATCTTAACTTTTAATCTTATCTTTTAAAAGAAAATTTTAAAAGGGTTAAATAATATTTGCAATATAAAGAAATTTTGACGGAATATAATTTGATATGAAGTGAATGACACTAAAGTCAAGTTTATTATTTAAATGGGTAATGTTTTTAGGGAGCTTTAGTGTGCAATATTAAACGCTAAGTTTAAACAGTAAGTTCAGACGGTAAGTTTAAATAGTAAATTCTGCAGCTTTCTCGTTCGGATACTGGTTCGAAAAGATAACACCGACAATAAAGTTTTTAAAAAAGAATTTTCTACAAAGAAACAAGAAAGAAAGGGATAGAAAAAATAAAGTGTTGCAAATTTTAGTGCAATTTGCTGGAACTTGACTGAGAGAGTGTTCGGGAAACAAATTCGAGTATTTTTCTTTTCTTTTTGTTTTGTCTTGTTTTGTCGAAAACTTTCTGAGTTCATTAAATTGCGAGTGTTCTTTAAAGTTCTTTTCAGCAGAATTCTCGATTGAATTTCATTCAGTTGTTGTTCTTGGTAGAATTTCAGTAGTCAACTTTCGTTTAATTTTACTTCATTTTCATTTCTTGGGAAGCTCCATTCAAGAAGCAAGTGACGAAACCCTTCTGTAGCTTAAGTTTTTCATGCCATCAGTTTGGTCCCCGAATTCGTACTTAGGGTTCGATAGTAGTTCTCGACAAAAAGCGGAGGTAGCTTTTTGGTGCCGTATTGTCTGGGATTACTTTTGATTTGGGTGTATCTTCAAGGAATTTAACAACGTGTCCTATACATACTCACAGGGGTTTAGATATTACAAGAGTGGAGGCGGAGTGAGGGCTATGAGGTACCTACAAATACAGTTTAGTGTCATACCCAGGACACCTCTAGTTTTTGTTGGGAAGCAGAGAGGGGTAGTGTGAGGTAGCACTTCGTTGCCATTACTCCCAGTTCAAGTTGTGCATGAAGTTCCCTGACTAACCCTTGATATCCGTCCCTATCGTCCAATTCTCCTGAAAGGTCCTCTAGACAGCATTCAGTGTCCTCACAGAACTGGTGTATTTGAGTACTTGCTGGTGGGCCAACACGGGTACGTCCATGTGTAGGAGTCAATTAGGGAACGTCTCTTATGAGTTCGTCCTTACACCACCAACAATACCCAGCATGCCTTGTTCGCATAACTTGAATGGTTTTTGTGATGGGAGGTAAGTGGCCGTACAGGTGCTGTTTTGTGGGTTTATGCTTTGAGAATTTGTTCAAATAGCACGTAACATTCTTGCATTGTTCCCATAATTGCAATGGAGCGTTGAAAATATAATCATATATATATATATATATAACACCTTAACTAACCTACACGAATGAGTTCAAGTCTCATTGGGTACCCCGCTCATATGGCCTTGTCACATATGTTTTCTGGCGAAAACAATTGCTGGAAAGATACACGTACGTAAGAACGAAATAAATAATTCTTAAAAAATGTAAATCTCTTCGTGGACCTACTCATTTTGAAATATTTACTTTTTCTGTCTTTGGACCAACAACGAAAAGATTTCTTACACACACACACACACACACACACACACACACACACACACACACATATATATATATATATATATATATATATATATATATAATTGATAATAATTGTAATCGACAATTTTCAAATAAATCGCATTTTAGCATTAAATAAACCATGAAGGGTTAATATGTCGCTAAACAAATTACCCAAACCGAAACATGATAAAACTTTTCTTCTGTGCTGATCCTAGAAATTCAATAATAAGTGTTCGTATGGTAAAGCAGACGGGATTCGATGATTTTATCAGTGAGGAATTCTCTTTGGATGAATAACTAAGTGAAATCAGAGAATTGGGGGTTTCAAAGTTGAGACATGAAATAAGAAGCTTGAATCATCGATACCTTTCAAAAACTTTTTGAGGCAAAAGTTTGAGTCAATTATCAAGGGCAGAAATCGCAACCCGATATCCAGCCAATAGCTAATCTTTATTTATTTATTGCTCATAAGCCAAAAATTACAACTAAAATTTGAACTTCTGAAAAAGAAAATTATGCGCAAGTTGTTCCGAAAATATTATCTCCAATTTATTTAAAAGAAAACTACAACATATACAGGGAGCACAATAATAGCATTGGTTAGAGCAAGTTTTCAGCTACAAAACACTACTTTTCTAACATAATCACCACCATTGGCAATGCATTTTCGCCGGGGATGAACAAGGTAGGGTTACTCGGAAAGTAATACCTCCTATTTATCTAAAAGAAAACTGCAACCGATACAAGACGGAAAACAGCACCATTGGATTGAGCAAATTTTCAGCTACAACACAATAATTGTCCTCATATTCACCACAATTGGCTACCTTGTATATTTTTTAAGTGTTACTAATTAATCTCACGTCAGGGAATTGGATTTAAAAACTGTTAATGAGATGTGACACATTAAACTAGGGATACATTATTCCTTTTTCCCTATTGTTAATTAATCATCAATTAATATCAAGATAATTAATATCCTGTTAACTGACACAAGATCAATTTTTTATTAAATCACTAAAGAAATAGCTGGAATAGTACAAAAATAAATGCGCACTCTTAACAGCAAAAGGAATGAACTCGTACTTCCCTAATCAAAAAGTATGAAATTAGTATGAAATATATATATATATATATATATATATATATATATATATATATATATATATATTATCCCACACCAATCAGTCGATGGTGGGAACGAGTCCATTTTCTCAATATCCATGAAATTTAATATCCAAAAGAGAGCTCAATCTAAAATGATAAATTAAAGTACAGATCAAATAATTCCACATAAAAGAAAAACCTTTAAAAATGACTCATGTTTTTTGTAATAGTATTTATTTCCACAGACCCTTATCTTTTTAAAACAATGTTAGATCTGCATCTTCAGATAAAGAAATAGGGAGAAATTTCTATTGAAGATTTAGAAAAAAACACAAAAATCTGGCTACCCAATCTCCCAAACCCAAATTTCATTCTTTTTTAATGTAAAGACCAGACTATTTGTTTTTGCTGTCTGGTTGACAAATGACATTCAATTCCAGTATCAAGATGTATCAAAATATATATATATATATATATATATATATATTTGTGTGTGTGTGTGTGTGTGTGTGTGTGTGTGTGTGTGTGTGTGTGTGTGTGTGTGTGTGTGTGTGCTGGCTCTTCCATAATTTGAAATAATTGAACATATATAGTCACATGATGCTGTGATGCTATTTCTACACATTCAAACAAGCATCACGTGATGAATGTTAGATTTTCAAGAATTCCTTGATCCCAGAGGAAAAAGATCCTGAACTCCATACCCCACAAAGCTAAAGAAAAAAAGATCTGCCAATGAACAAAGAGATGGGGAATATGCAAAGGATTTGTGTTTATTTTGAAAGCGTGCAGTACACTCAATTTTAATCGAATTTGATCAACAAATGACAACCTAATTTGTCTGTTTTTCTTAACTTTTTATCTCGTACATCGTAAATTCTAAAAACTTCTCGATTAAAGAAAATATGTTCAGATCTTCTGAAATGGCCAACTCGTTTTGTTTGTTAGGGCATCGCAAAGCAGAATAAAATCTGTCCCATGATGCCTTTGGCATGCTTTAGAAAGACAGTGTCTTTCTTGACAAATCGCTCAAACAACAAGCACTCTTCTGCTTTATGGCAATGGATTTGTCTGGGCATATTTTTGCCGAGTAAAGCCCCAAAGAAAGATTCTTAAGGGATAAGGCCTACTTTTAAAAGATTATCTGACAATCCTAGAACGAAGAATGAAAAAAAAACATAAAAGACAGTAGATTACTGTTAATGTTGTCTTAAAAATATACAAAACCTTAATAAGACCTCATATAGAATATTCTACTCAGGCCTGGCCTCCTATATCAAGACATGAGAATTAAAGTGTAATGTTGAAATTGGAAAAAGCATACAAAGAAGAGTGACAAAATAAAAAGGGTAAAAGATTACAGTTATAAGGAGACATTTGATAAATCAGAATGTACTACTTTAGTAGAAAGACGAATGAGAAGTGATTTTATTGAAACTTGCAAAATAATGGAATTTTTAATTATGGTAGACATCTAAAAAAATCTTTCTCCTCGAACTAGAAATTTACTATGAAGGCAAATTTCAAAAATTAAGTCTATTAATCAATTGGATTTTTTTTCGAATAGATTAATATATTTTTGAAACAAATTGCCTAATCAGATCAAAAACAACAATAGTGTAAAAAAAGATTAAGACTGAATTAGATGATTTCAGAAATAATGATAAGAAAACGAAATTAAGAGTGTATTTTGGGGAAGAATCGGCTGAATTACTTTATCGGATTTGGTCTGTATATAGATATTGTATTAATAGTGTATATGTTCAGTGGAAAGATTCTTTTTTTTATTCTTTTTTAAAGGTTGATGAGAGAAGATAGTAGAAAGAGGAGATGCTCAAAAAACAAACAAAAAAAAGCTAATAATAATAATAATAATAATAATAATAATAGTGATTATAAAGCGAAAATATAGACAAATACATACAAACTGTGGAGTATAAGAATGACAATGATGCCAGTTGTTATTATTACTCTGTGAACGGTCCTCAAAGTTTGAAAAATAGACTAAAAGAATTGGAAATCAGAAGAATCGAGACCATCTAGACTCCTTGCGAGTTTTCACACCAGCGTTTGCTGTTGATCTTTTCCCTGGATTCTGAGTGACAGCAACTCTTTTTATGTTTCCAAGTTTCTTTTCATTATTTTAACCCATCTTTATAATGTTGTGGTCTGCATAGACTCGACTCTTCTTCTGATTTCTAATTCCTCCAGTATTTTCCCAAACCTTAAGATCATTACTACTAACAGAATTACTAAGATCATTAGTACTAACAGAATTACTAAGATCAGTTAGAATACAAAGAAGAGCCTTGATGAAGGAGACTTGCTGTCACTTAGACTCCAGATAAAGACAACTCGCAAAGCACTGATTTGAAAAACTCGCCATGATAAAAAAATAATAATATGCACAAATCAGAATCCATTCAAGAGAATGTGACTCATAAAATTCCCTGGGAATTTGAGATACAAACGAACCACCTAATTCCAGCCAAAAAACTAGATTTCATTTTAATTAACAAGAAAAAAAATGTCATCTCGTATATTCTGCCTTTCTGGCTGTCCACAGTAAAAATAAAATAAAACGAAGAGATGAACAAAATAATTTGACCTAGTCAGAAAACTGAATAAAAACTATGGAACAGGAAAGTGACGGTGATACCAATTGTAATTGGTACACGTGGAACGGTCCCAAAAGGTTTGGGAAAATACTGGAGGAATTAGAAATCGGAAGAAGAGTCGAGTCTATGCAGACCACAGCATTATAAAGATCGGTTAAAATAATGAAAAGAAAGTTGGAAACATAAAAAGAGTTGCTGTCACTCAGAATCCAGGAAAAAATCAACAGCAAACACTGGTGTGAAAATTCGCAAGGAGTACTCAATCACATTCTTAGAAAATGAACTTAGGGCTGCAAATTTAGGGAATCGCGAGAAAAGATTAAATATATTAACGACGGAGATGGAAAAAAAAATGAATAAAAGTAAGGGTATCAAAGACGAACTAGAAAACTTCTCGAAACCAAACTCTGCAGCAGAAATTTCATCAAAGGAATAAACACCTGGGCAGTCGGTCTTTTAAGATATTTGGGACCATTCTTGAAATAGACGAGAGTAGAACTTGGACAAATTAACCAGAAGACAAAAGAACTGATGATGATGCATAAGGCCTTATATACAAGAGATGATATCGAAAGATTATATATACTGAGAAAAGAAGAAGGGAAAAAATTCTCCAGCATTGGAGATAGCGTCAATGCATCGATACGAGGACTCGAAGACGGGGGGGGGGGTCCTCGTGGTGTAATGGTTAAAGCGATGGACTGTGGAATCGTAGTAAGCGAGTTCGAACTCCAGTCGCGCTATTATGTTCACTTTCGGGCAAATACCCTTGAGAAAGGTATGAACCCCCTCTTCCTCCCAGCTATGGGTTAAATAGTACCACTACTGTTCTTCTAGGAGAATGGCTTTGGCATTAAATAAACTACAAAGTTTGATATGCCATTAAACAAAGAAAACAAAGAAAACAGGACTCGAAGACGTCATAAAAAAGAACAAAGAAAGATTAATTACGTCGACCAGTAATCTCTTCTGATAGCTGCACAAAACAACGCCATAAGGACCAACTATGTTAAAGCAAAAATCAATAAGACCCAACAGAATAACAAGTGTAAGTGATGTAGTGATAGAGACAAAACCATTGATCATATAATAAGCGAATGCAGCAAAAAGAGTGTAAGACTATACACGACTGGGTCGAAAAGGTGATTCATTGGGAATTATGCAAAAAAAAAAAAAATGAAAATTTGACCCAGAGAATGAGACACACAAAATTCTCTGAGATTTTGAAATAAAAACCTATTATCAAATCCTGCCCAGAAGACCAGACTTAGTGATAATTAAAAATGAAAAAAGAACCTGCCGTATAGTGGACCTCAGAGTGATAATAAAAGAAAACAAAAAAGAGAGACAGTTACTTCGACCAAGCCAGAGAGCTAAAAAAAAAAAAGGTATGGAACATAAAGGTGACGGTGATGACAATTGTAATTAGTGCGCTTGGAACGGTCCCAAAAGTCTTGGAAAATAGGCTGGAAGTGTTGGAAATCAGAGGACGATTCGAGACCATCCAAACTACAGCATTGTTGAGACTGGCCAGAATACTAAGAAGAATCCTGGAGACCTGAGGTGACTTGCTGTCACTCAGACTCTTGTGAAAGACCATCAGCTAACGTTGGTGTGAAAAATTACTTAAAAATAATTAGTAATAATAACAATGATAATAGTGTCCCGGCTGACCACAGAGTAAAATTGAAAGAAAATGAAGAGAAGGATAAATACGTCGACCTTGCTATAAGGGAATTGAAAAAACTGTGGAACATGAATGTGACATTTATACCAATTATAATTGGTGCTCTTGGTACAGTCAGCAAAAGATTATTAAAGGGACTGGAAGACTTGGAAATAAGAGGATGAGTAGAGACCATCCAAACTACAGCATTATTGAGATCGGCCAGAATACTGAGAAGAGTCCTGGAGACTTGAAGAGACTTGCTGTCACTCAAACTCCAGTGAAAGACCATCGGCTAATGCTGACATGAAAAACTCTCAAGTAATTGATAATAATCCTATGCCTTCTATTTTATTTGCCATCATCTTGAAGTACCTCATCATCAGATGAAACGTGCCAATCATGATAATATGATTCTCATAATTTCTTTGTATCATTCCATATTAGATAGTCAACTAACCCTAAGATCAAATGTACGACTTCGAGTGAAGCTTCTTTAGAACATCATATACATTCTTCTACAGCTCTGATATCACGGATGTCAACAGATATAACTGGATAGTATTCCACAATTGTATATTGTTCTGAAGCAAACCTTTTCAAATACAAATATCCTTCCCATGCAGGCAGGCATTCTGTTCTTATATATATATATATATATATATATATATATATATATATATATATACAACACCCCTACAAAACTACAGCTTGACGGCCACTTACTTTCTATCTCTAAAACCATCCAAATAAGACGAGCAAGATATACGGGAAATAGCGTGAGAAGCAAGTACGAACTCATGAGTGACGTTCTCTTATGGACCCCTTAACATGGACGTGTAAGTGTTGGCCGACCAACAAAATCCTACCAACAACAGCTCTGTACAGACACAATATGCGGTCTGGAAGACCTGCTGGAAACGATGTGTGATAGGGAGGAAAACCTGTGTTCGCAGCGTGACTTGATGATGATGAAGCTATATATATATATATATATATATATATACGTAGTGAGCACTTTCTCGATATCTATTATTTCGCGACTTATATGATTTTCTTTATCTTTTTTCCAACGAAATCAGTGTTGTTGCTCGTTCGGGTTTTTTCCTTTTTTTCTTTGTTTGAGAGGAGTAATTTTCTTTTTTAATATATATATAAATATATATGTGTGTGTGTGTGTGTGTGTGTGTGTGTGTGTGATGAATAATTTTGGTTAATATCAACAATTCGTCCCTAAAAAAGACTGATTCAATGCAAACAAATTGATAATGTCCATCTTTCTCACGCTCTGTAATGACCACTGACTGACCGGTTTAATTTACTTTGGACGGACGGATGTCCTTTTGAAACGTGACCAGCCGGATCTCGAAAGAGGTCAATGACCAATGGCAGCCTTGAGCAGTTACCCCACCACTACTCTCTCTTTCGAACACCGACGACAGCTTTCATTCCTTGAAACACTCTGACGAGTGTTGGATTTACCAAACAACGAACAGCTGGTCAAATGAGTTAAAAAAACAAAACAAAACAAAAAAAATCTCGTCTTCTCACGTCCAGACGTTCTGATTATTATTTGTTCTTTATACACTGCTCATGCTATCTAATGGCATATCATCTTTCGTGGGTTATTAACAGCCATAACCAAACTCGGAATAAAACAGCAGTGATACTATTTAAACCATAGCTGTTGGGGATAAGGGAGTAATTCGAAAGACAGTAAGGACAGATTTGGTTTGGTTTGGTTTCTTTATTTAATGGCATTTCAACTTTTGTAGGTTATTTAATGCCAAAATATCCCAGGAGAAGAACAACAGTGCTACTATTTAATCCATAGCTAAGAGAATTAAGAGGTTTATACCTTTCCTAAGGGTATTTGTCCAAAAGTGAATATGTTCCGAAGGCGCCCTTTTTTCATGAGGTGAGGCACTTACAGGTCTGCAAGAGAAAAAGCATATTCTACTGCCTTGCCGAAAGAGTAGTCTACACAGAAAAGAATTACTTGAAATTAAGATTGCTGACAATTAATTATTATTATATATTTTTTTCCGTTACGAAAATAACCAGCGGGTAACGTGGCTAACGTGCAGGACTGCGATATCATAGTAAGTGAGTTCGAACTCTGGTCAGGTTCTTACGTTTACTTTCGGACTCTAACCCTTGGGAAAGGTATAAAACTCTTAATCCTCTTAGCTATAGGTTAAATACTAGCACTGCTGTTCTTCTACTGGGATTTCTTTGGCATTAAATAACTCACGAGAGTTGATATGCTATTAAACAAAGAAACCAAACCAAACCTGTCCTTACTGTCTGTCGAATTACTTACCCTGGCTTATTGCCATTCTTCATATTTTATTTTCTGCTCTTGCCTGTAGCTCTTTGCAGAAATGGCAGAAAATTACATCTTTTGTTACTATAGAAACTCATCCGAGTCTAAAAGTAGAAAGACAGTTCTACTTCTTTTCTCTGAAATGCAAAAAAAAAAAAAAAATCCTCGTTTGACGCAATATACAATTAAGAAAGTTTTGCATATAATTCTGGACACACTCACTCAACAAAAAAAGGAAGTCTGCCTAAGGGCTTATCCATTCGTTCCTCCTTGGTATCGTAGAGCTTAGTTCATCATCGAGGCGCGCAAAAATAGGAAATGTCGACAAGATCAAGCATTTTTATGACGGCTGTGCATGAGTCTCGATTCGTGCGTGTCCCTCCTTTATAGAAAGAACTTGTGCTAAATCCGGCCTTGTGGGAGGTTGGATTGATATCCAGCCAAAGTGCTCACCTTGTCGACGGGGCATAGAACAAACATACTGTTACTTCTGCAGGAGGGTTGTCCTAAAGAAAGGGGGTGCTTTTCTTCGTTAATATCTTTACAGTAAAACATTCTCGTTGCTTATACTGAAGCTAAATACGTTGGAATTTTTCATATATCATAACTGTTGTGGTATCATACCTATTTCGATACACCATGGACTCTTCCAATAAAGATAAAACAGTTGACTATAATCAACTCAGTGAGTTTTAGTAACAAAGCTACACTGGCCACATTGTATTACTTGTTTTCTGTGATATATAACTTTTATTCTTCTCTCTATGAACGTCTTTGTCTTATTTATTCAATACCCTTTTACGAGGACATAACAATAACCTTTCTCAGGATTTTATGTTTAAATGTTAGGCAATTTTTCTTTACGTGTCCCAGGGCAAAAGCATTGTTACTTAACTGCGCCCATCTCCTCTCTAAATAATATGTAATTGCTTATACTGAGTTATATTGAACCAGTAGCAAGGAATAATCCCCGACCATTAATCTGACGTAGCAATTTACTCTGCTACGCCTACACTTTGGAAAAGGAATCGAATTCAAAGATTTTTCCTCTCCTGCTCCAATTTTGCCAACTTTCCATACGGGAGAGACTAATCTGTTTCTCCAACCTCCTTATTGCTGGGGGTGTCCTCGTGGTGTAATGGTTAAAGCGATGGACTGTAGAATCGTAGTAAACGTACTCCAGTTGCGCTACTACGTTCACTTTCGGGTAAATACCCTTGGGAAAGGTATGAACCCCCTTATCCTCCCAGCTATGGGTTAAATAGTACCACTACTGTTCTTCTAGGGGAATAGCTTAGGCATTAAATAACATACAAAGGTTGATATGCCATAAAACAAAAAAAAAAAACCAAATGTTTATTGCCACCTCAAGCTCTGAGAAAAATATAATAATCCTCAATTTGCTTGGTTTTGTTTTTTTATGCACAACCGTTACGTTTTGAAAGCGAAAGTAAACTCGATCATTTGATATAGTATCACGCCACTCAGGCAGAAGATATGAATTCAGTGTTTTTCCTTAAAACTGGTCGCCCTATCAATATGTGACACTATGTGAGTGGTCCGCTAAGCAGACGATCCCTTTGTCTGTTTTGGCGCGAAACCAAACAAAGGCCTGAGCCCGCGATCTTCGACGTGACCGGAAGTGGGTAAGGGAATGCGAGAGGGAGTTGGATGTAGGAACCCAGAGGAGGCAGTTGGCGACGGGCGACGGAGAGGGGCGGTTAGCAGTCAACACCGGACAGCAGAAGAGACCAGTCGGCATGAGATAGGGTCCAGCAGCAATGAGGGAAGACCAGTCAAGATGAGTCAGCACTCCTTGAGCTTTGTAGAAATTTTGCTAGAAATACACGCTAGCTTTAGTCTACAGGGAATGCAGTGTCACAACTTAATCTTCTTGCACTTAACCCAAGCCTTATTGCTCGTTTGTTCTTTGTTCTTTTTCTCCCACTCCCTTGATTGTATTTCTTGTAGCCATGAAGAAATGTGCGATGCCCCTATCGGAACCACTAGATGATTCACCGGCCAAGATTGAAATGGTTAAGAAGTTGATGTAACGGGGGACCGAGGGGGTATCGTCACAAAGACTAGTATCAGACTACTCCAATATTTACAGATATATAGATAGATTGCACATATGACTCCTAACATATAGAAAGGAATAGGCTGAGATAGATAGATAGATAGATAGATAACGTGTTAAATAATAAGTTTTCTGAATCTTTTTATTTGGCATGTTGTGTAAATGAGTTTTAAAATATATTAATCGTTAATGAAGAGTCTCCGTGACATAATGGGTAACGTGCTGGACTGGCCTCGGAGTAAATGAATTCGAACTCAAATTGCGCAATTTCATTCACTTTCGGAGTAATACCCTTAGGAAATGTATGAACCCCCTTATACCCCCTGGTTAGAGGTTAGATAGTATCATAGCTGTTCTTCAACTGAGACGGGTTTAGCACTAACTTGAGTTTCATTGAATGAGAAAGTCATTTGATCGACTGAGCCTAGAACGTTTGAAGTAGAATTGCATCAGGGAAGCCGCAGACTGTTGTCACTTTTTTAACTCGGGGTCTAACAGGCTCCTCCGGGGATCCGCAAACCGAGTACTGTGTTGATGGATAAATTATGTCCACCAAATAAGAAATCTCGTTATTATACATTTCAGTAAGGACAGGAAACAGCCTAGGGTGCCAACGAAAGTGACAATTAGATGACAAAAAGAGTAGAGATGGATGAACGTAAAAAAAGGACGAGAATAGAACAAATGTTTTTCAATCGGTATAGATGACGGCCATTAAACTAGAGATTAGCAATTTTTATTTATTTATTGTAGTGAAGCCGAAGCCGCACGTTTTGAGATAAGCTCATTACAGAAAAAGAACACCAGTGTGTAACGGATTCTCCCGGATAACAATCAGATTTTTTTTAGTTAAAAATGTGATCTTTTTAAAATGCAATGAACATTATTGTCTTAGTGAGTATAACTCTTCCTACCTTTCAACTTGTTTCCTCTCCTCCAACTCCTATTATTATTTCCCTCCTTTTTGTGCGTATCTTCCTCTTACTCAATGTATACTCGTGATGTAGAGGCTTACATGCTGGACTGTGACATCGTTATTAGCGAGTTCGAACTCCAGTCTAACTCTATGTAAAAATGATTACTCTGACACTCATAAATCAACGAAGCAGATTTCAGTAGTTTGTGCCTGTGTGTTTTTTTTTTCTTTTCATTTTGTTGTCATAATTACATCAGAAAAGATTTAGTTTTAACAAAATTATATAAACACAATCATCACCATCATAAATTCAATAGAACAGACTTCCTTTGAATCTCTCTCTCTCTCTCTCTCTCTTTCTCTCTCTCTCTTTCTCTCTCTCTCTCCATCCGTCCTTGTTATCCACTGCCCCTGGATGTTACTCAAGACGGCGTCGAGTGTCCGTACAGAGGTGATATATATAAGTCCTTGTTGGTTAGCCATTTTTCGGTGTCCATAAGAGGACATCTGTACCATACCCATGATACGGATATGTGAAATGTACATAGAATGTTCATAACATATATACATAGAACATAGGAATCCCGAAACACGAAAAACACTTACAACTTCTTAATTCAGGTACGAAACTTTTTATAACCTTTGAGTTTAAAGGTTTTTCGACATAAGGAGAGAGAGGTACAATCTTTCTATGCTGGCTTTTCCATCTGCCTCCGCCTCCAACACGTGTGGCACCCGCCACAAGGCCACTGCGAGCAAGCGAAAGTCACCCTTTTTCTTCGGACCGCAAGACTCAACTCAACTAACTTTTTTCAAAATCCACAAAATCCTCCGCGCATGCTTCCGGTGCATGATGTCATTTACATCACCTGGTCAAATTTTCTCTCTGGGATTTTTATTTTGACATCTGTGAACGACACATCCTCCCTGCGCGCACGTCAACACCTGTGCTCAAGTTTGCATCTAACTCACCCATGTGCTGAGCCGAAAGGTTCTCAGCTTAACTAAACCGAAAGGCAAGATATATAAAACGATATCCCTCGGCCATTATGTTATACATCACTTTTGAGTTCATCCTCACTTACCCAGCTGGTCTTTTTCGTCTTACTTAAATGATTTATGAGATGGGAAGCAAGTGGCCGTATAGCTGCTCTTTTGAAGCATTCTGCTTCCAGGATTAGTTCAAAAGAGCCTGTTGTATTTTTGGGTAGTTCCTATCAGGCTTTTTTCTCTAAGCGTTTCGTTAAAGTCCAGAATGTTTATTCATACAATCGTACCGACAGAGTCACAGCTTGGAAGAAATTATGTTTTATCTTTTTAGAGAAATCAGATTTACATATAATCGACAACCTTTCAATAGCAGTCCAGGCCGTACTTATTTGTATGGTGACATCATTTTCAGTAGATGAGATATTGCTGCCGAGGTATGAGAACTGGTCTCCTAAATTTAGATGCTTGCTACTTAAAGTAGAGATGGCTCCTTCTTGTTTAAAACATATGAACTCGTCATAAATTGAATCATGTTTTCGTCTTATTTTTTTAAAAACAACTAATTTTCAGAAATATTTACTTTTTCCCCACCTTTTTTTTCAGCCCCAGAGTTTATTCGAAGATTATCTGGAGAAGACACGGTAGTGGAAGGAGCAACAGCCAGATTCGAATGTATCTTCAAAGGATTCCCAAAGCCAACGGTCACGTGGTTCAAGTACGAAACAGAACTCGAATTGAACAACCGGATTTCGTTCGAAGCTTTCGAACAGGGCACGTTCGCCCTGGTCATCAAAGACGTTGTCCGGAGCGACGAGGCTCCCTATCGGTGCCGAATAGAAAACACTGAGGGGTCATGTTCCAGTACTATATACCTGTCGGTCAAAGGTCAGTTTTGCTCTTTATATTTTTCTCCGTTTAACTACGGAACTAATCAATAATAAAAAATCTCTTATAACTTCAAGTAACTATTCTTCAAACGAATAATTTATGAGCACCTGTACACACACACACACACACACACACACACACACACACACACATGCATTTACGCACGGTGGGTGGAAGGAGTCTATCTGGAATAGTGGCTCAAGTGCAGTAAAATCATAGTAGGTGAGTTCGAACTCTAGCAGCGCAATTACACCCACTTATTGATTAATACGTTTGGAAAAGGTGTGGCCCCCTTATCCCCCTAGCTATGAATTAAATAGCGTAACTATTGTTCTTCTACAAGGATTCTTTTGGCATTAAATAACCCACGAAGGCTTATATGCCATTAAGCAAAACAAAGTACAAACCACACACACACACACATATATATATATATATATATATATATGTATGTATGTATATATCCGTCAAAAGCCACTTTTTCAAAAAATGTCTTCCTTTATTTATAAAACAAATTTATGGAAAAAAAATGATTGCCATGATAGAGATAACTGTTGATATCTTTGGGTGTATCAAAGAACCCACTTTGAAATTTACATTCATTTTATTTAAATTTACTTAAAATATACACGCTACTGTGATACTTGCATCCACAATCCAAATTAAGACTAATCTTCTTGGTGGCTGGGAGAGGGAAACATTAAAGAAATGTAGCCAATAGCTAAATTGTAGCTAGTTAAAAACATAATTTTAGGCCTCAATTGTTTATTAAAAAAAGAAGCAAATGGCAGAAAATTACTTTTGGATACTAAGTATTACACTTGTGTAAGGTTCGGTAGAATGAGCTTCCGGATTTAAAATTGCCGCTATATTAGTGAAAGTCTTAATGGGTGGGTAGAGCGTATATCTTTGAGTAGCAGCAGCACCAGCTCCGCCATTTCAGTACCAATTATGACATGGAATATTGGACACAAACTCACACACACGAGTGCGCATATATATATATATATATATATACACTGCCGACCAAAAGTTTGGGACCACTTTGAATTGTTTCTTTAATTTCAGAAAAAGGTTAATTTTGTATATTTGGATAAATAAAATCACCAATTGTGTACATGCAACCCTTTATATAAAATTCAAACAAATCTTTCTACAACCATCATAAATTTATACGCATAAACTCTGAAATTTTTCTTTCAACCTGATACCTTTTCTGAATTGTAGGATAGAAATGTACAAATATTTCCATTCAACTGCTTGGTATAGATTCAATTCAATCTAGATTAATGTGTGGTTGAAATTAATTTTCAGAAAACTTTAAAATGACAACTAAACAGATTGGTAGAGAAAAAATAGCCTCCGTGGAATTTCTTTCTCTAGAAGGATATTCCGAGCGTCAGACTGCTAGAATATTACAGATATCAAACATGGGGTGCAGTGACATGCAAAAATCAGCGCAAGTGTTGACAGATAAATATCTGGGAAGCCAGAGAAACATCTTTTTCGGAGGATAGACACATCCAATATCTGTTATGACTGTTTAAAGAAGACTTCTTTTTGTTGAGCTTAAAGGATGTGTGCCATTTAAGAAACTTTTTTTTTTAAATTCTACAATAGGCACAACAGCTGAATGATTGAACCTTAGAAGATTGGAAAAAGGTACTATGTGCCGAAGAGTCGAAATTTGAACTTTTTGGATGTAAACGAAAACTATCAGACAAATTTCTTCCGAATGAATGAGTGAAAACAGCGTTGTGCCAAATGTTAAGCCTGCTGGTGGGTGCTGTAATGAGTTGTAGGTGTTTTCAAAGCGAAATTGCTGAAAAGATTTTCTTTAAATTAAAGGTATTTTCCGAAAGTAAAAATATCATTTAACGCTGCAGAACTATGTAATTCTTTCTGGCAGCTCCATTATTGAACAAAATTTTGTTATCCAACAAGATAATGATCCAAAACACAGATCAAAACAGTGTAGAAATTATCTAAAATCAAAGGAAGATAAGGGAATTTGGCACACAATGACTTAGTCCCCTCAGTCTCCAGATCTTTCATCAACTGAACGAATCTAGAATGAAATTGATCATTAAGTTCAAGGTGAACTACCAAAGAATAATCAAGAATTGTTTGCACATTTACTCACTGCTTGGGAATCACTTCCACCAACATACTTTTACAAGTTATAAGAAAGGATGTCAATAATTTTCTCTGTCGTAATAAATGCTCGTGGTGGATTCTCTGACGAAAAGAAAATACAAATTCGTTTTAATTAAGCATAAAATTATTTTATATTCGTTTTGATTTAGATTATTGCATAATTGTAAGCAAACATATGAAAAATAAATCGATTTCCTTAAAGACATGAAACTCGATTCAGTTCTAAATTTTAGAGGAAAAATCGTGGTCCCAAATTTTTGGCCGGCAGTATATATATATATATATATATAGCCAAACCATCTGCCCGAGCAGGTTGTGACACAAGGTCAATCTTTAAGAGGAGTTTAACAGGTTTGAAATCAAATTTTCTTTTTACAAGATGGGTTGTCATACACAGGTTAAAGAATCCAATATCTCTTATTATTTATCCATATCAGGAGGGAGAATGGTTTTATGCGCACTTTTCTTATTGGTATTAGCGCTATGTGGAATTTAGCGTATCTATTTTCTACAATGATACTACAAGCGCCTCTTTATATATATATATATATATATATATGGGAAATAAACTAATTTCTATTCCAAAAGAGGTGTTAATTTTTGTACCAAAAAAAAAAGACTCGACAAACTGTAATTTTTGTATCTGTATTTTTGTATTTATTGATCAATCGGCGCTTACGCATTCGTTTTAAAGTTTCTTTGAGATTTGCAGACGATAATATGTGACAATACCCGCCGTTTGGCCCTACTATCTCAGCTTTCGTAAACCACTAACGGCCATCAGAATCGTCTAGTGGTTTTTCTCATCTCCGGCCAGGGGTATTTCACATTTCTTTACCAACACACAAAATACACGACCAAGGAGGTGGAAGAAAAGAAGAACAAACAATCGGGTTCGGGTTAGCTCCAAGCGCAAGAAGGGGGGAAGTCTGACACTTTTATGCCGCTCTCCGTGCATTTGCAGGCTATCGCGGGCGTGTATTTGCGCGAAACTTCCACAAAGCCACTAGGAATGCTGACTCAACTTCTCGCGTTGGTCAACCCGGCATCCGTAGATCAACAGGTCCTAGCAGCCGCCTTTCTGACTTCTGATGATTGGTCCTCTCTCTGCCCGACTCTCATCTCCTGACTGACCTGTTCTGTCGATTGGTCTCTTCTGCTGCTTTCTGCTGACTGTGTCCTTCTTCTCTTGACTGCTCTCTCGTGCCGACTGTCCTTCCCTCTTCTCTGGGACCTTCCTTTCCTGGTCTTCTTTCGGTCTCGTGGGAGATCTCGCGCACAGGCCCTTTGTGTGGGTTTCGCGCCAAAACAGACAAAGGGGTTCTCTGACTGGTACCCACACCCACAGAAATGGATGCCACCCATAGTGTCACAAATATTTGACTTGACACGAAAAAGTGGAATGATCAAAATCCAAAATAATTTAAGAAATCTTTTCTCTCCAAGAATGTTAAGAATATAATTTACTAACCAATTAGAATCATACATAAATTTTCCTTCAAGAATTGCATTTAATTTCAACATTACTTAATAATCTTAAATTGAACGAATGTTTCTGTTTACATTTTTATTGTGTTAAAAATACACGTACTACTATTCAGTCTATCCCCTGTTGATGTAATTTTCAACTGCAACCACATACATATTTAATGCATAAGTATATTTCCTCTTACATAGTGATACACTCACCCTAAGATCTTTTACACACTCAAAATACATCCATTAGATTTAGACAACACAAACTGCTGAATTAACTTTTTCTCTCATGTAACATTTACTCTCTGATTAATATTAACTTATCTTACAAGAAAAAACTTTGTAATTTCCGTTTTTCAACAAACTTTTCTCTCAATTAAAAATAAAATAAGATCTATAAATTTGTAAATAAATATTTTATTCAGTTATTTATACCTTTGTTCATTCTCTCTCTCTATATATATATATATACATATATATGTGTGTGTGTGTGAGTGTGTGTGTGTGTGAGAGAGAGAGAGAGAGATACTCGGAGTGTAATGTGCATCATCGTAGAAAATGAACACGGTGACGTGAGTTCAAATTGTGGACGAAGCTGTTTGCATTTCACATAGCTCTAATACCGTTTGGAAAGGTATGCACCCAACAATTCTCTCTCTGCTATGGGTAAATAGGAGGGCAAACTAGGTTTTTTAACAATGATATGGCATCCGGTCTCCGAGGATTAAAACTCTGAATTTAAACCTCTTCTGTTCCGCTTTAGATTTAATCTTGTGTCGCAACGTTGTTGTGTGGAGGGATATATATATATATATATATATATATATATATATATATAGTGAAATAGTAGATTTTGGTGAATCTGACAAGATGATAAAGAATAGTGGAAAGATGGATAAATCAGACACAAAGACTTTACTACTACTAAACTCTTTGTAAACGTCTGATTTATCAATCTTTCCACTTTTTTATCATATATATCATCATCATCATCATGTCGTGATGGTAGCACGGTTATCCCTGACCCTCACTCGCCACTTTTCCCTATCGTTCATCGCCTCTGGCAGGTCTTCTGGACTACATCCCGTATCCTCACATAGTTGCTGAATGTATGTTCGTGCTGGTCGTCCTGCTTTTGCTCGGCCATATGTGGGGTCCATAAGAGTACATCACTTATGAGTTCGTCCCTGCTTCCCCAGCAGTGTCCTGCATGTCTGGTTCGTTTAACTTGAATAGTTTTTGTGATAGGAGGCAGGTGACCGTACAGTTGGTGTCTTGTGGGGTGTTGCCGCCAGGACTTGTTCAAGATTGCTCTCAGCATTCTTGTGTAATTGCCGTCAAGCTTCTTCTCCAGTCGTTTTGTTAGAGTCCATGTAGTGCATCCATACAGCAGTATCGATGCGACCGCTGCCTGGAAGAAACTGCGTTTTATTTTATCGGTTAGGTCTGATTTCCATATAATCGATAGCCTATTGATAGCTGTCCATGCCTTCGTTAACCTCGTGTCGATGTCCTTTTCAGTTGATGAGACGCTGCTTCCTAGGTAAGTGAATTTGTCTACTAGTTTAAGAGGGGTTGTGTCTAGAGTGGAGATGTCACCCGTTTGATTTATAGCACATATATTCCGTTTTGTGTGCATTGACATAGAGGCCTATGCCTGCAGCTCCTCGTTCCAAACTATGCAGTAGTGTTTCGGCTTGGTTGGGTGTATTTGCCAGTATCGCTATGTCATCGGCGTAGTCGGCGTCGGTAATTGTTTTTGTGGGGTACCTTCTGCTTCTTTTCTTTGTCAGCTCGAAGCCGTTCTCTCTGATTTTATCAATCGATGTTCTAAGTACGTAGTCTAGACAAATGATAAAGACGCTAGCTACTGTATCGGCATGGAAAAACTCTGTCATCATATATATATATATATACGAATGCTTTCTATAAAACTAATTCTGGGATGGTCTTTTTGAGATTAGGATTTGTTGCCCCTCTGGGTTGAGAAATAGTAAATAGACTGTTTCTAGTCAATGGACTATATGTGGGGACTACAATTCCGGGCAATTCAAGAAAACGCTTCTTCTGTAATCTACTATCAACGAAATAATAAACCTAGAACAAATCTGTGACAAAATCTATTTTATCAGATCGTTACACTTTCTAACTTCATGGAACGTAACTTAAATTCATCAAATAATTTATTTTAATTGATAATCAAGATTTTTTCAATATTAGCTAGCGGAACAAATTATAAGCTCACTAAATGATGAAGAGAAAATTATGGAATCGCCAACAAGAAAAATTCCCTAAAGGAATATACTTGCCAGTTGGAACTCCATAAAAAAAAGATCTGTTTACTATTCAGATGTTGACATAGATTTTTATGGTAAAAACTTTCGTCCGTCAGAATAAGAAATCTGGTTACCTAATTTTAATTTCTTGTTCTGACTGGCAAAATTTTACCAAAAAAATCAAGGTCAATATCTAAAAAGTAAACAGATCTTTCCTTTTATTGGGTTCCACAGGAAGAGATCACTCTAAACGACAGGTCCCGTTTCCCACAACTGGCAAGTAGATTCCTTTAATAGTGAATTATTCTTGTGGGTAATTCCAAAATTTTTTCTTCCTATTTTAGTATTCCATAATTTGTTCTGTTTGCTAATGTTGAAAAAAATCTCGATTATCAACTGGGAGTGTCCCCGTGATGTAATTGTTAAATCGCTGGACCGCGGAATCGTAGTACGCCAGTCGCGTTATTACGTTCACTTTCGGACAAATGACCTTGGGAAACGTATGAACCCCCTTATTCTCCCAGCAATGTTTAAATAGTATCACTGCTGTCCTAAAAAACGGATAGATTTGACATTCAATGACCCGAGAAGGTTGATATGCCATTAAATAACAAATCAACACTCGATTATCAACTGTTATTGGAGAAATTTTCTTTGAAAATGTATGAACTTTACATATGATAAATTGATCGATTGTTGTCAACTTATCAAGGGGTATTTTATGCCTAGAGGTTAGGAAATTGCATTCATGGTATGTTTATATCTACATTTTTTGTGTGTAGTTTTTTCTTTATTTTTGCATTCCGGGTCAAAGTGGGCCTGGGAGTAATAGTAATGAAGGGGTACCTCATTCTCCCTAAATCTCCCGAACAAGAGCCTCTCCATAGGATGCAGTTTAGTGTCATGTCAGGATCTTCTTTTTCTTTTTTCTTTTTTTGGCGAGAAAGAACCTTACTTCTCTTCACGAGATACAGACAGCATCTCAGCCCCGTCGGCAAAATGGGAACGTTAGATACAAAATAAAGCATTTCTAACATCAGTTTCAGGTTCTGAAGGCCCATTTCTTATCATTTTGTTGAATATATAAATATATATATATATATATATATATATATATATATATAGATAAATATTTTTATATATATCAATAATATCCAGTTAGCATCCGAAGACAATGGTTGTGGATTATTCGCATATAGAATATATGAGGAATTTCATATAAATCTATGGGAGTTCTCGCTGTATGGCTATTGTTATATATTCCCTATTCATGTTTATATAATAAAATTCACGTACAGAGCGTATAGAATGTAATTAGAAGAAAACTCCAACCTGGTTAAATTGTCGTTATAAATTTACTTCGGTGAAGAATATTATTATACTCTTTGTCTCATCAGATGACATCACACGTTTAATTTGAGGTTGAAAAACAGTAAATATAGATTACAGTCTATATATATATATATATATATATATATATATATATATGTGTGTGTGTGTGTGTGTGTGTGTGTGTGAAAAAATATAAATTTCAATTCTCAGGTGAAAGTAAAGGGGGTTAAAACAATAAAGAATTAGAAAAATTAAGAAACTAGAAAAAGGGTGTTCCTGTAAATTAACCAATCCAAATTTGATGGCATTTGATGGCTCCTTGCTTAACACTCAGGTACGGATCGAGGGTAAGTGTAGCATTTCAGGGAAAGGAGTGACGCCCTCTCCTACACGTCAGTGTAGTAGCTATTGAAAAAGGAACCTTTGGGTTGCCCTCGACAACGGTCGCCCCCTCCCAATAGATAGATAGATAGTATCACCCAAAAGTCAAATATACCTCTATCAACTTTTTTATTTAAAAAATCATGTAATTTAAACCAAAGATACAATGATTTTATTATTCTTAGTATAGATTGATAGATAGATCTGAAAAGGGATGGTGATGGATAGATAGATAATATTGGTTTCGCTTTCCGTTTTTTCACTAAAAGTTGCGTATTCTAAACTGGTTGAAACAACATTGAATGAAAGCCTAATGTCCTCTGTAGAAACTTAAGATTCTGCTGAATGGCAAAATATTTAATCCGTTACCCTTGAGGGCAAAAGCGATTAGTATCAGGTACAATACAGCTGGAAATACTCAATCCTAATTTTTAGAAACAACATTAAATGCTCATTTGTTGGTCAATCTTATTTCAAGTTAGGTCGTTTATTCCTACGCCCATACCTCTTAGGATCTGGTGTAGAATGTTAAAAAGTGGAAAGTGCGACTTTCAAATTACAAACGAATTAAAGCAATGCACAATGTGTCAACGCACCATCTGCCACGATCTTACCAACCACAGTGGGTACGTTTCATTTTTTAACTGTTTTGTGCAAACTAGCATGTATCAAAACAGTCACGAGTATGTACTGCTTTTAAGTTGGTTGTTTGGCTTTTATGGCATATCAACCTTTGTAGGTTATGTAATGCCAAATCCATTTTTATACAAATAAACAGTTTTATTTCAAACAATTCAGTTTAGCGTAAGTACAGTTTCAATGTTAAAAACAGCTCTGTTTCAAAAAATCGGTTAGGCATAAGTACGCAGTTTAATTGTCAAAAACATTTCTATTTCAAGCTATTCAGTCAAGTCAAACAGTTCCAATTTAAATAATCCAGTTTAGTATAAGTATAGTTTTTATTTATACACAGTTAAATGTCAAAAACAGTTCTACTTCAAGCTATTTAGGTTAACATACAAAAACAGTTATATTTCAAACAATTCAGTTAAGCATAAGTTCGCACTTTACCAGTCAAAACAGTTCTATTTCAAGCAGTTCAGTTTAGCATAAGTTCGCAGTTTGAATATCAAATAGTTCTCTTTCAAGTAATTCAGTTTAGCATAAGTACGCCTTTTAGTTCTACTTGACCCATTGATGGGACCCTATCAGGTGCTGCCCGGTGCTAGAGTGAACCTGGGAGCAATGGCAATGAATGGGTGTTCCGCATTCCCCAAAGCTCCAGCATTACTGGGACCTCACCATCAGATTGATTAGTATCATATCTAGGATACTCTTTGGGGCAGGGTTTTACCCCTCTGCAGGGAAGCAGTCGGTGTATTCTACGGCCCCAGCCGACTGGGCAACCCCTTTTAAGTTAATGATGTCTGGAAAAAATCCGACAGAAAACCTACGACCCAGTGACCCTCATTTTAAGAGCGTCAGGCTAAGTAAATCCCCGAAGAACGGAGACAGTAATTTTAACCTCTTAGAATAAATCAATGCTTCCTTTCATGCAAAATTTTCATTTCCATGTAGATCCTATCTACCCAACCCCTCCGCTCGGGCAGGATATGACACAAGGTAAATTTTTTAAGCGGAGTTTAACAGGTTTGAATTCAGAGTTTTCCTTCTCCTAGACTAGTCGCCTCACCAAGGCTGAAGAACCTAGTCTGCCCTACTATTTACCCATAGCTGGAGGGAGAATATTTGGATTCATACCTTTCCCAAGGGTATTAGTGCTATGTGTAATGTAATCAGGCTCGTCCAGGATTTGAACTCGTGTCGTCGTGTCGACGATAACCATTACACCACGGGCACCTCCTCTTTCCATGTAGATACCGATTCAACATACTATTTCTTAAAAAATCAATTTTTTTTTCTTTTAGAGGTTTTCAGTCATGTAATAAGAAGCTTTCACCAACTAAAACTAACCACTGCCAGGTCAGCGAAGCTTAGAATACTCTAATCCTGTCCCCAGCAAAGTGGTATGACACAATTCCCCAAAAAGAGGGAGTCCTAGGTATGACGCTAAACGACATCCGATGTTGAGGCTACAGTTTTGGAGATATGGGAAATGTGGAGAACAACTTTATTGCAATTACGAAAAGTTTTTAAATTTTTCGTATTCGACGGGAATACTTGAGAGCATATAACTGTAATTCATATGGTGAGTGAAGTTCCAATGGTGTAGTGATTAACGTGCTGGGCTGCCACATCGTAGTAACAGAGTTCGAACTTCAGTGGCGGTATTAAGTTTACTTTTAGATTAATACCTTTACGAAAGGTACGAATCCCTTTGTCAACATCGCAATAGGTTGAAAAGTATCACTACTGTTATCCTCCAAAGATGGCATTCGCATTCAATAATCCACGGAGGTTGATATGCCCTTAAAAAAAGAAGCCAAACCAAATTAATTAAAACCATACAACTGTGAGCAAATTATTTGGATTAGTTTGGAATACTTGATATCATGACTGTGCAAAAATCTTTTAAGAATCAACACAAAAATGTAAATATAAAGTACAATAAACGCAATTCCCTAACCTCTAACAATTAACCCGAGATTGATTTAAATGCCTTTAAAATCAGTTTATCAATCAATCGATGAAAACAATTCTATGGGCGCCTCTAGTGGTGCAGTGGTAAAGCAAGCTAACCTGGCTGAACATTACCTGGTGAGTTCGAATTTAACTAGGCGCTCTATACTTATATTTATACAAAGCTTAGTTAATCACTACTCATAAGCAACTCTTCATTTTGAAATTGTGCATTTTTATTTTGTTGGCATTTGTGAAAGTTTTCGACAATAAACCGGTTTTTAACTATGTATTCAAGCTCTTTTTTTTAAGAGCGCTGTGAACTTTTGGAAATTTTGCAAAAGTTTTTGGATATTTTTGTAGCATTTTTTTACTTTTTTGCTATAAATTTGGTAGGCGATCTATTTTCTGGTTCTTAAAATAATCAACGTGTAATCAAAGAAGTCGTTTCCGAAAAGACTTGAAACACTAGACGAGCTAAAAATCATGTTAAATTTTGGAATTTAGAAAAAAATATATGCTCTTAATACGCACCGACTTCGACGTAGTAACAGCAGAAAATCTGGCAGTCATAATTCTAGCCGTTCTTAAGTTATGAGATGACAGACAGACCGGCCAAAAAAAAACTATATATATATATATATATATATATATATATGTGTGTGTGTGTGTGTGTGTGTGTGTGTACATACACACACACACACACACATATATATATATAAGTTGTAAACAGAAAAAACATGATTTTAATGATTATTGAAATTGATTAAAACGAATATAAAATCATGTTGCCACTTTACAACTTATTCTACCACGGTGTTGTACACTAAATATTTAATGGCATATCATCCTTTGTGGGTTATTTAGTGCCAAAGCCATCCTTATAAAAGAACAGTGGTCGTCCAACTGAACCAAAATTTGGGTGGGGTGATAAAGGAGTTCTTAACTTTCCCTAGGATATTAGTCCGAAAGAGAACGTGATAGCGCGACTGGGGCTCTGAACTGGCTAACTACAGTTCAGCATTTTATCTACTACACCACGAATACTTCCCTATCGTTTAGTGATAGTGGTTAGCGAACTGCTCTCCCTAACCGATGCTATAGTTCTATGAGTTCGATTCTTTTCTTTAGAATCATCGCACAATCATGAGAGAGAGAGAGAGAGAGAGAGAGAGAGAGAGATTTTATGATAATCAACTTTCATAACTGCCATCAATAAAGAATTCATTTTCAAAATCCTTTTCAAGTTCATCACTTGTTGAAAATGAATTACTGGTAGAAAAATATAAAATAGTGTTATGGTGCTTTCAACGAAGGTTGGCTGAAAAGTTCATCGGCTGACCAAAATAGTCACATGGAATGTGACCAAATGATTCTTTTTTTAACATAATCATCTTGTGATTCACAAGTTGCAGTTAGTGTTGCAGTGCTTTCCATGAGACTGATTCTAAATATATATATATATATATATATATATATATATATATATATATATATATATATAAAGGTACTCATGGTGTAAGGGCTATTGTCGTATGAAATGGACACGGTGACACGAGTTCAAATCCTGGACGAAGCTGTTTGCATTTTACATAGTTCTAATACTCTTGAGAAAAGTATGCATCCAACTATTCTCTCTCCGGTTATATGTAAATAGTAGGGCAGACTAGGTTCATTAATCTTAGTATGGCAACCAGTCTGGGAGAAGGAAAACTTTGAATTCAAACCTGTTAAACTCCGCTTAAATAATTGACTTTCAGTGGCATTCTCTTCGTGGCAGAGGGATTGAGTAAATCCATATATGTGTGTGTGTTTGACAGGAAATTTTCCTTTTCAAGATTTGGATCTAGTTTGTTGAATAAACTATAAACTTTCATTTCAAAGAAGTAGCCAACATGTGTGGTGCAAATTTTCTATTCATATGTTTAAAAAATCTTTCCATATTTTCCATGAGACTGATTCTAAGTATAAGTTACCCTCAAACCTATTAGGTCGTTGAGTGTGGCATCACGTTTTTTTTTTTTTTTTTCATTTTCTAGCTTCTATCAGGAACTGACATAACAGTAACGATCTCTTCGCTCATATCGTGGGTCGTTCAAAAAGTTCTAGGCTTCACTAAGAAAGAAGAGCCATAATTGAAAATTTTTGTTGTGGTAACACATGACCACTTCGAATAAAACTAGAAAAATTAATTCAGGTTTTTATAGTTTTATTAGAAGAGGAAGCCACAATGAAAGGGTTCAGCTATTGCACTTCTTTCTATGTGTTAGCATAGAACTGTTTTAAACGAACTTGATAACTGTGTCCGGCACACCCGATTCAGTTTCTACAAAGAAATATTTCCCGGAGAAATTCATCTGGTAAACAAGCTATTTTGAACAACTCTTTTCAACTTTCAGACTCAACATTCAAAAAAGTATCAATGTCATCATAATATATTTGTAAATACAATTTGTAGGCGAGTGTGGCCAAACGATTATCATCTTAGGAAATTGTGTCGGCGACCCGAGTTCAATTGCACTTAGAACAGGGATAAATTCAACCTGTGTTGCCGTTTACTATCTCACTCCATTCTAGGTTCTTTTGTTTTGTTGGTATAACATTTTGGATAAGGTCGTAAAAGAATTATATGAAAGAAGACTGTAACAGATAGGAGACAAAGGCATATTTTTATATTTTTCCTTTATTTCTGGGTTCAACAACCATTCAATGGGTGAGGAAATTCTCCCTGAATACAATTGAAATGGTTGAATCCCCCAGTCAAGGTGTTTAAAATGCGTTAGTCGTTTCTTGGGTAAATATGTGTCCTTATTCGGTATATAAAGCTTTAACGACGTGTTAGTTGCTTTTGGCAATTTGTCCAAGTCAAGCATTTTAGTTCGCAGTTCGATAGGTCCATTTTGATACTTTTTATATTTTGTCATACTGTTTACCGAAACGGCTGCTACTAGTGAAAGGTTAGCCAACGTGGCGCTTTAGAGCGGCCATGTGGCCTTCCACTAGTAGCAAGGGAGATTTAGATGTTGTCACTCCGCCGGTCACTGCTGAAAGAAAATGAGCTTCCTTCTTTTGTCGAAAGTGTCCCTTTTCTTAGCGCATGCGTCGCCCCTATTCCTGTCAGAGGCCTCTGGGAGTTTCTGCTTATTTTAATAATTATTTTAATTCAATTAAAATTTTTATTTATTTATTTATTCCCTACAATTTCCCCATGAGTAAACAGTAGTGCAGTTTATACATTTTAGACTTGATATGGCAACCAATCGATGAGAAAGAAAAACACTGAACACAAACCAACTGTACTCTGCTTAAAAATCAATAATATCGAAGGTAAACATATACTCGTAAATACATACATATGTAAACAGCGTATATGTATATGCTCAATCAATAAATAAATGATGTGAATTTAGCATTGATTAAGAAAATACTTTTTCTACCTTGTCTTTAATATTTTCTTTTTTTTTTTTTTCAAGTTTGCAGCATTCACTCATTGCATGATGAACTGTTTCATCTCAGTCTCCACATCACAAACACTTGCATATAATCAATTTTTGCTTTAACATAATCAGTTCTTATGTCATTATTTTATGCAGCTGCAAAAAGAGATTCGGGGTATGAACTCATTTATCCCCCTCCCCAGCTATTAATTAATTAGTACCATTACTGTTTTTCAACTGCTTTGGCATTAAATAAACCACGAAGGTTGATATGCCATTAAAATAAAGAAACCAAACTGTTATGGTACATACCTATGGTAATGGACAATTCCTCCTCAATATATACCGAATCTACTTGACACTCGGAGTGACAGCCACCAAGCAGAGTGGAGCGTATGCACTACTCTCTGGAAGGCGCTGGGCTGGGACGCACTTCAGTTGGCCGCGATTTGTCGGTACGCAGATCTGATCGGGAGTGTCCTGGTTCCAGTGGATGTTGGTTGAGGTTCGCCTTAACCGGCATCCTCGAGACTCTGGGGGCCGTTCCCCTAGGCTCTAATCCTCCTTAGACGGGCTAGGTTCATCGCCTAGCGCCTGAGGCGCCCCTTTTCAGGGAAATGCCAACGGGGCAAAATACATTTTTGGGAATGGCGGGCCCGGACCCACCTAAAAAAGGCCTTGTGCTACTCTCGTCCGGTTGGTGGGACGTGCGACAAATACCGATAACCTCCAAGCTGCCTGACAGTACTGGAAGGACATTCCTAACTGTTATATAACACCTGTATTCTGTATATTTTTCTGTTATTGTAATATATTTAATTCAACCTACTTTTATCGTCTGCGAGTCTTCATTTTGACCCCTAAACACCACAACACAAACCAAACTAAAACATCTGTCTAGGTTTCCCTCCTCTTAGCCATGACTCGGTCATTTCATATGGAATCTCCTTTTTTTGTCATTTGTAGTATCTATACATTTGTTTATACATATATATATATATATATATACGTGTGTGTGTGTGTGTGTGTGTGTGTGTGTGTGTGTGTGTGTGTGTAATGAGGTCAGAGAATTCTTTAGGTCAATGAAAACAAACACCTTTTTTGGACTCCCACGTACGAGCCCTTCGAATGTCTAATATATTCCTCAGAGATCCAGTCGCACATAACATAAGAAAGAAAAAAGAAATAAAGAAGGCAGATATCCAATCCCCTAGCCCCGGTATTTGAGGAATGAAGAAGAACACAACCCAAGGTTATAATGGGGACCAGAACATTTATTACAACAAGAAAACAAATACTAATAACAATATGAAAGGCGGAATGTCCTATCGAATAGAAGATTTCTTTTTGTACGGAACGGTGCTTTAATAATTTATGGACAAGTGTATCAAACTGTAGAATGGTGTGTGTAAAGCAAAAGTCTGAATATAAAAGTTCATGAGAAAGATATCCAACACGTGGAACTTAAATATTTTAGTGAGACAGTTCGGCTGTTTTTACTTGAGGTGTGGTCCGGGGTACTCATATCAGTTCTTTTTCCTTCCTCGCATTTTCAAAGGGAATGCCAGAGGTTCATTCATTCTTCCTACACTAAAGCTTCTCCACGACAACTTTAGTGTGCATTGACGTAAGCTGGCTCCTTCACGGAACTCACCCTAGCTAGGTGCCGTCTTTTCGGCACGTCTTCACATAATCGTGATCAGTCTGGGGCCGACTTTCTTCCCATGTTTTCTATTTCTATTAATGACTTTCCGTTTGGATTTGTTTCAGCCAATCACCCCCAGTCAGGCTGTATTGCTGTTGCTACAACTCTATTTTTAACTTGGGCGCCTGCCTGCTTCTACTGCAGCCCAGATTTCGGGATTACCTTCCGTTCAACTTCTCATTCGTTTTCTTCCTTTTTGTTCTTATCCCCTTTTACTCTCTCTGTAACCCTTATCACCATGCCTCTTCCCCCTCTCTCTTTTTCTCTGTAACAGTGTGTATGTTGTGGTTTGTTTGGTTTTAACTTTTTAATTGTAAAATTAATTGGTATGGTTGATGCTCTGTTTCATGTTTCTTTTATGGTTGGTGCTCTTTTTTCAATGTTTCCGTTATTTTTTTTACTTTCGAGCAACTTTTAAAATAAGCTGTTCTTAAGGATCTAACTACGAGGTGCGATGGGTAAACTGCCGTCTAAATTACGCAAAAATTAAAATAACATCGACATCTGACTTTATCAGATATATTTCCAAAACTTACATGAAAATGTCTATCGCTAGATTTCATTTAAAAATATCACTATTGGGTTCTAATATGGCCTCCATATAATTTCAGGACCTCCGGCAAGTCTTTCCGATCGTTTCCTTATTTAAATAGGTGAATGCGGCTATTATCCCTGCTTTCTGTTCATTTTAGTGTTGCATAGAGTTCTGTTGGTCTCTCGTTTAACGGCGCCCTACATATAAGTATGAAGCCAAGTGGGAAGATGAATGGAAGCACAACTCCAACATCGCTTATGACCACCCTAAACACCATGATGTTTAATTTTCATCAATATAAATACGAATATAGATCTATCCTGAGACTGATAGATTAACACTCAGAAACCTTCGCTCTGAAGCTGCCGTAGTGAACGCTAAGCAGTAGAGCATGCCGTTTCTAAATTTCTGGAGAAGTGAATTGCGTCATAGTGCTGTTGCCTCGCTGACATTATCCAGTTGAGTCTAGTGTGCTGCACAGTAGACAAAACCTAAAACAAATCGTGCATATATGCAAAAAAATAATTTAAAATTTACCCATCGTACTCTACATATTAAAAGATACTAAAAATATTTTCATATATATATATATATATATATATTGAATATACTTTATATATACATGTTTGTGCATATTAATCACTGCATGAAACCTTATATCATAATACAATTGGCCTAATGAGTAGAGTGTTCATCAATTGTCCGGTAGACCGGGGTTCAATTACAGGTCGAGTCATACCAAAAGACTTGAAAAACGGTGCTTGATGCTGCAGCATTATAAGGTAAGAATCAAGTGTAAAGTGGAGCAATCCCGGGAAAGGAGTAGCGCCCTCCTCTACACCTCGGTATTGTAGCTATTGAAAAGGGAGTGTTCAGATCACCTTCGACTAAAGGGAGACAACTTTACTTTCTTACTTACCTAACTCTTATGACTAGCATTGAATTGAGTCAAACAAGGTTGCATAGTCCCGACAGTACTTGCAAGTAACTAGCCTCAAGCAGGTTTCCAAATGATCATTAGTCATGGTGGAATGGTATTTAATAATCTTCATAGCCCAGTCGGTTGTGGCTGTAGAATTTCACAGATTGCATCTCTGCAGAAGGGTAAGATCCCTCCCCCAATGAGTGTCCAGGATATAACATTAAACAATCTGCTGGCGAGGCTCCTGCTCGGTGATTTGTAGAAAGTTCAGTGCCCCTTCATTGTCATTCTTCTTAGGTCCACTCTGACCCGGAGTGGTAGTACCTGGTAGGGTCCTATCTATGGGTCAAATAAAACAAACTATATGGGCAAACAAATGACTGATGTTAAATTGTGACTTGTTATATAGTAATACTTGAAACCATTTAAATGTGTGCCAAAAGAGCTCAAGCTCGTTGAAGAATGTTATTTACAAAATGTGTTTGCTAATCATATATTTTTTTCATACATATGTATAAACTTGATTTGGCATTAAATAACCTAGAATGTTTGATGTGTTATAAAACCAAACCAAACCAAACCAAAACTCATAATCTTTATGCGGTAAAAGGCTGATTCGCATAAGAAGGATAGATGATAAGATAGAATTGGTTTCGGTTTCTTTATTTAATGGCATATCAACCATCGTGGGTTATTTAATACCAAAGCCCTCCTTGTTGAAGAACAGTAGTGATACCATTTAACCCATAGCTGGAAGGATAAAGGGTTTTCATACTTTTCCCTGTGGTATTAGTTCGAAAGTGAACGTAATAACACGATTGGAGCTCGAACTCGCTTACTAGGAGGTCACAGTCCAGAAGATTAACCACTACAACACCGGGACTCCCACTTCACATAGGAAAGTAACTAAAGAGCTGAAAGGATCGATTAGCATAGATTATAAGCTAACATTTGAAAAAGGTTTTTTTTTTCATGACGTGTGATCTACCCGCACTACATTTATGATTTACCTGACGATCGTGATCGATATATTGGGTACTTCTGCTGTATATGGTAGTGTGCTACATCGGAGCAATTTATGCAAGATATGGCTGAAAAAAACTTTTTTGCAGACGTTGTTGGGTTGACGTGTGGAAGGAAGGAAAAAGCACAATGTAAAATTGGTCGGGAGAAAATAAACATTCGGCTTTTTACAACAATGACGCACTAATCAAATTAAATTAATTATTTAGACTTTTTAGAAGTAAACGAATGGCGAATGGCCAAGATGAAGTCTAAACATGACAATCACTTAACACCCAATAATATTGATCGACAAAAATGTCGATAGAAACAGTCTGTTTGTGTTACACACACACACACACACACACACTCTCTCTCTCTCTCTCTCTCTCTCTCTCTCTCTCTCTCTCTCTCTCTCTCTCTCTGCAATATACGTTGCATCTAATTTATAATGATCTGATTTTTGCATTTTTATTGGACTGAATATAGATTCCGTTACTCATTTTAGATTTCCTTTGCGTAGCCATGTTTTGTTCATCTCAAGCGCAGTTTCCTTCTTTTATTTTCTGAATTAATCATACAATTTTTCTGAATTAATCATTCAATTTTTATTTTTTCGATTTGATAATTACCGTTTCCCTGTTTCACCTAGTCATTTATTAAATTATTAAAATCATTTGTTGGTATTATTTTGCCGTTATTTATTGCAGTAATAAATCTCTCTTTGCTCTTGTCTACGTTTTCTTAGAGTCCCTGAATTGCTGCATCTACACATTTCTTAACGCAAGCGTCTCTGCTTTCTCCTATTTTACTTGTAATGTATAGTCTAACAGATAAATGAATATGTACAAATAGACTAAAATAGATAGATAGATATGAACAAAGATAAATAAGTATTCACTTACCTCTTTGCACGAGTAGGATGTGACACAAGGTCAATTTTTAAGTGGCGTTGAATGCACACCTTTCCCAAGGGTATTAGGGCTATGTGAAATGTGTACTAGCTCGTTCAGGATTTGAACTCAGGTCAACATGTCCATTTCCGGTGACAATAACCGTTACGAGTGCCTTTCAGTGGATAGATATGTGAGCAGACGAAGATAGATAGATAAACAGATAGATATGAACCGACGGAGATAGATAGATTGATAGATAGATACCAACATCATTTCTTGTGTGTTATTCCTTGTGCATCGTCATATATTTTCTCGTTCTGTTGACCATGTTTCTGAGCTCTTTTTTTTTATCCAGTTTAAGAAGGGTTCGGAATATCTAACGAGAGGAACTGCTAAGTTATCATTTCCTTTAATTAAGTTCCATCTTGCAGAGTTTCATTTCCAATTTATTGTTCGGATTTTGTTTGCTTGAGAAGCACCATTTCTCATATCTCCAGATATTTATAATTTCATTTCTCTTCCAGAATTCTTATAATTTCCTGGTGGCGTAGTCCAATTCCTTCAGTTTTTTATTTCTCTTCTTCCTTTATTCATAATGTAATGCATATACCCAACCCCTCCGTATGAGCTTGATTCGACACAAGGTCAATATTCTAAACGGAGTTTATCAGGTTTGGATTCAAAGTTTTCCTTCTTCTTGATTAGCTGTCATACCAAGACTAAAAAACCTAGTATGCCCTATTATTTCCCCATAACAAGAGGGAGAATAGATTGAGTTATACTTTTCCCAATGGCATTAGCGCTATGTGAAACGCCAGGATCGTCGTGTCCATTTCCTACGACAATATCCATATCATCCTGGGGGCTTCTTTTATTCATTACAACCTTTGCGCCTTCCTGAATTTCAAATTCATCATTTTAACCTGATTTGAGTTTTTCAGTGATAAAAATCTCTTCGGGTCTTCAGTATTCTTATACGAATTCTAGCTTATTTTGATCGTGTTGTGGTCTGAATGGTCTCGGTTCTTTCCCAAATCTTCATTTCGTCAGTCTCTTTTCCAGGATTTTAGGGATCTTTCCAAGGGCACCAATTACAACTGATATCACCGTTACCTTCATGTCCCATAATTTTTTCAACTCTCTGGCAAGATCTGAGTATTTGTTCGACTTTTCACTTTCATTCATTTTCACTCTGGGGTCCGCTGAATCAAGTTTTTATTCTTGCAAGTTAAAAGTAGGTCTGATCTTTGGATTGGTATCAAGCGATCCGTTTGTATTTCAAAGTTCCGGAATATTTTGTGCGTTTTATCTTTTGAGATCGATTCCTATTTGTGTATATACCATTTGTCAGAATGATCAAATTTTAATTTCTTGTATAGTTCTCTCAGTGGATCACCTCTCCTATCTAGATGTACGTATCTTCTATAACTTTTGTGTCAGTTTGCAACTTATTATTATCTTACTCCTTGCAAATGTTTCCCACAATCGTTACTGGTGGTCTTTCACTGGAATCTGAGTGACAGCAAGTCTTCTCAGGTCTCCAGAACTCTTCTCAGTATTCTTGCCAATCTTCACAATACTGTAGTTTGGAAGGTCTCGATATATTCATTGTTATTAAATAGAAATATTTACTTAAAAACTTAAAACTATGAATAAATTATTATTATTTGATTGGAATACTTGAAACTATAAAATCGTGCGTAAACACATGACATAATTTTTTCAACTCTCTGGCAAGATCTGAGTATTTGTTCGACTTTTCACTTTCATTCATTTTCACTCTGGGGTCCGCTGAATCAAGTTTTTATTCTTGCAAGTTAAAACTAGGTCTGATCTTTGGATTGGTATCAAGCGATCCGTTTGTATTTCAAAGTTCCGGAATATTTTGTGTGTTTTATCTTTTGAGATCGATTCCTATTTGTGTATATACCATTTGTCAGAATGATCAAATTTTAATTTCTTGTATAGTTCTCTCAGTGGATCACCTCTCCTATATTATTTGTAGTTGAACTAGTTTTCCCCACCAGCTCTAACATGTTTTTTTGTTTGTTTTTTTAGTTACAGTAAGTCTATTCAGGTTTTTAGGACTCTTCTTGTAGTTGATTTTAGTAAGGCTGTGGTCAGGATGGTTTCCATTTTTCCTATAATCTTCTGTTCATCGACTCTCTTTTCTATTTTCTTTGGACTGTTTGAAGGACCCCATTTACGATTAGTATCACTGCTATCTTCATGCTTCACAGCATTCTCAGCACTCTAGCAAGATCCAGATTTGAAAACTTACAACTGGAAATGAATTATCAATATTAAATTGGAATGGCTGAAATAATATAATTTTGTAAAAAAAAAATTTTGTTATCAAGGTATACATAAAACCACGTGACTCTATGCTAATTATTAGTATTTAATAAAGTTTCTAGAAATTGGAATTGTTTACAAATTATTTCCATCGTAAGTTATTTGAAGACATCAAAATGCCAGTGGAAAAATCACTTCAAGAAGTTCCTGGCAAAGATGTAAAAACGCAACCTTTTTATATCGGGGAAAATTTTCTATGTTTATCCAGATGGCGTTGCGTATTTAAAAACCTCATCGTTTATTTTTGTTTTTTGTTTTTTTTTGCTTTTTTTGGTGGGGGTGTTTTTATTTTGTTTGTTTTAGTTTGTGTATTGGAAATAAGTACAAGTGCACTGGCAACCAACTTTGATCGATCTCGGCGAGAAAGAGCTCGATGTAAATATACCACGTGACCTTTTAATATGGTTTGTCTTGGCAAGCTAAATCCATCTCACAGATGCCTTCGTGATTCATTTATAACTTTTAATTTGCTTTTTATCTCATTCAGCTGCCCCAATCCACACAGACACACAAATATAAATATACATAGTTCTTCCCTTTTGTTTTGACGCGAACATTCTTAGTGCCAACCATCAGATCAGAATCAATAGCTAGCCTTTTAAATCACTGCCTGATGATCGTTGCATCCCCTGCGTAAAATTATGAATCACAATGACGAGAATTAAGAGCTTTTAGTGTATCTTACGTTTTATAGAGGTTCTACATTTTTTTACTGCTACATTTTTAAAGTATATAAATATTCAAAAGAAAATATGAAAAGTTTCTTCTGTTCATCCTAAGAAGCCTAGAATTGTAGTAGTACCGATTCACAATCCGTCCGCCAAGTCTCGCCGGCTAACTGACCTCATCCAATGTTGTGTTTGATTTTTTAAAGAACTACGGAAGCTACTGGTCAGCTCTAAAAAGGTTAAAAAGAAATAGGAAAAAAAAAAAAAAAGAAAAAGAAAAGAAAAAACGTTGTCGGGAATAGAATCGTATGGTCATCTCTGCCTCCGTCTTTGTCTCTTTATCAAACCAGTATTGGAGTGGCAAAAGTCATGTACAGCCTAATTATGGCGGATGGAGAAAGGATTTCAGCTCGACCTAGCAGCTATCTTTTCGTATGTTCATAGCTTATAGTTTCACAAAACTCTTCTTGTTCACTTTAACGACGACTTGTAAAATGATAAAAAGCCAAGGATCTATTTTTAAAGAAAGCTCTACTGTTGTTTACATGGCTTAGTATAGTTTAGTACAAGGCCAGAATTACGGGGCACTCATTGAGAATCGAACTCACTAATAATTATTGCTCACACGCTTAGATTTACAACAATTACACTAGGCGTGATACTCTATTATTAATTGCAGGGGTTAGTTTAGTATGGTACAAGGTCAGAATTGTTGTCACCCAGTGAGATTCGTACTCGCCTGTTAGATTAGCTCTCTATCAATTACAACATGTGAGATGCTTTATTCTTATTAGATCATTTAGCTTTTTTTATACAAGTTCAACGTTATGGAGCACTCATAATGATCCATTAGCTTAGATCTATCATTAATCATACCAGGCGAGACGACTTATTCTTATTTGGTGAGGTTAGTCAACTTTAGCGTGAGAGTAAAATTATGGGGTATCAAGTGATAATTGAACTCGATAACTCTATGTCCGACTACCAACAGTTGAACTTTTCTCGAACTTCAGGACTTGAACTGCCCACCCCAACTATAGTTGGTGATGCAAAACTTTCTTTTACTGCAACAATTTTTTTAAGTGTCCTAGTATTCAAATTGCTATAATGTGCAATCTCTTAAGTGTTCAAATTGCAATTAAGTGCAATGACTTAAGTGCTCAAATTGCATTATTATTTTCATTATCTACATATTTATTTATTCTAGTGTGACTGGCCATTTTAGTTGGGTAATAATTGAATTACCAGCCAAAATTATCTGAAAGAAGACGAGGTAATTTATTTAGGTATTACTAATATATATATATATATATATATATATGTGTGTGTGTGTGTGTGTGTGTGTGTGTGTGTGTGTATAAATGTATATATATATGTGGGTGGGTGTGTGCGTTAACACCAGAAAAGTGTTGCCTTGCTGGATAAACTGAAAAGCGCTCGATATCAAAAGATAGAGCTACTATGAAAGTAAATATGTAATTTTTTTTTTTTAGATTCTTACAATCTTTTGTTTTCTTCTTAGTCAAAGATACCAATATTTTATTATTTCTTGTAGACCATCATACAGTCAAAACGGATATTATTAGGACATCTCTTTTTGTTTAAATGCGTGTGTGTGTGTGTGGGGGGAGTCTTACCCCTCTGCAAGGAAATTATTAAGCGCCACAGACTAGGCAAACCTACGAGTAAATTTTTTTCGTTATTCTATTTCGGATCTGAATGTCTAAAGGCTTATAAAATGCGATATTTCCTCTAAGCCAATAGTTCCCAACCAATTTTAGGCCATGTTCCATTTTGGTATTTCTAAAATTCTGATGCCCCCCACCACTGTAATATTTCATTCTAACATATTCAAGATTTTAGTGCAATTCACGTGAAGTAAACTTAAACTTGGTCTCTAAGGATTTCGGCTCGACCTAACGGCCATCTTTTCGTATGTTCATAGCTTATAGTTTCACAAAACTCTTCTTGTTCACTTTAACGACGACTTGTAAAATAATAAAAAGCCAAGGATCTATTTTTAAAGAAAGCTCTACTGTTGTTTACATGGCTTTGTATAGTTTAGCACAAGGCCAGAATTACAGAGCACTCATTGAGAATAGAACCACTAATGATTACTCACACGCTTAGATTTACAACCATTGCCCTAGGCGTGATACTCTATTGTTAATTGCAGGGGTTAGTTTAGTATGGTACAAGGTCAGAATTGTTGTCACCCTGTGAGAATCGTACTCGCTAACAATGGCTTGTTAGATTAGCTCTCTATCAATTACAACATTACCTCCACGTTGGAAATTACTGCTTTAAGCAGTGCAACCAGGCACAACAAAAATAAAGTTGGATTTTTTAAATACGTCTTAAAAGATTTGGAACTTTTAGATAAATAAATAGAATTGCTCATGATAAAACTGTGTAACTTCGTGCTTCCCTTATTATGACCTTTGTTTTATAAACCCCAGACACACAAATAAAAAATCAATGATTGTCTGAAAATGATTAAAAAAATATGCCCACTTCACTTTTTCCGTTGCACGCAGATTGTTGGTCTCACGCCAGCCCTGAAAATTAGTGTAGGGGACACTGATAATGTCTTCTTTGATGAGATTTAGCAGACGAATTGAAACAGCAAGAAAACACATGCCATGGTCGCAATGTAAACAGGGCTATTTATACTTAAAGAGAATTTCAAAACTAAAAGTTTTTTGGGGTTTTTTTTAATATGAAGAATCTTCCGGCCTTAATTCACCACGTCGGCCAAACAAATAAATAGAAACCTGCACAGTGCTTGACAGACAGACAGACCGAGGGGCGAGAATCCGAAAGATGGGAAAACCTGAGAACAAACGAACATCTAAGGTACGAGATATCGCACGAAAAGAAAATACAAAAAATAATCCCGTCATAAGAGAATTGAAATTGCGATTGTACCTAACTGTAGTCCATCCAGTCTTGCCAACTAACTAACCTTCCCTCCACAAATGTTAAATAACAATAATTGAGACCATTTTACTGAGTGCAAACACTTCTTTCTATTAAATAGAATTATTAGTGTTCGATAGGAATACTTGAAACCCCTTAACTGTATGCAAACCAATGATTCATATTTGTTAGAATTATTTGTGTTAAATAGAATACTTTAAGCCATTTAACCGTGAACAAACAAATGAGTTCTATTAAGTCGTTTTAAAATAAAGTAACCAACAAACTATTCGCTCACAACCCCCCCATATATATATATATATATATATATAAAATTTATATATATATATATATATATAAATGAAATATTTATATATATGTATTAAAGCTCTATCATTAATATTGAGCACTATTAAATAATACAACAATATTTGGTCCTCCATTAACTCACCAAGTGAGCTAGTGAGAACCATAAACCTCTACAATATGATAGGCATATATATAGAGAAAATTTGCCATTAAATAACCCACAAGAGTTGATATACCATAAAACACTAACCAACAAGCTAAAGTTTACAAATGAATTTATTAGGCCTCCCTGTATTTTTTAAATCTTTTTTTTATACGTCATATAATGTAGGTTGCTTCTCATTCAATTATGTAGGCTTTTTTACTGTTTTTTTATTCGTTTCTTCTCTCTCTCTCTCTCTCTCTCTCTCTCTCTCTCTCTCTCTCTCTCTTTCTTTAGTTGCAGATAATGCTATTGAATAGAAAGCTTTGGGTATCCGTTTTGAGATAATCTCTCACTTCGTGCCATTTCACTTACTTTTAACGTGATTGTTGCTTCTAATGAGTTTTACGTTCCCACTCTGTGATAAGTATGTCTTTGCGTCAGTATTAGTGGCGCTTTTTTCCCCCGTAACATTAGCGGCCTTGCAAATATCTAACTTCAATCCCACCCACGTATTGCTTAAGACTGGTGCGTTTGAAACGGCACCGGCTGGGACCTTATCTCAAAATGAATGCCGCTGTTACGAGGTTGGCAAGAATGATAGAGCGTACCAAATTCATAACGAGTTGTTACTGAATGTTATAACCAAGGAGTCTTCCGGGTACTGTGATGAAAGGTTTAATGCTGAAATAAATTCGGCATAAAACAAATAACAGGAGGTTGTGTTCAAACAAACTATGTCTTTTTACGTTTTTTTTATAATGAGGCATAGTTTACAAAAAAAAATATTGTGTGTGAATATTAATCTTTGTATTTGTACAGTATACGTAATTTTTAAGTATTCTATTTAAATGCTAATTAAAGTGTCAGTTCTGAAATTGCTTGGAGGATAAAAATTATTTATCATCGTGAAATTTTGGGGCTGATACTTTTGATCCGGCAGACTTCTCAGACTGCTGTGCTGATTCTAACTAGCAATGGAGATTCTTTATATATATATATATATATATATATATATATATATATATATATATATATATTAACTGGGTTGTTAAGTATCTTAATTTATATTTCTCTTTGGTTGTCCCTTTGTAATACTCTTACCCTCTATTTGCTATTTAATATTCCTTTGTTCATCGTGTCCAGGTAACCTTGCTTGGGCTGACTTTGAGTATTCATTCAAAACATTTGAAATATGACGCATACAATGTATATAAAAAGGTGTAATGCCATATTTAATAAGAAAATACTAGAGAAAATCAGTAAAAAAGAAGCCGCACTGCACAAACATTCGTATAGATATATTTTCTTCCGATAAATGTTGTTATAAATTACCAGAATTTTAAAACATCAATGCATATAGAAATAGATGTTAACAGTGTTCATCTCAGTGGCTTCGGTCATTAAAACTTTCTATCAATGAGTTAGGTCAGTGTAATAAGTTAAAGTAGAGAAGGTTTGAAAGAAATACAGTGAATACTATGGATTATATATATGTATATATAGTGGCCATTACCGAAGAAATTACGGATATTTTCATCGGTTGGCAACACAAGCTCTGAACGTAATTTTTTAAAAATTCTTGGTGAAATTCTGGTCAATACAAAGGTTTGGTTAAAACCTCCAAAGAAGGAACTGAGAATTATTGATTTTGTACTATTCATTTCAGACAAAAAGTCTAACGATAGATAGATAGATAGATAGATAGAATGAAAAGCACATACCCCGGTAAATAGCAAGATACATAGAGAGCTAGCCAGCCCGTTAGCTAGCTAGCTAGCTAGATAGAAATTAAAAAGATTTTTAAGGAATGTAAAATGATTCTCTTTTATTTTTTACAAAAGTCTCCTTAAGTCTTCAGGATTCAGATGATCACAACACTGGTGTTATTTGGATAGTCTCGATTTTTCCTCTAATTTCCAACTGTTCAAATTCCCTTTTCCATGCCTTTATTATTATTTCACTCTTTTAAAAGTTTTTCATACCAGCATTAGCTGATGGTTTCTCCCTGGAGTCTTAGTGACTGCTAGTCTCCTCAAGTCTCCAGGACTCATCTCAGTATTCTGGCCGATCTTAACAATACTGTAGTTTGAATGGTCTTCCCTTGTCCTCCTATTTCCAAGTCCACCAACCACTGTACCAATCCTTTGGTGACTGTATCGAGCGCGCCAATTTCAAATGGTATCACCATCACTTTCATGTTCCATAGTTTTTTCAGTTCTTTAGTAAAGTGTCGGTACTTATCTCTTTTTTTTTTTTTTTTTTTTTTTTCGCTTTCTTTCAGTTTTACCCTGTGGTCAGCCGGAACGGCAACGTCCACTATTCGGCAGGTTCCCTTTTTCTTTCTTTTTTATTGACTATCACAAGGTCTGGTCGTCTGCTCGTATCTCAAAGTCCTAGAGAAGTTTGTGCGTCATATTTTCTTGGGCGGATACTAGGTTGTGCATATATCATCTGTTCGTAAGGTCAAATTTAAACTTCTTGCACAAATCTCGGTGGATCATCTTCCCCACCAAGTCGTGTCTAGTCTTATGCTCTTTTAACACAAATTTACAATATTCGCTTAACATGTTTTCGTCTCTATCACCACATAGTCTACATCTGCTATTTTATTGTGTCTTGTTTATTCTTGCTAATCGCTTTGTTCTGTGCTGCCATCAGAAAAGATTCAGTTTCTCTCTTAAGGTTTCTTTTTCTTAGCCATGTTTAATTATTATTATTATGAACTTCTTGAGATTTTTTCACATCAGCGTTAGCTAATTGTCTTTCACTGAAGTTTGAGTGACAGCAAGTCTCCTCAAGTCTCTAGCACTCTTCTTAGTATTCTGGCCGATCTCAATGATGCAGTAGTTTGGATGATTTCCACTCGTCCTCTTATTTCCAAGTCCTCCTGTCTCTTTATTAATCCTTTGCTAACTGTACCATGAGCACCAATTACAATTGGTATAAACTTCACTTTCATGTTCCGCAGTTTTTTCGATTTCCTAGGAAGGTCAAGGTATTTATCCTTCTTTTCACTTTATTTCAGTTTTACTCTCTGGTCAGCCGGGACAGCAAAGTCCGCAATCTTGCAAGTTCTCTTTTTTGTTGTTGTTGATTATTATAATGTCTGGTCGTCTGGTCATGATTAGGTGATCCGTTTGTATATCAAAATCCTATATGAGTTTGTATGTGTCATTCTCCAGGACAGATGCTGGGTTATGCATGTACCCTTTGTTCGTATGGTCAAATTTAATTTTTTTGCGCAATTTCCAGTGGATCACGTTGCCCACCCAGCCGTGTTTAGTCTTATACTCTTTCCATGCTAATTTGATGAATTTGCTTATTTTGTGATAGATGGTTTCGTCTCTATCACTACAACTTACATTTGGTATTTTGTTGCGTTATTACTATTATTTACTCCTTTAGAGTTTTTCACATCAGTGTTAGCTGATGGTTTTTCACTGGAGTTTGAGTGACAGCAAGTCTTCTCAAGTCTCTATGGCTCGTCTCTGGATTCTGGCCATTCTTAGCAATGCTGTCGTTTGGATAGTCTCTACCCGTCCGCCAACTTCCAAGTCCTCCAGGCCTTTTATTAATCCTTTAGTTATTGTGCCTAACGCACCAATCACAATCGGCACAATCGTTACTTTCATATTCCACAGCTTTTTCCATTCTCCAGCAAGGTCGAGGTACTTATCCTTCTTTTCACTTTCCTTCAGATTTATTCTCTGGTCCGCCGGGACAGCAAAGTCGACGATTTTGCAAATTCTCTTTTTTGTTGTTGATTTTTATAAAGTCTGGTCTTCTGGCCGGGATTAGTTGATCCGTTTGTATTAGTTGATCCGTTTTAAAGTCCCGTCATTATTATTATTGTACTTCTAGAGAGTTTTTCACACCAGCTTTAACTGATGATATTTCAGTGGAGTCTGAGAGAGAGCAAGTCTACTCAGGTCTCCAGAAAACTTCGGTACGCCGAAAATTCCCTGTTCTAAATACGTTCGCAAGTTCGTCTTTTTGCACCTGAAACAATACTAGCTGTTCCCATTCGGCACAAATCTCACCATCCGACTGGTAGGCTAATCGACCAGTGACTAGCCTGTGAGGCGACTTACTGTAATTCAGAGTAGATTACCCAGAGGTTTCTTGACCGTCGAACACCTTTCAATAATCCTTGACCCGTGAGAGAAAGAGAAGAGAGAGAAAAAAAAAAGAGTGATGGAGGAAAGAAAGGAGGAAAAAAACAAAACAAAAGGAAATAAATTTAAAAAAAAGATAGGATTAATAAAAAATATAATTGCATAAAGAAACAATGAAAGAAAACAAAGATAAATGTAAAAAGAAAACGATCAAAAAACTAATGAGAAAGAAAGAAACAAACAAACAAACAAACAAACAAACAAGCAAAGGAAGACAGGAAAAGGAAAAGGAAATAGAAAGAAAGTAAGAAAGAAAGACAGAAAGAAAAATGGAAGGAAGAAATAAATGAAGAATAGAATATAACAGAAATTAACAGGGCAAAAGAAAGAAAGAAAGAAAGAAAGAAAGAAAGAAAGAAAAAGCAGAATATAACAGAACTTAAAAGAAAGAAAGAAAGAAAGAAAGAAAGAAAGAAAGAACTGACGAAAAAAAGGAATACGTACCATTTGAGAAAAAAGAAGATGAACTCAAATAAGGAAAAGAAAAAACAGGTCGGACGATAAAAATAAATAAAATCTTCACCAAAAATAAACAAGTAAAAGAAAAAAGAAAATGATAAAAAAACACTACAAAAGAAAAACATAACAAAAAGGCGCCCTAAAACAAAGTATTCTAAAATTAGTTTCAAAATTAATTGACTCATGTTCAAATCGTGCGCTTGCGTTCAGTGACATTGCGTGCAGTTGGCAGTCGCGTCTTTGTCAGACGCTATGTTTACAAAAATCAAGAGGAACTGACTCTCACCACTGTACTCGATTGTCGTCTAATAAGGAAATGCCCTTAGTTTCTCTCTCTCTTTCTGTCTCTCTCCCCCCCCTCTCTCTCTCACATACACACAATCCGTCTGTCTGTCAGTTTTCCCTTTACCAGAAGTTCCCGTACAACAGGCGCATTCTTTTAGCAAAGTGAATATTTAGATTAATTAATATGTTTATTTTTATTTCACCTATTGAATGTGTTCACTCGAGCACTTTTTGTTAGCTTACACCGGAGGTCAAGTGACAATAAGTACATTGAATGCAACTGCACTCCGTTACTCTGTTGTCAGGTGTAATGGCTAAAGTTCAGAGGCGCGGCTTCGAAATTAGCGCGTTCGAGCATCAATTGCGCTACTACGTCCACTTGGGGATTAACACCCTTGGGAAAGTTAAGTACTCCCTAATCTCTCCCCGCTATAGGTTAGATAGTTCCATATTACGACTGTTGTTCTGCAAGTACGACTGTGACATCAACTAAGCTACGAAGTTTGAGATGCTATTAAACAAAGAAACCAAACCGAATTTTTGTATTAAGTAACACATAAGGAGTCGATATGCTATTGAAAAAATAAAACCCAAACCAACGAAAATATAGTTATGATTATAATCAGACATTAGGAAATGAATTAAATAACCTACATGGAGTTGTTGCGCCATAAAATAAAGCTAAAGTGGAAAAACCGGAATTCCTACACAGAATCGAAACCGTAGAGATTCGGTGACTCGTGTTGAAGTCCTTGACGTGGGTTACAATTCACTTCAGTGTCCTTGTGAAAGGCAGAATTTCATCTTTTCTTCCTTAATAAATAGTATGGCTGGCTGGGCTCGTTAGTTTTGATGTGGAGACCAATCTAGGAGAAGGAAAACGCAGAATTCAAAATAGCTGTACTCCGTTTAAAAATTGAACTTGTGTCGCATCCTGTTCTTGGCGGAGTTATAAGGTAAATAAAATCACGGTGAATGGATTAACGTGTGTGTGTGTGTGTGTGTGTGTGTGTGTGTGTGTGAGTTTGGAGAGCTACAGTCTTGTACGAGACTGCACTAAGTTTAATAAATAACTTTCTTGGATTGCATGTGCCAAAAAATGTATTTCTTTTATTTAATTTGATCTGTCTTTTCTTTGTTTTCATTTTGATAACTCCCTTCCAATATTGTCGGGTTCGTTACCTTGAAACCAACTGGGAAAAGTGAATATAGCAAAAAACGGGTTGATTCCGGTGTTAAATTGTCAAGGTCATACGCTTGACGTCAAAAGACTATTTTATATCAGTCCTAGGAGTACTGTGGCTGATACCCAAGCTATAAATGTTAATTTCTCTCTTGACTTTTGTAAAAAAAAACCCGTACAAGTGAGAAAAACGATCGTGATCATTTTTCCAGATTTTTCAACACCAAATAAAGGATGCATACTCTACACGAGAAATATATTCCGTAATTATTTTGTATAAGACGCGCTATTTTTCCAGATTTTTCTACCCAATAGTTAGAGATGCAAACTATACACGAAAATTATATGCCAAAATTATAAGTGTGTAAGACGCACTTTTTTTCCAGATTTTTCAATCCAAAAGTTAAGGATGCGTTTTATACACGAGAATTGTACTTCGTAAATATTTGTGTATTAGACGTGCTATTTTTCCAGATATTTTATCCCAAAACGTCAGGAGTACGTGTTATACATAAGAACTATATGATTCACTCTTTTTCAGCCGTATGCTTCACCATATTTGGGACAGAATGTCTAAAAGTAAGCTACATCTAAAGTCCAAACTAATCACAGAGAAATATCCACAGGATGTGTGTTAGTTTATAATTTTGTTTCTCCTTATGTGAGCTTATTTTTGCCCCAAGCTTGCTACATCCTTGTGTGAACATATCCGTGTGTTTGCTCTGAATACTGCGGAAATACTGCGTTTTATGACAATCTAAAAAGATGGCGACGATAGTCGAGGGCGACTAGAAGACTCCCTTTTCAATAGCTACTACACCGAGGTGTAGGGGAGGGCGCTACTCTTTTCCCTGGATTGCTCCACTTCATCCTTGATACGTACCTTATATCGCTGAGTGTTAAGCAAGGAGGGTATCAAGTACCATTTTAAAGTCTTTGGTATGACGCGACGTAGGATTGAACCCAGGTCTCCCGGACCTCTCTCAAACATTCTACCCAATAGGACATGAGCCGGTATGACAATGTAAACTATATAAATTCAAATTTTTACCAGTGCGAATATAAAATACCCGAAAAAGTGCTAAGTTTTGGTTAATTTTAGTTGTTATAAATTCTAATAAGACAGTCTGCATTATACACTAATTTTCCTTCTAGATTTGTTGCCTTGCCAAGGCTAATGAACCCCAGTTGCCCTACTATTCATATCTGGCGTGGAAAGGAGGGATTCATGCCTTTCTAGAGGGTATTGGCACGAAGTAAAACACTAACAACCTCTTACCCAGTCGTTTGGGGGGTGGCTATAGAATACACCGGCTGCACCTCTGCAGAGGGGTACGACCCTCCCCCAACGAGTGTCCTGGATATGACGCAAAACAATCTGATGGTGACGTTCCTGTCATGCTGGAGTTTGGGGGAATGCGGAGTACACTTTCATTGCCATCGCTCCAAGGTATAGAACTAAACTGCGTACTTATGCTAAGCTGAATTACTTGAAATAGATTTGTTTTGATATTTAAACTGAATACTTATGCTAAACTGAATTGTTTGAAATAGAACTGTTTAGACATTTAACTGAGTAAACAAAAACTATCCTTATACTAAACTAAATTGTTTGAATTAGAACTACGTGACTAAACGGAATAGTAGTTGTCTAAATTTCTGAGACGAAGCTTGATGATTTTTATCATTTAGGGTTTTCTTTGTGGAAATAAGAATAAAGATGAAGACAATAGTCCAGAAACCCTTAATGATAAAAATAAACGGAATAGCTTGAAATAGAAATATTGTTGACAATTAAACTGCGTTCTTACGCTAAACTGAATTGTTTGAAATAGAACTATTTATTTGTATAAAAATGGATTTGGCATTAAATTATCTACAAAAGTTGATATGCCATAACATTTCAACAAACTAAGAAACCTCGCCAAGGATGTGAACCCGAGTCACTGATTCCATTTCATTCATCGATAACAATGACACAAAGCTTGACTTTACACTAGATTGGTAGACCATTGTTATTGAGTTCGATTCTTTCTACATGCCTCATACTTCTGGCCTTGAGCCACAACTGAACAAAGCTTACTATTTTGTAAATTTTAGTAAATTTTGTTTAGTATGGTACACGTTGCTGTATAATCTGCTCTTTGTAAATATTTACCCTTCAAAGTGATAAACAGGATATCGCAGCTCAACTTTTCGTTTCAAATGAGAATTGGGGCTTTAATTTTGACTGGACCACAATAAATGATTTTTGGCTTAGACCGAGGAGTCGACTTATACACGAGTGTGCACAGTATTGCATTGTATTTGCGTGAGTTAAGAGGAAGTCTAAATGGCGAAGTGGCTAATGTGCTAGACTACGACATCGTTGTCAGCGAGTTCGATCTCCAGTCATACTATTACGTTCACTTTTGGACTAATACCCTTGGGAAAGGTATGAATCCTCCATATCTCCTCAGCTAAATAGTATCACTGCTTTTCTTTTAAAAGGATGACTTTGATATTAAATAACCCACGAAGGTTGATATGCCACTGAACACAAAGAAACCTAGAGTGAGTCAAAAGTTTTGCAATATTTTTGTAATGAGGGGCATGATTCGACAGCTCCGTATGCCGTAGTCATGAATGTAACGAATCATACGGAACTGTAAGATGCCGAGCTCGCTTGAGTGCTACTCTTCAAATTTTCCTCGATGGTTTTGAGCACAACCTCGTAATCCACTTTTTTAGGCCTACCTGACCTTACCTGATCGTCGAGATTCTTGTAACCCAAAGCAAATTTACTGGTTACTGTTTTGTTTGTTTGTTTTTTTTAGGTGGTTGGTTTAGTTTTAAGGCACATCAACCATTGTAGGTTATTTAATGCCAAATCAATTTTTATTCATATAAATAGTTCTTTTTAAAACAATTCAGTTTAGGATAAGTACACAATTTAAATGTTAATTTCTATTTCAAACTATTCAGTTTAGTCAACATGTTAATTTCTATTTTAAAATGTTAATTTCTATTTCAAACTATTCAGTTTAGTCAACAAAGTTAAATTCTTTCAAGCATTGCTATGTATCACTAATAGTTCAATTAAAAATCAGTCATTTATTTACACACAGTTAAATGTAAAAACAGTTCTATTTCATTAATTCAGTTTAGCATTGGTACGCAGTTTAAATGTCAAAACTTCGATTTCAAACAATTAATTTTAGCATAAGCACATAGTTTAGTTCTATTTGACTCATTGATAGGACCCTACCGGGTGCTGCTACTCCGGGCCAGAGTGGACCTGGGAGCGATGGCAATGATGGGGTACTCCGCATTCCCCAAAGCTCCATCATTACTAGAACCTCACCATCAGATTGTTTAGTGTCATATGTAAGACACTCGTTGGGAGAGTCTTACTCTTCTGTAGAGATGCAGTTGGTGTATTCTACAGCCCCAGCCGACCGGGCCGTACTGTTTTGTGATCAACTGAGGTCTTCACCTTTCGTACTACAAATATTATTAGTGGCTTCTGCAGCTTAATGACCCACTTCGAACTTGTGAGGCATAAATTTTAGAATTAGACAACACTGCACGATCATCTATGTGGTTTTCAAATTACTAACGGAAGGAAACAATGCTCAACGTGTCAGCGCACCAACAACCACTAGTGCTTACCACAGCTTGAACCGTTTTTATCATGTGATATTTGCGCCGTAAATTGCAAAACTTTTGACCCAACAGAATACTATCGTAAACAGAAAGCGACTTTTTCATTTCTTTTCTTTATTTTTCTACTTAGCATCAGCCTTTTGTCGGACACTTTAAGCCCAATTTATTTTTATTCTAGTAAATGTTGATCCACCCGCAAAGTTGAGTAAACATCAATGAAGATATCGATTCGTAACGCCTCGTTCCATCCAGACAACCTTAACGCTACACTCCGGTGTAAAAAAGAAATTGATTTTTGTGGGTTTCTACTTGGTACTAAAGTGCCTCTTATCAGCTACGTCTACCCAGAATAGTTGACCCATTTTAGCATTCATCCCTCCTAACTCTGAACTCCGATTAACAGGTCTGTCTTTCAAAACTGATCGACTTTGAGCTAGACTCTTTCCCAACTGTCTGCTTCCGCGTCAACTTGAGCCGCGTTTTCGAGAACCATAAAAGCGATAGTTGACCTGTTTTACGATCATTCCCAAAAATGTCTACTTCCATTGACTGTTCATTCTCTGACTGAGCGTGTTTGATTGACACTTTAACAGTCAACTTGATCAGTATTTTCGCGAAGCTGATACGGTATAGATAAAGAGGTGCGGTTGGCGCAACGGTTACCGTCGTAGAAAATGAGATCGGCGACTCGAGTTCAAATCCTGTACGATGTTTTTTTTTTTGCGTTTCGCTTCGCGTTGTTGCCCTTTTGGAAAGGCATGAATCCATCTCTTCTCACCTCCCCCAGCAATGAGTAAGTAATCGAACTGCCTGGATTCTTTAGCCTGGATTAGACAACCAGTTAAGGATAAGAAAAACTCTGAATTCAAACTAGCAATCCCCTTAAAAACTTGACCTTGTGTCTCATCCTGCTCGTTGTGGTTGGGAGCTGGATGAATGCACACACATTCACACAGATATATATATATGTGTGTGTGTGTGTGTGTGTGTGTGAGTGTGTGGCAATGAAGGAGTACTCTACTCGTCCTAGCTCTCCAGAAGAGGAATTTCACTATCGATGCAATTAATGTCAAAGCTTTTTTTTTCGAACTCAGTTGAAGGGTTTCGAGTTTAGAAAATGATAAAATATACCTATTTGAGCCATAGGTGAGACCATAATAGGTATCACCACTCCGAGTCAGAGTGAACCTGGGAGTAATGGCAATGAAGGAGTACTCCATATTCCCCAAAGCTCCATTGCCCAGTCGGCCGGGGCTATAGAATACACTGACTGCATCTCTGCAGAGGGGTAAGACACCCCCAATGAGTGTCCTGGATATGACACGAAACAATCTGATGTTGAGGATTCCTGTGATGCTGGAGCTTTGGGGAATGTGGAGCACCCCTTCAGTGCCATCACTCCCGGGTTCACTCTGGCCCTGATAGGGCCCTATCTATGGGTTAAATAGAACCAACTGCATACTTATAAAAATATGAATTGTTTTAAATAGAACTGTTTGACTAAACAGAATAACTTGAAATAGAAATGTTTTTGACAATTAAACTGTACTTACATTTAAACTGCGTGATAATGCTAAACTGAATTGTTTGAAATGAAACTGTTTTTCACATTGAAACTGTACTTGCACTAAACTGAATTGAACTGTTTTGACATTTTACTGTGTGTAAACAAAATCTATACTTATACTAAACTGAATTAGCTGAATGAGAACTGTTTGAATAAACTGAATAGCTTGAAATAGAAATATTTTTGACAACTAAACTGAATTGTTTGAAAAAGAACTGACTATTTGCATAAAAATGGATTTGGCGTTAAATAACCTACAAATGTTGATATGCCATAAAACCCAAACAACCAACCCCAAAACTCCAGGACTGCTGCCTCACGATCTGATACAGTTTAGTGCCATATGCAGGACACTCACTGGTGGAGAGTCTTAACCCTCGACAAATTGAAACAGTCAGAGTATTCTACATCCCCAGTCAACTGAGCTGTATCATGATTTCTCTCATCTTTCTCACACAGTGATCATCTTTAGATCTATCCCAGAGACAGATAAAACACAGAGATATTTGGTGAATTCATGTTGCTGACCAGTAGAAAATTTACTAACTTCAAATCCAGACTGATTAACTTTTAGTAGTCATTGTATGTGGGACCAAAGCGTTTGTTTTTTGTTCCTCTATAACCTTAGTTGGGATTGATCCATATTTGTTGCGATTGTGTTGAAGCACACACTTAGAATATACCACTCACTTGGTACATATTTTCATATGCCCATTTTCTTCTGGAGGCCTTGAGCACCATTACAAAAAACAAAATCCCATTCCCCAGAGAAGAAATTGAGTAAATATATTTCTCTTTTGCGGTAGTGTTTGATTTTGGTTCTCGATCGCAATAAGTCATTTTCTGTTAGTCGAGAGGCTAACGATTCTATTGATTTCTTTGAAAGATTTAACTCCATTGCGCTGACTAAAAACTCGTGCAACTGATGAAGTTCCTTCAACGTTACTGTCACTTTGCCCATGAGTACTGTCTATTGCTGAAGTAGAGGATTCATCTTCGTCAGGAAACTCTTCAAGATAGATGAATGATAAGACTAGTATTTCAGCTAAGTGTGCAATAGGTCATTTTGCCGAGTCTCGGTCAGGACACATCCATTTTCTCCGATTACATCCATTAACATCCTCTATGTTAACCAGATAGATGTAACGTTCTTCACTGTGGTTCCTCTGTTCTCTCAAGACAATAGCTTTCCCGAACTTCGGACCTTTTCCACTTACCATTCGTCCCCTTCTGAAGGTGTCCAACACAAGTTTTACAGACAATATATCGAGCCCATGTTTTATCTTGAACCCCTAGTTTTATTTTGAAATAGCTTAAGTATGCCTTTTTCACAAAAGCAGACATGGATTTTCTCTTCCACTAAAGTGTACTCTTCATAAATCCAACAAAAAGAATTTGAATGATTCAAACACTTTCTTCGTGAGGAAGCCATGTTACCACCTTCAAATGGGAAATACAACATTCAGTGAACATTTATTAGTAAAGGAAATTATCTAAAAAACTAGACCTGCTAGAAATAAATGGTTATATTCTAATTCAATGAATTGAATATACCTTGAATCAGGACCAAATTCTGAGACACCAAAAAATATTTTTTGATTTGTTCCCCATTATTATTATTAAATCGAAATAATGTCTTAAAACCATATGAATATTAGAATTTGATAATACTTGAAACAATATAACTGCTTGCAAATTATTAGTATTAAATAGGAATACTTTAAACAATATAACTGCTTACAAATTATTTGAATTAGATAGAAATATTTGAAACTTTATGGCTTCTTGCAAATTAATTTTATTATATTGGAATACTTGAAAAATATTGTTGCTTACAAATTATTAGTATTAAATAGAAATACCTGGTACGTAGATATGTGCATAAACTCTAAAAAAATCAACTTAAAAGTGTATAATAAACACGATTCCCTAACCTCATGGCATAATGAGTTGGTATATCGTTAAAAATCAATAAATCTATTGCATTTTCTTGGGCCCAGCTATCGTCACCTGTTGTTAAACTAAGCTAACCTAGCTAAATAAGTATAACGTCACCAGTAGAACCATGGTTTACTGGTTTGTCTCACTGCTCAAGTTGCCAATATACCAGCTGCGGAAGCAAAATATAGAATAATTTTGAAAACGTTTTTATCAGTCTGATTAATCCAATTTTTTTAAAATGCGACAAATTCAAATTTTCATGATTAGCACAATTATTCAAGCCCTTTTTTTTTTTAAAATTAAAATATAGCCCAATATGAGTGAGCAAGAAAAGAAGCAATAAAGAATCTTTGATTTACTTAACACCAAAAGAATTTTTTAGAGAAAAAAAAGAGCTTTTTAAGGAAGAGTGTGGTGGAGGATTAAACAAAAAATGAAAAGAATGCTTTTTAACTGCTCTCGCTATGGCGATTAAGAAGGACAACCCACAACGTCAATAAGAAAACACGCTAATGAATTGAAAGTCCATAAGAAAATTGTGAGGACAATATTTTAAAAAGATTTAAACCCAGACCTTAACCCCCTTGATTACGCTATATGGTGCGTTTTAGAAAACAAAATAAATTTAACTTCCCATCCAAATATTGGTTCGCTTAAAATTGCCATTGAGGAGGAATGAAATAAAATGTCTGAAAAATTTATTTTGAAGCAATGCAAATCGTTTCGAAGGCGTGTTGATACAATAATTGAAAAAAATGGTGGCCACATTGAGTAAATTTATTGTTTTGTGTCTACTTTATTTTGTGGCTAATTTTTTAAAATTAAAATTAATCTTGTTTTATTATAGAGTTGTTTATTATACTAGAACATTCCTAATTTTGATTCCGCACTCTGTACTGAGTTCGATTCTCACTGTGTTCATCTGTGGAAACTCAGTGTCTCAGGGACAGATCTTTGGTCAGAAGGTTACTATGATTATTTTACTTGCTCTCCTAAGATTTGGTTTGGTTTGGTTTCTTTGTTTTATGACATATCAGCCATGGTAGGTTTTTTAATTCCAAAGCCATAGAAGAAAAACAGTGATACTATTTCACTCATAGCTGGTCGGAATAAGGGGGTTCATACCTTTCCCAAGGGTATTAGTCCAAAAGTGAACGTAATAGCACGACTGGTATTTGAACTCACTACGATGACGTAAGTTTTTGCTAAGGGCAAGCTAGTCTAATTTGAACGATCAATCATCTGACACAGTTTTATCATGCCGTGAATTCACAGCATCGTCTCCACAGGAAGAACAATTTTCAGGGAGTAAGGGGCATATTTTAAGTACGTGTCCGCTGAGGGGTTCAATAAAAGCTCAATAATTAGGTTTACGGATTTTTGTTCTGTGTGGTCAGCTAATCAAATCGAAGACTTGAGACTTGGGAAAAGCCTTTGACATCGTACATCGTTTGAAATTTGCATATATATTGCTTTTGCTGGCTCCATTAAGCAGTGACCTATAGTAAGTATGCTGATATGTAACAGAAGGCCCCCCCACCGCAAAAAACATTCTAAATTCAACGATAATAGGGTCAATTACTGAGTTTTGCCGAGGTGGATACAAAACTCGTGTTTATGCTATTAATTTTCATCATTGAATTAAACGAATTGTCGAAGTAGGAAAGTGGTTTGAAAAAGATAAACATACGTTATTTCCGTTTTCATTTTTAGGCTATGGACTAATTGATTTGCATTTTAGGCAGGTCACGGATTGTTCTTTTCTAGTAGTACCATGTAACTCGGCACAATCTTTCACGTGTTACATAAAGAGGAGATGGGCATTGCCAAATAACCTTTTCATTGCTGTGAGAGATGCCATGAAGGGGAGTTACTCGATATGGGGACAAAAAGACCTGAAAAAGATTAAGAGACTATAACATAACGTTACATGAAGAAGAGATGGGCGCTGTGAAGTAATTCTCCCATTGCCGTTAGAGACACCATGAAGAGGAATTTCTCGGCATGACAAACCAAAAACCAGAAAACGGTTTGGAGAATATAAAATATAACTTGGGGAGGAGTTGAGCGCCGGCAAGTAACTCTCCTATTGCCCAGGGAGACATCACAAGGGGGAATTTCTCGACGGGGAGATCCAAAGACCCGAAAAACATTAGGGAACTAAAATATTACTTGGAGAGGGGATGGGCGCCGCCAAGTATTTCCCCAATTGCTCTAAGAGAGGCTATAAAGAGGAACTTCTTGGTAGGGTGACCTAAAAACTGAAAAAAGTTAAGGAACTATAACATAACATATGACTCGGAGAGGTTAAGGGCGCCGCCAAGTAACTCTCCCGCCCCTCTGAGAGACGCTATGAAGAGGAACTTCACGATATGGTGACCCAAAGACCTGAAAAAGCTTAGGGAATTATGAAATAAGATATGACTCGGAAAGGAGATGGGCGCCGCCTAGTAACTCTTCCATTGCTCTGGGGGACATCATAAGGAGGAATTTAACCAAAACCTGAAAAGGTTTACAGAATTACAAAAGCATACAATCAATATCTCAAATGTGATAAAACTTATAATTATCAAAATATTAGAAAAAAATTTCGATTTTAAAATAACGATTTATTGAAAGGTCTTCACAGATTTACTCTTAAAAATTAAAAAAAAAAAAGAAAATTGATTTTTTTTTCGTATAATTTCGATTAAATCATTCTATTGATTTTCTTTTTATGAGACATTTAGTTTCATCATGGTTAATCATCATGATTCCTGACATATTATGATTATTCACGAAGGCTGTTTGTATATATATATATATATATATATATATAACTAATCCAGTACAATACTGTTTGCATATCACATAGCGTTTGGCAAAGATATGAATCCAACTCTTCTCCCTCCAGCTATGGGTAGATAGTCGGGCTGACTGGGCTCTTTAACCTTGGTATGGCAACCGGTCTTGGAGAAGGAAAACTGAACTCAAACCTGTTAAAGTCAGCTCAGAAAATAGACCTAGTGTTGTATCCTGCTTGAGCGGAGGAGTTGATATATATATATATATATATATATATATATATATATATATATATATATATATATATATATATTTGAGTTTAATTAATTTCAAAGTAAAGACTTCATCGTCAGAGACTTTTTTTATCTTTTAAATGAACACGGTGTTGGATGTTCAAATTTTTTTTTGGACGTTGTAAACATGTTGTCACGTAAACTAAAGTAAAATAAAACCAAATGAAATTGATTACGACGACTGAAATCACGTCTATTCCGTATGGCGTTTAAATACCCCACGTGGCATCTTGGTTACAACACCCAACATGGCGTGCTAACACCCCACGTGACACCATGTTTACAACGTTCCCCAAAAATGTGAACATCCAACACCGTGTTCATTTAAAAAATAGAAAAAGATTTTGACGATGAAGTTTTTACGTTGAAATTAATTAAACTTTAATTATTATTTCGCATTGCAATAGCCCACTAAAATAATACAATTCAATCAAATATATATATATACATATATATATAATTCAAGATTCGAACTCTACTTACCGCATCCATTTGCCACAAGGATAACTCTTTAGAATTTATTTAAATGGTCATCCAATATCATTCACCCCATTCTGGGTCCAAAATTTATTTAGAGTGTCTTAAATCAGGGTAAGGGGATCATCACATGACTTTTCTCTTTTACACTACATATTGTCACCCCTGTCAGTGGGGCTTAGAATTAGCTGAGTGTATTCCTTACAGAGAGGTAAGATCCTCCTAAAAAGGGTGTTCTGCTATGACATTAAACTGATCTGATGGCGAGGTTTCAATTCTGGAGTACTTCTTTATTGCCATTACTCCCATGTCCTCTCTGACTCGGAGTTAGGATCGAATAGAGCTTTTTTTAATTATTAGTATTAGATAAAATCTTTGAAACCATAAACTGTATGAATCATTAGTATTAGATTAGAATACATGAAATCATACTATTATGTGCAAATTATTTGTATTTGATAGAAATACTTGAAAAAAGTGTGTCCAAACACATGATTATAGACAAGTAAAAAACGATAATTTAAAAGATATGTACTAGGACATTAAAAATAGATTTGATTACAATCAAACATTCACAAATGAATCAAATTTTGGCATTAAATAACCCATAAGGAGTTGATATGCCATTAAATCAACCAAACAACAAATGGTGGTGAGTGCAATAGATTTCCTTTGGGTCAGACTAAAACTACGATTAAAGAGATAGAAATATACCACAGAATTTAGAAATTAAAACGTCATTATATGTCTGAGATACTTAGTTTGGTTTGGTTTATTTAAAGGCATATAAACTGCTTATGGGTTATTTAATTCCTAAATTTGATTCTAATCTTAATAACTAATATTTTAACGTCCAATTGCAATCATTTTTAATCTCAGTTTTTTTAATCTGCAACAAACATTTGTTTGCACAAATAGTATCAAGTATTTCTATCAAATACAAATAATTTGTTCACAGTTGTTTATCAAACATTAATAATTTTTAAACAGACAATAGATGAGGGGAAACAGGTGCTACCGCTAAGTGTTAGAGTGGGTCTGGAACATGAAAAGGTACTCCACACTGAGTGGTTTCAAATTCTTCGATCTATAACTAATATTACCGATCGTGTATATATCTACCCAACCCCTCCTCCATAAGTAGGATGCGACTCAAGGTAAATTTTTGTGCAGAGTGAAGCTGGTTTGAATTCGGGATGTTCTTTCTCTTAAACCGGTTGCCATACCAAGGTTTAATAGTCAAGTTTGACCAACTATTTACTCATAGATGGAGGCGGGATAGTTAGATTCATTCTTTCCCGCAAAATGAAACGCAAACAGCCTCATACATGATTTGAACTCAGACCACCGATACCATTTCCATTGGCTACATCTTTTATGCTGAGATTACGTAACAGGGTTGCTAGTAAGATTCCATTCTAATTGATCTTCATACTTTAAGGCAATTCATTTTCATGTAAACTAATGCTGTTTCTATTGATATCTGCAGGAAGTTCACGAAGCCCCAAACGAAAGAAGTCCTTATCCCCCAACCGACGGATGGTATCTTACCCTTCTCTCTTTCCTACCATCGAAGAAAAAGTTGTAGAGGAAGAAAAAGAAGAAGAGGAAGTGAAAAGACAAGAGCCTTCGCCACTGACCAAACTCTACGATGGCAACAAGCTCCGAAGTCGGCACACGTGGCCGAAATTCGTGGGTGACTGGGCTTTTGCCGACGACGACGATGATGTTGGGCCATGCGCAAAAGGTAAGTAAGATACTTCCGGCGAGAGTGAGATGTGTGCGAATGACATCGGCATTTGGATATAGCTGTGTCTGTCTGCCGCATAGAAGGGACAAAAGTGATTGCTGAAGAAAGCCTAGGAGGAGAGATTTGACGAGAAGGGGTGTAGAGAGGAGAGGAGGCAGAAGAAATGTTAAATAATTGACTATCTGCCCGACATGTCAATAATAGTATTGGCATGTAGGGCAGATAAGTTTTAAGGTGTCACTTAGTGTAATTAACTGTTGAGGGTCAGTTAAAAACTTGGCTTAACTTGGTTGAAAAAGGTACCTAATAGATACGACTGGCTTCCCGGATTTTGTTGAAATAAATTCATGTGCTCTGTGTGGTCTAAATGGTTTTCGACAAGACTGCGAACGGGCGAAACAAGATGGCCGTGCAAAAGACACAACCAACGACATAAGACAGGAAAGGAAGGAAATGAACCTTGTAAAAAACGACGAAAAAGTCGTAATTTACTAAGCTTTTTGCCTAGATGTGGCACAAGGCCATATGAATGGGGCACCCAAAGAGAAAAAAAGTGACGAAAAAATAACTGGGAGAGATTTAACGAGTGAGGAAGGACAGAAAAGAGATTTGCCGAGAGGAATCAAGACGGAGATCATCTGAAGGTAGTTGAGAGATGCAGGTTGTAGATTTAAAAAAATGTACCGATGAGTAATTTACTTGGAGCGATTCTCTCTCTCTCTCTCTCACACACACACACACACACACACACATGTACATGAATATATATATGTGTGTGTGTGTGTGTGTGTGACTTGGCGCGAAAATAAAATGTATTCTTATTTCATTTTGATAATACGCAGTCATTTTATTAGAATAATTCAAATGTAAGTGTTAAATGTGAGTAAAAAGTTTTGCAATATTTTAGTAACTTATCTTCTGTATTCTTCAAGTTACAACCAAAGAGGTCCAGTATTCAAAATAGGGGCCCCGTTTAAAGCTACCTTTCTATCAGTTCTTTGATTCCACACTGATACCAGTTTTTGTCCTTTAAGGTGAATAACTCCTCTTCTGAAACTTCCACCTTTGTGGTTGTTGAAGCATCGTGAGTGCAAGAAGTGAATCATGGATTGGAACAAGTAATAATCAGAGGGAGTAAGGCTCGGACTGAGTGTGGCAATAGTTCAATTCTCTTAAGTTTCTGGGGTTCATTCCGGGTCAATTGAGAGTTATGATGACTTGTATGTATTTACCCAGCCCCTCTGCACGAACAGGATACCACACAAGGTAAATTTTTAAGTGGGGTTTAACAGGTTTGAATTCAGAGTTTCCCTTCTCTTCGACCGGTTGCCATACCAACCTAGCTTGCCCTACGATTTACCCATAGCTGAAGAGAGAATAATCGGATTCATACCTTACCCAAGCGTATTAGCGCAACATGAAATTGCAAATAGCCTCATCCAGTATTTGAACTCGGGTTGCCATATCCATTTCCTACGACAGTAACCATTACGCCTCAAGCACCTCTTATTGTCTTGCTGAAGAAGAGCTCGTTTTCTGTTAACAAATGCTGGATATTTTTGCCGTAGAAGCTGTTCAGAGTTCATGTTAGCATCAATATTTCGACCGAGTGAAAGAAACTCTTGGTGAATTGACTCTTCATAATACTACAAATGCCAAGCATCACCTTGTATCCGAAACGCAACTATTGCAAAACTTTTCACTCACCCAAGTAACATTTCATTTAAATCTAGTATTGAGAAAATACACCCCGAATTATATTTACAACCTAAAATAAACCTTTCATACAAGCCCTAAGTAAGACTCTCCTTCGTATATCCTCGACTGGCCTCCCTCGGGAAATCTCTCTCCGACAAAGCAAGACTTTATTGGAATGAATAATTCAGTTTTGTCTAGCATAAGGACAAATTAATGGATATCGAATTTTGCTATCACTGATCGGTACCGGGTAGAAGCCGTCTGGCATTCGTGCCGGATGGATAGTAGTCGATAGGTTTCAGAGGGGTCGTTCCCCCAAGGTCTTACCTGTTTCGATGGATTGAGTTGATTGCTCGGCGTCGGAAACACCTCATAAAGGAAATGTCGATGGGGCCAAGATTTTTTGATCCTACAGTGCATGAGTCTCGACTCGTGTGCAGTCCTCACTATAAAATAACCTTGTGCCGCATTCTAACTTGCTGAGAAGTCGGATGAATACTACCATGGGTATCGAATTCACAAACGGTTCGTTAAAGAACTGAATATACTATTTGCCAATATCTCCAACCAGACAAGGCTTGACACTAGGTCAAAAGCCTGAATGCCGATTAAAGTGGGGATAAAGGGGAGGGTAAGGTCGGGAACGAGCCGATGCTCGAACCCTGCTGGTCTGTGCTGCTCATTGACCCACTAAGTGCAATGTGGGTCTAATAAGGCAAGCAGTTTCATGAACCCAAATGTGGGTCCGGGCACGTATGCCGGGTTATGGCTTGAACTAGACAGCAAGGTCTAGTGCTATACATAGGTTGCATGAGAGCATTACGAGCGCATCACGTGGTACAATGATTAGCGAGCTTGACTCGCAGACCATTTTTAGTGAGTTGGATTCTCATTTGGTTCCCTTGAGCCAAACTAAGGTAAACTTAATAAATGACAAAAACAAGATATCTCTCTTTTACGTAACGTCTAACCGGAAATCATTTGTAGCAAGTCCCAAATCAATAAAATAACACAATTCATGACCAGAAAATCCGATTAACACTTACGCACGACATACGGAAACACTGGACAGCTGTTTCGACCTTATTAGGTCTCATCAGCATTGTATACCGTGATCTCCACCACTGGAGATCCATTCATAATATAATTCCTCTACCTAAAAAATAAAATGTACATCTAACACAATCCAGTTCAGCATTAAATCCTGAAAGGAAAAAGTTCCAAATTGGCAAATCTAAATAGATGTCCCTTTTCCCTGGTGTAGACAACGTATTAAATGGCTTGTGAGCTAGGTTTTTTTTCTAGTGATTAGAAAATTCATTTATTCCAGAATGCATCGTCAATGGTTATTTATTTCAGTCAGGAAGTTGTTTTTGGCATATACCCAAAATTATCTAACGACCCAACATATACCTTATGAGTGGAGGCAATGTTTCTCATTCTCACCTCGTAAAGTAGTACCGCAGTAATGAGTTGAATTCATACTGGCTACCAAATATTTGTGGCCTTATGCCAGACTAGCCAAAGCTGAAGTCAGACTTGTACTTTTAAGTCGAGTATTCAACTGGGTGCCGGGTGTATATCTATATCATCGAACTTTGCCGATCGTTTCCGATTTTACTCGAGGTTTCTCGTCAAAAATTCTCCTTGCCGTGGGTTAAATTTGGAGCAGAATATTGGATACCCTAAAACACAGTAATTATGACCAAAGAAAAGTTAGAAAGTAAATAGTCATTATACGATGGGGATATTTAGTTTCTTCTGGGTTTGTTAATTCAACGCCCTGGCACACCATGATGGATTATTCATTACCGAAATGTGATGCTTATAATAGTTTTACTTTTTAACTTGCTATATTTCAATCTCAATTTTTTGTCACTAATAATCATTTGTCTATTCAATTATATGGCATCAAGTATTCCTATCTTGTACAAATGTGCAGTTGAAATGCTCCTACTTTATACGAATAATTTATACACAATTATATGGTTTTCGACTGGCTCATTGGCCAAGTGGGTAGAGTGTTCACCAATGGTTCAATCCCAGGTCGCGTCATACCAAAGACTTTAAAAATGATACTTGATGCCTCCTTGCTTAACACTCATCAATATAAGGTACGTATCAAGGGTAAAGTGGAGCAATCCAGGGAAAGGAGTAGTACCCTCCCCTACACCTCGGTGTAGTAGCTTTTGAAAGGGGAGCCTTCTGGTCGCCCTCGACTATGGTCGCCAATTTTACTTATATGGTTTCAAATAACTATTCCTATGTAATAATCATTAACATTTGTATGCACACAGTTACATGATATTAAATATTTTTATCTAATATTAATCATTTTCAAATAGATCTATTTCACTATAGATAGGGCTTTTACAGGTTAACCACTCTGGATTAAAGTAGGCCAGGCAATGAAAAATTACTCCACATATCTAGAGCGCAAGAGCAGAAGCCTCACCATCGGATATTATTTTGTGACACACCTATGACACTTAATATACTTGTTCGCCGACCTATTGAGTAGTAAAATTCTTATTAAACTGCTACTAAGTTTTATTTAGTCTGGCAGTTAGGTTGAGTGATCACCCATTTGAAAACTTCGGTTAAGTGATCACCCATTTGAAAACTGAACTTAACTTAGGTGGTCTGACGTAACTTGACAGTGTGTCAAAATTGTGATTATTTTTTATTTAACCATAATCCAACAAAACCAAGATTTTTAATAGAACAAGTCTATTCAAATGCTCTAGCTTAGAGATTAAAGTCATTTCTAGTTCAGTTCGCAAATGGATGATAATTTCATACCGAACGTCCTAGTTCGGTTGGTTGACTTTTATGGCATATCAACTTTTGTAGGTTGTTTAATGCCAAATCCTCTTTTCATACATATTATGATTTTTAAACACAGTTTGTAGATAACATTTCTAAACGAACTAGAGCTCCCTGGCGCCTGAGGCGCCCCAAAACGGGGAATGCCGACGGGGCCGAAGGTATTTTTGGCCTTGCCGGACGCGTGTGGGCTTCAGCCCTGCGACCGGACCCACCTTAAAAACGGCCTAGTGCCATATTCGTGCGTTGGTGGGCCGCAACGATAAATAACAGAGCCCATTTATTTGCACATATTTAAATGGTTATACATATAATTTGTAAGTCAATAGTTTGTTGGTAATCTTATTTTGAAATGAGTTAAAGCTAATTTGTTAGCACAAAAGTATTACTATTGTTTGCACACAGTTAAATGGTTCCAAATATTCTAACACGAATAGTTCTGTTTAGTATTAATCATTTGTTTTCTCTCACTTAAAAGTTTTCAAAAATATTGCTAACATGAATAGTTTTATTTGCACACAGTTTAAGAGTTTTAAGCATCACTATATAATACTAACAATCCAATTTAGACACATAGATAAAAGAGTTTCAAGTATTGCTAAACAATACTAATAATTTTATTCACCATTAGTCATTCGTTAGTACTCAGTTAAATTGTTCCAAGTATTGCTATGTTTCACTAACAATTCAATGAAACATCGGTCCTTTCTTTGCATACAATTTAAATTTCAAATAGTTATATTCGAATCATTGATAGGACCCTTTCAGCTGCTACCACTCCTGGTCAAATTGAACTTGGAAGCAATGGTAATGAAGGACACTCTACATTCCTCAAAGCTTAAGGACTAGAGCATTGCCATCAGATGGTTTTATGTCAAATCTAGGACACTTTTTTGTGTGGGGCGAGTATCCGACTGGGCAGGAATGTCATTGTGAAATATACATTGTCGTAGAAGTCTTCTTTTTCAATAGCTGCTAAACTTAAGTGTAGGGGAGGGTGTTACTCCTTTAAATATATATATATATATATATATATATATATATATAGAGAGAGAGAGAGAGAGAGAGAGAAAATGAGTGAGAAAGAGAAAGAGAAAGAGAAATGAATAAGTTGTTATAAAGATTCTTCTTAAATCGGAAAAGAGCTCAAATATTGAACAGTTACACAGGATAAGACTTACAATAGAATAATGTTTACTCTTCTCTTTATCTCAACTAAAAGTTTCATATATATATATATATATATATATATATATATATATATATATATATATATATATATATATATAACCTTTTGAATTTGTCATGGTAATCTATTGAAAGGGATGTTAATATGCGCCAAGCGAACGCGTGGACGGCTATCGCTAGGTTATCGATCATATGGAAGTTTGATCTATCCGATAAAATAAAACGGGATTTCTTTCAAGCTGTAGAGGTGCCAGTACTAATGTCTGGAAGCACCACATGAACGCTAACAAAACGCAGAGAGAAAAAAAAATTAATGTAACTACACCAGAATGCTACGAGCTATTTTGAAAAAATCCTGGAAGCAGCATCCTATTAAACAGCAGTTGTTTCGCTATTTACCTCTTATCTCTAATACCATTCAAGTAAGACGAACAAGACATGCGGGATTCTTGGAGAAGCAAGGACGAACTCATAAGTGACGTTCTTCTATGGACTCCTACACATGGACATGCCTTCGTTGGCCGACGAGCAAGAACTTATTTACATCAGCTCTGTGCGGACACAGGATGTAGTTTGGAAGACCTGCCAGGAAAGATGGATGATGGGGACCAATGGAGAGAGAGTCAGGAAAATCCATGCTGTGAGCACTACTTGATGATATATATATATATATATATATATATAACATTTTCGTTATATTTCTGTTTAACAGTAACCCAGCAAAAACAGCCCATGTTAGTGACTTTTTATAAGTGCAATACATTTCTAATCTTCTAACTTATAGAATAAAGCAATTTCCTGTGCAATGATAGTTTACAATTTTTCCTGAATTCGCGCTTAACTCAGTGATCCAAACAATGCGCTTCGCTTTGAGTCATTTTTTGTTTGATTGTTCGATTAGTTGGTTGGTTGGTTTTTTTAATTTCTTTTTTTGGGGGGCGAGCAGATCAATGTTAATGAGTTTGATTCTCACTGGGCGCCCGATATTTCTAACCTTGTGCAATACTTAGTTAGTCTTAGTCAATGTCCCACAGTGGATCATGACCAGGAACTGAAAAAGATCTGCATGTGTGTGTCTGTGTGTCAGTCTCCGAACATGCGACCCTCACAATCAACCGACCGTGCGAGCATGTACACATTAGCGACACCAATTATATTTGTCTCCTAATTAAATGAATTAATTAGTTTCATTGTCTCAGATAGTTTTCTTGCTCCAGGGTGTGGAGGGAGAAGAGGAGTAGGAGGAAAGGAAGGCGGAGGGAGCGAAAGCTGAAAGAGAGTATTTAAAAATCACAACATACGTCATTTATTCATATTTATTTCTATGTCTTCTTTATACAGACCGTATAAATTAGCGAAATTAAACACTCACAAGAATTAAGAAGCTCGGAGTTAATTAATAATCCTTTTTATTCTTTTTTAGGTTTGTTATTTCTTTTATTATTTTTTTTTTAATTATATGGAATAGAAATAATTCATGAAAGAAATAAAATGAATAATTTAAAGTGTTCATTCTTTTTGTTTATCTGTTTTTCTCCATTTCTTTCTTTCTTTCTTCATTAATTTATCTTTCTTTCTTTCTTTCTTTTATTGTCATCTTTGTTTTCTTTCTTTCTTCATTCATTCACTTATTTTTCTTTCTTTCTTTTATTGTCATCTTTGTTTTTTTTTTCTTTATTCATTCATTCACTTATTTTTCTTTCTTTCTTTCTTTCATTTGCTTCTTTCTTTCTTTCTTTCTTTCTCTTTGCCTCTTGCTTTTTTTAGTTGTTTGTTTCTTTCTTTCTTTCTTTCTTATTCCTTTATCTTTACTTTTTTTCCTTATTTGTTTCTTTGTTTATTCATCTATTTATCTTCCTTTATTTATTCGTTTATTTTCTTTGTCTATTCATTTCGTTCTTTATTTATCTGTTAATTTAGTTTTTTTAAACTTTACTTAATCTTTTCTTTCTCTCGTTTTTTATTTATTCACAGTAACTACTTTTCTTTGCTTTTTGTTTGTTTTTTGTTAATCATTTTCTTTCTTTCTTTCTTTCTTTCTTTCTTTCTTTCTTTCTACGTGTATTGCTTAGATTTCATTATATTTGTCCACCCCTCCCAGCTATGAGAGGGTGTGGTACAAGGTCAGTTTTGAAGCGGACGACAGCTGCTTTATATTCAGAATTTTCAAGTATCTAAGCCCCCCCCGCCCCAAAATGAGGTGTCCTGGGTATGTTACTAAATTGCATTTGATGGTGAGACTGCAGTTCTGGAGGCCCAGGGAGTGTGAAGTTTCCCTTCATTGCCATTACTCCCAGGTAGTTGTACGTTGTTAGGGTTGCATCCATGGAAAAAATCCTCGTCGAGCTGGACTGCTATATCACAGTAAGCGATTTCGAGCTCCAGTTAACTTTTGAACTAATACCCTTGGGAAAGGTATGAACTCCCTTATCCCCACCTGCTATTGGTTAAATAGTATGATTGATGTTCTCCTATAAAGATTGTTATGGCATTGAATAACTCACGAAAATTGATATACCATTAAACAAAGAAGCAAAGCAAAATCAAACCCGTCTACGGGTCAAATAGATCTGCCAAAAATTATTCGTATTCGATAGGGCTATGGTAAAAAAAATTCAGATAAAGTAACTGCGCAAAAAGATGTACATGCGGATGTATAATGAACGCAATTCTCAAAATTCTAGACGTAAAATAACCCTTGACAGGTTTACATGCTGTTAGAATCAACCAATCAGTTTTAACCAAAGCTTTAAGAGAAGACATGTATTCATGCCAGTCCTAGAGCATGAGCATGAATTAAAACATTAATAGCCTCGTTCATGATTGGAAACCGGATCGTCGAATCCGTTGACACCGTCGGTAATTGTTACCCTGAACACGCCTCCGTTCAAACTTTCTATGTGTAGTTTAAAAAATTAACAGAACTTTTAGCAGCTGGATTTTGCAACTTTTTGAGTGATTTTTCTGGGACCAATTTTAACGGCGTGTCAACTCGTCGAGGGTTATTCTATTCTTAGAAGTTAGAGAAATTGTGTTCATTGTCCATTCATATCTTCATTTTTTGTGAACCGTAAATTGCGGCGTACAAGTCGACATTTCGACTGCCTGATAAGTTTCTACAAAACTAAGGCTCGACTTATACGGCACAGCTAAAATCCAAACCTTTATCCCAGAGTGATCAACAAGTACAACAGAACGCCTAACAATCAATTCGCACAACTTACCATTACTTCACTAGACTGACAAAAATATTTCCAACTTGAACTTGTATTCAGTAAACTTATTTAACTAATTAACACTGAGTTTAATATAAAATAATAAAACCCAAATAGAAATTAAGTATTATATTAACGCTATACCACACGCTGTTTCCAACAGCAGAAGTGTTTACTGTAAACACTGATAGGATAGTCTCATCACCTTGATGGCCAGTCAGACAACTACGGTATATTGTTTATCTGCATAATAATAATTGTGAATTTACATGAATATAAGCTCTAATGCACAAGATTTGCATCTTTCTTCTTTTCTACTAGTAGCCTACTGTATGATTTTGGTTCGACCTATTCAGTAGGGACAGGTGTAACCCACAACTTTGAGCTAAAAATCTTGAGCTCAACTTATACGGCAGACTGACATGTACACTGCAATTTATAGTAATTGTTTCTTAAGAGTTGTTTTGCATAGAGTTATATGATATTAAGAATTCCTATAAAATACAAATAATTTGGACGCAGGGATACATTTCAAGTATTCCAGTCTAATACTAATATTTATATAAAAAGTAAAGTTCGCTGACCGTAGTCGAGAGTCACCCGAAGGCTCCCTTTACAAAAGCTACAACACTGAGGTGTAAGGGAGGGCAGTTCTCCTTTTCCTGGATTGCTCCACTTTACCCTTGATATGTGCCTTACAATGCTGAGTGTTAAGCAAGGAGATATCAAATACTATTTTTTGAGTCATTTGTATAACTCGACCTTGGATTGAACCCCGGTCTTCCGGGTCATTAGCGAACACTCTACCCACTAGACCAATGGTTTCAAGTAATTATTTCCATCAAATAATAGTCATTTATGGACACACAGTTATATGGTTTTAATTTATTACAAATAATAAATATAATCATTAGTAAACAAATAAAGTTTCAAGAAAGTTTTCCTAATTTTAATGATTTAATGGTTTGTTGGGTTTTATAGCATATCAACCCTTGTAGGTTATTTAATGCCAAATCCTCTTTTTATACATATTATGATTTGTAAACACAGTTTGTAGGTAACATTTTTAAACGAGTCTGAGCTCATTTGTTGCTCACAGTTAAATGGTTATACTAATGATCTGTAAGTCAATAATTTGTAGGTAATCTTATTTTTAAATGAGTCAAAGCTAATTTGTTAGCACAAAAGTATTACTATTGTTTGCACACAGTTAAATAGTTCCAAATATTCTAATACGAATAGTTCTATTTAGTATTAATCATTTTTTTTTTCTCTCACTTAAAAGTTTTCAAAAATATTGTTATTTGTTTGCACACTGTTAAATGGTCAAGCAGTCCTAATTAGCAATTTAGTCAATGGAACAAACAGACTTAATTTAGAAGAATTAATTCTTTCATTCATCTTTCTTTCTCTTCATAGTTCATCCTTTCCGTTCGTTTCCAAGATTCTTCCTTCTTTCTTTTCATTTTTGTTTCCATTCATTTGGACTTCCTTTCTGCCTCTTATTATTTTTTTTATGTTCATCTTACATCTTCGGTTAAGAATCTCATATAATAATAATAATAATAATAATAATAATATGCAACCAGGATATAGGAATGTTAAGAATCTATAGCCAGGATATAGGAATGGAATTTGGCATAGAAAAATGCGCTAGGCTAATAATGAAAAGTAGAAAAAGAGAAAGAAGGGAAGGAATACAACTGCCAAATCAAGAAAGAATCAGGACGCTCGGAGAAAAGGAAAATTACAAATACTTGTGAATATTGGAAGCAGAAACCAGAAAACAAGAGAAGATAAAAGAAAAAAATAAGAAAAGGGTACCTTAGACTCAGCTGCAGAAACCTCATGAATGAAATAAACACCTGGGTAGTCTCCCTTGAATATAATACTCGAAACCATTCTTAAAATGGACCAAGGAAGAACTCAAACAAATGGACCACTGGACAAGAAACTTGATGACGATACACACGGCCTTATATCCGAGATGATATTGAACACATGTATCAAGAAAAGAAGGAGGATGAAGACTCACCAGCATTGGAGATTGTGTAGCTGCATCAATACGAAAACTCGAAGGACATAAAAAAAAAGAGCAAAAAAGGACTAATTATAGCGACCAGAAACAGCACTGAAAATATAAGGACAAAAAGAACAAGAATAGATTGGCAACAGAAATGGTAAGAAAAACGATTGTATGGAGATTTCAAGCGATACACTGGCGAAATCCCACACGGGAAAACCTGGACATGTCGATGAAAGGAGAACGTTAAGGGAGAAACTGAATCTCTTCTAAAAGCAACACAAAACAACGTCATAAGGACCAATTATATAAAAGTGAAAAATGATGATACGCCACAGAATAGCAAGTATTAGTTATGTGGTGATAGAGACGAAACAATTAATCAGATAATAAACGAATATTGCAAACTGGTGCGAAAGGAGTATAAGACTAGATACGACTGGGTAGGGGAAGGTGATCCACTGGGAATTTTGCAAGAAATTGGCCATACTTTCAAATGTCACTCGCACAAAACATAATGCGTCCTGGAAAATGAGACGCGTCAAATTTTCAGGAATTTTGAGATAAAAACAGATCAGAGAATTAATTTTTTATTTATTGCGGACTTTTATTAAAAAATTAATTCTCAGATTAAGAAACCACATCTCAAAAATGATTCCAATTAAAGACAAAAACAGATCACTTAATCCTGACCAAAAGACCAGACCTAGTGATAATTAAAAAATAAAAGAGTACTTTTCGTATAGTGGACATTGTCGTCCCAGCGGACCACAGAGTAAAAATCAAAGTAAGCGAAAAGACAGCCAAGTTCAAAAAACTTGGCTGAGAACTAAGAAAGTTGTGGAACATGAGGTTGGGGGTGAAATTAATTGTAATTGGCGCACTTGGAACGGTTCTCAGAGGCTGGTAAAGAGAGCAGGTAGAATTAGAAATCGATGGACGAGGTGAGACCATCTAAACTACTCCATTGTTTAGATCAGCCGGAATACCGAGAAGAGTCCTGGAGACGTGAAGAAACTTGCAATCACTCAGGTTTCAGTGAAAGACTATCTGGCGTAAAAAGCTCGCAAGGAGGATAATGATTATAAAGAAAAGTTCATCATGCCGATTATAATCAATGCTTGTTTTTTTTTTTTCATTCCATAGTTCATGGCAGCTGCTTCATATTTAATGAATAAGAATAATTGTATAGAAAAATGACCATCTATTATGAACTCTGTAATAAAAGCATATAAATTATATATATATATATATATAGTACAATTTGATGGAGACTCGAACTCGGTTAAGTCGTTATAATAAATTTATTTACGCTCTGAATGTGAATTTTGTTATACTCCAGCGAATAAATAGGGAACTAACAATAACCATACATTGAGCACTCTCATAGATTTATATGATTTTCCTCATATATTTTATGTAAAGAATAATCCACACCCTCTGTCTTTGTACACTGACTGGATACTTTAAAGATATATATATATATATGGTACTTGATACCTCCTTGCTTAACACTCAGCAATATAAGGTACATATCAGTGTTATATTTTGACCCTCGCCCCGGCCCAAAAATGCTATTCCAAGGTGATACACCGGAAGGAAGTGACACATTCCAATGGCCAGTAATCGAAAGAGATCGCGTGGGCGGATTAAGGCTTATGATATGGGACAAGGTGAAGGTCCCATTGTGCCACTACAGTGATGCACCGGAAGAGAGTAACCTCTGAACTGCATGACAGTTATTTCTGCTTGATGACGATTAAACATTCGATTTCAAAGGTCCAGTGGGCGATCGTGTGGGCGTTGAATTATTATATAATTGAGTTGAGTTGGGTGCCAAAGCAGTTGCCAGCAGACTCCCAGAGAGTTAGAGACGAGATGTGGTAGGGAAAGCCACACCCGACCGAGGGGGCCTCGGAACCCCCCGATGGAGTAGACCCCAACATCAGGAGAACAAGAAAGACACAACGTGACGGTCATAACAGTGGGGTCAAAATATGAAGTTTATGTTCGGTCTCCAGCACCCTCTCACATGCAAACCTTTGAACAACCCTTTCGAAATCTTGCAATAAATTGAGAGGTAAATATATTTGTAAAGAAGCCTTCCTGTGTCTTCCTTCTTGCGTCTTTATCATGTGTCGTTTATTCATGCGTCTGTCTTTGATATTGTGTCGTTGTGATGCTGAATGATGCTGTAGATGACTATATAATATCAGGGGTAAAGTTGCGCAATTCAGAGAAAGGAGTAGCGCCCTCACCTACATCTTGGTGTGGTAGCTATTGAAAAGGGAGCCTTCTGGTCGCCCTCGACTAAGGTCGGCAACTTTACTTATATATATATATATATCAAATATTAAAACTCGTGAAAATTTTCCTACTCCTCAAATTTCACTATTGTCGGTAAGTAGCGAAATGAATGAGATTCTATTCACTTTGCCACCGACCTGATATTCGTGAAACTTGAGTAGTAGGAAAATTTTCATGGGTTTTAATATTTCATATTTATTGCATATTGCTCAAATATTTAGTATTGGACACGTTTCTATTATTAAAAGAACAATACAGTTGTAGATTAATATGCTTGAAAGCCTAGTATCTAGAAAACCCAATACGGCAAACTGAACTAGGCTTTCTAGATACTATTACATATATCCGTTGCTCAACTTTCCCCGCTTAATGCACACACACACACACACACATATATATATATATATATATATATATATATATATATTCCTGCTTTGTATAAATGTGTTGCTTTGACAAAAATTCTTGCTTGTAACTCGGTTTTATTTACGACAAAAGATCGACTAATGGTTTATGTGCATCCACATACTGGTTATCTATATATGTGTGTCTGTCACTGAGTTTGCGTCTGCGTATCTGGCCTTAAGTTTGTATTTTCATGCGTGTAAAAAACTAATTTTGACTATTTAAATCTGAGACATAAAAAAATCATCATAATGATCCACTGTCTGTATAGACATATATAAATATAAACAAGCACATAGGCAATATATATATATATATATATATATATATATATATATATATGCCTAACTTAGATGTGTATGCTCCATTACTTATATAAAGCAAATATAAATATAAATGCAGCAAACAAGATTATTAATGCATATAAATTCATATATAAGTATATATTTACATATAATGACAGAGAGAGATACAGAGAGCAATACTGTGAGAGAGAAAATGTGACAGAGAAATGAAAATAGAGAGAGGGGCATACAGGGCCGCAGACATCATTTATATATATATAATCTTTGTCATACACATAATTATAATGTCTGTCACACACACACACACACACACACACACACACACACATATGTATGTGAAGAGAGAAATAAAGTTAGTAAAAGATACAGCGAGAAACAGAGATAGAGTGGGATATGCTGAGAGAGAGAGAGAGGGGGGGAGAAAAATACAGAAAAACAAAAACAGAGTTTAGGTCATTTCAAAAATGTTCAGTTTTAGAAATTTCAGTCAGAAAAAAATCTCTTAACACATTCACATAACGTTATAACCCGTGCACTGACGTCACACGTTCACGTATGATATATACGAGGTATATTCAGTAAATAAGGTGAATTTGGGAATATCACGACTTACCTTTCATCCAGGAAAAAAAATTTTTTTTTTTTTTCAATTTAATCTCGATTCTTTAAAACATTTCTCTCAACATAAAATTTTTTGGAGTGATCTTTTAACCATTTCCTCATGGTGCTCTTCACATCATCATCGACGGAAAACTTTGTTCAACATAGAAATTCTTTGACGGTAGAAATCAGAAGAGGCTCAGATCTAGACTTTAAGGTGAATGCGGGAGCTGTTCCCCATCAAATTGACAGATGGTTTCCACTTGCTGCAAAATGAGGCCTTGTATTGTCCTTGTGAAACCCAATGATATCTGATCTTAGAAAAGGCAAGGTCTTCATGCGCAGTTTTGTCTGCTGCAACCTCAGAAATTCTTAGTTCAGAAATGCCCTCGATTCTAACAGTTCTAATAGCCAAAATAAGCACATTGACGGAATCCACCATTTCAGGTGGGCTCACTATTATCGACCTGTCTGCCCTGTCTTAAGTACTATTTCGGCCTTTCTTAAACAAATTATCATATTTGTAAACATTTTTTGGCAGAATATACTTCTCCATACTCATCGGACATTCTTCTATAAATTTTAAATAATTTACACTTCTCATACACCAAAAATAATTTGCACTTCTCATACTCCAAAATTTCATGAAAAAAAACCCAGTTTAAGCCGAGAGCCCTTTGATTTGCCGTCATTTTGAATAGGCTCAACACAAATGTTCTATGAGGATTACCGCCATTTTGAAGTGCCTCAAAATAATCATTTTGTGAAAATGAAATAATTTTTGCTATAAACAAATTTGAAATAATGCCGAGTTTACATTTATGGAAAAAAATTACAAAAAAAATTCCTTTCGCTTTTTTCATAAAAATTCCCATCATTTATTGAATGATCTTAGTAGATAGATAGATAGATAGATAGATAGATAGATAGATAGATAGATAGATAGATTCTCCTAATTCATTGAATGGCACTCATAGAACAACAGTTTCGGTATCTTTTTCAATGTTTAAAAACCCTTCCAGTTGTTTTGGAAAATGCTCGTAGGAGAGAGAACAAAACGTTACAAGTGAAAAAAAAAACAAAACAATCACCTCCAACTTCAAGTTTTCAACTCTTATTTCAAATATATACCTTTTTATCTTAGCGATTTCATCTAACATACCCACATTCAATAGATATTGACACTGTGTGTGTGTGTGTGTGTGTGTGTGTGTGTGTGTGTATATTTACCCAAACTCGAACCACTGAACTGGATGTGACAAAGTCGATTTTTATGCGGACTAAAGCTGATTTGAATTCAGAGTTTTTCTTCTCTTACGTTGGTTGACTTTCCAAGGCTAGTGAATCTAGTTTACCCAACCATTTACCCATAGCTGCTTGGGTGAGAAAATGTGATGGCTTCATGCCTTTTCCAAAGGCGTTAGACTGAAGTGAAACACAAACAACTAAATCTTGTATTCGAACTCGGGTAATCGATTCCATCAGTATTTAAAACTACCCCACCATATATATACAGATAGATAGATAGATAGATAGATAGATAGATATAGCTTTTTATTTAAATGAATGTATCTAACATACTTATATTCTCGAAGAGATGGTGCATATATGTATTAAAAAGATGAGAGAGAGAAAGAGAGAGAGACAAAGAGAGAGAGAGAGAAAGTGAGGGATTATGTATATATGTGTGTGAGTATGTGTGTATAAATATTAAATACGCTTACACACATATCTTAATATAAGTGAACGTGTGAATATATTGTATATTGTCCTTAATTGGAATCATTTTTGAGATGAGGCTCTTAATCTGAGAATTAATTTTTTATTTATTTATTTATTGCGGACTTTTCCCCCTCATCTTGGTAGTTTTTTTTTTATCTACCAAGATGAGGGGGAAAAGTCCGCAATAAATAAATAAATAAAAAATTAATTCTCAGGTGTGAATATATGTATATGCGTACACATTGTGTTTCTGCGTGTGATCGTGTATGTTCCAATTGATTTTATGCGTATGGTTGTGTGCGTATATGTATGTCTATGTGTGTATGTGATGGTATGTGTATACGTATACATTTGTATTCGTGCATACGATAGTGTGTGTGTGTGTGTGTGTGTGTGTGTGTGTGTGTGTGTGTGTGTGTGTGTGTGTGTGTGTGCAAATAAATTTGTTTATGTGTTTGTCTGAGTATACATTTTTGTTGGTTCATGTGTAAGTGTGTGTGTGTGTGTGTGTGCTAATAAATTTGTTCATGAGTTTGTGGACGTATGTG
>OY757926.1:37226410-37268910 GCA_963585895.1 Sepioteuthis lessoniana | reverse complement strand
ATGCAAATAGTTCTATTTCAAACAATTCAGTTTAGTATGAGTACAGTTTAATTATCAAGAACATTCCTATTTCAACCTATTCAGTTTAGTCAAGCAGTTCTAATTCAGCTAATTCAATTTAGTATAAGTATAGATTTTGTTTACACACAGCTAAATGTCAAAGTAGTTCTATATTAAACAATTCAGTTGAGTGTAAGTACAGTTTCAATGTCAAAAACAGTTCCATTTCAAACAATTCAGTTTAGCATTAGCAGGCAGTTTAAATGTAAGAGTACAGTTTAATTGTCAAAACCATTTCTATTTTATGCTATTCCATTTAATCAAACAGTTCCAATTTTTAAAATTCAGTTCAGCATTAGTATGCAGTTAGTTCTATTTAACCCATAGATACGGCCTTATCAGGTGCTACCATTCCTGGCCAGATTGGACCTAGGAACAATGGCAATGAAGGCGTACTCCGCATTCCCCAAAGATCCAGCATCACTGTAATCTCAACATCAGATTGTTTCGTGTCATATCCAAGACATTCGTTGAGGGGGGGGGCTTACTCCTCTGCAAAGAAGCAGTCGGTGTATTCTTCAGCCCCAGCCGACTAGGCAAAAATGCTATGGATATTATAAAACATCTCAGTTTGATTTTCTCTCACATTATTCTGGATTTATTCCAAACCTTACCCTCACTATATATATATATATATATATATATATATATATATATATTTGTTGGGCCAATGAAAGTAACAAGTAATTACTTTAAAATGAATAGCTCCACTAGAGGAATTTATTTTAAAGTTGTTTTTTTTTAAGTTCATTATATTGCTTCAGCACATGTTTCTGGTATTTTACGCTGTCTTCAGGGAGTAAAATAGTTAATTTCCGTGTTCCCTTTAATTTTTATCGGGGTGACTGTTTTAATAAAGTTGTGGTTCTTCTTAATTTCAGGATTTGTATTTGCGAATCTTCAGTTCGAGTTAATTTCACACACACACACACACACACACACACACACATATATATATATATATATACTATCCAACACCTAGTCAGCAGATGATGGTGCTACCACTCCGCGCCTGAGTGGACCTAGGAGCGATGACAATAAAGGAGTACTCTGCATTTTCCAAAGCTCCAGCATTACTGGAGCTTTACCATCAGATTGTTTAATGCCATACCAGGACACTTGTTGCGGGGGCGGGGTCTTACTCCTCTGCAGAGAAGCAGTCGATGTATTCCACAGACCCAGGCAACTGGGCCATATATATATTCAGTAAACTAATAGTTTGTTAGTAACATCCCTAGTACTTTCAGCCCGATCTTGGGCCATCATCAGTAGGTACTAGGGAACCAATTAAAAATGGAAGGTTTATCAACCAATTCCAGCTGGATATCAGAAAATCGATACGGCAACTTGAAAGGATAAATAAAAAAACATAAAAACAAAAAATGTCTATATTGCTTAATCAGACATGTATTAACGAAGAAATGCTACCCACACACACACCCACCCACCCACACACACACACACACACACACATATGTATATATACATATATATATACATATGTCCATGTGTGTATTTGAGCAGCATTTCTTCGTTAATAAATATATATAGGAGGTGCCCGTGGTGTAATGGTTATCGTCGTAGGAAATGGACACGGCGACACGAGTTCAAATCCTGGATGAGACTGATTGCATTTCACATTGCACTAATACTCTTGGGAAGGTATGAATCCAATTATTCTCCCTCCAGCTATGGGTAAAATAGTAGGGCAGACTGGGTTCTTTATCCTTGGTGAGGCAACTAGTCTAGGAGAAGGAATACTCTGAATTAAAACCTGTTAAACTCCGCTTAAAAATTGATCTTATGTCATATCCTGCCCAAGCGGAGGGGTCGGTAAATATGATAAATATATATGTTCCTTGCAATACATATATATATATATGCATGTGTGTGTGTTTGTGTTTGTGTGCGTGTGTGTGTATTTGTGTTTGTGTGTGTGTGCGTGTGTGCACGCGCGTGTGTGTGCGTGTGTGTGTGTGTTAATGGGATGAACAGATAATTTGATCCATTATATTGTTTTTATAATCCTCTTCTCTTTTCAAATTTTCTACCTCAGAATCATCCAGATTTCATCATATTTGTATAGTAGATCGTAAGCTTTAAAAAGATAGAATGCTCTAAGCTGTTTTGAACGAATCCTGGAAGTAGCACCCCTTGAAAAAGCATTTATACGCTCACTAACCTCCCATCTCAAAAAACATCAAAATAAGACAAGCAAGGCATGTGGGACTCTACTGAAGAATCGAGGACGAATTCCTAATTGACGTTCTTGTATGGATCCCAACACTGGTCGGTGTCAGTGTAGGTGGACCAGCAAGAACTTATTTAGATCAGCTCTGCGCGGACACTCGATGAGGTTTGGGGGACCTACCTGGAGCCATGGATGGTCGGGACGGATGGCGAGACAGAGTCAGGGAAATATGTGCTGTCAGCGTGACTTGGCGATAATGAAATTCTAAGCTATTTAAATTGTCATTGGCTGTAGTCAATTAAATGATGTTAAGTTGCTGCCTAAGTACATACACATACACACACATAACGTTGGCACGGAGCTGGGTTGGGTTAGGTTTTATGGTATATCAACCATTGGAGGTTATTTTATTCTGAATCCTGTTTATACTAATACATATTAGATATATGATTGTCAACATACTTTTATTGATAAAATTTTTAACGAGCCTGAGCTCATTTTCTTTTGTAGAGAGTTAAATGGTTTCAAGCATTATTATCTAACACGAATATTTCTATTTACTATTAATCATTTGTTTGCACTCAGTTAAGTGGATATACATATATGATTTGTAAGCGAATAGTTTATTGGTAATTGCATTTTCAAATGAGAATTGATTTGTTTGCACACTAGTATTGCTACTGTTTATGAACCGTGACCGTGTTAACCAATGGTCCTAGTGAGTACAGTGTTCGCCAATGGTCCCGGAGACCGGGGTTCAAACCCAGGTCGAGTCATACCAAAAGTTTAAAAAATGGTCTTGGTTTGTTTATTTAATGGCATATCAACCTTTGTAGGTTATTTACTGCCAAACCTATTCTCCTAGAAGAACAGTAGTGGTACTATTTAACCCATAGCTGGGAGGATAAGGGGGTTCATACCTTTCCCAAGGGTATTTGCCTGAAAGTGAATGTAATAGCGCGACTGGGGTACGAACTCGCTTACTACGATTCCACAGCCCATCGCTTTAACCATTACACCACGAGGACACCGCCAAAAATGGTCTTGATACCGCCTTGCTAAACACTCAACATTGTAAGGTAAGGATCAAGAGTAAAGTAGAGCGATCCAGGAAAAGGAGTAGCACTCTCCCCTATACCTCGGTGTAGTAGCTATTGAAAAGGGAGTGTTCAGGTCGCCCTCGACTATAGTCATCAACTTTACAATTGCTACTGTTTTACACGGTTAAATGGCCTCAATTATTACTGTTTAACCCTTATAATTCTATTCAATATTAATCATTTGTTTGCAGACCGAAGTAGTTTCTAGTATTGCTATTTAACACTTATTATTCGATTAAATACTCATTTACAAAGTCAAATGGATCCAAGTATTGTTATGTAATGTTAATAATTCAATTTTAGGCAAGAAGTTAAAGTTTCGAGTATTGCTATTTCGCATTCCCGTATAATGTTTTTAAGGCGAATAAGACATTTAGCGAGAATAAATTAAAGCGAACGAAGCCGAAAAAGATAAATGCGAAAGAAGGCAACTCGATAGATAAACAACATAACGAATATATTTCAACATAAGGGAACATTTAAACTATAACAAAATTTTAATAGGTGAGGATCAAACAAATATTAAAGGTGCCGGCTATATTACACCAGCAGACAGTCTTAAACACAAATGTCTATCTTTCTTTTTTCTTCTTTTCTTTCTTTCTTCTTACTTTCTTTTCTTTTCTTTATACTTTTCTTCCTTTAACTTGAGAGAGTGTACATAATTTCAATATTTAGGAAGGGTAGAAGGAAAAACAGTTTTTTCAACATAAGGGTTTACTTCGCAGAGTCCTTTCTTTTTCGGGCGAACGGCATTCTGTAGAACCTGGCTGAAGGCACGATCATCTTCTGTCCAATGATTCTGTTCCACTCTTTCCCCGGAGTTTTTGGCTAATAAATCAGTACGTCTTTTCACGCTCATTGCTGTCCTAAAACTCTCGATCTCCTTCCAAATTTCCTCTGACGAAAAAGGGGCCCTATTTTGGCGCGAAGGGCTCTGGCCAATCATTTGGCCTCTTTTCTCCCTCCCTCAGGGGCATACTACGTCACATATTCAACATTACTCATTCGTTTGTATACAGTTAAATGGTTCCAAGTATTGCTATTTATCACTAACAGTTCAATGAAACTTCAATCAGTTTCATGGTTAAACTGTTCTGTTTGATCCATAGATTGGACCCTATCAGGTGCAATCAATCCGGGTCAGAGTGGACCTGGGAAAAATGGCATATTTCACATTCTCCAAAGCTACTAGACTGGAACCTCACCACCAGATTGTTTAATGTCATATCCAGAACACTCGTTGAGGCGCGTGGGGGGAGTCTTACCCCTCTGCAGAGATGTAGTTGGTGTATTCTACAGCTGCGTCGACTCAGAGTCAACTGAGTTTGATACCAGTCGGTTTCTCGCCTTTCCGATTAACGGACCAATGATTGGATCGACTGCACCTCTGCAGAGAGTAAGACCCATCTCCAACGAGTCTCCTGGAAATGGTACTAAACAATCAGATGGTGAAGTTCCTGTAATACTGGAGCTTTGGGGAATGCAGAGTACTCCTTCAATGCCATCGCTACCACTCTGATCCGGAGTGGTAACACCTGATAGGATCTTAGCTATGAGTCAAATAGAACTAAACTGCTTACTTATGCTAAACTGAAAAACTTGAAATAGAAATGTTTTGATATTTAAACTGTGTACTTAAGTTAAACTGAACTGCTTAAATAGAACTGTTTTAGAATGTAAACTGCGTACTTATGCTAAACTGAATGGTTTAAAATAGAACTGATTTGACTTTTAACTCTATAAACAAAAACTATACTTACACTAAACTGAATTGTTTGAATTAGAACTGTTTGACTAAACTGAATTGCTTTTTTTGACAATCAGACTGTGTATTCATGCTGAACTGAATTGTTTGAAATAGAACTGACTATATGCATAAAAATGGATTTGGCATTAAATAACCTACAAAGGTTGATATGCCATTAAAGCCAAACAAATAACCAAAAACGTGCACACGGAGATTACAAAATATGGCTTGCATTGCTCTCTGATTGCTGCTTTGCCGACCAAGACCATCGCCCCCTTCCTCTCCGCCTCCTCGACCCTCCCCACACAAAATGGTGTCCTGGGAGAGTTACATAAATACATCTGACAATAATACAGCAGTTTTAAAACTATGGGAAGTGTCCAGTCCCTCCACCTTCATTGCCATTACTCCTTTATCGACTCTACGGTTCCATCAGTGATCACAAGTTGAACTCTTTGTAAAGTGTAAGTATTAGATTGTGAATACTTGAAACCATTTAACTCTATATGAATTATTAGTATTTGATAGGAATACTTGAAACCATATAATTGTTTATTGATTATTAGAATTAGATTGGAATACTTGAAACAATATAATTCCGTATAAACTGTTAGCATTAGATTGTGAATGCTTGAAACCATTGAACTCTATATGAATTATTAGTATTTGATTGGAATACTTGAAACCATATAATTGTTAATAGATTATTAGAATTAGATTGGAATATTTGAAACCATATTATAAACTATTTTGAGCTAAGAATAATTACTTGAAACTGTAATAATTTACAAATACTTACTATGATTAATTACTTGACACCATATTAAAAAACTAAATCAGGCCTCAAATAACCCAACAACGTTTGATATACCGTGAAATATAGTGACATCCATCTGTACGATCAGAAAGTACAGGTTTATGCTTAGCCCTAAGGAGGATATATTGTGTGTTAATATAGAATCTGATTACTGTCGATACACCCCTTATTTTACAATTTGCGAAACCCTACGCATACAAAATACTTATGTCGAAATACTGATTACGGAAGAGTTTTAAACGGGGCCTAAATTTCCCATCTGGCTGGCCCCGGGTTTATTATCATCTTTTCAATGGCCTAAGGGAGTAGCATTTACCATATTTACCAACCCCTCCGCTCGGGCAGGATATGACACAAGGTCAATTTTTTAAGCGGAGTTTAACAGGTTTGAATTCAGAGTTTTCCTTCTCCTCGACTAGCATTTACAACTGTCTATCCGATATTGTTCTAAGAGTAGTTGGGCTTTGTCCCACACGCAAACAGTCGACACCAATATTTCTGTTTTTCCTCAAAAGAACGTGACGTCGAATTAAGAGCGCAAAAGGTCGGAGACTGCTGCTGCTGCTGGGGTAAGGAAAGCAGTGACTTTTATTTTCAGTAACCAGGGAAGTTGGTAATCACTAAAACACTTGGTCACAGACACGGATAAAGCTAAGGATTAGACGATCGAGTCTCATTGGGTACCCCATTCATACGGCCTTGTGCCATATCTAAGCAAAAAGCTTAGTATATTACTACACCAAGTTTCTACCATCCCAAGACATGTACAAAAGATAAATAGGTTGTTATATATAAGAAAAGTCGGCAACTGTAGTCAAGGGTGACCCGAAGGCTCCCTTTTAATTAGCTACTACACCTAGGAGTAGGGAAGAGCGTTACTCCTTTCACTGGATTGCTCTACTTTGCCCTTGGTCTGTATCTGATAATTCTTAATGTTAAACAAAACAACATCAAGTACCATTTTTTGAGTCTTTGTTATGACTCGACCAGGGATTGAACTCCGGTCTCCCGGACCATTGGCGAACACTGCACCCACTAGGACCTGTGGGCCGGTATATATATATGTCTGTTTTGTATCGCCTTTCTCTTATGAATATACTTTAGGAAAGATGAGGACAAAAAAAAGATAAAGAAAAATTATTCATATGGATATTATGCGAAATAATAAAAAAAAAATCTAGGATTCGACAAAGACATGTTAATTCTTTTTTAATCATTTCTAAATACGGCAAGGCAAATGAATATGTCTTATGAAATGTGGGAAAAATGATTAGAGTGAAGTAAATCATTCCTGATGTCTTAACAGTGGTAGAGTAATCAATCAGTCTTTTTACTTTTCTCAATGTCAGTTTTCGAACATCATTAGATCTATCAACTCCCTTTTAATTCCTTGATATTTATTGACCTCTTAGATAGTTCCATCAACCTCCTCCGTAAGTGATCCCTGACCTACATAATGTGTAGAGGCTTTTTTTGCTATCAGCCTGAGATTTGAAACCCGAATACATAAACTGTTTTAAACGAGGGGGTTGTGAAATATAACGTTTTTAGTTCGTAAGAAGGTCAAGGTTGATTGTAATAAGATCACAAAGGAGTGTGTGTGTGTGTGTGTGTGAGTAAAAGTTGGCAACCGTAGTCGAGGGTGACTCGAAGGCTCCCTTTTCAATAACTACTTCGACGATGTGTAGGAGAGGGCGCTACTCGTTTCCCTGGATTTCTATATCAGCATTATTATCTTCTTGATGTCATGCATGTTACCTGACTTTCTTTCTCCATCCATCCTTATCATCTATTGCTTCAGGGAGGTCTTCTAGGCTGTATCCAGTATCCGCACAGAGCTGAAGAATGGAGGTCTATGTTGGTCAGCCAACACAGGCGCGTCCATGTGTAAGAGGCCAAAAGTGAATATCGCTTATGAGTTCGTCCTTTCTTCTCCAACAGTAGCACGCATGTCTTATATATATATATATATATATATATATATATATATATATATATATATATGTATATATATATATATATACATATTTGTGTGTGTGTCTGTCACTGTTTATGTCTATGCGAATATATATATATATGCGTTAATATATATATATATATATATATATATATATGTATATATATATATGCGTGGGTCTTTGTGTGTCTTTGTATGTGTCAGTGTGTACGTGTGTGTATGTCTCTCTTTCTCTATCTGTCTCTCTTTCTCTCTAGATATAATATGTATGTGTATTGTGGGTGAACTTGGATTAAGACATGTTCCAAAGAGAAATGTGATGCCGTACATGCTGACGTCATACAAGAATAAACCTCAGTATTTGGCATCGTTACAAAATTAGACCTTCGACTCTTAAGATCAACTTAAGTATCAAACTTTATAAGCAGAAGTGCACAATAAATTCAAATTCGTATGAAAATGTATCATATGATACATATAAAAATGTATCATATGATTCATATAAAAATGCATAATATGATATTTATAAAAATGTATCATATGATGCAAATAAAAAAAGTATCAAATGATGCATATAAAAATACGTATAAAATGTATCATATAAAACATGTAAGAATGTATACAAAATGTAAGATATGATGCAAATAAAAAATGTATCATGTGATTCATATAAAAAAATGTATCATATGATGTATATAAAAGTGCATATGAAATGTAAAATATTATGAATATAAAAAATGTATCATATGATGCACACAAAAATATATCATATAATGCATATAGAAAATGTATCATATGATCCATATAAGAATTTATCCCATGATGCATATTAAACAACATATAAAACGTATCAAACGATGCATATGAAAATGCCTATCAAATGTATCAAAATGTACATAAAAATGTATCAATTGAGGCACATAAAGAATATATCATACGGTGCATATAAAAAATGTATCGCATAGTGCGTTTATAAATGGATGTAAAATGTATCATACGATGTATATAAAAATATTCAATGGAGCGTATGGAGCGTATAAAATATATATATGTATATTCTATACACATAAAATAAAATATATATATGTATATTCTATACACATAAAATAAAATATATATATGTATATGCTATACACATCATAGGATGTGTATAGAATATTCAATGTATCATATGACGCATATAAAAATATACAATTAATATGGTGCATATAAAAATACTCAATGTATCATATGATGCATATCAAATATTCAATATATCAAATGATGCATACAAAAATATTCAATGTATCATATGATGCATATAAAAATGTAACCCAAAACAGTTCCCTTCCATTCGAAATAATCTAAACAGAACCGTAACCCTAATCTTAAGCCAAATCCTAACGCTGTCATTACATTAACCCAAAAACTAACTCTAAACCCAATCTCTGTCCCTTACCCTCGTTTGGTTAGGTTTGGGTTCTTTGTTTAATGACATATCAACTTTCTTGGGTCATTTAATACCGAATCAATCCTTCTAGAAGAACAGTAGTGGCGCTATTTAACCCATAGCTGGGAGGAATAGGAGGTTCATAACTTTCCCAAGGTATTTATCCAAAAAGTGAATGTAATAGAATGACTGGAGTTCGAACTCACTTCACTACGTTTGGGGAGCCCATCGTTTTAACCATTACACCACGAAGACACTCCAACTTAGGCTCGTACTAACACTACTCCAAACACAAACTCTGGACTCGTCATTACCCTAATACCTACACCAACACTAACCCTAGCTCTAAACATAACCTCCACCATCACCCTAACATAAACCACATCGCTATGTCTAAAACTATACCTAAATCTAACTATTCCACTCACCGATAAAAACCCTTTGAATATAATCCTAGGCATTATCCGTATCTTTTCGGTCAGAGAGTAATTTTTCTTGTATGATATTCTAAATTCTAGTCATAAAAAAATTATTACCTTGGATAAGAATGAATATTTCACTCACACTGTTGGTTGCCCAGTCGGCTGGGGCTGTAGAATGCACCGACTGCTTCTTTGCAGAGGGGTAAGAACTCCACCCCGCGACGAATGTCCTGGTATGACCCTAAACAATCTGATGATTAAGTTCCAGTAATGCTGGAGCTTCATTACCATCGCTCCCAGGTCCACTCTGACCAGGAGTGGTAGCACCTGGTAGGGTCCTATCTATGGGTCAAATAGAACTAAACTGTGTACTTATGCTAAACTGAAATGCTTAGAATAGGACTGTTTTGACATATAAACTGCTTACTCACGCTGAACTGAATAGTTTGAAGTAGAACAGTTTCAATATTTAACTGTGTGTAAACAAAAAACTATACTTATACGAAACTGAATTGTTTGAATTAGAACTGTTTGACTAAACTGAATAGCTTGAAATAGAAATATTTTTGACAATTAAACTGTGTACTTTTGCAAAACTGAATTGTTTGAAATAAAACTGTTTATTCGTATAAAAACAGATTTGGTATTAAATAACCTACAAAAGTTGATATGCCATAAGCCACAAACAAACAGACAATTACACGGTTGGCTGGGACTTAGAATAAGCTGACTGTATTCTCTGCAGACGGGTGAGACCTGTGAATGAGATTAAACTGCATCTGGTGGTAAGGCTCTAGTCATGGAGTTCTGGGGAATGTGGAGTTCCACTTCATTGTCATTACTTCCAGGTCCACTTTGACTTAGAGTGCTGGCATCTCTTAGGGTCCCATCTATGGTTCTAATTGATATATTTGCTAATTATTTATATTAAATAGGAATACCTGATATAGTATAACCGTTTGCAAAATACATTTAAGACTCTACTCAAAAAATGCAAATATCAGAGTACAATATACGTAATTCCCAAACCTTTTGGCATAAAATAACCTTAAACGAGTTGAAATGCCGTTAAAATTAATCAATCAATCAATCAATCATAAAATCTCAGTAATTGTATTATAATTTTCCTTTTTCGTTATTTTTCTTTCTTTTTTAAATCTATATTTTATTCTTATTATCAAATAATTTACTTTTTTTCTAAAGACTTCTCGTACTCAATTATAACAAGAAATATTTTAGAATTCAGTATTTTCATAAAATAATTCGTTTAAAATATGATTTTCTTTCTTTCGTGAAAATATGATTGTATACGTCCGAATCTTTTCAGTCAGAGCCAGATCGTTCGTTCATTTAAATAACCCGTATGTTTCGAACGGTTCATACGTGAGCGATTCATCACCGAGGCCATTACATCCAATTACGCATACTGCTTGATTGACAACGAGTCTTCATGATCCAATATTTGGGTTATCCTCCTATAAATGCTAACTCGTAAACTCACCCGTTGTCGACCCCAATACTTTTATTCACCCTACTAAAATTTTATTCATTCCCAATATATTTATAGACCACATTGAGAAGATCTGTTTTAAAAGTCAATGTTTTCGACTTAATAGGAAAGACGTAGATTTTGATTTGGTTGGTTTATCTATTTGACAAATGCCGAAATTTGATAGAAAATAATTTACATATAGTATGGTTTCAAGTATTTCTAAAAATTACTTATAATTTTCCCCATAGATTTTAATCTAACAAATGCCAACAAATAGATTCACCTCCTCTTAACTCTTATGCTTCCATTCACCTCGCAAAAGTTTAATTCCCCAGCAGGGGTCGATACGGACCACTTTGAGAAGCCTTGCACATCCTAGGTATTACGCTAATTGTTATCCTCATCCTAATATTAGTCTTAATTCTTAAATCTAACCTTAATCCTAACCACAAACTTAAAAATGACTCTAATCATAAACCTTACCTAAACTTTAATCTTAATCAGAGCCCTAACGTTCACACTAAACACTGACCTAACACAAACCTTAATCCTAACCCTAACTTTAATCCTAACCCAGCCACAGCTTTAATTCTAACACTAAGCTTAACCATAATGCTAACCCTAACCCTAAACTTTGCCCATATCCTAACCCTAACTCAATCTAAAAGTAGTCCTAAACAAAATACTTCACCTAAAGCTAAACCAATGATTAGTTGGTTGTTTGGGTTTTCTGGCATATTTGTAAGTTATTTAATGCCAAATCCATTTTTATACAGATAATCAGTTCTATTTCAGACAAGTAAGTTTAGCATAAGTACGCAGTTTATATGTTAAAACAGTTCTATTTCAAGCAATTCAGTTTAGTATAAGTACGCATTTTAGTTCTGTTTTACCCATAGATAGGACCCTATAAAGTGCTACCACTCCGCACCAGAGAGGACCTGGGAGCGATGGCAATGAAGGGGTACTCCACATTTCCCAAAGCTCCAGCATCACTGAAACCTCACCATCAGATTGTTTAGTGTCATATCTAGGACACTCGTGGGAGGTCTTAAACCTCTGCAAAGAAGCAGTCAGTATATTCTACAGCCCCAGCAGACTGGGCAAAAAGCTAAACCAAGCAATTTATCTAATCTCATTTTGAAAATTTGAAAAATCGCAACCTTTGTTGGGTTATATAGCAGGTTACTCTGAAAATTGATTGAAGTTAGAAGCAATCTATTCGGAAAAAAAAACTTATGCAGAACCCGGACAAACAAAATATATATTTTCTCAACTCTGCCGCCCAAGTAGAATGTGACACAAGGTCAATTATTTTAGCCGAGTTTAACAAGTTTGAATTCAGAGTATTCCTTCTCCTAGACCAGTTGCCATAACAAGGTTAAAGCACCCATTCTACCCTTCATAATTGGAGAAGGAATAGATCGACGCATATCTTTCCTGAGGATTTTAGCGCTATGTGAAAACAACCTCGTCCAGGTTTTGAACATTCGTCATCTTGTCCATTTTTTATGACGATAACATTTATATCTCGGACAAAGTAACTTTAAACATATATTATTCAATCCAGTAAATCCGGAGAAGGGAATAATTCCAATCAGGACAAATAAGAAAATATTCAATAATCCTGGTAAAGAGCTCAATATAAATAAAATCCACAGAGCAAAGAATCTTTTTCCAAAAAAAAAAAAAAAAAATCAATAATCGGTCACATTAAGATAATAAATTTATTTCCATCCTGTTAAAAGCATTGATAAAAAATTATTTGCTCTGTGGATTTTATTTACATTGAGCTCCAGGATTATTTAAATCTAATATCCTATTTTTGAATATCTTATTTGCCCTGATTGGAATTATTCCCAACTCCAGATTTACTGGATTAAATAATATCTTATAATTACTCCTATTAAGTTGAGCTCTCCTGGAAAATTCTGCTAAAGAAACTGAATATTGGATACTTTTACCACCTCAGGAAAATGGAGATATTTACACCAGAATATTCACTGAAAAACATCCCCCATCTAACTTATGCTTTCCAGTTATCACTCATAGAAAAAATAGAAGACTTCATAAAAAGGATTTGGTGGAAGACTTATTTCTATCTTAACTCTTCAGATGTTACAAACTACACTAAAAAAGAAGTATATAACCTGAAATCCCCAAGAACACCTCCAAACAACAAACTGCTAGACATTTTTGAGGCTGATTCATTTAATTAAGAAAATTAGATTTAGAAAAGATCATAACCATTTTCAAACTAAATTAAACAAAGATATAAAGGAATTAAAAAAATTGAAATATATACGGGTGAGAGCTGATAAATCTAGAAACATATAAGATTAACCCTTCTAATTACCATAAAATTCTAAAAAATAAAATTACTGAAACTTACAAAATTGACCATAATGATACTATTTCTTAAATAAATTATGATACTCTTAAATTTACTAATAAATTACATACAGAAGATAGGTTAGGGAAATTTGAAACGAAGATTCTTATGTCCTATTTAAAGATCATAAACCTAATTTTGAAAATGAATTACAATCTAGGTTAGTAACCCTTCTAAAACTGAGTTATGGACAATCTCAAAAAATATTATTCAAAATATTTTTGCTTAATATACAAAAAACTACACATAACAATTTTTGGAAGAATTCAACTAATACAAATGAATGGTTTAGAAATATTACAAATAAGAGTAAGGCCACTTTTATTCAATTTGACATAATTGATTTTTATCCTTAACAGCTTTTAAATTCTTAGGACTCAAAATTGAAATTTCTTCTATTAAAGTAGCTAATTTTCTAGTCATTACACTTAACCTCTCTGACAACTCTTATAAGCCATTCCTTAAAACAAACCAATATCTCTCCTATATTAGTGTAAATTCTAATCACCCAAGTTCTATAATTAAACAAGTTCCTAAAGCTGTTATTATGAGATTAAGGAGATTATCATCAAATAAGAAAATTTTCCATGAAAGTAATAAAATGTATATTGAAGCCCTCTAGAATGGTGGTTTTAAAGAAGAATTTACTTATCTAGAGCCAAAAATGATTAAACCTAATAATAATAATATTGATAATAATAGCAGCAGCAGCAGCAGCAATAACTGTAATAATAGTAATTGTAATCGTGAAACGAAAATTAATTGCCCTATGAATGATTTGTATAATTTGAAATAAGTAGTTATTTTCCAAAAGGAAAATATAAAAGATAAAATAAAAAACTTATATTGGAATTTCATCCGTTAGATGAAAATTAAGATATAATAATCATATTCATTCGTTCTCTCATGAACGCTTGAGCAATCAAATAGCTTTATCCAAACATTTTTGGAAGTTGAAAAATAAGGGTTTAACCCCGGAAATTCAATGGAGAATATTGAAAAGATCTACTACCCCGATCAGCTTAGTTGGTAGATGTAATTTGTGTTTGGAAGAAAATATATAAATTATGTTATACCCTGGTCCTGGTAACCTATTAAATCACATCAGTGATTTAATAGCTAGATGTAGGCATAAAAATAAATTTAGATTATTTTCAAAACATTAAGTGAATAAATAAATAAATAAATTAATTAATTAAACAGAAAATTATTAACTATGATTTATTAAATTGGTAAATGAATTAGAATTTGTAATTCATATGTGATTTTTACTCTCATTGTAATTTTGGGGGGGAGGTACCATAATTAACATTAGTTTTTATTTTTTAGTTCTTTTTTAATGATAAAAATTGATATACTAAAATTACTTTATCTGAATAATTTCGTTATAAATGTTTTGATTTTTGACATGTATTATTGTAACTTATTTTTGTCTCTGTTAATTTGAAGTTGGATGAGACCGGATGTAGTTTTACATGCCATTTTTTTATACTTATTGTTAAATGAAGGTTTAGGCATACATAGGAGAAATAGTCTTTTTCTGTCTGGTTGTAAACGTGAAAAAATTTATTTTAATTCCATTTCTTGTTGGATCTGAAGAAGTCTTTTAAATATTTTTAGAACGTTGATTTATATCAATGCTTTTAACAGGATGGAAATGAATTTATTATCTTAACGTGGCCGATTGTTGTTTATTTTTTTTTTGGAAAAAAAAATATCATTAAAGTGTGCAGAGAGCAAAGAGTCCCTTGACTCTCTCTTGCCCGTACGTCCCAATCAGTCATCGCTCATGGTAAGTCCTCTCGACGACATCCAGTGATTCAGTGATGAATATAGGTTTTTGCAGATCAGCCAACACTGGTGTGTGTGGGGGGGGGTCGATAGACGAGAACAAATATTTAAGCAGCACCCTACAAACCATCAGCTCTATAGCCACTTACTGCCCATCTCACAAATCATCCAAGAAAGACGAACCGACATGTTGGGCATTGCTAGAGAAGAAAGAACGAACTCATAAGTGACATTCTCAGACACACACACATACACACACGTGTGTGTGTGTGTGTGTATGTGTGTGTGTGTTTATCAAACCCATCACATGAGCAGGATATGACACAAGGTCAATTTTTAAGCAGGGTCTAACGGGTTTGAATTCAGAGTTTTCCTTCTCCTTGACCGGTTGCCATACCAAGGCTAATGAGCCAGTCTGTCCAACTATTTTACCTTTCCCAAGGGTATTAGCGCTATGAGAAATGTAAACACACACACACACATATATATATATATATATATATATATATCCTTGCACTTTTCATAGTGCTAATATTCTTTGAAAAGGTATGAATCTAACTATCCAATGAAGATATATATATATATATATATATATATATATATATATATATATATATATATATATGTGTGTGTGTGTGTGTGTGTAAAAGTATTTTGTAATTTGCTTGTAGCATTGCACAAATTATTTTATTCTATTGAATTGAATTAATTTTGAGGGCTACTGCAATGTGAAATAATAATTGAGCCTAATTAATTTCAAAGTAAAACTTCATCGTCAGAGACATTTTTTTAAATAAATGAACACGATGTTGAATTTGAAACTCCAACATCGTGTTTATCTATTAAAAAACGTCTCTGATGATGAAGATTTACTTTGAAATTAATTAGACTGTAATAATTATTTCGCATTACAATAGCCCTCAAAATTAATTTAATATGTATGTATGTATGTACGTATGTATATATTTAATGTCTGCGTCTGTTCGTTTCCGAATTATTAGGAAAGTGGTTCGAAAGCAAAAAAATTCCCTAAAAACTAAACTTAGCCTTAAAGTTAAATCTAATTGTAACGGAAGGTAAACCAACTCTCTGGGTCTAACCCTTAAATGTGTGGCCTTTATAAGCAATGTCTTATAGTTAATACTTTTCATAAGTATTGGAACACGCGCAGGATCGAACACCAAACGAATTGGTGAGACGAAAACATTGCACCATGGTAAGCGTCCGATGAAGATTGAAAGATTTGGAGAAGTGGGGGGAGGTAAGGACTGTTGCATTTTTGTATAGCAGTTACAGGGATAGAATAGAGAACTACTTTACCCCCCCCACAAAAAAAAGAAAGAGAGGAGACTTAATGGAAACTTTCAAAAAAATTAATGGATTTTCTCATTATAATAGACATTTTTTAAAATATTTCTCTAACTGGAAATTCATTGTCAAGACAAATTTCAAAAACGAAGTTTATTAAGCAAGTGGATTTTTAAAAAATTGTTAAAAGAGTAATATATTTTTGGAACAAATCGCCTAATCAGATCAAAAACAAGACTTGTGTAAAATAATTTCAGAAATGACGGTAAAAAGAAAGAAAGAATTTAGAGGGCATTTTTGGGTACCGTCTGATGAATTACTTAACAGAATTATATATATATATATATATATATATATATATATATATATATATATATATATATATATATATATATAATTAAAATATATCTTTTCACAAAACATATACACTATGAATACAATATATATACAATTGGTGTAATGGTTAGAGTGTTCGCCAATGGTAAGAGAGACCGGGATTCAATCTCCAGTCGAGTGATTCTAAAGACTCAAGAAATTATATTTGATCCGTCTTTGCTTAACACTCAGCAATAATAAGGTACGGATCAATGGTAAGTGGAGCAATCCATGAGAAGGTGTAATGCCCTCCCCTTACACCTCGGTGTAGTAACTATTAAAAAAGAAACCTTCGGGTCACCCTCGACTACTACTATATATATATTGTATTAGTAGTGCATATATTTTGTGAAAAGATAATTTTTCTTCTTTTTTCTTTTAGGAAAATAGTAAAAAGGGGAGATGCCCAAGGAGGCTTCACAAACATACAAATAATGAAAATAAGTAATAAATGAACTGCGGGAGGATCTTGCTAAACACAACATTACAGCGAGATGCTCTACATCCCTTGTCCGTCTCTACGACTAAGAGGTGTCGGCAGTTGTTGACGATATTGTTGTCTTGAACAAGGGCATGGACTGAAATATAGAGCTGGTGAGAGAGAAAGAGAGGTATATATACATATCTATATAAGCATGTAATACCCAATTAGGAAGGGTAGTAGGCGCTACTAGTTTTGGACGCTTGCAGTTGGGATTTTGATAGTAGTCAACCCGTCGCTGAAAAGTTTGTTATTGAACGATTTTTTCAGGTCTGTTTTTGCTCTGGTTTTCCAATTTTATTTATTTTCTTTTATTTCTTTCCTTTTCATTGTTGTTGTTGTTGTTGTTGTCTTTCTCATTCAAATACGTCAGCGTTACGCTCTCCAAAAAGCGAGACATTTTTGCTTTGCTGCTAAGGCAAATATGTATGCTTTAAAAACATGGGCTACCCACTCAGAAGTAACTGATGTAACTTTTTGTGGGTTAAGTAATTTGTACACCCCCCCTATATATATATATATATATATATATATATATATATATATGGATTTCGGAAATATTGATATCATTTCATAATCTAATACCTTGACCAATTGACATTCAAATGATGTCAATTTTTAACGGCAATCGTTGAAACAATTCAAAATTCTTAGTTTAATGTTTAAAGTTTTTTTTTCAGTTATAGAAATACAATTCACTGTAAAGAAAATGCATTTAAACGTAAAACTGAAGATTTTGAGTTGTTTCTACACATTCTGTTAAAATATGAAATCATTTGAATAAGAATTGGTCAAGTAGATTATGGTAATAAATAATACCTAGTTATATCCGTTTTGATTGTCTATTGTTCCATTAGAAATAATGGTGTTTTTTTTCCAGAAGAAATTAACTTTTTATGAAAAAAATTGTTTGGGGTGTGCATATACACACACACATATATATGTGTGTGTGTGTGTGTGTGTGTGTGTGTGTGTGTGTGTGTGTGTGTGTGTTTCTTTGCAAGAGAAATATGTTCTGAAGCAGCAACCCTTCATTAACACAAACATTTCACTAAAAGACCAGAGACGAACAACTGAATTTTAGTTGATTTTGCCCCAATCCCCCCCACACACACACAAACATACTCAGAGTACATGTGTATGCATATTCAAAAACATTACATTGAACAATGTATACAATTATATTGACTTTGTTGTATTCATCAGGGTGCAAAAGGGATTACTTACTGTCTGTTACTAAGAATTTAGTGCCCTAAATGCCGAGTAAGATTTGATGGAAAAAATATACCTTACTGACCTGGATCGCTGAACTAGGGTAATTCGTAGATTCCAAGGCTGAATTATACGTATCTGCATAGATGGTGAGGTACTTGGGTAGAACTAATAGGCTAGCCAATAACAAAATATGAAATTCGCATTTATCACCTTAAGAAATGGAATACCTTATATATTCGTGGAATGTGCGACTTTTTAAGATCAATTTTTTAACTTAAAACAAAGAGTCGTTTGTTACATAACAAACGTTTGTTTTTAAACATCGAGCTTACCTTGTTTTTAGGCTTATGCTTACCGTAACTTCGATCCAAAATGTCCCCGCATAGCCAATACCTAAATAAAGGCTTTAAGTTTAAATAAAAAGTTTTTACTTAACATTGTTTACTGTTTATAACATCTATACAAATAATATCTGCAAATATAAAACGAAAACAAAGTTCCTTAAAACTTCATTATATCAATAAAAGCCTTTGTTTCAGCATATTTGAAAATTCTAACTAAACACGAAGGCTACATCAAGGTCTAGACTACATTATTTATTTATGGTATTGCATTGATTTTGATTGTATTAAAATAGTTTTGAAAGTGTAAAGAAGTGTTTGAATGTTTTTTTATGTCATTGGGTATTAAAGAAATATTTTTGTTGACTAGCATAGCCGAAAGTTAGGGATCTTTCATTAAATGCAACATATGACTAACAATTAGTTGTCGTTCAGGACACAAAATCCTTTATTACTTGTATATATATATATATATATATATATATATATATACGAGGGAAAACCGAAGGTAATTTATTTCTTTGGCACATCTGAACAACATGGGTCTCGTCAGAAAAAAAAACAAACATTTTTTGTAAATATGATCTATCTATCTATCTATCTATCTATCTATCTATCAAGGTCGTTCAAAAAATTCTTAGCCTCACTTAAAAAGAAGAGCCGTAAATAAACTTTTTTTTTCTGCTGCGGCAACAAACTGCCATCTATAAAACTAGAAAAACTAATTCATATTTCTGTCTTAATTTCTGTTCAGGTGAGGCCCATACAAAGTTGAGAGGCGTGTAACGTCAAATCTAAAATCTGAGTGAGGCTTTGAACGACCATCGTGTTTATCCGTCTGTCTGTTTATTATTTTGTTAGCAAACAGAAGAGTTACTTCTGGCCAGGCTGTTTGTCAGTTGTAAAAAATATTAATGGACTCGTCGAACCGGGTTCAAACCCTGAACAAGACTATTTGTGTTTCACGTAAAGCTAATGCTTTTGGTAATGATTTTAACTATGAGTAAATAGTAGGACAGACTTGGCTCTTTAGCCTTAGGAAAGCAACCTGTCTTGGGGAAATAAAAAAATAGGCATGGGACCAGCAGATTCACTTCACAAAAAACTTCACTATTATTACATTAAAAAATCCGATCCAGAGTGGTAGGAATAATTAATATTATATGACTGTGAGTAAATAATCCCTTTGAAACCAAATAATTATTAATATTTGATAGGAATACTTGAAAGCATAAAATAATGTGCTAGTTATTTGGATTAGATACCAGGCCATTGGCCAAATGGTCCGGGAGACCGGGGTTCAATCCCTGGTCGAGTCATACCGAAGACTCTAAGAATGGTACTCGATGCCGCCTTGCTTCGCCCTCAGTATTATAAGGTTAGGGTTAAGGGTAAAGAGGAGCAATCCAGAGAAAGGAGTAGCACCCTTCCCTACACCTCGATGTTTTAGCAATTGAAAAGGGAGCCTTCGACTAAGGTCGCCAACTTTACTTTTATGTGTATTAGATAGGAATACTTGATATCATATAACTGTAAAAATGCCTTTGAAACCATATAATTATTAGTATTAGATAGGAATACTTGAAACCATACAGCTGAGTGCTAATTATTGGTTATAGATAGGAATACTTTTTTTATATTCGAAAGGACTGTGTGCAAAAAAAAAAAATTTCTTGAGAAACAAAGACACAAAAGGTAAATAGAAATGTACTGAAAATGCCATTTCCTAACCTCGAGGCATAAGATAACCCTGGATGGGTTGATATGCTTTTTGAAACAATCAATCAGTCTGTTAATAAATCATCATCGTCATCATCATCATCATCATCATGTCGCGCTACTAGTACGGATTTGGATGGTTTTCGTAATGGGTGGTAGGTGGCCGTACAGCTGCTGTTTTGTGGGGTCTTACCTCTAGGACTTGTTCAAATATAGCTCGCAACATCCTTGTGTAATTGCCGTCAAGCTTTTTCTCTTTACGCTTAGCTAGTGTCCTTGTAGTTAATCCATATAGCAGTATTGATACAACTGCAGCTTGGAAAGAACTGCGTTTTATTTTATCGGATAGGTCTGATTTCCATATGATCGATAGCCTATCGATAGCTGTCCATGCCTTTGCAAGTCGCTTGTTGATGTCATTCTCTGTTGATGAGACGCTGCTTCCGAGGTACATGAACTTGTCCACTAGTTTCAGAGGACCACCATTTAGTGTGGAAATGTCGCCTCTTTGATGTATTCTGTTTTGTTTGCGTTGACATGGAGGCCTATATCACCTATGGCTCGTTCCCGACTATGTAGCAGGGATTCGGTTTGGGTGGGTGTATTGGCTAGAAGCGCTATATCATTGACGTAGTCCGCGTCCGTAATAGTTTGTGCAGGGTATCTTCTGCTTCTTTTCTTTGCCAATGTGAAGCCGTTTTCTTTCCTTAATTCTTTCGACGTTCGAAGCACATTGTCTAGGCAGATAATAAACAGGTATGGGGCTAATGTATCGCCTTGCATCACACCTGCTACAATGTCGAAGTAGTCTGTGTCTCCATAATAATAGTAATAAAATTCTCTGGGATTTTGAGATAGTGACGGATCACCTAGTCCCGGTAAAAAGACCAGACCAAGTGATAATCAACTACTACAAAAAAAACAAAAAAAAACAAATAAAAATTTAAAAAAAACAAGGAGAATCAGTCGAATTGTGGACTTTGCCATCCCGGCTGACTACTGAGTAAAAATCAAAGAAAACGAAAAGTGAGACAAGTATTTAGACCTTGCCAGAGAACTAAAAAGTTGTGTAACATGAAAGTAGTCCTGATACCAATCGTAGTTAGCGCTTTTAGAACGGTTTCCAAGGGCTGGAAAAGGGGACTGGAAGATTTGGAAATCGAGACCATCCAGACTATCGCATTGTTGTGATCGGAAGAGTTGGATAGTCTCTATCCAGAATATAGCATTGTTGTGATCGGCCAGAATACTGAGAAGAATCCTGGAGATCCCAGGAGACTAGTTATCATTCAGACGCCATTAAAAGACCATCAGCTGACCCTGGTGAGAAAAAAAACTCCCAAAGAATAAAATAATAATAATAAAAACACACAAAATCAATATTTTTTCTTCTGAATCCTCAATAACCAAAAATAGTAGGTTTTTTTATGGAATCTAGACGATTTGAATGAGCAGTATCTTCATAGAATTTAGAAATCTTTTTACGTGGTGGTGGGGAGTTCCCGTGGCGTAGCGGCTAAAGTTCTGGACAGTGACATCGTCGTCAACGAGTTTAAACTCCAGTCGCACGGTTATGGTCACTTTCGGACTTATGTTCTTGGGAAAGGTCTAATCCCCTGATTCCAACAAGCTATCAGTTATATAGTACCACAAGTGTTCTGCAACAAAAATGGCTTTGGCATTAAATAACCCAAGAAAGTTGATATGCCATTAAAATAAAAACCCAACCCAACCAAGGTTGAGTCAAAAGTTTTGCAATATTTTTTGTTGCGGGTGGAGCAATTCAGCTCTTCCTGATGCTTCCTGAAGGTGACAAACCACACTGGACTTTGAAATGCCGAGTTCGCCTGATACTCTCAAAGTGATACTCACTGGATTTATCTCTATGCTCTGAAGTACGGCCACGGAATCCACCATTCTAGGCCTGCCTGACTTTTATTTGATCGTCAAGGTTCTTACTATCCCAGGTCGCGTCATACCAAAGACTTTAAAAATGATATTTGATACCTCCTTGCTTAACACTCAGCAATATAAGGTACATATCAAGGGTAAAGCGGAGCAATCCAGGGAAAGAAGTAGTACCCTCCCCAAAACCTTGGTGTTGTAGCTATTGAAAAGGGAGTCTTCTGGTCGCCCTCGACTACGGTCGCCAACAACAATTTGTATAAAAATGGATTTGGTGTTAAATAACCTACAAAGTTTGATATACCATAAAACCCAAACAAACAGACAAACAAACAAATAAACAAAAATAACAATTCCCCTTTCGCACAACAAATATTTTTGGTGGCTTCCGTGGAACTATGACCCAGTTTGAACTCGTAAAGCATATGTTCCCGGATTAGACTTATGCAATATGTTCATCTCTGCTGCTTTCATTGTGCCAGAGTACTACCTACCGCGATTCTATAAATCATATAGAGTACCTCCACGGCTGGAACTGCTTTTGTCACGCGATATATGTGCTGCAAGCTAGCACGTACTATCGAAATATAGTAAAACTTTATATTCACCCTTGTAAATTGTCAAATTTAACAAAATCATTTTTAGTCGATTCAAATATCACATTAAGAAGTAGAAACTGGAAAGAAATAAGAGCTGAAAACCTTGAAAGGCCAAACAATTTGCTTCTTCAATGCACTCAACAACTTTTTTCTCTATTAAAAAGCTACCCATTTCACTACAGAAGGAATTTTTCTGTAAATAAAAACATTTAATTGAGAGTAAAGGTTATCTGAGAAAAAATCCATTTAACTATTGTATGAAGATGTTTTACATTGTATAATATTATTGAATGACCTACTTCGACTATTTCTTCTTTATATATATATATATATATATATATATATATATATATATATATATATATATATATATATATATATATATATATATAAGAGAGAGAGAAATGAGACGTGAAAAAAAATTCATTGAATGTTTATATATTCATAATGACGTTTACTTATGTATGAGGTTTTGGTTTCATTGTTTAATGGCATATCAACCTTCCTGGGTTATTCAATGCCAATACCATGCTTGAAGAATGAGAGAAGTGATACCATTTAACTCATAGTTTGATGTATAAGACAATTCCTACTTTTTCCCACGGGCATAAGTTCGAAATCGAACTTAATAGCGCGACTGGAGTTCGAACTCGTTTACTATGATATTGCAGTCCAGAACATTAGCCACTATGCTTCAAGGATTACCACTCCAGTTTGTTTCTGTATGAACTTCATTGGAAAATGATTTGAAAAACTTTTTTAATTCTAGGAAAAAAATGTGAACATTAAAACTGTTCACCACATTTTTTCCCGTTTCTTCTATTGTATTGGATATTTTATCTAGGTATCTCTCTCTCTCTTTTTCTTTTTCTCTCTCACTCTCTCTCACACACACACACACACACACACACACACACACACACACATACGAATATATATATATATATATATATATATATATATATATATATATATATATATATATATACACGTTTGGGATTATATTATCATCAATCCTGACCTTCTCAGGAACTGGAAACGTTATCCCTATTAAAAATCGAACTCACATAGAAATAAACTATTTCTCCTCAAAAATTCGGTAAACATATTTTTTTACAAAAGTGAGCACTAATTTACACACACGTATGTTTGTGTGTGTAGATAGATAGATAGATAGATTGGCCTAAAATAAGCATTCATTTCAGTTTCTTAATTGCTTGTACGACCTACTTAATTGTTTCCGGTAGTCAGTTAGTACACAAAACACTTTTTTATGCACTGAAATATTGTCATTTATTAAGCTTAGCATCGTTTAGCACAAGGTCAAAGGTATCGAGGACCCAGTAAGAATCAACTCACTAACAGTCTTCTACTAATGCAGGTCGCTAACTATTGTGAGGTAACCAAGTGAAATGTTATTTTAGCCAAGAAAGATCTAGAAAACTCGGACGTATATAAGATTGATGTCATAAATATCAAAAATATTTTATGTCATCTGACGAGATAGAATGGTTATTATTATGAAATCGGTAAAACGAGTTAAAATTTCTGTTGGGGAGAATATCTATATTCACGTGTGATATCAGAAAGGCATGAATCCATACCTCCCCAAAGTGGTCCATATTGACCTCTGGTACGAAAATAATTTGGGGATGGAGTAAAATCTTCAAATTATCCTACATCTGGGCTTCTCAAATTTTTCACTTGAGGAACCCTTTGTAATTAAATTTAATTTTCTTTCACACCGAAATGAATTAATTGAATATCAAATTACAAAAAATATATATATAATTTTGTCTCACTGAATGCCATGATGAGAAAGGTTGATTTTATTTAATGTTTTCGGTTGGTGATTAAATTTTTTAGAAAATGCAGAGAAGTCATTATAAATGGAATATTTAATCATATAATAACACCCACACAAACAAATACCGCGTAATACTAAAACTGAAGAGAAGATCCGTATCTTTTCGGTCAGAGTCGGACTTTTCGTTAATAATAATTTAATTTGGATTTTAAACATAAAAAATATTTTACTATGAGTAAGGATTAAAATTTTTGGTATTGTATCATGATTTTACTTTTTCGTTATTTTTTTTTTTAAATCTATATTTCATTCTTATAAGATAATCTTTTTTTTCTAAAAACATTCCATAATCTATTATAAAAAGGGATTCTTTTTTAGATTCTGTATTTTTATAGAATAATCCATTTTAAATGTAATTGATTTTTCAATGTTTTCTTTCGTGAAAATATGATTATGTACGACTTTTACGACACCGAAAAGATCCCGATTTTCATTTAAATAACTCAAATGTTTGAGAACGGGTCGTTTGTGAACGACACATCACTCGTGGGCATCACATTCTACTCAGTGTACGATATCTGTCGACTAGTCAACATGATCCAGCGATTTTGTCGCTATAAACGGATTTAGAAATGAAAACTAATCAATTCACCAACGGTGGACCACTAAGTTTTTATTCACCCTGCCAAAATCTTATTCATATGTGAACGACACATCCCTTGTGGCCATCATACACAGTCCGGTATTCTGCTAAGTATACGATATCTGTTAACTAATCTATTTGATCCAACGATTTTTTGTTGTCACTAAAGGATATATATATAGAGAGAGATACAAACTAGTAAATTCACCCCTTGTTATGCCCTGTGTTTTATTTATCTGGTTTGCTCAGTACGAAAAATTTCTCGGCTCAACCGAAACGAGAATGACCAAGATCAGGGTTTCTCAAAGTGATCCATATAGACTGTTGAGTGTGTATAGAATTTTGGCAGGGTGAATAGAAGTCAAGGAATTCATAGGAGAGTGAATTATTTTGCATTTATAAATCCATTCATAACGGAATAAAAATCGCAATACTATATTGACTAGTTGCATTTATGAATCCCTTTTAAAATAGAATAAAAATCGCTGTACCATGGAGACTAGTTGCCAAACATGGGAAACTAACAAATTACCCCAAACTTCGTTGGACCTATTCTGCTGAGTTCTCCAATTTCACATCCGACCCGGGTTATTTAAATGAAAGAATATTATTGAAATTAAAAGTGACAATTTAGATACATTTCTTCAAGAAGAATTTATCGTGAGGACTTTAAGTCTTATAGCGAAGTCTATGTAAAACATTCAAAGGATTTGCATATTACTGAAGGAACAAAAAACGGCACCAAAATCTCACAAGCTTTGTGCAACAAGTTGAGCCCATTTTACTAACTTTCCTATGTTCGTACATAGTGGAATCTGAATTTAGAGATGTACATTATTTATTAAACAAAAAGAGAAGAACTTTGTCCCCGTGGCTCAATGATTGAAGTGCTGCACTACATACTTGATGTAAGTGAGTTCAAACCCTTGTCGAGATGTTACGTTCACTTTTGGACAAATACCCTTGGTAAAGGTATGAACACCTTTTATCCCTCCAGCTATGAGTTCAATAATACCTCTATTGTTCTTCAACAAAGGTGACTTTTGCTTTACATAACCCATAAATGTTGATATGTTATTAAAACAAAGACACCAAACCAGAGAACGTGTTAATTTGCAGCTCAAACTCACAAACTTACCACTTAATATTCGTGATCTTCTCAGAGCCCACTAAACCCATCTTTCTCATTAAAAAATAATGCAAGGTGTTTTTCATTTATAATTTTTCGATTCTTTTCTCGTGTGTATTGATTTAAACACTGATGAATTAGCTCTGTTTCGTAATTTAATATTCAATTATTTGAGGTTGAACGGAAATTAAATTTGCTTTCAAGAGGTTCATCAAGTAAAGGTTTGAGAAGCCTTGAATTAGAGGGTTATATTCTTACATATATATCCTCCATAATAATGCCCTTGTGCCACAGTGAACTAGATCTAATGATTTAGTTAAAATACTTTTATATTTAACTCTGTTACATACATAACAATTCCTAAACTCTTTGTTTGTGTTTAAAGAATAAAACAGCCTGGAGTCAGTGTTTTGTAATTCAATATTCAGATAATTTATTTGAGAGTGAATGGAAATTAAATTTCCTTGCAACAGGTGGGGTCGTCAAGTAAACAGTTTGAGAATCCTTTATCTAAAATGTAAAAAAAAACCTTCAATGGGAAAAAGAACCTGGAACTAAGAAATTACCTTACAACGGAAAAGGGGGCCTAGAATGATAAAATGTATAAGCTATTCCTCAATTTCATCTCAAGTCCTTCGTATGACACTTATCCGCATCTGATGATTACCTTTCAGTTCTGGAATTTGGATGATGTGGAGTTCTCCTTTACTTCCAATACTGACAGGTCTACTCTGACCCGGAGTGGAAGTACCTGTTAGGATCCCATCAAGGGTTAAATAGAACAATTCAATCATTTAAAAAAGATTTATTATTTTAATCTTTTAAGGGTTTTTCACAGCAATGGTTGCTGATGGTTTATCACTTGAGTTTGAGTGACAGCAAGTCTCCTCTGGTCTCCAGGACTCTTCTCAGTATTCTCGCCGACCTCAATAATACTGTAATTTGGATGGTCACGACTCAAACTCCGAATTCCAATTCCTCCAGCCCCTTACCAACCCTTTGGGGATCGTTCCAAGTGCACCAATTACAATTGGTATCACAGTTACCTTCATATTCCCTAGTTTTTCTTTTGTTCTCTAGCAAGGTCTATCTCTTTTCGCTTTCTTTCAATTTTACTCCGTGATCTGCTTGGACGGTAAAGTTCACAGTTCGTCAGGTTCTCTTTTTCCTTTTATTTTATTTTATCTATTTATTCATTTATTTTTGATTATCACTAGGTCTGGCCGTCCGACTGGGATTAGGTTATCTGATGTCTCTCAAAATCGCAGATAAGTTTGTGCGTCTCACTTTCCAGAAAAATTTTAATTTTCTCGCACAATTACCAGTGGCTCACCTTGCCCACCCAGTCGAGTCTTGTACTCATTTTGCGCTAATTTGCTGCATTCGTTTATGATATGATTGATCGTTTAGTCTATCACCACATAAATTACACTTGCTATTTTGTAGTGTCTAATCTATTTTTGCTTTAACGTAGTTTGTTCTCATTGCGTTGTTTTGTGCTGCTATTAGAAGAGATTCAGTTTCTCTCTTAAGGTTTCCCTTTCTTAACAAGGCCCAAGTCTTTTCGTGAGAGATTTCGCTTGTTTGTCGCTTGAAATATCCTTACAATTACTTTTCTTCCCGTTTTTGTTTTCTAGTTATTGTTGTTCTGTTGATTCGTTGTTGTGTGTGTGTTGTTTCTGGACACTTTAATTAGCCTTTCTTTGTTCTTTTTTTATGTTGTCTTCGAGTCGTCTTGTCGATCTTTCGACGATATCTTTAATGCTGGTAAGTTCTCTTCCTCCTTCCTTTCTCGACACATATAGCCTGTCTATGTCATCTCTTGGCTGTAAGGCCTTATGTATCGTCACGAGTTTTCTTGTTGTCTGGCCCATTTGTTGAAGTTCTCTCGTCAACTTAAAAATGGGTCCGAGTCTCTTACAAGGGAGACAACCCAGGTGTTTATTTGCTGAAATTTATTTTATGTACCTTGGTTTCGAGTAGTTTTCTCGTTCTCCTGAGATAATCTTTCTTAATTTTTTCTTTCGTCTCTACTCCTTTGATGGTGTCCGCTTCCAATATTCTGAAATACTTGTAAGTTTCCTTTTCTCCAGGCGTTCTGATTTTTTCTTGGTTTGGTAGTTCTATTCCTTCATTCATTTGTTATTTTTCGCTTCTCATTATAAGCATGGCACATTTTTCTCTACCAAATTCCATTCCTATATCCTGACAGTATATTCTCATCGTTTGCATTATTATTATTATTATTATTATTATTATTTGAAACAATACAGGTGCGTGCAAATTGTTCGTATTACATAGGAATACTTGACAAATAGAATTACTAATTTTAAATAGCAATACTTGGATCCATTTAACTGTGCGCAAACAAATGATTAAAATTAGAAAGAATTGTTAGTGATAGCTATACTTGAAACCATTTAAGTATGTGATAAAAAATGATGAACATTAAATAGAAATATTAGGGTTTGATAGGAATGCTTGAAACAAATGAGCTCCAACATTTCGTTTAAAAATGAAGTTACCAACAAACTATTCATGTACAAATCAAATATATATATATATATATATATATATATATATATATATATATATATATATATATGTGTGTGTGTGTGTGTGTGTGTGTGAACAGATTTGATTAAATAAAATGGAATCCTTGTTATTTGGAAGATTTTTCTTTTTTTCTTTCAAGAGTCCTAATGTGTTTTTTTATGTTAAGATCTTGAAATTCATTAACGATTTCTGCAAAGAAGCCATTTATGATAAGTTGAGTACTTTTAGTTCTTATCAGAACCATTATCAAGGAAATGTGTATATTTATTTCTTAATTAAAGCTGTTTGATATTTAAACTAAACTATTATTTTGTTTTGTTTTTATCACCAAAATGAGGCTTGTTTATTTTACCAAGGGGAGGCTAAGCCGTCGTAGCAGTTTATTTTCAAATATTTCTATTACGTGAAGTAGAATAAAATTTGTTCTATCTATCATTATTTATATATATAAACAGGATCTGTCATTAAAATATCAACCAACTAACTAATTAAATGAATCTCAGAGTTCAGTGCACTCAGCACATCTTTACTCAAAGTTCTTAACATTTCCACAAAATTCTATTTGAATTATTTAAAGAAATCCTTTTGTGGTTGACCCGAGGACTTTTCGGTAAACCTTTGTTGGGATACTACTACTACTACTACTACTACTACTAATAATAATAATAATAATAATAATAATAATAATAGTAATAATAAAGGATAAGTACCTAGAGCTCGCAAGGAAATTGAAAAATATGTGGAACATGAAAGTGACGTTTATACCAATTATAATTGGTGCTCTTGGTACAGTCACCAAAGGATCACTTAAGGGACTGGAGGACTTGGAAATAAGAGGACTAGTGGAGACTATCCAAACTATTGAGATCTACCAGAATACTGAGAAGAGTCCTGGAGATTTGAGGAGACTTGCTGTCATTCAAACTTCAGTGAAAGACAATCAGCTAACACTGATGTGAAAAACTCTCAAGGAGTAAAAAGATAATAAAGAAGCTGTTAAATACATTATCAATCTTGACAAAGGATATTTGTATTTAAATTCTATGCTTCAAACAAGTTGAAGTGTTTTTGTCTTAAAGTGGGGTGTTTTTTACTAAGACTTCTGATAATGAAAATGTCAAAGTCTATTTTTATTTACTTTTAATCTAACATTTTTCCTTGCTTTTTTTTTTCATCACAGTCGAACAACTTTAAGCTGATTTCGTCTAACAATACCAACAACTGAATCATTTACATTATTTGTTTTCTTATTTACTGACGCACCGAATGCTGCCCACCACATCGTCTATTTTCTTAAAAATATGTTCTTACTATTATACATTGATTCTTTCAGAGCAGCCGCCTCACCTTTCTTTTCTTTTCTTTTATTTTCTCTATTAACATTTCGGTTACACAATTTTCCCACCGTCTTTCTGTCTGAATTTCAAAGACGAGGTGTTCTTACAATTATTCATTGATTCTCTCGAACACACTCTTTCGTCTTTTTGTCCAATCGGCTGGGCTTAGAATACACTGTCTGCACCCCCTACAGCGGAATAAGACTCCCTTCCAATAAAAATGGGTGTCCTAGGTATGATACTAAACTGCATTCGATGATGAAGTTCCTGTTCTGGAGATCTGGTGAGTGTAGAGTACCACTTTATTGCCATTACTCTAAGGTCCACTCTGACATGGAGTGATAGTCATTGTTTGGGTTCCGTCTGTGGGTCAAATAGATTCGTCTGAAAATTATTAGAATTCGATAGGGCAAAGTACAAGATACACCCACCAACCCCCCCAAAAAATCTCCAAGCATAAAATAACCCTAGACGGATTAACATGCCATTAAAATCAATCAATTAATCAATACTAGCCTTTGTTTTCTTTTTGCAACATTTCGGCCGCATTAATCTTTTATCTTCTTTCTCTCTGATTTTCTTGTATGAAATAATGCTACTATTATACATTGATTCTTTCGAGCATGCTTTCTCATTTTATCTTTCTCGTAATATCTAGGTTACACTAGTCTCCTATCATGTTTCAGTCTAAAAAAAAGAATAATGTGCATAGCGTAACGGTTATCGTCGTAAGAAATGGAATTGGCAACCCGAGTTCAAAACCTAGAGGAGGCTGTTAACCTTTATTTTGTGCTACTGCCCTTGTGAATGACATAAATCCGTCTATTCTTTGCTTTACAGTAATGGGTAAATAGTAAGGCAAACTTGGTTAGGCAACTAATCTTGGAGAAGGAAAGCTCTGAATTCAAGAAAGAGTGCTCGTGTCGTAGTGGCTAACGTGCTGGATTGTGACACCGTTGTAAGTGAGTTCGAGATCCAGTAGAGCTATTACATTCACTTTCGAACTAATACCATTGGGAAAGGTATGAACTCCTTTCTCCTCCAAGCTATGGGTTTAATAGTATCACTGCTATTCTTCGATGAAGATGGCTTTGACGTTAAATAATCCACAAAGGTTGATATGCCATTAAACAAAGAAACCCAACCAAACCATATGAATTCAAAACAGCTGTACTCCGTTCGAAAATAGACTTTGTGTTTCATTCTAGTCGAAGCGGAGGGGTTGGGATAAATAGATACGCTCTTTTCTGCTTGAATTTCATAGACAATTTTTTTCTTACAATCATACCTTGATTTTGAACAATTTCCTTTTGTCTTTATCAAGAAATTTTGTCATCTCTACTTTTCAAGCTTTTCTCTGTCTGTTCTGACTTTTCATGGTGACGTCTTCGAAATGCAAATCACCTTTAGGGAAAGTTTCGAATTTGCTTTTAAAAAGTTATTTCTTTATTTCCTTTTTTAACACCGTTTGCCGTTATGGTTGAAGCGTGTATCAACTCAGTGTGTGCGAGTAAGCCCAGAATTTATTGTCTCCCAGTCTAAATAGATAAACCACACGACCCAATAAATGCTCAATTTTTGTTTTTGTCTTTTTTTTTTTTTTTTTTGCTTTTTTCCCTTCCTTCCAGGAAAATTAAGGTCGTCATGGATACCGCTTCGGTGGAGCGGGTCGCGACTCAACCCTGGCCGCGGTGGACCGGTCAGCCTCACCTCAGCATGGCTGGTCCCTGCTGTTACATGGAGTAGTAGGTAGGAGAGAGATATGCCCCGGGGATGGCCTTGAAAAAACCCCTGGAAATGAAAAAAATCAGGATTCTTGATTTAAAACTGTAGAAAATGAACGTTAAACAAAAGTAGACGAAAAAAAAAAAAAAAAAAGCAATATGTAATTAAACAGACTTTATTGCTCCCCAGAAAATGTTTTATGAAACCGCCAAGTAAAAGCCTGAAACAGAACATGCTTTCCAAGGGTTGGTACGAGAGTTTTCTTCTCGTGAATGTTTATTCATAAATAAATAAATAAAAACAAGAAAAGAAAAACGCAACAAAAATAGAAGTTGGTTGTATAAGCCAACACTTATAGAAAGATGCAAAATATGCCAATACACATGTGACTGATTGAAGGAAACATGTTTTCCAAGGGTTGGCGAGAGAATTTTTTTCTCGTGAATGCTTATTAATCATTAAATAAATAAAATCAAAGAAAATCGAAAAAAAAAAATTGTGGCTTGTGTAAGTCACCAATTATAGATAGATGCAAAATATTGTGGTTGATTGAGGGAATCATGCTTTTCAAGGGTTGGTGTGAAAGTTTTCTTCTTGTAAATGTGTTGGTGAGGATTAGAATACTTAGAATAAATGGAATTTCTAACAACGATATTTATATGAATCAGCTAGTGCCCCTGTCTATAGGGCAAAGAATACTGCAAAGACAAAAAGAGTGAGACTCCCCCCCCACCGAAAAAGCTGTAGCCCGGGGATGATACTAAACTAATGCTGAGGCTTCCTTTTTGGAGACCTGGGGAGTGTGGAGAACTTCTTCATAACCATTACTCCCAGGTCCACTCTTACCCTGGAGTGAGAGTACTTATCAGGATCTCATCTACGGATCAAATTAATCTGTTTAAAAATTAATTGGACTTGATAGGACCTGGCGTAAAAAAAAGTGTCAAAAAACAACTACATAAAAGTGAGAATATAGACGTGATTCCCGTAGAATAACCCAAGACGATTTGGTATGTTAAAATAAATCAATCAATCAATCAGTTAACCAATCGAATCAAAACAAAGTTTTAGCATGAAAAAGTGTTTGTTTCTCATGGTAAAAAGAAGCTGTCATTGAAAAAAGGTTTTTAACATAGATATCGTCTTATGCAACTTAAACAAGTGACCCAACTTCTTGCAGGCTTTTCTTCGTTTTTAATTTAACATTTAACTCAATTTAAATTTTTTCTTAATTGTGTGGAAAAAATATGACGGTTCCATAATGAAAGTACCTGCTGCGCAATAAGGTATGTTTGATTACGTAATTTTATATATCTTTATTTTTGTGTGTGTCACATAATTTTACAAGCATCCATTTTCTACAATTTTACACTTACTCAAAATCCTGGCATGAATTTAGTTTAGTCGACCTTAAACAAATACCTTTAAAAATAAATAAAAGCACATTAAAAAAAAAACAAAAAAAAACATGCATCCTTACCTAACTAATTTTTTTTCAGTCTTCTAATGTTGTATTATAAATATTCGTGGTTTTGTGTGAATACACTGCATGAATGTGCTTCTAAAATCTGAATAATGACTGTTTCAACAAATTTACTTACACAGCATACAACACATTAACTAAAATATTAATTACCGAATTCAATTTACCAAACAAAATCTGGATTATCCCCCTTGCATTATTAAGTCTTTAAAAGTTATGTCCCTTGCTGTCCATGACTCCTACCTCCCTTTCACTACATTTGAAAATCTATCGTTGAGCAAGCTATGATCGCATTTTGTAAGATAGGTTAGCAGACCATTATTTGTCAGTTTAATTCCTGCTAGGTGCACCATATTTATGACCTTGTGTTAAAAGTCTCTGAAATTAGGGGACTAGTTTATATACCTCGATAGTAATATCTCATCTACTGAAAACGATGTCAACAGAAGAATTGGAAAAGAATAGACTGCTATTGACATATTAACGGCTATATGTAAATCTGATCTCTGATAAAATAAAAAAGGAATTCTTCACATCTCCAGCCGTGTTAGTACTACTGTATGATTGCATCACATGCACTTTAACGAAATGCTTGCCGAAAAAGCTTGATGGGAACGATATTGCGTGTTGCTTTTAAAACATTCCGAGAGCAGCATCCTACAAAACAGCAACTGTAGAGCCACTTGCCTCTCATCTCACAAACCATCCAAGTAAGAAGAACAAGACATGCGAGACTGCGAGGCACTGCTGGTGAAGTGAGGACGAACTCATAAGCGACGTTCTTTTATTGACAACTACACCTGTAATCACTGACCAGAAAAAATATATATACATTCAGATCTGTGATGCTGTCTGGAGGGCTTGTCAAATACAATGGCCAATAGGGATGGATGGTGAGAGGGACTCAGAGAGATTTATGCTGTCGGCATACCTAGATGATGATGATGATGATGATGACTACTGCAAATTGTTTATAGTAAGATTAAGTTGTTTATATGCTTCTTTGTTGTAACTGGACTAAACAAGCCTTAACTTTCAACCATCTACTTCGATAACAAGAAAAATAACAAACCTTCTCATCACCACGTCTAAAGTTTGTTGCAGCTTAGCCGCACTACAAGATATAAACAAGACGTGTTAAAAATAGTGACACTTAAGTTGCACTGAGCAAGACAGAAATGAACAATAAATGAAACATTGGTTTTCTTCAAAATACAAGTTATATTGAAAAACTATCGAATCTGAAGCTTTATTTACCAAGACAAATGAACTAGGAATGAAACGTTCATTTTTTTTTTTCAAAATACAAGGTGTGTTGAAAAAAAACATTGAGACTGAAGCTGTATTTACCTGGGTAGGAATGAACAATTGAATGAAACGTTCATTTTCTTTAAAATACGTGTTGTATTGAAAAAGTATCAAGACTGAAGCTGTATTTACCTGGGTAGAAATGAACAATGAATGAAACGTTCATTTTCTTCTAAATTGTCTTCTTAGCATTTCACACCTTTAAACCATAATTTTTTCTATGGAAGTTGCATCATTTCTGAAAGTTTTTTGATATGGTAGAAAGAGAAAATTCTAATCACCCTTCAAAGTGTTACATTTTTTTTTTTTTATCAATGTGTAAGTGCGTTTATATCTTAAAGCAATAGGGATAAAAAATAAAAATTAAAAAAAATAACATGGTATCACGAATTCTGATCCAAATAATTTGCGCAGTTATATAATTGTAAGTGTTCCTATCTAATACTAATCATTCATAGATAATTTTATTGTTTCAAATAACTATTTCTATTTTATAATAATCATTTTTTGCACAGTTATATGGTTTCAAATAACTAATAACCCTTCGTAAACAATAATAAATTCAAGTATCTATTCTTAATATAAATAACTTTCTCACAGTTATATGATTCCACGTATTTTCATCTAATTCTAATAATTTTCAAACAGATCTATTTGACCCATAGATGGCCCCCTAACATATACTAACACTCTGGCGCAGAGTGGAGCTGGAAGTAATAACAATGAACGAGTGCTTCACTCTCTCCAGATCTCCAGAACTAGTGCCTTACCACCATCAATATGTTCACAGATTTTAAAATAAGGTGTGTATCAACAGTACTCAGACCCACATGTTAATGCACGTTATCCTTCTTGGACATTAACACACGCTGTGGCGCTTACTTTGCATACCATTGCGCAGACGATGGATGCAGGAACTTTCTGGTCAGCAATGATGTCCTCATTGGTCTAGTGACATCACACCAGAAAGGAGATTATATAAGTGTTACGACGCTTTTAAGGGTACTTATAAAACCTTTTTTTTTTCTTTTTTTTTTTCTTTTTTTTTTTTTTTTTACTTTTGGAACGAATGAAGTAAAAAAGAAATCTTTTCATGTCGACACATTTTATTGACTTTGCACAAAATTCTTCCCCTGTAAAGTGGTCTACGAAAACGGAAGCTTTTAAACTGAACAACTTTCCGTTAAAGGCACAGTGTGTGCAGATGTTTTAAAAGGACAATATATATATATATATATATATATATATATATATATATATATATATTGCGATTTTACTCAGATATGTAGATAACACTGATGTCTGTGGCTAAAAGTCAGACGATGCTTATCATAAGTATTTTAATAAAGAATTTTAAGAGTTAAAAGTAGGAACATTACGCAAGAAAAAATTATTGTAGTCAGCATTAGAAGGCATGCAGTTAGTCATGGTTTGTTATTCTAGATACAAAATTTCTTGCAATTAAAGTTTCAGAACTACAAAACATGGTTATACGCATTTTGTGTAGACTGTAAAAAATGTTGGTTTTTGTGGAAGTTTCCTTTAACTCAAATCAAAAGGATTATAAGCAACATTGCCTGTTTGTTCAAATATTTATAAAGAGTTCAATATGGAATGGAATCGGTGACCCTTGTTCAATCTCTAGATTACGCAGTTTATGTTTCACTTTCTTGGGGAAGTTTTGAGGCGTAGTGGCTAAAGTACTGGACTGCAACATTGCGTTCGAAATCCAGTAGCGCTATTACGTTCACTTTCGGACTAATACCCTTTAGAAAGCTATGAACCCCTTTATTTCCCCACCAGGTATGGATCAAATAGTACCACTACTGTTTTTTGAAGGATGGATTTGGCATTAAATAACCCACGAAAGTTGATATGCCATAAAACAAAGAACTCTAACCAAACCAAACCAAACCAAACCCAGGCAAAAATCTGTTTTTTTCTCCAGCTACACGTAAAAAGTAAGGAAGATTTGGTTATTTTGCTTACTAAGGCAACCAGTCTAGAAGAAAAACAAGCTATACTCCGCATTAAAATTGATCTTCTGTAACAACCTGCTCGTGGCAGACAGGTTAACCGTGAGAGAGCCTATATAGATCTAAGACAGGGTAGCAAATACAAATCTCCCGTTGCTTGATGACTGTCAATTTCTCGCCTACGCGATCCTCAAAACAAGATTATGACAGACATCAAGCGCCGTCGGTTTTGTATCTCTACTAACCTAATACACACACACACACACACACACACACACACACACACACACACACACACACATATATATATATATATATATATATATATATATACATATATATAAGATGAAAAGAAGCAGCCAAGACTGACACTACAACTGAAAGAAATAAACCAAAAAATATTGGAGAAAGAAGGGAGATTCTAAAAGTATTGGGATATAACCAAGCAATACAAGCAAAACAGGAAACTGCAAAATGACGAAAATTCTGCCAGAAATTCAGACGAGAAAGCGTAAAGAGAAATGACTAACCGGATGTAAAGAAAATAAAACATTTCTGGAGCAAGATATGGGAACAGAAAGAATGGACGAATGGATAAATAACACGAAAAAAGAACTAAAAGTACTTGAAGAAGGCCCCGAGGTAGACATACACCTGAAACCAGTAAAAGCAACACTCAAGAAAATACCAAATTGGAAAATTGATTGTCGTATATATAGTTTCTGATTTTAAAAAAATCATGTCCATCCTCGACAAATTGTTTCGGCGACTGAGTAACCTCTAATAAAAAGCAAGAATATCCGTATGGATAACAAATGGGAAAAACTCCTAAGAAGTAAACATTCCCATCAACTACCGACCGATTACGTGCTTACCGATGATGTGGACAATCCTTACTGCACAACTAAGAAATATATTACTCGCTTGAATACCGCGGGCTGTTTCCTGAAGAACAGAAAGAAAGCCTCAAGAGATCAAGGAGAACAGACGACCTACTATATATAGATCAACACATCCTCAAGAGGTAAAATCAACGTGAAAATGTAGTCATCGCATGTATTGATTATAAAAAAAAGCCTATGACATTGTCCCGTAAACTTGGATAATACCAAATGTGAAAACTAATGAGGCATCTTCCAGGAAGACTCAGTCTTGCCGCTATTATTTTTAAAGAAACGATACCATTCATAATGATATATTTGGTAGGGCTTGGCGGGGGGAAGTACAAATTTACAAAATCACAGAAGCTAAACTGAGGCATCTTCCAGGAAGACTCAGTCTTGCCGCTATTATTTTTAAAGAAACGATACCACTCATAATGATATATTTGGTAGGGCTTGGCGGGAGGAAGTACAAATTTACAAAGTCACAGAAGCTAAACTGAGGCATCTTCCAGGAAGATTCACTCTTGCCACTATTATTCTTAAAGAAACGATACCACTCATAAGGATATATTTGGTAGGGCTTGGCGGGGGGAAGTACAAATTTACCAAAGTCACAGAAGCTAAACTGAGGCATCTTCCAGGAAGACTCACTCTTGCCACTATTATTCTTAAAGAAACGATACCACTCATAATGATATATTTGGTAGGGCTTGGCGGGGGGAAGTACAAATTTACCAAAGTCACAGAAGCTAAACTGCACTATGTATATCGGTGATACTGAGATATTGGCCAAAAATGTAAAAGAAAAGGGAAACCCTTACACAAACTAAAATAATATACAGCTTGGATATAGGAATGGAATTTTGCATTGGAAAATGTGCCACGGTGATAATGAAAAGTGGGAAAAGAGAAACAACAAAAGGAACAGAACTACCAAATCAGGAAAACATCAGAACACTCGGAAAAAAATTGCAACTATTTGGGAATATTAGAATCGGACAGAATCAAACAAGCGGAGATGAAAGAAAAAAAATGTACCTTCGAAGAACAAGAAAACTTCTCGAAACCAAACTCTGCAGCAGAAATCTCATTGAAGGAATAAGCAACTGAACAGTCTTTCTTTTTAAGATACTCAAGGCCATTCTTGAAATGGACGAGGAAAGACAAATGAACCAAAGGACAAGTAAATTGATGACAATGCACCAGGCCTTATTGCTGAGAGATGACATCGGCAGACTGTGTGTGTCAGAAAAAGAAGGGAAAAGAGGTCTTGTCAACATTGAGGATGGTGTAGAGGCAACAATTCTAGGAGTCGAAGAATACATAAACGAGTAAAGAAAGACTGATAATAGCGCAGCCCGTTAGAGCTATGACAACCTAAAGTAAAACAACAAAATTTAGAAAACAAAAAAATGGGAAGAACAACTGTATGGATACTTCAAGCGACAAACTTGCGAGAAGACCCGGATATGATTAAGAAAGACAATCTGCAAGAGATAAATTGAATCTCTTTTGATAGTTACACAAAATGATGATATAAGGACCAATTATATCAAAGCGAAAATTGATAATATGCAACCGAACAGCAAGCGTAGACTATGTGAAGGGTATATTAAAAGGTTAACAAGCGAATGCAGCTAGTTGGTGCAAAAGAAGTGCAAAACTAGAAACGACTGAGTGAGAAAAGTAATTCACTGGGAATTGTGCAAGAGATTAAAATTGTGACAAATTGAATATGCACAAACCAGAATCTGTCCGGGAAAATGAGACAGATAAAATTCTCTGGAATTTGGAGAAAAAAAGGGGTCACCTAATCCTGGCAAGATGACCAGACTTCGAAGAAAAAAATGTCATCTAGTGATTTTTGCCGTCCCACAGGCTCACAGAGTGAAAATAAATAAAAACAAAATGATAGACAGATACTTAGATCTTGCCAGAGAGCTGAAAAAGTCGGTGGAACATGAAGGTGACGGTGATACCAATGGATGGTGAGAGGGACCCAGAGGGATTTATGCTGGTGGCATACCTAGATGATGATGATGATGACTACCGCAAATTGTTGATAGTAAGATTAAGTTGGCTATGCGCTTTTCTTTTAAAACTAGACTAAACTAGCCTTAACTTTAAACCATCTACTTCGATAACAAGAAAAATAACAAACTTTCTCATCACTACGTATAAAGTTTGTTGCCGCTTAGCTGCATTACAAGATATAAACAAGACGTTAAAAATAGTGACGCTAAAGTTGCATTGAGCAAGACAGAAAGGAACAATAAATGGAACGCTGGGAAGAGTCTCCAAGAGCTGGTAAAAGAGACTAGCGGAATTGGAAATCAGAGGAAGACTCGAGACCATCTCGACTATAGCACTAATAAGATCGGCTAGAATATCCCGAAGAGTTCTGGAGACCTGAAGAGACTTGTTGTCATTCAGCCTCCAGTGAAAACCCACCAGCTAACGCTCTTGTGAAAAACTTGCAGGAAGTCAAATAACCACTCTGTATAAACAAGACCGCCCCTTACAAGAAAGCTCGCACAAACTAGATCACCCTTTCCAACATGCCCCACACGGTAGTAAAAGGATACTCTCCACGTTAGAACGTTTTGGTCGGATGATCGTTTTGGTGAAAAACTGACACTCACCAAGTGGAGGTGCCCGTGGTGTAGTCGTTATCGCCGTAGGAAATGAACACGGCGATACGAGTTCAAATCCTGGACGAGACTGATTGCATTTCACATAGCATTCACTAATACCCTTGGGAAAGGTATGAATCCAATAATTCTCCCTATGGGTAAATAGTATGACAGACTAGGTTCTTCAGCCATGGTTAGGCAACTAGTCTAGGAGAAGGAAAACTCTGAATTCAAACCTGTTAAACTCCGCTTAAAAATTGACCTTGTGTCATATCCTGCCCGAGCGGAGGGGTTGGTAAATAGTACCAAGCGCTGTCTTCCTTATCCTAACTTATATATATATATATATATATATATATGCTCAGTTGACTGGGGTTGTAGAATACACCGACTGCATCTCTGCAGAGGGGTAAAACCCCAGCAACGAGTATCCTGAATATGACACTAAACCATCCAGCACAGTCGGCTGGGGAAGTAGAATACACCGACTGCATCTCTGCAAAGGGATAAGACCCCCCACCAACGAGTGTCCTAAAAAATGATTCTAAACAATTTGATGATGAGGTTCCAGTAATGCTGGAGCTTTGGGGAATGCGGAGTACCCCTTCATTGCCATTACTCCCAACTCCATTCTGGCCCGGAGTGTAAGCATTTGATAGGGTCCTGTCTATGGGTCAAATAGAACTAAACTGTGTACTTATGCTCAACTGAATTGTTTGAAATAGAACTGTTTTGATATTTAACTGTTTGTAAACAAAAAACTATACTAAACTGAATTGTTTGAAATTTAATTCGGCGTTGAATAACCCAAAAAGGTTTGATACGCTGTAAAACAAAACAACCAACGAACTTATATATATATATATATATATATGATATTGATAATATCGTTTGCTATATTTATAAATAAAGACTAGATTATCACAAAAGTAGTACAATATCATCGATAGTGCGTTTTAAAGAATCTATCTTTATAAAGATATGTCGACAAACGTAAGCAAGAATTCTTCGACCTTCAACATTAAAAATCCATTTTCACGTTGATGTAAAAATACGCTGCGCTGTTCGGTTTTTCAGTCAATGCTGATCTGATGCATTAGAAACTGATGCATAATATATTTCCGTTTTTCGGATGCAACTTACCATCTCGGATTCAGAGAGAGAGAGAGTGGAAGAGAGAGAGAGAGTGTGTGTGTGTGTATGCGCGCGTGCATGTGCGTATGTTTTCCGCGCCCCTGCGAAGAGTTTGTTATACGAACACACTTGGTAACATATGAGAACTGAATGTATTGATTCGGGTTTTGAAAATCCAAGTGCTACCTCTCTTTTATTCAAATATCGATCTACAAATCTACCGATTTGTCTCACTCTGTTGATATCTATCTATCTATGTATCTATGTTTATTCGTCAGTCTATCGAGGGATGTTCAAGTGGCATAGAGGTTAACGAGCAAGATTGCGACATCGCAGTAAGCGAGTTCGATCTCCAGTCACACTATAACGTTCACTTTTAGACTAATTCCCTTGGGAAAGGTATGAATCCCTTTATCCCTTCAAGATATAGGTTAAATAGTACCACTACCGTTCTTCTACAAGGATGATTTTGGCATTAGATAAACCACGAAAGTTGCTATGCCATTAAACAAAGAAACCAAACAAAACAAAACCAAGCTAT
>OY757926.1:37218910-37221410 GCA_963585895.1 Sepioteuthis lessoniana | reverse complement strand
TATATATATATATGTATATATATATATATTATATATATATATATATATATATATATATATATATATATATATGAACATATTGATAATTGTAGCAATACAGAGACTGCAATTTTATCTGCTTGTGTGGACTCAAATGGCTTTTAGTATCAATTGATGGGACCAAATAAATCAGATAGAAAATTTCCTTTTGTTGGGGAGGGGGTTAGAGATGTTAAGAGTATTTAAATGGGAAGCTTACTTGTTTCTTAGAAGATGTTTTGTTTGTTGTTTTCACTGAAAAAATTAACATCATATTTTTATTTGAACATTAACTGTTTTGCTGTGTTCATTCGTCACTTGTATCTCTGCTTTCCTCTTGCTACTTTTCTTTCAGTTATTTTAATTAAGTGATTTTTTTCGTTTTATTATTCTATTTTTTTTATTGCCTTATTTCTGTTCTCTATTATTACATTCAGCTCTGCATTCATTAACTCTTTCCAGACCAAAATCATGACTTTGCATACAATTAAATTGATTTGGTTTGGTTTTATGACATATCAACCCTTGTAGGTCATTTATTACCAAATCCGGTTTTTACATATATATTAGATATATATATTACTGGGCCATTGGCCTAATGAATAGAGTGTTTGCTAATGGTCCAGGAGACCGGGGTTCAATCCCAGATTGAGTTATATCAAAGACTCAAAAAATGGTACTTGATGCCGATTTGCTTAACACTCAGCATTACAAGGTAAGGATCAAGAGTAAAGTAGATCAACCCAGGGGATGAGTAGTGCCCTCCCCTACACCATGGTGTAGTAGCAGAAGAGGAGCTTTCTGGTCACCCTTGACTATGGTTGCCAACTTTACTTACTAAGATATATATGATTTATAAACATAAGTCTGCAAAGTTAAATAGTTCCAAGTATTGCTATGTATCACTAACAATTTAATTAAACATCAATTTACACACAGTTAAATGATCAACTAGTTCTATTTCAGCAATTCAGTTGAACGTAAGTCATTTGTTTGCACTCAGTTTAAATGTCAAACAGTTCTATTTGATCCATAGATAGGAGCCTATCAGGTGCTACCACTCCGTGCCAGAGTGGACCTTGGAGCAATGGCAATGAAGAAGAACTCAGCATTCCCCAAAGCTCCTGCATTACCGGAGCCACACCATAAGATCATTTAATATCATATTCAGGACACTTGTTGGTGGGGGTCTTACCCCTCTACAGAGATGTTGTCAGCATATTCTACGGCCCAAGCCAACTGGCCTAAATCAAACTGAATAATATTCATTCATTGTAGAATGAATAGAGATGTACACTATTATATAAAAAAAATTTTGCTAATTTAAAGCAACCAAGAAGGCTTTATATGCCATAAAACATATATGCCCATGGTGTAATGGTTATCGTTGTAAGAAATGGAAATGGCGACACGAGTTCAAATCCTGGATGAGACTGATTGCATTTCACATAGCACTAATACCTTTGGGAAAGGTATGAATCTAATTATTCTCCCTCCAGCTATGGGTAAATAGTAGGGCAGACTAGGTTCTTCACCCTTGGTGAGGCAACTAGTCTAGGAGAAGGAAAACTCTGAATTCAAACCTATTAAACTCCGCTTAAAAATTGACCTTGTGTCATATCCTGCCCGAGCGGGGCGGGGGTAAATATGACATGCCATAAAACACCGAACCAAACCAAACTCTATTACATTCAGATATACCTTTTTTTCATGTTACAATAGTCAATACAAGCTACTCATAGAGTTCAGAAAATGAAACAATATTTAACAGCATTCCTCAAAACTGGTTTAAGCTTTAAAGATGAGGCTTGTCCCCTGAAATAAAGCCCAGAAATGATTGCTCATCATATATTAATTATGATACTATAAAACATAGAGGAGAAGGTGACTGAATTTAAAAATTTACAGAAGAGCTAAAGATATATGGACCATGACATGAGTTACAAAATTTTAAAGGAGACTTGTGAATTTCTCAGTTGACGTCGTATCAATTGCATCATCTTTGGCATTTAAAACAAGTTAAATCTTAAAATGAAATCTGTCTGGAAAGGGTTAAACATTTTCAACACTCTCATGATCTCTATGTGTTTGTCCTGTCATTTTTTTTTTCTTTTTTCACTAACTCATATCTTTATTCCACTTTACAATCTACTTCATCATTTACTGAATCCATTATCTTGTGAAATGATCTTGATGATTATTTATGGGTATCCACTGGGCAGATATCAAAATAATTAAATTGATTAAAATAAAAGGGAATAGAGAAAATTAACTTAGAAAAATATTTTTTTTAATAAACTTCATTTTTTTTTTTTATTTACAGCAAATAAAAAGATTAACCATATTGCTCATTTGTATGTTTAGCATGAACTTTAAAATGAACTTTGTGAAATATTTAAACTTAATTTGTTTTGCCAATCTGACAGATCTTGTATGAAAATCTGTGAATAAATTTTTGTCATTGTTGCATGAATTATTTGAA
>OY757926.1:37103910-37213910 GCA_963585895.1 Sepioteuthis lessoniana | reverse complement strand
TTCCCTGGACTGCTCCACTTTACCCTTAATCCATACCTTTATAATGCTGAGTGTTAATCAAGGTAGCATCAAGTACTATTTTTTGAGTCTTTGGTATGACTCAACCTGGTATTGAACCCTGGTCTCCCGGGCCATTGGCGAACACTCTAACCATTTGGCCAATGTCCAGTTAGAACACATAATTCTCAGGTGAAACTAATATAATTCATAATTTATTACTTCTCTCAAACCATCCAAGAAGGACAAATTCATAAGTGATGCCTGATCGACCCTAAATAAACTCCTGGATCCTTCACTGAAGTTTCCACCTCCTTTTGATTATTCAGGCGTCTCGAGCACATGGATCAGTTTGATCTGATGATTGGAACTTGAATTCTATAGATGATACAAGACATTTATAGCAATGAAACTATACTAAAAAGGTGAGATTTTAATTACTTTTAATTTTTAATGGCTGCCACTCATGTAACGTGAAACTCTTCTGAATTGAGCACGCTGGTATCCGGTCAGACAAACTTTAAACAAACGAACCCTAATACATAATGCATTATAATTCCTGAAGGCTGAGCAGTAAGGTACTAAGTCTAATGTAAAGTTGGGCGGGTTTCAGTCCTGCATGTCTAGCCACACAGAAGAGCTGTGATACAGAGAAATAGTCTGTCTGTGGATGGCAATATATATATATATATATATATATACTAGGGTGAGTCAGAGAAATCACTACAACAAAAACAGCTTGGCATTCATAGTAGCAGCTCTGGTGTTGCATAATCTGCAGTCACCTTTCTGTCAGTTCTTTGATCCTTGGCTGATATCAGTTCTTGTTCTTCAAGGTGAAGAACTTCTTCCCCTCCTCTGGCTTGTTGAGGTGTCTTGAGCACATGGATCTGAACAAGTAATAATCCGAGGGAGCTATGTCCTAACTTTGTGCTGGTTGTGGCATCAGTTTGATTCGTTCCTGGAGTTTATGCTGGAAACTTGTAAATATTGCAAAACTTAAGACTTACTTTAGCTGAACATTCTGGTGTCATAAAATAAATCTAAGCCAAACTAAATTAAATCACAAATAACAATAACAACAACAAAAAAAGCAAAAAAAAAACAAACAAACAAAAAACAAAAACAATCTAATTCTATTTGCTTTTCATCGCAACTTACTTGAGTTGTCACTTCTTCATCTGCAAGAAAGAGAGTGCTGCCCCTGGCAAAAATTAAGGAATTAGCACATTTTGAGAGTGTTTTTTTTTTTTTTTTTTTTTTTTTTTTTACGGGAAATAGACAAATGATGGATAAGAAGCAATATACTCGGGTGAGTCAAAAGTATCTTATTTTGTTTTATTTTTCTAGTTACAACAAAAGCAGCCTAGCATTTAAATAAGAGACCATCATGCTGCACAGTCTGAAACCACCTTTCTGCATGTTCTTTGTTCCCATGCTGATACCAATTCTTGCTTTTCGAGGTGAAAAACTCCTTCACTGAAGTTTCCACTTCCTCTTGGTTGCAGAAGCGTTGCTAGCACAGGGGGTGAGCCATGGATTGTAACAAGTAATAATCCAAGGGAGCAAGGTATAGATTAATTGTTGAGTGAAGCCACCTTTCTGCCTGTTCTTTGATCCCATGCTGAGACCAGTTCTTGTTTTTCGAGGCAAAGAACTCCTTCATTGAAGCTTCCATCTCCTTTTGGTTGTTGAAGCATTGCTAGTGCAGGAAGAGAGCCATGGATCGTAACATGTAGTAATCCGAAGGAGCAAGTACCTGGAGTTTATTTAGGGCCGATCGAGTGGTATGAGGTATTGCGTTGTCTCGCTGCAGAATGGTTCACTTTCTATTAAACAATGCCAGGTATTTTTGCCACACAATGGCAAACATCCTCTCTAGGGGTTTGGAGCACAGGTTGGTATCGATGTAAATTATCCCTTCAGAGTATTATTTTGTGTTCAAAACGCAAATATTACAAAACTTTTGACTCGCCCGAGTATACGTGCATGTATATTCGTGGAAAGTGTAACCTCTATTGCCATATTATCAACGTCCGCCTCTGGGACAACCTCATAAAAGGGGATGCATTACTTTCGGAGCGATTCTCGTATCAAAATGCAAGGAACATTTTTTCACTTGTTCTGTTCAATGCATGACTAACATTTAACAAACAAGGACAAAAAAAATCTGATTTTCTTTCGAATCTGAGTTTCTTTCGAATCTGAGTTTCTTTCAAACGATTGTTCTTCAAGTTTCAGAACTTTACAACTGGATCTTTAGAATTTTGTACAGGAAGCGATAAAGGAAGAATCAATCCTAGCCCCTGCGGCGTAACCTTATTTATTCCATTTAAGATGGGGACTTTGTTAACTCCGAGGCAAGCGAGAAAGTAAATGCGGACACTTAGGGCTTTTTCTTTTTTTACTGTATATACTCTTGTAATGAACGACTTTCTACAATAAACGACCCCGAATTTTTAACCTTTGAAAACGTGTTTTTAGCATATATTGCGTATAATAAATGTCTACGAGTTCAAAAACATCTCATGTAATGAACGACGACTTGTTTGTGTGATGAAAAATTGATCTCAAAAAATCATTCATTACACGAGTATATACAGAATTTTTTTAAAGATATTTTTGTCAGAAGACAGTGCTGCAGCTACATGATAACACTGAGATGCTGCCGTTTCAACAGCAAAGAGGTAGCTGCTTCCCACTCCCATCCCTCTTTCAACGGTTTGGCAACTTACAAGTTTTTTCAACTATTTATTCATAAGCGGAGAGGGAAGAGATGGATTCATGCCTTTTCTATCAGTAGAAGCACGAAGTGAAAATCAAATGGCTTCCTTTAGGATTTGAATACAGTTCGCCGATTCCATATCCGTCTTGCTATAAACAGCTCCACGGGTGGGTGATAGAACACTTGTTAATCTAACCCAGAAACACATATGTAAGTAAAGTTTGCGACCTTAGTTGAGGGTGACCGAAAGGCTCCCTTTTTAATAGCTACTACACCGAGGTGTAGGGGAGGGCGTTACTCTATTCCCTTGATTGCTCTACTTTACTCTTGATCTTTACCTTATAAAGTTGAGTTAAGCAAGGCGGTATCAAGTACCATTTTTTTGAGTCTTTGGTATGACTCGACCTGGAATTGAACCCTGGTCTTCCAGACCATTGGCGAACACTCTACTCATTAGGCCAGAAGGAAATACTTTGGCGAAATCCCCGTGGTGTAGTGGCTAACGTGCTAGATTGCGACATCGTTGTAAACGAGTTCGAACTCCAGCCGCGCTATTACGTTCATTTTTAGACTAATACTCTTGGGAAAGTTATGAAATCCATTATCCCTCTTGCTATAGGTTAAAGGGTACCTCGGGTGGTGTAATGGTTAGCAAGGTAGACTAGCAAACCTACACGAGTGAGTTCGATTCTCATTGGGTGCCCAATTCATGCGACCTTGTGCTACATCTAAGCAAAAAAGCTAAGTAAATTACCTCTTGCTATGGGTTAAATAGTATCATTTTTATTTTGATTTTGGGATGGCTTTGGCACTGAATAACCCATGAAGGTTGATTTGCCATTAATAACCCCCCCCCAAATTCAAACCAACCAAAGTAAATCATTAGTTTTGCATTGGGAGGAAACGCCTTGGTCTCTGTAACCAAATCTTAGGCGATCTACAAGAAAATTCAAATCTTGTAGGGAAATAATTCTTTTTTATCAGCAGTGGATAGAGCAGTCGATCAATCGATTCGTGTCCGAGAGCCTCACGTGCCAAAAGGCCTCAGTAGTAAGCCTCATTTTTGAGGTGATCTTAAATCAATGTATCATAGCTAAATTGTTTTAAAAATTAATCGTCTGGTCCCAGGGGTGGGTGGCTTTTAAAACTAGCAGTTACACCTCAAGGAGAATACCGAGGGACCCAAGTAATTTTTGTAAATGGCTACACAGGTGTTTTGATTCGAGCGTGCCATGCTTCCCTCTATAAAATGATTTTATGTCTAACCTGACTTGATGGGAAGTTTAAGAAATTTATACAACCCCTGATTAAAATTATCGAATTAGCAGACGCAGAGAATGTTCACTTGGGGTTTTTATATAGCAGTAAATAAACAAACAAGAGATAAGATGCAAAACGTTTAATAGCTGAATATTCTAGCTTTATGAAATATACCTTAAACAAAATAGATTAAATTATTCAAATTAATCTTAAAATTTTTCTCCAAGTCATGCTGAAGAATTTTTACATGGGATTATATATATAAATATTTGTCGCTGCCTTCCACTAGGCAGGACTTGAAACAAGGTCACCGACACGAGATCAGTTTATAGTGGGGTTTAAGCGAGGGAGAGGTCGGGCACTTGCCGAGGCTCGAGTCCTGCCGGACTATGCTGGTCATCGACTCACTTAGTGCAATGTGAACCAGATGAGCCTGCAGCTGGACATGGGCTCACTCGATATATCACGTGAGTCCGGCACGGATGCCCGATTATAGCTTGAACTGAACCAGGGAGTCCAGTGTTATACAGTGATATCAAAGCAGCTCTCCCACCGAAGGTGACCCAACAGGAGCTGAGGGCTTTCGCTCTTGACTCTGCCATTGATCATTGATACTTCATCCGGCATGAATGCCAGACGACCCAGCTAAAAAGTCAAGTTAGCGACCGTAGTCTAGGATGACCCGAAAGCTCCCTTTTCAAGAGCTACTACACGGAGGTGTACGGAAAGGTTCTACTCCTTTCTCTGGATTGCTCCACTTTACCTTTAATATAATGCTTAGTGTTAAGCAAGGAGGTATCAAGTACCATTTTTTGAGTCTCTTATGAATTGAATCTTGGTCTCCAGGGACATTGGCAAACACTCAACCCACTAGGTAAATGGGCCAGTATATACATAAACAATATCTTGATTATGATTGGGGAACGTGCCTTTTAGTGTGGCTCAGGGTGTCAGGTGGAGATGGTACGCAGAAATCAGAAAATGAAATGAATGGACATGTTACATTATGGTATTGGTTCATTCTTTGTCGCTTCTTTTGAGGTATGTCAACTCTTTTAAAAAGCCCCAAGAGAAATTTTTCTTCCCCTTAAAATTTTTTTTCTCTGGATTATGACCCCAAGGGGAAATTAATAAAGAAAAATTAAAAAGTAAATAATGGCAAAGAAATATTTCTATTAAAACGATATATAAATATATACACGCACACACGCACACGCACACGCACACACACACAAATACTAACACCCCCACACACACACATTAGGGTTATTCAATAGATAAGCTAAATTTCGCCCTAAGAGTTGGTCATAGAAAATACTGTTTACAGATTCACCTTTTTCAAGGAAATCAGTTGTGTCCCAGAATACTTTCAGCATAATCTTCTTTACTGACTATTATGCCCGGAACTTTAACTTTACAGGTGAGTCAGTGTGTTTCCATTGAATGGACTGTTTAGTCAATTTGAAAACATCTTTTTTCTACAACATGCTTATCAAGTGTTGCTTTTGATTGCATTGTGATAATTTTTCTATCAGTCTATGTCTGCTCATTGCTATCTATCTATCTTTATCTGACGATCAAACTTGATATTTCTTTAATCTATCTATCTATCTATCTATCTATCTCAGTATTCTAAGCTCCACCTACAGGACTTTCAGTTATCGAAATTATTTGTGTATAATACGCACTTTTTCCATATCATATGCATAACATTTAGAGGGCGTGTATTATACACATGATGTAAATATAAACTTTATATGCGGCTATGTGTATCACCATATGCAGAATGATATGACTGAATATAAATCTCTGATCCAAACTCAATATTATACAAATACTTGTATTATGCCGACACAGAGAAATAGCCACAGTAAAGTGTGTTTGTTTATAATTTTGTTTCTCCTAATGTCAGCTTATTTTCGCCCCAAGCTTGAGGCATTCTTGTCCGTGAGTTTGCTCTAAATACTGTGCAAATATTTTGTTTCAAATATTTGTTTTTGGGGCTATTCAAAATGGCGATGAATCAAACAGATTTCTCTAGGTAATCAAACATTTAGTGACTGAGAAGTTCAAACCAGGTGAAATTCACAGAAGAATATGTATTGTGTACAGTGAAAAAAGTTTTTGATAAAAAATCTTTCCAAATGGGCTAGACGTGGGTTGATTCGAAGACAGTCCTTAGAGTTGAAACACACTGACCCTCCGGTAAAGAAAAAATTCCTGGCGCAGCAGACAGTAAAGAAAGGGATGTTGTCAGTCTTTTGGGACAGGAAAGGATCCATTACTATTAATTTCCTTAAAAGAAAAAAGCAATAGTATACAGTACTTCCTATTGCCAAATACTTTGGCAAAACTCATTTTATTCCGTGAATGATCCTCATATAAATTTACCATCTGTAACAAATTTGTATACGTTTAAACCCATTTTTTTAAAACAAATTTTAACTCCTTTTTATTTGTCCATTTTTTTTTTCAGGTGAAGATAACGTAGATTATCATGGAGGATTATTTTACTCAAGTGGATCAAATGAAGATGATGACGTTTTCGCAGAGATTATCCCAGGTGAAATTGTAACTCACACGGCACTCCACACAACAGCTGCTCCTACCACCTTACACTCAAGTTTCTTACTCTCTGATTCGAACTTTCAAAGCCTGGGTGACACCCACTGTTCATCTCACTCTTCTTCACATGCTTCATCGACTTCTTCTCCTTCTTTTTCTTGTCTTTCTTCTTCTTCTTCTTCTCTTCCACACACAGACGACAGATCTTCGTGCAAAGATTCCACCTGCAAATCACGTCATTGTACCTGCAGTAACAGCAGCACGAATTCCAGCCAATCAGCACATCCAAACGCAAACATGACCTCCCTACCAACAGACGGTGCACGGAGCCGGTTGGAGAACGACCAACCGTTGGCCGGTGGCCGTCGACACTGGTCAGGCGATGCTGACGAAGATCCCCTGACCGGTGTCAGGGGAGGTAACTCAACTTGTGGCCAAGATTCCGTCGCCAATATAAACCAGCTAGCAATAACAAAAAAGAAAAACCCACCTCCTAAAGGGCAGCGAAAAAGGCCGCCACGGAAGGCCATGAACCAAATTGGAGGTGTTTTAGCAACTTCATTTATGCTTAGTTCCTTCACTTTTTGCGCTCTGTGCATAGACACTTCCCCAGAGATATTCATTCTCGCTATATTCATAGTGGCATTTATGTTTCAAGTCATTCAACAACTAAACGCTATGTAAAACGGAATGTTTTTTTTTTTATCGACGACATATTGGGTTATCCGGAAATAAATAATTTTTCTTTTTTTTTCTTTTTTTTTTTTTTGAGATGGTATTAATATATTTGTTAAGAACATAATAATAATTATCACCAATTAGTCGGGTGTATCCGGCATGAACAGGCAAAAGACCTTAAGATAATATTTGATAAAATAATAAATATAGATTAACATGAAAAAAAGGAATAATTTTTATAATGGCAATACTTCTGGATAAGCAACATAAACAGTCGGATCTTCCAAAGCCGGGAAAATTATCGAATTTATCTGCCTTCGCCTCATCGTAGGCAACAACTAAAAGGTGGTAAGGTAAGGGTTCAATTTCTGATGTCTGAGGCTACTGATATACTGACAGGATTTCGATACATACATACACACGCACACACACTTATATATATGTATAAAGTTTACTAAGGAAATAGCTCAGTTGAGATCGTGTTACACTGAAGATCTAACGGTTCCTGGATTAGTCTCTAGTTTCAATAACCATGGTGTAATGGTTAGTTAAAAAGCCTATCTGACTTTTATTAACGGGTTCGTGTCTCACTGAGTGCCCCATACTTTAAGGTTTTTAAAAGAATTAAACGTGAGAAAATGTAAAAAGAATTTTTATATTTTTAATATGTTTTTCTATATTAACGGTCAGATTTTCTGTAGCCGGGAAAATTATTGAATTTAAGCAGTGAAATTCTGAGCTGTAGCTTGGTGGTAGGGTAAGGATCAATACCTAATGTCTGAGGCTCCCGATAAAGGGGAATGCTGACAGAGAGGCTAGAAATCGGTATATATAGACTTTCGTGGAGGCGTTCGTAGTGTAAAGATTATTATCGTAGAAAATGGACGAGGCTGTTTGTATTTCCCATGACACTAATACCCTTGGGAAAGGTATACATCCAACTATTCTTCCTCCGGCTATGGGTAAATAGTAAGAAAGACTGGGCTCTTTACCCTTGCTATGGCAACTGGTCTAGCAAATGGAAAACTGAATTCAAGCCCGTTCAACTCCGTTTAAAAAATTGACCTTGTGTCACATCCAGCTCGTGCGAAGGGGTTGGTAAGTATATCTATATATAGGCTTACTACCGAAATAGCTAAGTTGGAATTGTGTTTCTAAAGAAATTATATTGTTTGCAGTAGCATTAAAATATATGGTTCGAATAACAATAGCTTTCATTACAAGAAATATATTTTTTGAGATTTTCTGAATTTCCATATCAAAACAAACAAATAAACAAATAGATAAAAAGATATGCAAATTTAAAACTCTTGGAGTTAATTCAGTATCCAAAATAGTCCGGGGGAGCTCTCCGTGGCGTAGTGGCTAACGTGCTGAACCGTAAGTAAGCTAGTTTGAACTCCAGTCGCACAATTACGTTCACTTTCGGAATAACATCTTTGGGAAAGGCATGAACCTTCTTATTACATACGCAGAGAGAGAGAGAGAGAGAGAGAGATGAGTTAATTTATACAGCTACTATTCCTCTTCGAGGATGGCTTTGCAATTGAATAACCCACGAAGAAACCAAACTAAACCAAACCAGTTCGATTACTTAAAGACACTTCACTTTGTATAATAGTTAGCTAGGGTAGGCTAACAGGTTTGATTCTCAGTAGGTACTGTAAATATTTGGCTTTAGCTAAACTAGACTCAGGTTAGTAAATTTCATTAGGAAAAAAGAATTAGTTTCAAAAGGAGCTTTTTTCCGGTTTCATACTAGGTGAGGGGATTAAAGTTATTGACTTGGTTTCAGGGGACCTTCCTTCTAGGCAGTACTTGCCGCCTCGTTTAAAAGTGGTCAGGGTTGAGTTTATAACCCGGAGCCTGATGCGCTCCTGAAGATGAATGCAGATGGAGTCTCGATTCCAACGGAGTATCTCCCATTCTAAAATCGATATTGTGTCACATTTTCGCCTCGTGAGATCCAAATAAGTATCTAGATGAATGAAGGTTAAGAACTTTTTAAAAAGCTGTATGCCAAAATTATAGGAATGTATTGGGCTACATCAAAAATTTGTTTCAGACTTGCTCTTTTACGTTCCGTCTTTTGTTTTAATTATTTCTCATGACGTTTTATTTTGTATTATATAACAATAAAGTAGTCAAGAATTACAAGAAGAAACCTTTTTCTTCCTTCTCAATTTTAAAAGAATATTTATTCAACACACACACACACACACACACACACACACACACACACACACACACACACACATACACACATATGTATAAGTGTCAAGAATTACATATATTTGTACGTGTCAAGAATCACACACACACACATACGCACACACATACACACACACATACGCACACACATACACACACACACAAACACATAGTTAAGAATTATGAAAAACCTTATATTTCCTTCTCAATTCAAAAGAATATTTATTCGATGCACGCACATAAATACACACTCACACATACACGCGCGCGCACACAAACATACATACATATATATATATATATATATATATATATTTATATATGTCAAGAATTCCATGTATATATATATATATGTGTGTCAAGAATTACACACACACACACATATATATATATATATAGTCAAGAATTTCGAGAAGAAACTATTTCTTCTTTATTTATTACACACATATATTACATACATACATATATATAACTTGGTTGATTAATAAACCTTTAGTTAAAAGGTAAGCAGCTTTTTTAATTTTTTTAAATTTCAAAATTTAAAATTTCTTTTTTAATTAGAGCTGCTTTCGTTGCATTTCATTTTTGGTCGCTGCATTTTGAATATTCTCATTGCAGCTCTCCTACATATCAGACCAGAGAATTTCTCTATCATCTAAATAATATTTTGATGGAAGCTTTCTCAGTTTCTCACTGAATGCTTCTAGTTTTCTAAGGAAATTTTTCAAGTATGCATGCAGGAAATGAATTTTGATATTCATTGAGCATTTCAAAGTTTTGAATTTTTCCAAAATATTTTCAAAAAAAGAGACCAGAAATGGCACATGGGATCTACAGACCCTTCGACTCCCAAATTTCCGACGCTTATAAAACTACATTGCTCCCCACAGGAGAACGTCGCTTACAAGTTCGTTCTTACTTCAACACCAGGGATCAACATGTCTTGCTCGTCTTACTTGGGTGGTTTGTGCGATGTTTTGTAGGGTGCCGCTTCCAGAATTTGTTCAAAAAAGCATACAGCACACTTGTATCGTTCCAATTAAGCTTTTTCTCTATGAGTTTCGTTTGTCAGTAATACTGACATAGCTACAGCTTCTTAGGATATCAACCTTCATAGGTTATTTAATGTCAAAGTCATCCATGCAGAAGACCAGTAGTGGTACTATTTAGCCCATAGCTGTGAGTAGAAAGGGGGTTCGTACCACCTCCCCTAAGTTTATTTGTCCGAAAGTGAACATAATAGCGTGACTGGAGTTCGAACACGCTTACTACCATTCCATATTTCAGCTCTTTAACCATTACACCACGGAGACACCCCTACAGTTTAAAAGAATTTCCGCTTTATTTTAGCAGAAATATCAGATTTCGAATGAATGAAAATCTGATCTCCGTTTCATGGATCATAACATTGTGATGTCGATCTTCCATAACCGTTCTCCACTCTAAACAACAATATTCAATGTACTCTTCCTTCTTAATACAATAATCAGCGAGGCTATTGTTGCTGAGTTCAATTCTCTGAGCTGCTGCATATTTCAAACCAAATTAAGTTAAGCGTAGTCAATAACTATAATATTTAGTTCGATATACAATCAAGTCAAGCTAAATCACTAGTTCTTGTCAGATCGTCAAAGTTAAGCAATGATGAGCCTCTACTGTAATTGGATGGATGTCTACTTGGCTATACTTGATAATGTAAGCGAAAACAGGCCTATTTTCCAGGGAAAGTAATGCTTAGTAATCAACTACAATATTTTGATCAAGACATGTCGTTTATGTTATATTTTTTTTGTGTTTACACTCAAAATTTTCGTTTTTTAATGTCATGCGTCCGTTCATTTGTACTGATCCGTTTTTTTTCTTTGTGTTCTTTTATTTTTACATTTCTTCGTAGAAATTTGTTCTCGTATCTGTATTTTGAAACGAGTTCGTTCCTTTTGTTTAGTAATTCCTTTGTTTGTTTGTTTTTATTCAATAATAACAGCTATTTTCATATTGATCCATCTAAAAAAACACAAGACGATCAAAGACGAATATTTGACAGATTTGAGGTAGACCAGTGAATATATATATATATGTGTGTGTGTGTGTGTGTGTGTGTGTGTGTGTGTGTGTGTGTGTGTGTGTGTGTTTTATTAGCCATGAAACTACTGGAAGTGGCTCCTTTATATAAAAAGAGACTAAATAAGATTTACATCAAAGTGTAGTATCTGTTCTCTTTCTGAAAAGCCTTACAGGCAGAGAAACGACAAAACAGAAAAAAATCATTCAGTTCGCTATATATGTTATAGGCGTGGATGGTATGATGGTTACTGGCGTTGAAAATGAAATCAGTGAGCAGAGTTCAAATTCCGGCAGAGGTAGTGTGCATCCTTGACAAAAGCATGAATCCGTCTTCTATGCCCGCAATTATGGGTAGATTAACAAGGTAGAGTAGGCTTTCTTCCTTTAATAGCAGTACAAGTCTCAGAAAACTCTAAATGTGAAACCACTGCCAACAGGTCATTGGTCACTATGACTAGTAAAGACCCATTATTTCCAATATATTACAAGTTTTGGACTGAGGAATGAGGATGAACACTTAAAAGAAATGTCCGGAAAGACCTAGAATTTAATCTTCATCCCCTGAAAAGTGATCGCCGATAACTTTCAATGTCTGTGGAAGGATCTGCCGACATAGAGATGGAATAAAAAGCAATTCACGTACTATAGTTGGATTTATCAATCAGATAACACCTGTCACACATTTGGAAAAAAGAATGTAAATCAGTGGGAGAGTTAAAAGATATACAGATTGCATAGCAACAGTTTCCCATGAGATTAAATCTCATGTGTGCCAAATTTCTTTCCTGAGACTTTTAAAGTCTTTCTGGTTTAAAAAAACCAAACTCGTTCATGGTAGGGTTAATAATTCTTTCAAAAAAATCTCGTATCATGAAATGGCCATATTTGAATCCAAGCAGGGGGCCATGATGTTAATACATGTAGGCGCCTTTTCTCCTTCAATGGCAGTGACATAATGTTATTTGGCAATGGTAACGACGTTTTTCTTCTATCATGTGTGGTAAGTCGAAAATAGCAGACAAAAAAGCAAAATGGAACAATGGCTAATGATTTAATTTCTTATACCTCGCACCAACTCCTTTTTTCTCATTTATTTTATTTTCGCCGCCTGGTCTGTTGCGGTTGTAGAATACGCCATCAGCACTTCTGCAGAGGGTTAAGACCCTCTCTCTAACGAATTATGACACTAAACTGCATCTCATGGCGAGACTCCAGCCCCAGAGCTATTTGGGGGTATGTGAAGTACCCCTTCATTGCCATTACTCTCAGGTCCTCTCTGACCCGGAGTGGTAGCACCTGTTAGGGTCCCATCTATGAGACAAATAAAACTATTTAATCACTTACTAAGGATTATTATTTTTAGTTAATTGAAAACTTACTTCTGTATGCAAATTGTTTGTATTAGATAGGAATACTTGATGGATAGAATTACTAATGTTACATAGCAATTCTTGAAACCATTTAAATGTATGTAAATAAATGAGCTTTAACAAGGCTTTTAAAAATAAAATTACCTGTAAACTATTTGCTTCAAAATCACAAGCACACAAACACACACATACATATATATATATTAACAGGATTTAGCATTAAATAACCTACAAGGATTGATATGCCTTAAAAAAACAACCAAAGAATAAAAATTATTTTCTTAACTTTTAGTGGGATTATCATGATTGTTTTCTTTGGAGCATATCTTATAGTGACGTGTACTTTAAGACATCTAGCCTCGCTGTCGAATATATTACGACTTATAAACTCTTGGATTCAAATCTACATATACGTGCCTTAATTTTAATGACATACCACCAAATTTTTCAGTACTGAGGATTAGTGTTTATCTAGCAATATTCGGTGGGTCCTCAGAAATGTTGAACGTAGATTTAATAAACAAGTGAGGAATTCGCAAACTTATGCAGTTAATGTATGATTCGCTATTTTTTGTTTCAGTCACTTGCTATCTGAACTTCTTTTGACGGTTATTTATCAAATTTAGCTTAGTTTAAAATAAGGTCAAGATTAAGAGACATCCACCCTCATTAGTTGACCATTACACCATACAAAACGCTTCTGGTATTGGGTATCAGCTCTTTTCTGGATTGAGAGTTCAGGCACTTTTACCTTTGATACATGTTACATACGGTGTCTGTGCTTGTATTTTCCTGCAACTAACTTCACCACACCTCTGCTCTGAATCTGAACATCTTATCATCTACCTATATTGCCATAGAGCAATGATTAACAAGGCGCTACTGTAGGCTATTTTTGGTGAAAAATAGTATTTCTATCCTGTTGAAGACTTTAATAATTGTTATTCCTCAATAGTTTCCCAAGAGAGTGATAGAAGCTCGACATAAGATCGAGACTAAAACTTACCTTCTTCAGCATTTCTACTTTTGGGACACTTCAGGAATCAGTGGTTTAGTTTGACCCAGCCACAGTTAGTCCTATAGGAATCTACTGCCGGGTTATAGGGTGTTAAAAGAGGCCTCTTAATTTACTCAGTGCAAAGTCCTTTACTACAAATTACCAAGTACAGTGATTAAAATTTAATCTGACCAAATCGAAAATTGTTCTCCATCATAACGACCAGGTCGTTTTCATATTCTACTACCGTGGGTCGGAAAATAAATTAATGTCCGTCGAAATTTGACCTGACATGGCATATCTTTAAAAATCTGTGATTTACTTAATGGCTGTAGAATGCAAAAACGATCTGGACACTGAGTAAAAATACAACAGAAATAAGCTGAAAGAAAAAATAGTCAAAATTATTCAAAATGGTTCACTGATGAAATTTAAGTAAATTCCAACGTTTTGATATATCAATTATTTTTCATTTATTCTTGTGTTTTTTTTTTCTGATGTAACAGTCTTCTAAAATTTACGATAAAATTATTCACACAGTAATCTAGGCTCTTGTTTCCTTCAGTTACAAGACTCGTACACAAATGACGATGTTTTACGAAAACAACACCACAAGAGCTCTTCTAACGAGAAATCACCACAATTCCGCACAAATCTTTTTAAAAAAATGTATAAATATCTATGCACTAACCGAGTGTCTCGGCGGAACGTAATTTGCGAAATGATGTGAGCTCAAGCGAGAAGTGAGTACGCTTTCTAAATGACGAATTAGCCACAATGCTATCTGGACTTAATGTTTGGCCTTTTAAAAAAATAGATAAATAAAATAACAAATGCAAAAAATCTTCCGCTGATCATTTATATAGACACCCCCCCTTCTACACACACACACACACACATACACATATCCACAAATTTCCACGTCATTATCGTCTGCCACATTCAAATTTACATGACATTTAATCACAAATAAAAAGGCTACCATCAAACTGTCCGATACACAGATCCACATTTAACAACAACAGTGTTCGGATTTAAGAAAAAAATAAACTTCATCATTGCTTTTTTTTTCTTTTTTCTTTTTCTTTTTTATTTTGTTTTTTCTTTTCATTTTCCTTTTTTTCAATTGGGGTAATGTTGAATGATTGACTGATTGACTGATTATGATGGCATGTCAACCTGTCAAGGGTTATTTTATACTTAAAAGTTTGGGAAATGCGTTCATAGTGCGTTCAAATATACATTTTTTTGTGAAAATGTTTCTTAAGAGATTTTTGTTTTGTTTATGTTTTGTTTTCGTTTTTTGTTGTCTATCTAATTTTTTTTTTTTTTTTTTTTTTTTTTGGCCCACGATTCAATTCTTAGCCTTGTCGGCTGGGACGGTTGAACACGCCTACTGCATCCCTGATGATGGGTAAGATACAATGACTGTCCTGAACAATCTAATGGTGAGGCTCTAGTGTTGAAACTTTAGAGAATGCAGAGTACTCTTTTATTCCCATTGCTCCCAAGTCTACTCTGACCGGGAGTGGTTGTACCTGATAAAGTCCGATAGAAATATTTAATCATTTTCTGTACTTGTAACTATTTAACTGAATGCAAACGATGGATGTCAAATTGAATTATTCGTATTTCATAGCAATACTTGAAACAATTCAAATGCATGCAAACAAATGATCTCTAGCACGTTTAAAAATAACATTACTTACAAACTATTCGTTTACAAATCATATATATATATATATATATATATATATATATATATATATATATATTATTCAATCCAGTAAATCCGGAATAGGGAATAATTCCAAGCAGGACAAATAAAAAAATATTCAAAAATAGAATATTAAATTTAAATATTTAAAGATTGTTGTTTTTTTTTGGGGGGGGAATATATAAACAGGATTTGACATTAAATAAGCTGCTAGAGGTGATATACCATAAAACACGAATAATCTATCTATTTGACCCATTGATAGGACTCTAACACTCTGAGTCAGAGTGGACCTGGGACTTAAGAATCGGAGCCTCACCATCAGATGTAGTTTAATATTATACCCAGAAAACCCCTTTTTGGGAGGGGCAAAACACCTTTCCAAAGGATATAGTTAGTATATTCGAACTCCACCCCCACTTGGCTTGAATAATCTTGAATAAATATCGTAAGTAAATATTTTTATAGAATTGTTTCAAAACAGCTAATTTAAAAATTTTGACTCATAAAAATTTGAAAAAAATAAATGAATAAAAATATAATAGCAAGAAAAAGTACATACCTATACATTACTAAAATGTTCACATTTGCATATATGTAAGCGTAACCAGCAAAAACGGCACACCATAGCGAAATTGTTATTTGAGCAATAAACTGAAACTGTAATAACTTGGAGAATAACTCAATTTCCAGTCCATTTTTTCTGCTAAATAGATTAGCGTTGAATGTAATCTTTAAAGCATTCAAATTCTCTTAGGAAGAAAGTTAGCAGGGAAAGCTAATTAGAATCCCTCATTCCTACCTTAATAGAAGCAACAATATCATCATGGACCACAATTACAAAGGAACCCAATGCCTTCACGGGTCATCTAGGAAATAATGAAAGAAATAAAGTACTATGCTTTAAACATCAGTATTTTTCTATGGTAATTGTAAGCTAGCTTTTACTCTACACACATACACCAAATATATATATATATATATATATATATATATATATATATATATATATATATATATATATATATATAAACCGTATATATATATATATATGTATATATATATATATATACACACCATATATATATATAAAACAGTATATACATATAAAACCGTATATATATATATATATATATATATATATATATATATATATATATATATATATATATATACACGCACCATATATATATTATATATACACACCCCATATATATATAAATATATATATATATACACGATATATATATATATATATATATATATATATATATATATATATATATATATATATATATATATATATGGGATACAGAATGAATATACACCTGTTATTGTTTGAAAATAAAACAACCATAATCACAATATGATTATATACAATAGTGTGTTTAGCAGTGTGTCTGTATTTAATTGCATGTATGTGCTTAACAGTGTGTATGTGTTCAAGTGTGCATGTAATTGTGTGTGTAACGTAGCCCAGTAAAAACAGTACATCATAGTAAAAATGTTAGTAGGGCAAAACTATTTCTGTTTAGCACGGATAAGCTCATTGCTTAGCGCGGGAGGTACTCCTTAAAGGACAGTGCCAAAGGGACCAAGCATTTTTGGTAATGCCCGGGCATGAAATGACTTTTTGTCAAATCTGATGTGGTGGGTTGTCGGATAAATCCATACACTTGAAATATTCTTTTTTAGAGAAGGAAACCATTTCCAGTCCAATTTTCGAGTGAATAATAATTTTGCAAGGTCTGAGTTCACGCTGAATATCACTTTTCACTAATCCGAATTCTCGATATAACGAAGACAAACATAAAATGCTAATTTGAATCCTTTAATTATTCCTCAGTAGAAGTAACAATATCATCGTGGATCGCTATTACAATAGGAATCCAATGGGTTCACGGGCGGTGTAGTTATCTACAAAGAAATGCTAATTTCAAAGGGTAACCTAAAACTGAGCACAAAAACATGTTTAGATTATTTACACAAAAAAAAAAAAGAAAAGAAAAAAAAAAGAAAAGAAAAAGGGATAAATAAGAAAGGTTTCTCAGCTAAAACAGCAAACCTTAAGAAGAGGGCGTCAATGCATCACATCTCTCTGGCCATTGATCGCAGCACTACAGTTGCTGTTCTGTCAGTGAGCCGAATTGTGAATGAAAAATAATCCTTTATTAATTGAAATAAATAAGTAGATATTTTGCAATCAAAAAGAAAAGGTTTAAAAGAAACCAGCAAGTGAATCAAATACACGTAGTAGAAAAAATACCATGTGACTAAATATGATAATAAAAATTTTATAAATACTATTATATGATTAATTTCGGATTGAATAGACTTGCCACACTGAAGAGTTCTGATAGAACGAAACAGTCTGTCTGTGGATGACTATATATATATGTGTGTGTGTGTGTGTGTGAAAGCATTTATATATTGTTGGTTGGTTGGTTAGTTCGTTTTATGCCATGTCAACCCACGTCAGTTTATTTAATGACGAAGTTTATTTTTATTTTATTTTGTGGGGCAAGCAATCATATAATCATCTCAACAAATTAACAGTAAACAAATATATGAATAATAAACAAATAAAAAACAAATAAGAATAATAAACAAATATACAAATAATAAACAAAAATAGAAATAATAAACAAATAATGAACAAATAATGAACAAATAAAAACAAATAATTAATAATAAATAGATGAAAAACAAATATTAATAAGAAACAAATATATGATGATTATACACGCAGTCAGCATATTCGATATCCCACAAACTTATATTCATATTCATAGGAGGCGTTTGTGGTGTAATGGATACCTAGGAAATGGACACAGCGATACGTGTTCAAATCCTGGCCGAAACTGCGTTTCACATAGCACTAATACCCTTGGGAAAGGTATGAATCCAACTATTCTCCCTCCAGCTATAGGAAAAATTGTTGGGTATACTGCTCTCTTTGGGCTTGATTATGACAACCAGTCTAGGAGCAAAAAAAACTCTGAATTCAAACCTGCTAAACTCCGTTTAAAAATTGACCTTGTGTCACATCCCGCTCGTGCGTAGGGGTTGGTAAATACAAGCATATATTCATATACAAGAGCAATATGAGAGACTAGGAGTGAGAAGGTTTGTCTCGCAGTGAAGGATTTGAGTTCGATCCTCGCAAATGTCCCATTACTAAACGGACAAAAAAATTTATTCAAGATCAGTAAAGATTCCTCCCACCAACAAAATAGGTCACAAAAATTTGAACAAATAAATTTATCGAATTAAATACAGTATATTGTCAGAAATAAGAATATTTTGATATTTTTCAAGAACTGTACTCATAGATTTTATTGATATAATCTGGTGGCACTTGTTGGTGTAACGGTTATCGTTGTATGAAGAGGACTCGGTTACTTGAGTTCAAATCCTGAACGAGGTTGTTTATATTTTCTCATAGCGCGTATTAGCGCAATGAGAAATGTAAACAACTATTGTCTTTCCAGCTATGAGTAAATAGTAGGGCAGGCTGGACCTTTTAATCTTGGTATGGCAATCGGTCTTGGAGAAGGAAAACTCTGAATTCAAACCAGTTGTAGACCTGGATAGGTTGGGTGTCGCCTGACTATTCTTGACCAAGACATGCCAGCGCTCCCATAGCTAAACTAGGTTATGGGGCCAGTGAGCGTTAATATCTATAAGAAAACGACTTATTATTTTCATTACTTTATGTAGCCCCTCAGAATGGGCTCCCTAAGGCGAGTATTTCCATTTTATGACCCAGAGAAATAGAATTCAAAAATCTTTAAGAATTTTTATCAATACAAGGAAAAAATTATTTTGCTGACAATCGCTTGAAAAGAAGTTATTTATTTATCATCATTGTTAAAAAATAACAACAAAAAAAACAGCCAACCAACCAACCAATTCTTAATTGGCTCTAACTTTCATCCTGGGGAAGTCCCAGTGGCGTAGTGGTTAACGTGCTGGTCTGCGAAATTGTCGTAACCGAGTTCGAACTCCAGTCGCCCTATTCCGTTCACTTTCAGGTATGGGTTAAATAGTACCACTACTGTTCTTCTACAAGGATGGATTTGGCAATAAATAACCCATGAAGGTTGATATGCCTTTAAGCAAGGAAACCAAACCAAAAGTCGTCCATCTTGTTTACTGATGTTAGACATTGATGAAGCTGTTTTAAACTTACACTATCACCCATCGGAGCACCTGTCCTGGTGCAATGGTTAACAATAGTGAGTTCAAATCTCACTAGATGCCTCATACATGCGGCCTTATGCCAGAACTGAATAAATCTTAATGCGAGCAGTTTAAGTCATAAAACAGGACAACGCTATAAAGGTTAGTGAGTTGAAATAATTATTTGATAATAGAGTGTTCGTCAATAGCTCCGGAAACCAGGATTCAATCTCGAGTGGAGTCATACCAAAGACTCAAAAATGGTACTTGCTTTCTGACTTAACACTAAGCATTATAAGGTACGGATCAAGAGTAAGTGGAGCAGGGAAAAGAGAAGTGCCCTCCCCTACACTTCGTTGTAGTAGCTACGGTCAGCCAGCACATATATATATATATATATATATATAATTTTTTCTTTATCATTAACGTTGATATGAATAAAAAAATTAGCGAAGGCTCTCAAATTTTATATACCCTAAGGCTTCTGCAGGTGATCCCATTTTAGTTTTGTCACTTATCAATTTTATTTCTTAATGACTGATTAATATTTTATTATATATATAATCTGATGATTGAATAGACCAGAAACTGACAGTCACCAATCGCCAGTAACTCTTTTCAAACTTATATATATATATAGGGACGGAAAATAAGTGTTCTTATTTACAGATTCATATTTTAAGCTTCTAGGATGAAGATAAGAGGTCTCATAAGCTATTAAATAAGACAATAGCGGGTCTGGCACCATATTCAATACTATTTTTACAAAAAGTCTTAATATTTAATAATAATAATAATAATAATAATAATAGCGGTAGAAATGAATACAAAAATAAGCATGATTAGGTAGGGAAAGAGACCCACTTGTGCAAGAGATTGAAATGGAATAATGCTAACACTTGGTATATGCACAAACAATAATCTGTCCCCAAAAAATGAGACTCATAAAATTCTCGAAGATTTTCAGATTGTAAAGGATCGGCAAATCTTGGCTAGAAAATCAGGCCTAGTGCTGATTAACAAGGAGAAAATAACTTGTTACCCAGTAGAATTTGCTGACTGAGCGAATAAAGGAGTGAAAATAAAAGATAAAAGCGAAAAGATTGACAAGTACTTGGATTTTCCCAGAAAGCTGAAAAAACGGTAGAACGCAGAAGTGACGGTGATACCAATTGTAGTTGGTGGACTTGGAAGGGTCTTCATGGGTCAGAAAAAGAGACTTGAGAAGTTGGAAATCAGAGGAAGAATCCAGACCACAGCATTGTTAAGATTATCTCGAAAACTTTGAAGAATCTTGGAGCCCTGCAGAAACTTGCTGTCACTCAACCTCCAGTAAAATACCACTAGTTAAAACTGGTGTTAAAAACTAGAATAATAATGAGAATTATAATTCTCTGGAATTTTGAGATACAAGAAGGTCACCTAATGCCAGCTAGAAACCAGACCTAGAGATTATTAACAAAGAAAAGACAGCCTGCTAAATAGTGGACTTCGCCGTCCTGGAGGACCACAGTGTGAAAATCAAAGAAAATGAAAAGAGAGACAAGTTCTTATATTTTGCCTGAGAACTAAAGAAACTATGGAACATGAAGGTGACGGTGATACCATTTGTAAATGGTGCGTTTGGAACGTTCCCCAGAAGTTTGGTAAGGGGCTAGAAAAGTTGGAAATCGTTGGACAAGCCGAGACCATCCAGACTACAGCATTACTGAGATCGACCAGAATACTGAGAAGAGTCCTGGAGACTTGAAGAGACTTGTAGTCACTCAGACTCCAGCGAAAGACCGTCAACTAACGTTGGTGTGGAAAAACTCGCAAGGAATAATAACAATAATAATAATAATAATAATAATAATAATAATAATAATAATTATTATTATTATTATTATTATTATTATTATTATTACTTAAAAAATGATTCCCCACAAAATCTTACGTTTTGTAAAGAATTGGACTATATTTCTATATTTTACCAGTGTAGTAGGGAGCTTGTAGTGGATTAAGCTCTCTGAATTCATTGCAAAAAACTAAAAACTAAAAAAATTATGGGCGGTTGACTGGAAGCAGATGTCTTTTTATGAATTATTTTTATGATTAGCAACAGTTTACAAAAAGATATGTTGAGTGAAAATAAATCTTTGTATTTGTGCAGAGTACGTAAATGTTTTAGTATTCTTAATGAAATGTTTATTTGCGTGTCAGTCCTGAAATTCCTTAAAGGATTAAACTTATTTACCGTAGTAAAATTTTGAAGCTGGTACTTCTGATTTCTAGGAAAGAATCGGTCAGTATTCCTCGACTTTTGAACTGCTACTAACTACTGACTGGGGATTTTGTTCGATGCATCATCATCATCATCATCATGTCGTGCCGCTAGCACGGATATCCCTGACCCTCTCTCACCACTTTTCCCTATCGTTCATCGCCTCTGGCAGGTCTTCTGGGCTACATCCCGTATCGTCACATAGCTGCTGTATGTATGTTTTAGCTGGTCGTCCTGCTTTAGCTCGTCCATATGTGGGGGTCCATAGGAGTACATCACATGAGCTCGTCCCTGCTCCTCCAGCAGTGTCCTGCGTGCCTGGCTCTTCTAACTTGGATAGTTTTCATGATGGGAGGCAGGTGGCCGTATAGTTGGTGCTTTGTGGGGTGTTGCCGCCAGGACTTGTTTAATACTGCTCGCAACATTCTTGTGTAGTTGTCGTCTAGCTTCTTCTCCAGCCGTTTTGTTAGCGTCCAAGTGGTGCATCCATACAGCAGTATCGACACGAGTTCGATGTATACTCACTAGCTTCTAGAGGCAAAATAGGGAAGAGCTCTTTTTAGAAACTATGGCACACGTGTATTTTTTCTACTTTTAGATTTAATGACATATGTAAGTTAACAGCCATTTCAGCTCAGTGTCTGAGATAGAGCAACTATAAAGTCGACTAGATACCGTAGATAAAATCGCTTTCTAAAATTAAAAAGTAATGAAAGATTTAAAAACGTTTAAAATCGTGAAACTGCTAGTTATACTAAAAGGCTTGTAACAACTGCGGATAACTGCTTTATTTTGATCATAAAATAGGCTACGCTTGTTGTTATGCATCTTATTTTTAGCTTGGATCTCAATAGCTTTTATAGCGTTATTTTGGGGCGATATTGATAGAGATTTATACAAGATTTTAACAAGTTATTTTTGAAATTTGAGAAAGGAACAAATTACTCTATCCCGATTGCGCAATGATCACAGAAGACTTATGTTCTCCTTTATACTCAAACAAGAACAATAAACAGTGTATCGCATATCAAACACTCTACACAGTTAAATATTTTCTCATAGAATGCAGAGATTTAGTATTGGTCACACAAGACTTAGGAATTTCTTAATAATCAAACAAGAGCAACCATAGTGTTTCGCATGTCAGACACCCTAAACTTGAATATTTTCTCATAGAATTCTAGGATTTAGCTCTCATTAGACAATGTTTTTTCAATACAAACAATATGAAGGACTTACTTGAATATATTGACTCGGATGACGTTTTGTCTTTCTTCGGAGAAATAATTCTCTGAAAAAAGACAAACTGTCATTCGTAAAGATCACAAAAGTTTTGAATATACAATATTGAAAAAAGAAAGAAAAAAGCCTCCCCCTCCTACACACAAATTGATATAGCAGTTTTCTTTGATGTGGGTAACATTTCACTTCAACTTCTCTTTGAGTTGTGGTGTCACTGTGTGCCGCCACTTTGTTGCTCAACAGTTTTTTTTGCATCTTTAAATGCAGTGGTTTCTCGTTTGTGGCTACAGTCCTTTTTTTATGATAATTTCCAGTTTTCTCATGATTTTTGTGGAAAACCTCAAATAATGAATGATGCCGATTCAATTTCTTTGTGACATCACCAAGTGACAATCCACAATCATCGTATACTACAATCTGACCATTTTTTAAACATCAGATAACTGCTTACTAATTATTAACAAAGGACTAAATACAAATCAGGATATCAAATTGAAGAAAAGAACATTCTAAGAAATTTCCAATTTTTTTGGTACCAGAATATTCTTTTTAGAAAATTAAAACTTTTCGCTACAGTTCAGGAAAATTTGAGAACAATAATCATGGAAAATAATCCCTTCCTATGTGTGTCTAAGCCATCGAAGTTTCATTAAGATTTGCAGCAATAATAAAAAAAAATGTTTCAGTTTTGTCACTGTCTGTTTTTGCGTGGTGGGAAATGTTTAATACTGTAAATATGATCAATATTACACAATGCAATTATTAGAAAATTATTCCAGAGGATTTGGACATATCATTAAAAACGAAATAAAAACTCTTAAGAAACAACCGTTTAAAGAAGGTAAATACAAATGTAAATACATATGATATATATATATATATATATATATATATATATATATGAAAAATTAGGTACATGAAAATTCAGTCAAATCAATGACATCTAAAAGGAAATCAATAAAGAGAATGATAATTTGGGTGAGAAATTGGCATCGTATTTTTCAGATTAGTTCGGCTAGGGAGACGAATAATCGAAAAGGATGGATTGATCAACTTGATCGCACGAAATGATGATCGACTCAAAATGACCAGATGATCCTGACGTACGGCTCAAGTTAATCAGTATCGAACGGCTAATCCATACTGAATTGCATTTCGATGGTATCTGGATAAGCCAGATTTAATAGGGTGAGTCAAAAATGTTGCAATATTTTAGTAGCATGCAGCACAATTCGACAGCTCCGGATATTTTTGCTGAGGCTGTGAAGGTGATGAACCACACTGGATTGTGAGATATCGAGATCGCCTGATACTCTCTGAGCGCTACTCGCCGGATTCGTCTCAATTACTTGGAGCACCGCTTCGAAATCTATACATTTAGGCTTACCTGACCTTGTCTGATATCTGAGGTTCTGGCAACCTAAGCGAAATTGCTTGAACCATCTGGCTACCTTACTGTGATCAACATCGCCTTTATCTTTCACGTTACAAATGTCTTTTGGTTACTTCAGCGGCGTTCTGGTTCGAATTCGTAAAGCAGCAGTTCCCGAATTAGGTTACGCTACACATTTATCTTTGCGGCTTTCAAATCACCCTCGGAGTGAAGCAATGCACAAGGTGTCAGCGCATCAACTACCTCGGTACTATAAACCACAGCTAGTACCTACAACGGCTTGAACTGCTTTGGTCGAGTGATATACGCACCGCAAACTAGCACACACTACCAAAATATTGCTAAACTTTTGACTCACGAAAGCAATTAATACGGTGTCCATCATTGGAAAATATCTTTAGTGAAGTAGAAGGCAAACTATCGATGAACGCCAAGATGGACACAGTAACCGTTTTGTCGTCACAAATGCCAATACGTGGAGTTTACTGATTGGCTAATCCGATAAGCAGGAGGTTGGTTGGTGTGCCATGCAGGACTCTGGTCCTATCCTTTACAGAACAAAGGGACTTAGCGATGCCTATCTCTTGCCAAGTATCATGTGGCAACTAGTATTGGGTTACATGGTATCAGTAATAGAAAAAAGGCTGAAATCACTTACTTAGCAGTACTCATCTCTTCCACAAGTTATATGAGTAGTAGGGTATCCTTGTTCTGTCAGTGAGGCTTAGAATATGCTCTCTGTATCTTCTGCTGAGAGGTAAGATTCCCTCCCAAAAAGGAGGTGTCCTGAACTGAATCTGATGGTAAGGCTCCAGTTCTTGAGACCTTGGGAGGGGAAGTATCCGTTCATTGGTCTTACTCCAAGGTTCCCTCTGACCCGGAGTGTTAATACCTGTTAAGGTCCCATCAATGAGTCAAATAGACCTGCTTGAAAATTTTTTATATTGAACAGGAATTATTGATATCAAATAACGATGCAAAATGTGCCATGGTGTAATGTTTAACGTCGCAGGAAATGGAGACGGCTACACGAGTTCAAATCCAGGACGAAGACGTTGGTAAATATATATATATATATATATATATATATATATATATATATATATATATATATATATATATATATATATCATATTTGTAATACATACATATATATATATATATATATATATATATAAAACTATGCAAAATACTCTGTAAAAATTTCTTAAAAAATGTATATACAAACATACAATGAACGCATTTCTCTAACCACTCAGCATAAAATAAACCCAGACGGGTTGACTTCTCTTTCATTAGGGTAGAGGAATATTCAGTGTTGATCGTTTCCTTTCTAAATTTCATGAGTCATATTGTAATAGGATACATTGTTCTTGAAACGGGGAAAAATCACTGCACGAAGTCTCCTTTTCTTTGTCTTGAGCACTTTCACCAAGAATTTGTGTATAGTACTTTTTTCGTTTGCTTATTTGTGAATTCATCATCGAGCGGGAACGCTGTAAAAAAACGAGTCGGGCCAGGTCCCGAGGAAACCAATACGAGGACAGCAGCCTTCCATTGCACTAAAGTAGTTTCAAAACCTTCGTCATAATCATCATCATCATCATTTCAAAAATTGTTCGAACTGATACATACACATTCACACATACGCATACACAAATACACATACTCTGGCTGTAGAATACCCCAACTACACCTCTTCAGAGGGGTATACTTCCCGCTCCTAACGAGTGTCCTGGATATTACACTAAACTACATCTGACGGTGAGGCTCCAGGTTGGGAGCTTTGGGGAATGTGGAATAACCCTTCATTATCATTACTCTCAGATCAACACTGGCCCGGGTTAGTAGTTCCTGTTAGGGTCTCATCTATGGGTCAAATAGAACTGTTAGGGTCTCATCTATGGGTCAAATAGAACTGTTAGGGTCTCATCTATGGGTCAAATAGAACTGTTAGGGTCTCATCTATGGGTCAAATAGAACTGTTAAGGTCTCATCTATGGGTCAAATAGGACTGTTAAGGTCTCATCTATGGGTCAAATAGAACTGTTAGGGTCTCATCTATGGGTCAAATAAAACTGTTAAGGTCTCATCTATAGGTCAAATAGGACTGTTAGGGTCTCATCTATAGGCCAAATAGAGCTGTTTAATTGATTACTGAGTATTATTATTATTATTATTTGAAACCATACAGCTGTGTGCAAATTATTTGTATTAGAAAGGAATACTTGAATGAAATTACTAATGTTAAAAAAGAACAGTTGAAGACATTTATCAGCATGCAAACAATGATTAATATTAGACAGAATCATTAGTTTTAGATTGTACTTGTAACTATTTAACTCTATGCAAAAAATGACCAATACTGAAAGGGATTATCATTGTTAGATAGGAATACTTGAAAGCATTTAACTGTGTGCAAACTAGTGAGCTATAACAACTCATTAAAAATAAAGATGCCAACACACTATTCGCTAACAAATCCCAGACACAGACAGACAGACAGACACACACACACACAACATCTCTCTCTCTCTCTCTCTCTCTCTCTCTCTCTCAGATAGATAGATAGGATTTGGTATTGAATAACCGACAAGAGTTGATATGCCAAAGAACACAAACCAACTTACGGATACACACACATACATATACACATACACAACATTTTGAAAATAAGCCTCTAACTCATGTTGTAATGTGTTAGTAAGCAGACGGTATAATATGCTTGGTTTCGTACTCGCAGGATAAAAGAAAACGATGATTGCAAATCCTTCTTGAGCATTGATAGTTCCCGTAAGACCCGCAACACTTTTATGTTTTATACATAAAAGTGACGGTGATACTAATTATCAAATTAAGTACAAAAGATTGTATCGTTTACTTTAGGGTGTTATATTTGGTTTTCCTCGCACAAATGACAGAATACCAAAAGATTTCTGTTTAATTAAATCAATCTTTGTCACAATTTAGTTTAACTCAAAATTTTTTTTATCCAGAATATCAAATACTTCTTGAACTCCATCAAACCTGATTGTGACCTAAGGTCAAGTGTATTGTGGTATTTCTTGTATGTTTTGGGTAGTTTCCCCAAATTATACAGTCCCGTTGGTAATTTTGGGATACTTCAGGCATCAACAATTAACCCTATCCTTACACCTTTGGGTTCAGTGGGAAAGTACAAAATATAGATATGGTTTCCAGGTTCTTTTTAAATAAAAATAAAAGAATTAGTTTCATAGCGAACTTTTTCATTGCTGTATTATTGACGAATAAAGTTGATTTTTTACTTCTTCTGGAAGGATTTTTATTCCCTCAAAAAATACTAACTGAACAACACACACACACACACACACACACACACACACACACACACACACACACACATATATATATATATATATATATATATATATATATATATATACACACACTGCCAATAAACGTTTAGGACCACATCGATTTTTTTTAATGAAAATGAATAAAGTTTCATGTTTATAAGGAAATCAATTTGTTTTTCTATGTTTGCATGCAATTATGCAATTGTTTAAATCAAAATGTATATTAGATCATTATATGTTTAATTAAAGCAAATTTATATTTTCTTTTCATCAAAGAATCCACCACGAGCATTTATTACAGCAGAGAAAATTACAGACATCCTTTCTTATAACTTGTAAAAGTATGTTGGTGGAAGTGATTCCCAAGCAGTGAGTAAATGTGCAAACAATTCTTGATTATTCTAAGGCAGCTCACTCTGAACTTAATGATCAATTGAAAAATTAGCCTTTATTATGAACTTAGAGAAACAAATCAGAGTGGTTCTAAACTTTAGTTCAACAGTATATATATATATATATATATATATATATATATATATATATGTGTGTGTGTGTGTGTGTGTGTGTGTGTGTGTGTGTGTGTGTGTGTGTGTGTGTGTGTGTGTGTGTGTGTGTGTGTGTGTGTTTGAAATTATAGGGTGGTTGTTAATTAATGAAGACTAGGATTTGTTTTCAGCCGTTTAGACAAGAACTATAGGTTCAATGATTCAAATTTCGTGAAAGGATTCATGAAATTACTAAACGTGTTAATAAAAATTACCACTCTTTACTTTTAAAAAAAAACCATATATGTTTGATTTGTCCAAAAATAACGATATTATCATCACACCTAATAAAGGTGGAGGAGTTGTCATGATGGACTCTGCACAATACAACAACGAAATAATAGAATTATTAGATGACATAATGAACAAATTACACAACAAACCATAACCATGTCAGATGACATATGAACAAATTACACAACAAACCATAACTAAAAATATAAGTTTTTTCAATAAAAAAAATTAATTATGTAAGATGACAAATTCTGATTTTCATTAATTAATGACAATTGATCGACTTCCAAAAACACACAAACTTGGAATTCCTTCACGACCAATTATTTCTGGGACAGGAACTGCCCTGACCTCATAACTCGTACAATCTTTAATCAAAATATTCCCCCTTCCCTTAAAGAACTCCAGTGATCAACTCAACACACAAACACATATAGTGTGTTTTTAAAAAAATCGTATCATTTGAAATATACTGGGCGTTTAAAAAGATGTACAGGGTATTTAAAAATTATATCATTGAAATATACAGGATGTTTAAAAAGTATACTGTGTGTTTAAAAAAATAATATCATTTGAAATATACAGGGTGTTTTAAAATAAACAGGATGTTTGAAAAATATACAGCGTTGTTTAAAAAAAAGTTTCATTTGAAATATGCAGGGTGTTTAAAAAGATGTACAGGGCATTTTTTAAAATAATATCATTTGAAATATACAGGGTGTTTAAAAAATATACAGAATATTTAAAGATATACGGCATGTTTATAAGATATATAGGGTGTTTTAAAAATATACAGCGTGTTAAAAAAATAATATCATTTGAAATATATAGTGTGTGTCAGATAAATTCATATAATTTTTTAGTGAAATAACTTAACCAAATCATCTCAAATTTTAATAGCATGTTTTCTTTTCAGTGAATGTCATTTCTATACCCAAAAAGAAAAAAAAAATTAGATATTAAACATAGAATTATGTATTATTTCTTGGCGAGCTGTTAAAATTTGAGGTTATTTAAATAAGAATGGGTCAAATTATTAGGGTACGAAATGAGATCAATTTTTCTGAAATAGCCTCCTCATAAAAAAGTAAAGCTGGCGACCATAGTCGAGGGTGACTCGAAGGCTGCCTTTTCGATAGCTACTACACCAAGGTGTAGGGGAGGGCGCTACTCCTTTCCCTGGATTTCTCCACTTTACCCTTGATCTGCACCTTAAAATGCTGAGTGTTAAGCAAGGAGGCACCAAGTACCATTTTTAGTCTTTGGTATGACTCGATCTGGGATTGAACCCAGGTCTCCCGGACCATTGGCAAAAACTCTAACCATTATGCCAATGTCCGGTTTAGCCTCCGAATAAGTTACCAAAAAAGTTACCATAAAAATATATAACACTGTGAAGCTGAAAACAAGACAGCATTTGTGGAATTACATTTTTCACCAGTAGCTCAAAGTAATTCTCAAGTGTCAAAATATTCAAAAGATAGTTTTAGATACTCACACACACACGCGGCGCGCACACACAGACACATATACAATCGTTAGCCTATCAATTTTAAATCACTCTATATCTTTTAGTTTAATTTTTTAATTGTATTGGGAACTTTTAAGTGTTTTAATTGCCATTCTTTCTGCACAAACGTAAAGAAAAACGACTCGATTTTCTTAATTTTTGTGAAATAGCGTCATGGTTAAAGTGCTGTTCTGCGACCTCAAAGTAAGCGTGTTCGAACATCAGTCACGGTTTTACATTTACTTTCGGACTAATATCATTGAAAAGATATAAACCCCTTTATTCTCCCCATATATAGGTTAAATAGTTCTTCGCCAAGAATGGCTTTGGCATTAAATTCCTCACGAAGGTTGATAGGCCATTAAGCAATGAAATCAAAATTAATGATTGTATCATTCAAAATTATATATATATATATATATATATATATGTGTGTGTGTGTGTGTGACAAAAATTTATGAAATCTGACGAATTGAGAAATAAAAAGACAACTCGAAAAATCAAATAGACACGTTTCACTAGAGATCTAGCGTCATCCGAATGCAAAAGAAAAATTGTGTGTACATATATTTTACAATATGGGCACTTGACGTGCTGTAAAAGGCACCTCACATGATACAATGGTTAGCGAGCAATATCAACACACCATTGTCAGGGGGTTCGATTCACACTGGGTGGCCTATACTTCTGCCGTGCGACACAACAAAGCAAAGCTTTATAAATAGATATTTTCTTCAATATAGCCGGAATTCATTCCTAAATTAACGCCAATAGTATTTGGAATGCTAAAACAAATAAACAAGAAAAAAAAAATAAAACAAACAAAAATCCGTCTTTTCATAACGATTCTAAATCAAGCGTTCAAACGCTTTCTGTAAATTAATTCTTTTCTCTCACTTTAATGTTTATTCGCTTTTGACAATAAAGTCATTTGCATTGCGATGATGCTAGTCCTCTAGAGAAATATATATATATATGTATATATATATATAAATATTTCCAAATGAATCGGTTCACTAATAGATTTGCAGTGAACCTATTCATTTTGAAATGTTTACTTTTTCTCTCTTTGGACCAATAAAAGAAAGAAAAAAATTATATATATATATATATATATATATATATATATATATATATATATGTGTGTGTGTGTGTGTGTGTGTGTGTGCGTGTGTGTGTGTGTGTGTGTGTGTGTGTTTAAAATAATATCCCTTATTTAATGACGTAACATCAAATAAGTAAAAAAGAAACATTTTAAAAAACCATGATGCACTTACATCTAAGGTCGTTGGAATAGAACTATCCGAAAATAAACAAGTGTTTTCGCAATATTTCGAAGAAAACTCTTCTCTACGTCCACTGATAAAACGATTATTTCCATATATAGGCCATGTCACTTATTAACAAACTATTATAAGAATTGTACATATTTATGAAGCATATATACATATATATATATATATATATATATATATATATATATATATATATATATATATTCATCAAAGAAAAAAGAAAATAACTCTTCGTCGAAAGAAAAAGAAAAAGGAAAAATCTCATCCGCCAGTCATACCGCTGTCTTCGTCGCAAAAAAAGTAAAAAAAAAAGGAGTAAGAAGTAAAAAAAAAAAAAAAGAAAAAAAGAAAAGAAAAAAAATACTGTTAAAGTGCTCAATAGATCCAAAGAGACGGTTTTACATGATCGAATAAGTAGCAAAAGTTTTCAACACAGGTTTCACCGAAAGGATCTTCAGGTAAACTTATATATATATATATATATATATATATATATATATATATTGTAAAGGGAGCTTCTGGGTCACCCTCGACTAAGGTTGTCAACTTTACTAATACAAAGAAGATGAGTTGGGAATGATTCAGTTTCAGGATATATAAGAGGATTCTTATAAATCTCCAGGAGTGCTCAATGTATGATAATTAATATATAAATTTATAAATATCATACTGAGCAAATTCGTAAAATTGGAAAAACACAACACACCCTCATTTGCCTATCCTAAAATCATTTCAGCTGGCCAACTCAATGGGAGAAACCAACCTCTTCAAATACCCATCACACATTGAAGACAGAAAAAATATATGAAAATATTCTTTCAATGGATTCGTACTCGTTTAGGAAAATACATTTTTATGATTTGTGAAAAAATATTTTTGTAATTTATTTGAAAAAAAAAAAAGAATATTTCTATGATTTCTTTTTTATTCCTCTCTCTATTATGTAATAGCTATCTGAAAAGGTTGATTTCTCCTATGGAGTGGTCAGCTAAAATAAATTTATAATAGCCAAATGATGGTGTATTGAGTTCTCAAATTATATATACTTTTTTATCCTTCCGGCTGTGATCAAGAGATACAATCTATTCTCCTGTTATGGAACGGGTTGACAGTCTTCTCACCTTGCATGGGTGTCATAACATGCAAACAACTGTGTGATTTAGTGACCTAGGGGTGACCGCGATGTCATCAGGTGTGGATGTAAGGAAAAGTAAAATAAGCAAGATATTGCACGCCCATATACGTGTCCAATGTATCCCTCTGACAAAATGTCGACGGTAATGTTTCCTTTTTTATTTTTATTTATTTATTTTTTTCATTTTCCGGGAAAGCCACTAGCTACATTCTCAATGAGAACCTAAAATATTCTGGCCTTGTGTTAACCTAGTTAACACCTCGACATATACAATGATCAGCGCGGAAGATTCTCCCTGAGAGCCTAAAATATTGCGGCCTGGTGTCAAACTATTGATCACCTCGACTGTACAATGATCAGCGAGCTAGATTCTCACTGAGAGCTTAAAATATTCTGGCCTTGTGCTAAACTAGGCTAAGCTTTGTAAGTGATACATACATATTACACACACAAAGACGCGTATTATACACACAAAGACGCGTATTATACACACAAAGACGCGTATTATACACATAAACACACACACTAAGATACATACATGCGTATGCACGCATCCATACACACTCATAAGCAAACGGAGACATACACACACATACGTAAACATACACAAAACACCTATATACCCAGATCAGAAACAAACATTGACGCATGCGCATATAAAGATACCCGCACATACTGACATTCACCCGAATGTTGGCCACCACCCGTATCGACACAAAGACAACCTGGGTAGAAAATTACGGGGATTGTTCTACATCGCAACAACATTGCCTGCGGAATGTGACTGGTGCTCCCCCTAGTGACAGGTGTTCGGGGCACCTGCATTTCCTTTCCTTGTTTTTCTTGCTGTTAAGAAGAGATTGATATTTCCGCGGCCATTTCTTTTAATTTTTTTTTTTTTTTTTTAAAGAAAGCAAGATGAATTAAGAAAAATGTTTGTGAACCTCACTCAAAAAGGTACTGTCTTTTTTTTTTTTTTGTAAAATAAAAATACTATCGGAATGTGGACGTAAATAAATGTTTCACCCTCCTACCTCACCCAAGCATCATTTTTCTTTTCTCTGAAGTAGATATCCGCTAAACTCATTGCTTCTTACGTCAGAAATTCTCAAACTTTTCTCTGAACTCTTTTCGCTAAACTCATTGCTTCTTACGTCAGAAATTCTCAAACTTTTTACTTGATGCATAGTTCTAAGCAGATTTAATTTCCATTTACCAACACCAATTAAATTACTACCCTCTTTTTAGGGCTTAAATACCCGAAATGAATCCCCTTCAGGAGTGTAATACCTGCCTTCATCGAGTGTTCTGGGATAGACACTGAACAGCATCTGATGGTGAGGCTTCAGGTTAGAAGACCTGTGTTGTGTGGAGTACATCTTCAATTGCTTTTACTCCCAGGTCCACTCTAACCCAGAGTAGTCTGTTAGGGTTCCATCTTTGAGTCAAATAGATCTGTTTGAAAAATTATTCGTATTGGATAGGAACACTTGATGTTTCAGTCACAGATAAATCGAACAGGGACGTTTCGGTCAGGATGTGTCAGTCAAAGATGAATCGAACTGTGACATTTCGGTCACAAATGAATAAAACTGGAAAGATTCGGTTCGGATGATTCAAAGATAAATCCAACTGGGATGATTTGGCCTGGATGTTTGAGCAACATATGAAACCAGCTAGGATATTCCGACCCGGATATTTCAGCCACAGATAAATCGAACTGGGATATTTTGGCCCGGATATTTCAGCCACAAATAAATCAAATTGGGACGTTTCCGCTCGGATGTTTCAGCCACAGATGAATCGAGCAGGAATGTTTCGGCTTGGATGTTTCAGCCACAGATAAATCAAGCTGAAACGTTTTGGCTTGGATGTTTCAGCCACTGATAAATCGAGCTGGAATGTTTCGGCTTGGATGTTTCAGCCACAGATAAATCGAGCTGGAATATTTCGGCTTGGATGTTTCAGCCACAGATAAACCGAACTCGAACGTTTACGCTTGGATGTTTCAGCTTCAGATAAATCAAACAGGGCCGATTCGGGTTGGATCTTTCAGCCAAAGACAAATCAAACTGGAACGTTTCAGTCCGGATGTTTCAGCCAAAGATAAATCGAACTGTGACGTTTCGTCCAGGATATTTCAGTCACAGATAAATCCAATCCGGATGTTTTGGCCTGGATATTTCAGCTACATATAAATCCAGCTGGGTCATTTCAGCCGGTTTTTTCAGCTACTGATGAATTGAATTGGGGCGTTTCGGTCCAGATGTTTCAGCTACATATAAATTGAATTGGAACGTTTCGGCTCGTATATTTCAGCCACTGATTAATCCAACTGGGACATTTCGGCTTGGATGTTTCAGCCACAGATAAATCCAACTGGGGCATTTTGTTCCGGGTGTTTCAGCCTCAGATAAATCCAACTGGGACGTTTCGACCATCCCATGGCCTTTAAGATTGAAATTACCGATCTAGTGTCATTTAAAATGAAATACAATCATTGCGAGACGGCAGGTATGTTGCCGTACAATATGTAACTTTGAACAAAGATTGAATATTAATGTACCCAGGTTGTTCGAAATGTTATTAGCCTAGCTCAGAGAGAAGAGCCTTAGCTGAATATTTTGACGAAGATCTTGGGGATTAGCAAAATACTGTCGCCAGAGCACAAAGCTGAAAAGGGTTGACATTTCCAGAACACTTTTGACTCTCTGACTCCTTCTGGATGAAGCTTACAACTTTTTGAACGACCCTCGTATGTTCTTTTCTGTTTTATAGATATTTTTATGACCTTCTTTTTACAACACTTCAATGACAGCCCTGTCGACTGGGGTAGAAGTATTCACCGACTGCATCTCCGCACTCCAATGAGTGTCCTAAGTATGCTAGTAAATTGCATCTGATGGTGAGGCCCCAGTCCTGGAGCTTTGCGTAATGTAGAGAACCCCTTTATTTCTATCACTCCCAGGTCCACTCGGATCTGGAGTGATAGTACCTGTTCGAGTCCTATCTATGGGTAAAATAGAATTATTTAATCATTTACAATACACATTTAATTATGTGCAAACAAATGATTAATGTTAAATAGAATTATTTGTATTAGATAACAATACTTGTAACGATTTAACTGTGTGCAAACAAATGAGCTCTGACTCGTTTAAAAATAAAGTTACTAACAAACTACTTACTCAAAAATTATATATATATATATATATATATATATATATATATATATGCATCTTTTTAATATTTTGCTTTTTACTTTTCATATGTAAGCTATTTTTAGTTTAAAAAATCGTTCATTATATAATAAATAGATATGTCATTATCACCGTCATCACCCAGACATTACAGATTACTTTAACTCTCTCTCTCTCTCTCTCTCTCTCTCTCTCTCTCTCTCTCTCTCCATCCGTCCCTATCGACCCTTACTCAGGTTAAGTCCTCCATATAGCACCCAGTAATAGTGATGTTTCAGCTACAGAGCTGGTGAATATAAACTTTTGCAAGTCATTCAACATTGGTGTGTATGTCTGTTGTAGTCCATAGGAGAAAGTCGCTTATTTGTTTGTCCTCACTTCTCCAACAGGTCTTGCTCATTTAATTGGATGATTTGCAAGATGGAAGGTAAGTGTTCATACAACTTCTGTTTTTTAGCCTGCTGCTTCCAGGATTTGTTGAAAACAGTTCGTAGCATCCTTGTGTAGTTTTTGTTTAGTTTTTTTCTCCCGGCGTTTCGTTAAAGTCAGAGTGGTGCAGCCATACAGTAATACTGAGAGCTGTGCAACCATACAGTAATATTGACACTGTTGCAGCTTGGAATGTTTTCCGTTTTTCTTTATCAGAGAGATCATATTTCCATATGGTCGATAACCTGTCGATAGCAATCTATGCCTTCTCTACGCGTATGATGACATTGCTTTCAGTAAATGAAATACTCCTACCGAGGTATATGAACTGGTCAATTAATTTCAGAGGCCCGAGAATTATCCTTGTTTCTGAAATAAGAAGATAGATAGATAGATAGATTGATAGATAGAAAGATAGAATCCATACTTGTTCTCTTTTTTCTTGTTTTTGTTTTCGAACTGATAGATATATTTTTTAATAACAACTGAACGATTATTTAAAAGGTTACAAAAGTGATAAAGAATTCTAACGATCTATTAGGTCTTATATCCAATGCCACTCGTACAACTGAACCCCTAACCTGAGGGTGACCCTTTATCTTTTTCACTGAGAAATAACTTCTTTCAGGAAGAATCTGAAACTGATTAAATTCTAGAATTTACCTAAGAAGTTCATTTTTAGAAAAAATTTAAAAATTTAAAAGGCTTTAACAGAATGTTTTCTTTTTTGGGGGTGGATAAAGAACAGGTCTTTATGTTTTAAAGGAAAATAAAATGATTATCGTTGTTTTGTTTTATTTTTTATTTATTTTTTATTTTTTTAATTTCTATTTTTGTTTTTTGGGTTTATTTGTTTGTTTGTTGTGTGTGGTGTGTGTATGTTTTGGTTAAGTGGGATCACCAATTGGCTAAAAATTGTTAATATGAAAAACAACTGGGTATAAAAACTTCCTTTTTGAAAATGTCTAAAATTTTAAGTTTTAATTAGAAACTTTTTTTTGAATAAAGAACAAATCTTTTTTTTTACGGAATAAGTAATGTAGTTTTTTTCATCAAATGGCTAAAGTTTATGAATTTTAAAAGCAACTTTTTGGGCGTAAAAATCTTTTATAGAAAAAAACATGTAAATATACTTAACCCTCTACCATCCAACTTTATATTTCACGCTGAAATAACACTTGAATACGAAAAGTTTTTAGATATTTTGTTTATTCAAAAGCGGTTACTTGTACACGTCCATTAGCATAATGAGTAAAGTGTTTGCCAATGGTCCGGAAAACTAGAATTTAATCCCAGGTCGAGTAATACCAAAGACTCAAAAAATGATACTTGATGTTCCTTGATTAACATTCAACATTATAAAGAACGGATCAAGGTAAGTGGAACAATCTAGAGAAAGGAGTAGCACTTCCCCTATACCTTGGTGTAGTAGCTATTGAAAAGGCAGCCTTCGTGTTACCCTCGACTACGGTTGGCCAACTTGGTTTAAAAAAATCTGATTTATATCAATTTTTGCTATGGAAATAGTTTACAATGGTTTTTTTCTTTTTTAATTTATTCTAACCAGTGTCAAATTAGATTAAAAGTAGTTGTTTCTGCTTACTGGAGTCCCCGTGGCGTAATGGTTAAAGTGCTGGCTTGTGATCTTGAAGTAGACTAGTTCGAACTCCACATGCGATATAGCGTTTAATTTTAGGAAAGGTATAAACTCCCTTATACTTCAAGTTATGAGTTAAATAATATCTCTGCTGTTTAATAAAGATATCTTTGGCATTAAAATTACGTCATCTTTTCTTTTCGCGCGTAAAAATTACTTTATATCAATTTTAAAATGGAAAACATACAGGAGAATTTTTTCCAGAATTACTAAGTCAAAATTTATTTTATCTACTTTTTTTTTTTATTCAAAATTTATTATACGCGCTTTTAAAAATCTAATTTTCTTTTATTGCACTTAACGTATACAGACGATAAACAAAAAATAAAATGCTAAAATAATTACACCTTTTCTGCGACTCGTAATTTCTCGAGAGAAGAATACATTTTTTTTTTACTATTGATATCATAATTGCTTTAATTAGAACAAAAATCTTGTAGAATGTTCCCATTTTCATTCATATGAACGTCTCTTTTTTTTTCTTTTTTTTTTTTTTTTGCTCTCGTCTTTTCTATCCAGTTTGGCTATGAAAACTGACACGTCTCCGTGTCAAATAGGTCGGCAGAACACTGTGAAAAACAGCGAAATTAAAAATAACGAGATGAACTTTAATTCGAAGAGTCATATGACTAACAATAAAGATTAAGTTATCATTGGTAATCTGGCCTTAGGGAAATCGGGCGTGATCACAACGAACTGCGAGGAAATCTGTTAAAATTGGAGTAGGTAGATGTTTCAACATTAGTGTTTATTATTATTATAATTATTTAGGTGGGGGTCGGGATAAAAGGCTATAGCTGGTACTGTCAAGGAAATTGATGCAAGTGTGAGTGATTTATTATCAAAAATAAGTGTGGGTGTTTCTGATTCAAAAAGAAGTTTATGCTAAGTTAGGGATAGAAAAATAAGAGAGTTGTGTTTAAACGAAGGAACGAAAGGAGAAAGTGGCGATCGGGTTTCATAAATTTCCGAGACGGAAAGGGAGAAACTCGTGACCGAAGGAGGAAGGCAAACAAGAAGAAGAAAAACAATGAAAAATTGAAGGAAGTAAAGATTTTTACTTAGACGAAAAAAAGGGAAGAAATATCGGAATGAAGAATGAATGAAAAAAAAAAACCAAGAGGAAAGTTCTGAAAATGCATAAAAGTGGGAGTGAAATCGTCAGTCTAGTAGGAGTAGTTAGAAGAAAGAGAAGGAGAAAGAGAAAAAAAGAAAAAAGACGGAAGGGAGTGAACTTGTCCGCTCTAGTGGGTGTAGTAAGAGGGAAAAGAAAGAGAAGGAAAAAAGAGACCGGCAGTGAACTTGTCCGCTGTGGTAAGAGGGAAAAGAAAGAGAAGGGAAAAGAAGGAAAATAAAGACCGGGAGTGAACTTGTCCGCTCTTATGGGTGTGGTAAGAGGGAAAAGAAAGAGAAGGTAAAAGAAGTAAAAAAGAGAGAAGGAGAAAAAAATTGTCTGTTCTCGCGTTGACGGTGAATACTACGCTCGATAGAAGATGGTAATTTTACTGGAGTCTCTTTTTCCCAGGGGGTTTCCTTGAAGAGAAAGGGATGTGTAGCCGAGGAGCAAAGTGGGTAATTACTGATTTCAGTTGAAGTTCCACACACTGCTGTGGACTACATGAGGGTGTCTCGAAGCCTGGTGATATTGGAGACACCAGCAGACGACAGTCACGAATTCTTCATGCCGCATATACCTGTGTAAAGGTCGACGTTTTAAAACTAAATTTTAAGGGAAAAAAAACGACAGAGAAAGTGGGAGGCGCTGAAAAATTAATAAGTTCGTATGACTGAAATCAGTATACTCTGAAGATGCAAGATGTTCGTTATCAAGTTATAAGTGTTGGAGCCTCAGTTGAGTGAGATCCTTTTAAATTACTCGAATAAAGAGAAGAAAAAAGATCATGACTTCTTTCTACATCATCTAAATAAATATTTGAAAGAAAGTTATATATATGCGTGCGCGTGTATGTGTGTGGGGGGGTGTTAGGATAGCGTAGATACCAAGTCAACGGTGCTTGCTAACTATCAGTTTCTCACTCATGCAACCAAATGACTTAGTCTGAAGGTAACATCTGCGTGAAACTGACCGTTAGCAAGTGCCAATGACTGTTTCTATGCTATCCTTGCTTAGATAAATATGCTTTATCATTGATATTAAGCACTTTTTATTTATAGATATACCAAACTACATCATATATATATATATATATATATATATATATATATATATATATATATATATATACAATATGTATATTTAGGCAGCATTTCTTCGTTAATGCAAATTTCATTAAACATAATAGACATTTTATGCCTACATATTTTCTTTTGGATCCGTTCGAATTCCCGTATTACTTTTATCTTATTCGGGGGGAATTTATTTAGGTATTGTCCATAGTTGTATGTATCCCTAGTACTTTCTGCCGACTTAATAGAATTAATTTTCAAACCAGTGCTAACGTACTTAAATGTCTTTAGCTACTGGCACTATTTACAGAATTACATTTAAAAGCAAACGCCATAATCTCCAACAGCAAAGACGTCCTTACACAGTAGTAATTTGCTAAAACAAAAGTTACATCACTTTTACAACAGATGATGATGGCCCAAAGTCGGGCAGAAAGTACTAGGGAGACATACAACTATGGACAATACCTAAATCAATTCCCCCCGAATACGATAAAAGTAATACGGGAATTCGAACGGATCCAAAAGAAAATTTGTAGGCATAAAATATCTATTATGTTTAATGAAATTTGCATATATACACAAGTAAAGTCTTAATCTGCCCAATTTCATTAGTTCCAAAATTCGTGATGTAACCCGGTTTTAGATTTCAACCAAACGCAATATATAAGGTTAAGCACTATAAAACTATATATATATATAGTACAATTTAATGGAGTTCAAACTCGGTTAAGTCGTCATAATAAATTTATTTCGGCGGAGAATATTATTGCTATACTCTCCGTCTCGTCAGATGACGGAGAGTATAGCAATAATATATATATATATATATATATATAATCATTGTTTTAATCATCAAGCATTATTGTCTCTGTGTCTACGTTATCCTAGCTTAGATCAACCAATGCTCTATCGCCAATATTGACCACTCTTCAACTTAATTGGTAATGAAAGACCACTTTTCGTTCTATATTATTCTAAACGTATAATGAACTTTAGCGAAGTCATAATCGATCTAATAAAGTTAGTATATCGGACAATTTATTCTGAGTAACTTTTTTTTTCCTGTGATGGACATTTCTGACAACCCAACATCAGCATATTTTTACTTCAGAAATGAAAAGCGACAAAAAGTTACATTGAATTTATTTGCTAAAACATTTTTGAATGAAACTATTTTATTTGGATCTTAAAGTATTACATTTTTGTGGAATCCTTTTAACATTCTTTAAATTTTCATCAACCCTTGTAGGTTATTCAATGCCAAATCCGGTTTATACATATATTAAATATGGTAAACGAATAGTTTGTAGGCAACATTGTTTGCAATCAGTTAAATGGTTTCAAGTATTCTTATCTAACTGTAACAATTCAATTTAACATTAATCATTGTTTGGACACAGTGAAAAGGTTAAACAGTTCTACTTAACTCATAGATATTACATCACATAGCCTAAAGCTCCAAGACTGAAGCCTCATCATCCGATAGTTTTGTGTCCAGGATATGACTCTTAACTAAATCTGATGGCGAAGCTCAAGTTCTGGAACTTGGGGAAATGTGGAGTACTTCTTTATTGCTTTTACTCTCAGGGCCACTCTGAACCGGAGTGAAAGTACCTGTAAGGATCCAATCTACGGATCAAACAGAACTATTTAATCTTGTTGTTGTTGTTGTTCTTCTTCTTCTTCTTCTTCTTCTTCTTCTAATTATTATTATTATTTTTATTACTATTTTACTCCGCGCGAATATTTCACACCAGTATTAACTGGTGGTCTTTCAATAAAGTCTGATTGACAGTAAGTATCATCAGGTCTCCAGGACTCTTCTGAGTATTCTATCCAATCTTAACTATGCTGTAGTCTGAATGGTTTTGATTCTTCCACTGATTTCCAACCGTTCCAGCCCCCAATTCTATCCTTTAGGGACCTTCCAAGCGCACAAACTACAATTAGTATCACCGTCACAAGCATGTTGCAATTTTTTTAGTTCTCTAACAAATTTTCACTTTTTTCACTTTTTTTTTTTTTTTTTTTTCACTCTGTGGCCTGCTAGAACGGCAAAAATCACGAGACGGAAAGTTCTTTCTTTATGGTTTTCTTTTTTGTCATTAACATTAAGTTTGATCTTCTAGCTGTTATTAGGTGATCTGTGAGCATCTCAAAATCTCAAAGAATTGTGTGTGTCTGCTTGTCCACGACGGATGTTATTCTGTGCATATAACATTTAATAGTATAGTCAAAATTTGCACGATTCCCTGTGGATCATCTTTCCTACCCAGTCGTGCCTAGTCTTTTACTCCTTCTGTACTAGTTTGATGCATTAGCTTACTATGTGATCAATCGTTTCATCACTTTCTCCGCATAATCAACACTTGCTATTATCGATTTGCGCTTTAACATAATTGGTCCTTATTGCTATCGATTTTCGCTATTATAATTATTATTACTATTATTATTATTATTATACTTCTTGAGAACGTCTCACGCCAATATTAGCAGATGATTTTTCACTGGAGTTTAAGTGACAGTATTCTCAGGTCTCCAGGACTCTTCTCATTATTCTGGCCGATCTTAATAACGCTGGATGGTCTCGATTCGTCCTCCGATTTTCAACTCTTCCTGCCACCTTACCAGGCCTTTGAGGACCGTTCAAAGCGTGCCAGTTACAATTGGTATCACCGTTATTCTCAGGTTCCACAATTTTTTAGCTCTCTGGCTAGATCCAAGTACTTTTCTCTTTTCGCGTTCATATTTTCACTCTGTGGTCGGCTGGGACGGCAAAATCCACGATGCAATTTCTCTTTTTTTTTGTTATCATCGATAGGTCTGATCTTCTGGTTGGGATTAGAAGATCAATTTGTATCTCAAAATCCCAGCGAATTTTATGCATCTCATTTTCCAAGACGGATTCCGGTTGGTGCGTTATTTGGTAGTATAGTCAAATTTCCATTTCTTGCACAATTCCCAGTGGATCACCTTGGCCCGATTTAGCTGCATTCGCTTTTTATGTGATTAATCGTTCCGTCTCAATCACCACATAACCTACACTTGCTATTCTCTTGAGTATTATTATTATTATTATTATCATTTTTCTTTTTCTTTTTTCTTCTTTTTCTTATATTTTTCGTTATTGTTCTTTTTCTTTGTCTTCTTCTCCTCCTTCTCCTTTCTTCTTCTTTTTCTTCTTCTTCTTCATGAGTTACCTGGTAGACCATGCTGGTACAATGAATAATACTAATCATTAGCTTCTTTTTTTCATTAATCAACCTAAAGCTGACCTCTTATTCGTTTTCCTCGCGTCTTCAACTCTACAATTTACACTTTTTATAATAGTACCATTAGTTTTATAACCAAACGTGTTAACACCAGCGCAATAAAGCGTTGTTGTTATTCCTTTTTTTTTTTTTTTTAGGGAGTCAAAGATATGGCTATTGTCTGGCTGGTGGGGTAACGATTAGAGACCCCTATATATATATACAGTGGTTGAAAAAGCAAGCTAACATTAAGAAAAGTTTTCTCTCATATAAAGATTCATTTTGAGAGATTATCATGTGATAACATCAGAGGCAGGGTGGGTCCACCTGCAAAACTAGGCATGGCAACAACAAAAAAAAAGCGGGAAAAAGAAATGGAAGTAAGATCATGGAAAAAAAAACTAAAACAAAAAAATCAAATAGAAAAAAATGCTTACATAGAATAAGTAATTGTCAAAGGTACCCTGCATTATTATTATTTTACTTCATGCGAGTTCCTCACACTTTACTGATGGGTTTTTTCTGGAGTTTGAGTAACAGCAAGTCTCCTCAAGTCTCCAGGACTTTTCTTAGGATTCTGGCCGATCCCAATAACATTGTAGTTTGGATAGTATCGGCTCGCCCTCCGATTTCCAACTCTTCCAGCTCCCTGTCCAATCTTTTGGGGACCGTTCGAAGCACGCCAATTACTATTGGCATCACCGTCACTTTCAAGTTCTACAGTTTTCTTATGTCTCTAGCAAGGTCCAAGTACTTCTCTCTTTTCGCTTTCTTTGATTTTTATTCTGTGGTCCACTGGGACAGCAAAGTCCATATAATTATGGTCTATTGGTCTTTATTTTTCAATTAGTTTACATAGCAAAGTCCAGAGAATAGTAGCCCCTTTGGTTTTTATTATTATTATCATTACTATTTACTCATTAGAGTTTTTCACATCAGCGTTAACAGGTGGTCTTTCACTGGAGTTTGAGTGACAGCAAGTCTCCTCAAGTCTCCGGGACCCTTTTTCAGTATTCTCGCCGTTCTCACTAATGCTGTAGAATGGATAGTCTCCACTCGTCCTCCAACTTCCAAGTCCTCCAGTCCCTTTAGTAATCCTTTAGTTACTGTAGCTAGCGAGTCCTCATCTTCCTTCTTTTCTTGACACATATTCTCTCTATATTATTTCTGGGATATAAGGCTTCCTGCATCATCATGATTTTTCTTGTTCTCTTGTCCATTTGTTTAAGTTCTTCCTTCGTCCACTTCAAGTATCTTACGAGGAGGACACTCAGGCGCTTATCTCTTTGATGAGATTTCTACGATATAGTTTGATTTCCAGTAGTTTCCTCGTTTTCCTGAGATACTCTTTTTTATTTTATTTATTTATTTTTTTTTCATTTTCACTTGTTTGATGGTCTCCACTTCCAATATTCCCAAGTACTTGTAAATTTCCTTTTCTCTGATTTTTTCTTGATTTAACAGTTCTATTCCTTCCGTAATTGTAAAATTACACAAGAATGCTGCGAGCAATCTTGAACAAGTCCTGGCGGCAACACCCCACAAGACACCAACTGTACGGCCACCTGCCTCCTATCACGAAAACTATTCAAGTTAGACAAACCAGACACGCAGGACACTGCTGGAGAAGCAGGGACGAACTCATAAGTGATGTACTCTTATGGGCCCCCACACATGGCCGTGCAAAAGCAGGACGACCAGCACGAACATACATTCAGCAACTATGTGAGGATACAGGATGTTGTCCTGAAGACCTGCCTGAGGCGATGAACGATAGGGAAAAGTGGCGAGAGAGGGTTAGAGATATCCGTGCTACCAGCACGATATGATGATGATGATGATTCCTTCCGTCATTTGTCGTTTTACGCTTCTCATTATTAGTACGGCGCATTTTCTCTGCCTAATTCCATACCGATAAAAATTCTCACTGTCTGTATTGGTGTTTTCAATTCTTTTCCATTTTTGGCAAACAGTTTGATATCGTCCATGTACATTTGGTGATTGATCTTTTCTTGCGATTTACCTAGTTAGTTTCCGCTTGTGCATTTTTTAAGTACGTGATTGATTGGCATCATCGCTATCACAGATAGAGCGCATCTCACTTGAATATGCCTCTGGCTTTTCACATCAGCTAAACCTTTTCCTCTTTCTGTCAATTCCACTCTCCAGTTTTCCATTGTTTTCTCGATAAACTTTATGACTTCATTGGATATCTTTTTTGAGACAGTTTATAATCTAGCTTTGCGAAATCATAGCGTATGGCTTTTTATGGTCATTCCACGCCATCCGTCTCGTTTTGCTCTCCTTGAGGATGTGTTGAACAATGTCCATGTGAAAATCCGATCTGAGAGCAATATCCTTTCAAAAATTCGATCCTGGGATCAAAATCCATGCAAAAATCCGATCCTGGGAATAATATCAATGCAAAAAATTGGATCCCTGCAGTTCATATTAATAATCACGTCCCGAGTTGCGTCCCGCTCGTGCGAAGGCGTTGGGTATATGTATGTATATATATATATATATATATATATATAGTATAGTATAGTAAAGTTGGCGACCGTAGTTGAGGGTGACCCGAAGGCCCCCTTTTCGATAGCTACTACACCAAAGTGTAGGGGAGGGCGCTACTTCTTTCCCTGGATTGCTCCACTTTACTCTTGATACTTACCTTATAATGCTGAGTGTTAAGCAAGGAGGCATCAAGTACCATTTTTTGAGTCTTTGGTATGACTCGACCTGGGATTGAACCCCGGTCTCTCGGGCCATTGGCGAACCCTCTAACCATCATGCCGATGTCCGGTAACAGTATTAATCATAAAAGACAATTTTCTTCTAAAAAAAGATATTAGGATTTTATCATTCCCAGTGGAATATCATAGAATCAAAATGGATATTATTAGATATTATTTATCTCCATAATATACGCCAGTGAAGCTTAGTAAGTAAAGATATGTAGTTGTTACGCCCTTTTATCAATATCTACGTCGTTGTATTTTTGGTTAAAGAGGTGTTGCAATTTTTTTTTGTCTTACGAATTTACGATTATGTTTGTACGCATGAATCTATCCGACTTCCAACCAAGTCAGATTTGATATGAAATCAGTTTTTAGTTGTAGGATACGAACGTGGTTATTTACTAAAAAAATATGCATGGTCCTCTAGGCATTCCTCTTCAGGGGCGCCCCCGGCACCAAGAAATCAACTTAGCTTACGCTCAGCAAGTATTGCCCGGGGGACTCCTCTGTGATCAGACAGAAAGGTAATATGCAGGATGCTTCACAATTTTTGAAACAAAATAATTAGGCATAAATCAAGAATCGCAAATGATAGAACAATGGAAATTACATTTATCGATTGGTAAAAGGATGACATTTTAGGATCTGTTCCAAACATAAACCAATAATATTTAGAAATGCTCATGAGAAAATACAGCGTGCAAAGCTGTTAATAATGCATACACATTTCTCCTGGGTGATCGCTTCTTATCGGTGGCCTAGACGATGGGAAACCAGCACGCAGTGTTCAGAGTCAAGGACAGTTTCGAGGCCGAAAGGTTCCCGGCTTCGGCTGGGTCACTTTCTGAGAGGCGATGATGACCAGCATAGTCCAGCAAGGTTTCGAGTCTCGGCTCGGACCTGACCTCCCGCTTCTTCAACCCCCACTATAATTGACCTCCGGATCATTGACCTTGTGTCAAGTCCTGTCTAGTGGGAAGCAGTGACAAATACCACATAGACGATGAAGAATCTGTTCCCCTACGATCTTCATAAGTGTCATGAAATTAAAAGTTCTAGACTTACTTGAAAATCTGACTCCCTTCTGTATGTTGCTTGAACAATTTTAAAGGACTTAGTTTTGTAATAAGCCTTCATACCCCAATGTTTGCTACATTTGGTTAAATAGATCAAAATATAAACTAGTTGTCTGTAAGAATCAGATAAATGGAGAATAAAGTTAATGGAGAAGATCTGCGAGGCCTCTAACATATTTCAACAGTTCTGAAACCACTTATATATATATATATATATATATATATTACAGTAATTCAGCAAAAACAGCATATCGCATGGAAATTTTTTACTAGGGCAATAAAGCAATTTCCAGTCAAATTTGAAAGTTATTTATATTTTTAGATTCAGTTAGTATTAAACGCAGGACCTCCCTTTTTGAAGGTAGGTCGTTTTACCCCTTGCAAGTTATACAGTAGGTGTATAAACATAAACAAGACGGAGAAATAGTAGAACTTTCTGGACACGTGGCCTTCCAGGGGTCTTTCCCCACAGACAGCACCTGGTCTCTTGTCTAAAAAGAGGTAAAGACTCTACTAAACGCCTGAGGCGCTCCTCAAGGGGAAGGCAGATGGAATTTTTGTAAAAAATCCCTGCCTGATCAGCTAGCTTTCTACCTGGCACCTCATATTAAAACAACCTTCTATCTCATTTTAATTTAGTGGGAAGATAAATAAATATCTTACTTATCTCAATTTATCTATTTGTTTTTTGTTTTGTTTTGTTTGGTTTTGTTTTTATTTTATCTAGCTCTGTGCTTCTATGATACGATCATGTGGAGTTTACAGCTTTTCCATATGATGTCACAACCACAGATGTATGCAAATATCCTGCATAATTTCTGAGTGAAACCTGAAATTCAAGCACTTCCATGAATTTTTTTACAAAAAGGCGTCATATGTCAATAAAAACGCCCCCAACTTTTAACATGTTAACTTTTATTGTAACAAGTATATACTTCCTTTAAATTGTACATCCCTTGTGCTTTTCTTTTAAAGACAAAATAAAAAAGAATGTCAGCTATTTAAGGTGTCGATGTTAATTTGACTTCTCTCCAAAACACCGAATCACCACTAACGCATCACATCTAACTTGCTCAGAGGTACACTAAAACAGTATCGGTGACCTGAATTTAAATCCTGTACGCGGCTATTTGCTTTCAATTCAAGCTAATTCCCTTGGAAAAGGTATCAATCCATCTGTTATTCGCTCAACTACAGGCAAATAGTAGATCAGACTGAATTTTAGCCTTGATATGGTACTTGGATGAGTCAAAGGTTTTGCAATATTTTAGTTACATGCGGCATAATTTAGCTGGGCCAGATGCTTTTGCCGAGGTCGTGAAAATGACCAACAACACTGTACTGTAAGATACTGATCTCTCCTGATACTCGCAAAGCGCTACTCATCGGATTTGCCTTTAAGGCAAATCTCGGCAGCCTCGGAGTCCACGGTTTTAGGTCTACCTGACCTTGCTTGATCGTCGAGGTTCTTGTAACTCAAGCAAAATCTTTTGAACAATTTGGTTACTGTACTGTGATCAACTGCACATTCGCCTTTCGCACAACATTTTTTTTTTTTGTAGCTTTTGCAGCGTTATGACCTCGTTCGAAATCTAAAGCATAAGTTCCCCGATTAGGTTACGTTGTACGTTCATCTATGCAGCTTTCAAATCACATACGGAGTGAAGCAATTTACAAGTTGTTAGGGCACTAACAACCACAATACTGCCAACCACACCCGGTACCTATGACGGCTTGAACTGTTTTATTTACGAGATATATGTACCACAAACTTGAATGAACTAAAATATTGCAAAACTTTTGACTCATACTGTAGAAGTTGAGTTTAAATATATATTGTGAATGTACTGCTATTAAATTTTATAATAAGAGTAAATCAGTTAACTTATTTGAGTTATATAATGGAAAAGAAAATACCTTTTTCTGATTCCATCCTTTCGTCTGGGGCTCCAGAATATGCCGACTGCACCTCTGCAAATGGGGTAAGACCTTCTCTAACGAGTGTCTGGAATATGACACTAAACTAGATCTGATAGTGAGGCTTTAGTCCAAGAGTTTTGAGAAATGTAGAGTACCTCTACATTGCCATTACTCCCAGATCCACTCTAACTGGGAGTGATAGTATCTGTTCAGGTCCTATTTATTGGTCAAATAGAAATATTTAATCATTTTCTATACGAGAAACTATTTAACTGTGTGTGCAAACAAATGATTATTGATAAATTGAATTATTAGTATTACAAAACAATGCTTGAAACCATTTAACAGTGCGCCAGCAAATGAGTTCTGGCTCGTTTAAAAATAATGTTCCCCTCAAATTATCTGTTTACGAATTATATATATAAAGAGGATTTGGTATTAAATAATCTACAAGGTTTCTTCTTTCTTTGTTTAATGGCATATCAACCTTTGTAGGTTATTTAATGCCAATGCTATTTTCCTAGAAGAACAGTAGTGGTACTATTTAACCCATAGCTGGGAGGATAAGGGGGTTTATACCTTTCCCAAGGGTATTTGCCCGAAAGTGAACGTAATAGCGCGACTGGAGTACGAACTCAATTACAACGATTTCGCAGTCCATCGCTTTGACCATTACACCACGAGGACACCCCCCTAATCTACAAGGGTTGATATGCCATAAAACACAACCAACCAACTTTTTTCTGATTATCTATAATATAATTCTATTTGTGTTCCGTCCGTTCCCACGTTACGCTCATCTAGATACCTTCCCCACAGCCAAGTAGGATATTTTTCTACCCTTCCCCTCGACCAAGTGAAATATTTTTCTATATCTCCTCCCCACAGACAAACAGGATATTCTTCCACCTCCTCCCAGGATCGAGAGAGATATTCTTCAATATCTACCCGCAGCCAAGTGGGATATTTTTCTACCCTCACCCTCAACCAACTGAGATATTCTTCAACATTTCCTCCCTGCAGCCAAGTAGGATATTTTTCTACCTTCAGTCTCGACCGCCCTTCCCCTCGACCTTGTGAGATATTTTTCTACATCTCCTCCCCGCACAGCCAAATGGGATATTCTTCCACCACCCACTGGACTAAGTAAGATATTCTTCAGCATCTCCTCCCTGCAGCCAATTTGGATATTCTTCCACCCTCATTCTCGACCAAGTGAGATATTCTTCAAGATCTCCTTCCTGCAGCCAAGTGCGATATTCTTCTACCCTCCCATTCGACTAAGTGAGATATTCTTCAAAATCACCCAGCACTCAAGTGGGATATTCTTTCACCTTTCTTTTAGACTAAGTGAGATATTCTTTTACAATTCCTCCCTGCCGCCATGTGGGATATTCTTTCAGTCTCCTCCTCAATCAACCGGGATTTTCTTCTGCATAGATGTTGCTGTGTTGTATGTATATTTCTTTTGTCTTTCTGAATTCAAGCGAAAAAAGTTGTTGCGGAAAAATAAGTAAATGATTGAATAAAATCTGATCCTCAAATTCATAAATTTCATTCCTTTAATTTAAGTGAGAAGCTTGCTGAAAAATAGAAGTTATGAAATCTTTTTGTAAGCAAAGATAATATTAGTCAGAACGTATATGTTTTTTAAAAAGATTATGGTTAAGATTTTGTGACTTAAGTATAGCAGTAATTGTTAGCTTAAAATAAAGCGACATATTTTGTGTGTATGAATGATCTTTGTATAAGTTTGTCATAATGTGAGAGAGAAAATGCACTTATGCCTTAACATATATGTTGCTGTTGTTGATATTTTCATCAGTAATCTCTGTTGAATTTTCAGTATCAATAAAATCTTCGTAAATAAACATTCGTTCAATTCAAGATAAATTTAACGAAGTTGAAATTAAATTCATTCTTGAAAGAAAAAAATGTAGATCTTTACTCAAAAAAATAAACCGAAAGACATAATTTCATTCTTACTGAAGAAATACTTTTTTCTTCGCTTACCTATACAATTTAGCGAGGCTCGAAATTAGATTAAAAGGTTGATGATTAGCCAATGATTCTATTTGACTAAGAAATTGTATTTTTTAATACTTTTTGTGGGAAACGATTTCTTAAATTATTTAGGTTGTTGATCCTTCACATTTTTCGCGGCAGGTCAAATATTATCATCGGCAAAGTATCTCGAAATTTAAAAACTATCGCGAAAGCATCGATTGGTCGATAAATTCAAAAATACAAAAATTGCAGCTTCTACAGCCTATTATTTGCACAAAAATTAACAAAAAATTAATTTTTTAGCATGGAAATCCGTTGAGTTCCCATACAGGTAATTACTCTATACTTTTTGTTTTGGGGCTAGTCCATGGTTTCACTAAAAAAAAAAAAAAAGGGGGTTGCAAGTTGTTCAAGACAGGACATGCAGATGCAGAGTGGGGATCTGACAGGAACAGCGAAAAGAAATAATGGGAGAGAACGAAGACAACATCGATGAAGACGGGAAGAAATGAATGAGTAACTGAGAAATATTGTCTTAGAGCAAGCTAAACTTTGACAACAAGAAAGAATAAATAATATGTGGCAAGAAAAACGCCATGTATATTTTTTGAGCTTGATAGACATAGGCAACACTGAAGGAGAGATCACATACATGAGAATGAACGAACATCTTTTCTGGAGAGGCCAATAGGAGCGCATAGACTTAGAATAGAAAGAATGAATGCTGAAACTCTCAATTCAAACCTGCTAAAATCTTCTTTAAAAAAATTGACCTCGTGTCAGATCCTGTTCATGCGGAGGGGTTGGGTAAATATATATATCTTGTCTGGGATATAAGTTCTTTATAAATGAGCTATTCTGGGGTCTTTTTTGACACTCTTCTTATAACACAATCCGCTCAAACATCTTTAATAACTTCTGCACTAGATTTTCCCTGAAGAAAAGAACCACAAATAAAACATTCAAAAGTTCTAAGAGATATGAGGCAAGGTAAAAAAGTTCAAGATATGAGGCAAGGTAAAAAATTCCAAAATAAAAAAAAGTACAAAGAATTTAAAAGGTTTTTGTACGTATATATATATATATATATATATATATATCAGGGGCGGAGATGGGACTAGTGCTACTCGTGCCCGGCACGACCAATAACTCGGTTAATGTTATTCAAAATGGATTAAAAATCATCCATTAATTTCAAGCAAACATACTTAGTCTGATTTCAATTAAATTACGTATCTATTCAAGTTTCGATAACTAAGTAGCCAAAAGTTCATAAATATATCTGGGAATAATACAACGATGCTGTTTTGAACGGATGGTCTTTGTCCGGCCACCGTCAGATCCATTGAACATCCCATAAAATCGGCTATAATGTTGAACACGCGTAATCCGTGCCAGGCACTAGACCCTTATAATAACAGTAATGTTAGCGAAATCTCGCTTTTGGCTGTAGCCAATAGAAAAAGCAAGCCAGAATACCGTGCTCAAAAACTTAGCACAATGTGACTGCTGACAACTGTCTTGGGAATAGGGAGAGGGACCGAGAGAGAAAGAAAAAGAGAGAGAGAGGAGGGATAGCAGATTATAGCCGTCGCCGACGTCATCATCATCGCTATGGTAAATGTTGGTCAAACGGCGTATTTTAATTCGTTTTTTCACTAACAGATGTCTATTTCTTTAATGAATGTTGCATATATTACATTCTGTAACTAAAATTTGTTTATTTGAATACATTTTCAGCAAATAATCTTTATTTTAAGCGGAATTGAAACTACCAGCTGTGTCTGTATATATTGTCATCAATTTCTTTATTCTAATAAACATATTTTTCTCGTCATAGTAATGAACATCTTCTCTTTTCTTCTATACTTTTGAAAGGGAAAAAATGATCTTATCTACTGTATTAACAAGACTACAAATTATATAGTATCTTGATTGTTTACAAAAAAAACACCATGCAAGGTACGTTTGTCAATCTGTGCTATACAATGGAGAATCACGCAATAGCAACTATGATGACTTACTTTGGGTCCACGGTCAACGGGTTGGGAACTGAAGTTGACAGAGGGCGGGGTGGGGTCATGAATAGCAAAAATAGGCTAGAGTCGCCACTGATATATATATATATATATATATATATATATATATATATATATAATTGCGCCATTATTTCCAGGTACTTTGACCAGTACTATCAGAGCGGTAGTACAATCTATGTGTCAAATAGATCTTTCAAAATTTTTTGCCGTAGAAATATCTGAAACCGTATAATTGTGGGCAACCTGGATTCAATCCCAGGTCGCGTCATACCAAAGACTTTAAAAATGGTACTTGATACCTCCTTACTCGACACTCAGCAATATAAGGTACGTTTCAAGGGTAAAGTGGAGCAATCAAGGGAAGGGAGTTGCGCCCTTCCCTACACATCGGTGTAGTAGCTTTTGAAAATGGAGCCTTCTGGTAGCCATCGACTACGGTCGCCAATTTTTTTTTTTACTTATTACTTGAAGACATAATTATTTACAAAGGATTATTATTAGTTACTTGAACCCATGAAGTACTCGGGGCGTAGTGGCTAAAGTGCTGGACTGCGACATCGTTGTGAGTTCGAATTCCACTCACGTTATTAAGTTACTTTTCGAACAAATACCTTTGGTTAAAGTATTAATTCTTAGGGTTAAATATTAACACTATTGTTCATCTACAAAGATGGCTTTGGCATTAAAGAACCTAAAAAAGTTTCCATGCCTTTAAACAAAGAAACCAAACTATATATAACTTACTGCAAACAAAAAACTATGACTAAATAGCAAAAATTACTTGAAATCATATAATTATTAGAATTTGATCGGAATACTTGAAACTATAAATCTCTAAGCAAATTATTAGTATTAGATAGGAATACTTGACACCATATAACTGTATGCAAACGAGTGGGTATTATCATTAAATATAAATAGTAACTATAATTATGTATTGATTATTTATACAGGTATATATATCTCACCTTATGACAGTAATTCGTTACAGAAGAGGTGACTTAAGTTGAAAAACGACTTAACTGCAATTTACTTGTCTCCGAATTTACTTGTCACTAGGCTAAACCACAAATAACCTTTCCCAGTTCTGTATTTTATTTATAAATGCATTTTTAATAATACGAGGTGCATATGATAAGTTTCCAGACACTTTTCGTATGGGCATTTTTATTGAGAGTACACACATGAAACTCTAGTCCCCTTCGAAGTAATCTCCTCCGGCTGTAATGAACATGTTGTACAGTTCCAACTCCTTCTGGAAGGCCCCATGGAAGTCCACTTCTGTGAGCGTGTAAATGACCTTCGTCACAGCCTCTTTCATCTCCTCAGTTGTCTCATAACCACAGCCTCTGAGCTTAGGGAATAAGCAAAAGTCACAGGGAGCAAGGTCTGGACTATAGGGAGGCTGAAGAACTGTCTTGATGCTCATATTGGTCCAATAGTCTGTGACAAGGATGGAGTTGTGGACTGGTGTATTGTCCTGGTAGAAATGCCACTGACCTGATTTGAAGAGTGCTGGTCTCTTCCGACGGAATCTCTTCCTGAACCACCTTAAAATCTCAACATAGTAACCATAACCCTAACCCTTTGGCCGATCAACTCTGGTGTATTGACTTCCTGACTCCTCCCACACCTCTCATCATCCCTCACAGACTCCCTGCCTTCCTTGAATCTCTTATGCCACTCAAAAACTGATGCTCAATTCATACAAGATACTTCAAAAGCAGTCTGAAGCATTCCATATATTTCTCTGGCATTTTTCCAAGTTTAAAACACAATTCTATTGCATATCGTTCTTCTAAAGTGTCAGATTGCATTTTTGAAATTCACCAGCTGTGACTATCAGGCTTTAGTGGGATGTATTCCAATTGCTGCTGTAGCTGTTCATTTAAACGCAAATTGGTCAGTCATATCATAAGATGTATTGCAATAACATACTGTATTTTCAAGAGTCTGCGACCATTTTAAATGCCCATACGAAAAAGGTCTGGAATCTTATCGTATGCACCTCATATATGATCAAAAAATCTATTTTAAGTTTACAAACAAAGAACTTTTAGCTTTTGATATAGCACAGAAAAAAAGTCATCTAAATTTACGAATACACGTACGCACATTCATGTAAATGTACATAGATTATAAAATAAATGATTTTGTAAGGTTAGATAACAAATACAGTTATCAAAATTATTTTGCGAGAATAGAAAATAAAATTATTTAGGTTAAATTTACCAATATCTACATTCAATTTATTTATTTACATCACGGACGTAGATGGATTGTCGTGATTTTATTTACCTTTATTCTTATTTATTGAAGAGTAACATGATTTTATGTTCTTTTAATACTTTTCTAACGATATTACGACTTCAATATTTGTGGCGGACAGACGTAAAGTCGAATAAAATGACTTAAACTTAATTTTTATTGTTCCATATTTTTTAACAAACGACGTATAATCGAGAACGAGTTAACTCGAAATAGAGTAACATTTGTTGTGCGAAAGTTGAAGGCGTAGTGGATCACAGTACAGTAACCAGATGGTTCAAGACATGCCGCTCGGGTTACAAGAACCTCGACGATCAAGCAAGGTCAGGCAGACCTAAAAACGTGGACTCCGAGGCTGTGCTTCAATCATCATTAGTTACTTGAAAGCCTATATCATATTTTTATTATGCTACTTTAGGCATCTCTCTCTTTTATATATCTTACATCAACATTGAAAAAATTTTGCACATAACATATACACTATGAACATATATACCTTAATATATTAAGTGGGTAGAGTGTTCACCAGTGGCCCGGGAGACCGGGGTTCAATCCCAGGTCGAGTCACACCAAAGACTCAAAAAATGATATTTAATACCTCCTTGCTTAACACTCAGCATTATATAGAATGTATCAAGAATAAAGTGAAGCAATCTAGTGAAAGGAGTGGCGCTCTCCCCTACATATCGGTGTAGTAGCCATTGAAAAGGGAACCTTCCAGTTGCCCTCAACTCCGAACACCAACTTTATTTTACTTTACTTATAAATTATATGCATTAATATATTAACATTATACATATATTATATATTATATACATAAACATGTTAATATTATATACATATTATAAATTGTATACATTGATCCTATTTAGCAACACCTCCGCTAGGGCAGGGTATGATACAAAGTCAATTTTTAATAGCACGACAAGAGATCGAACTCGCTTTTTTCAGATCATTATTTCATTTATGGCTAACATTATAACGAGAGTGATGGTTTATTGTATCAAGAGTCGGATGTTGGTAATCTGGCAGTAGATGTTGAATGTTCCTGGCAATAAGCAACGTTTCTTTTTAGCCTTCTTTTTTACAGATTATTATTAAATTTATTAAAAAATAAAGAAAAATAACCAACACCCACACTCTCATTCACTCTCTCTGTCTGTCTGTCTCTTTTTACATATATACATATTTACCAACCCCTCCGCTCTGGCAGGATATGGCACAAGGTCAATTTTTAAGCGAAGTTTAATAGGTTTGAATTCAGAGTTTTCCTTCTCCAAGACTAGTTGCCTCACCAAGGCTGAAGAACCTTGTCTGTCCTACTATTTACTGGAGGGAGAATAATTGGATTCATACCTTTCCCAAGGGTATTAGTGCTATGTGAAAATACAATCATCCTCGTCCAGGATTTGAACTCGTGTCGCCATTTCCATTTCCTACGACGATAACCATTACACCACGGGCACCTCCAAATTATATACATTAATACATTAACATAATATGCATATATATTATTTACATTAATATATTAATATTATACACATACTATATATAGTATGCATTAATATATCAACATTATATACATACAATTATTATATAATATTTACTTGCACATTGGCCAAGTGGTAGAGTGTTTGCCAATAGCCTCGGAGACCAGGATTAAATTTCAGGTTGAGTCATACCAAAGACTGCAAAAATGGTACTTGATACCTCCTTGCTTAACACTCAGCATTGTTAGGTACATTTCAAGGGTAAAGCGGAATAATCCAGAGAAAGGAAATGCGCTCTCCCTTATACCTCGGTGTAGAAGCTATTGAAAAGGGACTTTTCAGGTAGCCTCGGCTACGGTCGCCACCTTTACTTACTTTATATATTGTTTACATTAATATATTATCATTATATACATATTATATACATTAATATAATGATATTATATATCTATTATATATTATATGCATTAATATATAAATATTATATACATATCATATATTATATGCATTGATATTATATATATATATATATATCATATATTATATACATTAATATATTGATATTATAGATATTATATATTTTATACATTGATATATTGATACTATATATATATCATATATTATATACATTTATATATAAATATTTTATACCCTTTATACATCATATATTGATATATTGATATTAAATACAGATCACATTCTGTAATTTATCTGATAGTTCCCTAAATTGCTTCCTTAAATTCTTTTTCTTAACATTTTTTTCGGAAATAATCCAATTAATTTTAAAAATTTTCTACACTATGGCTGTTTTTGATCTGATTGGACAATTTGTTTCAAAAATATATCACTCGATTAGCGAAAAGTCCAATTGCTTTATGATATTTACCCAACCCCTCCGCTCTGGCAGGATATGTATATATATATTTACCACCCACCCCGCTTTGGCAGGATATGACACAAGGTCAATTTTTAAGCGGAGTTTAACAGGTTTGAATTCAGAGTTTTCCTTCTCCTAGACTAGTTGCCTCTCCAAGGCTGAAGAACTTAGTCTGCCCTACTATTTACCCATAGCTGGAGGGAGAATAATTGGATTCATACCTTTCCCAAGGTTATTAGTGCTATGTGAAATGCAATCAGTCCCGGATTTGAACTCGTGTCGCCGTGTCCAATTCCTGCGACGATAACCATTACAACACGGACACCACGAATTGCTTTATAGACTTTACATTTTAAATCTGTATTGACTGTGAATTTCTGGTTCGAGGAGAAATATTTAAAAACTGTTTTCTATAATTAGAAATTCCGTTAATTATTTTGAAAAATTCAGTTAGATCACCTCTAATTCTTCTTTCTTGTAAAGTACATAATCCTAATTTCTCCAATCTCATTCCGTAACGGCAATCTTTTTCTCTAAAAAATATTGGTTAAGCTTCTCGCTGCCAAATATTCCAATTCTCAATAACTCACTGAACAGCATATACTCTTAAAGAATTTGCTTAGAAAAAATTCCAAATTTGGCACTAAATAAAGCCACAAGTGAAGACATACAAAAATCCAACCAACCAACCAACCAACCAACCAACCAAAATCTACCAATACCTTTCTATAGATTAAAAAAAATGAGATTGGGGTTTTATCGAACAAGGGAACAATGTTTTTTTTTTTTAATTTTGGAAAAGCATCACTTCTGAAAAATGTGCTTAGTATGTGTAGTAGAGAGGGTGATCGAATCCTGCTTCTTCTTTAATAGTACCACTGACCCCGTGATCTGGTAAAATAAAAGTTTTCTGTGTATTTTAATTTGTTCTTACAAAGCTTTTCTTCGTCTGAAACACAGCCAGACTAAGCTTACAGAATATGTTGTTAGTATGTAGTCACTCATTTAAGTACTGAGCAGGCTTATTGTTGCTTAACTTTTGTGTCCTGCTTTAGGTGGGACAAAAAGTCCTGTGTCAGCATAAAGTTACACTTCGGTAAGTTCATGGTGAGCAGTCGATGGAATGTCTGTTCTATGCTTTTAGAATAAAGGGAGATAATTACAGCAGATTTTTAATGTCAAAATCAAGTAAGTATTAAATGCCCTGACTGCATCCTCCGAAGAAGGGTAGGACTCCTATCTCTAAAATGGGGTATCCTCACTGTGACACTAAAATATATCTAATGGTGAGGCCCCAGTTTTGGAGATCTGTGGAGTGTAGAAAATCCCTTCATTGGTTCACTCTGACCAGAAGTGGTAGTATCTGTTAGAGTGCCATCTATGAGTCAGATCTGTTTGAAAATTATTCATATTTCAAAAGACAGTGCAGAAAAAACTTCTTAAGAAATAACTACAATAAACAACAATGTATATATGAACGTACAATGAACACGATTCCCTAACCTCTAGGTATAAAATAACCTTTTAACGGGTTGACATAACGTTAAAGTTAATCAATCAGTTAAACAAGTAGAGAGTAAAAAAATGACACAATAAATAACCTGTTTAGATCAACAAAGCGTGTCATTCTGAAGAATGACGATACAAAGTAACCCTCTTGCTGCCAAATTTTCTGATTATCGATAAGAACACCTCAAAGGGGTGTCATAGGTATAACATTAAACCGCATCTGGTGGTGAGGCTCAAGTTCTGGGGCTTTGGGGAGTGTAGAGTACTCCTTAATTGCTTTTACTCCCACGTACACACAATTAGGGTCCTATCTTTGGCTCAGATAGATCATCTGGTTAAAAATTACTAATATTGGATAGGAATACTTGATACCTTTATCACCATCATTATTATTATTAAGTCATACTGATAGCATAGAGTCCCTTGGCTCTCTCTCTCTCTCTCTCTCTCTCTCTCTCTCTCTCTCTCTCTCTCATCATACGTCCAAATTGTTTATCGCTCTTAGCAGGTCCTCTAACAAATCTATTAACAGTCATTTGTTTACACACAGTTAAATGATCAAACAGTTTTATTACTAACAATTCAATTTAGCATAAGTCATTTGTTTGCACACAATTTAAATTTCAAACAGTTCTATTTACCCATAGATAGGACCCTATCAGGTATTAACACTCTGGGTCAGAGTGGACTTGGGAGTAATAGCAATGAAGAGGTACTCAACATTCCCTAAAGCTCCAAGACTGAACTTGCAATCAGATTGTTTAGTGTCATTATCAGGACACTCGTTGAGAGGGTCTTTTCTCTGCAGAGATGCAGTTTGCGAATTCTACACCTCATGCCGACTGTACTGGAGTCCGTTGGAGAATAGTTACTTGAAACTATTGTTATTTCCTGGGGATTATTAGTACTAAGCTGAAACCGTATAGCTGTGTTAAAAAATAATTACCATCTAATAGAAATAGTTACTTGAAACCATATACTTATTAGTCTTAGTAAAAATACTTAAAACCATACAACTCTGTGCAAATTATTTGTATAAGGAACAATTGTATCATATAAATAAGTGCAACAAACTCATTAGAAACAACAGGGGATACAGTCAACGTACTGAAGCCCTGTCGATATTTTTCAGGCGGCAAAACCTTTAAAAGGTAAAAAAAGATATCGATTCTTTATGGTTCGATTTCATTTTTGTCCTGAATTCCAAATTTTCAAACTGGAATAAAAGACTTAGTTTGCAAACAAGTGTTATTTATTTGTGAATAATCATTAAATTCTTGATGAATAAATTCAAGCTTTGTTACGTTTTTTTTTATTATGTCTAAGAAGATTCTGTATGATATTCAAAACAATTTAAAATGCCGGCCAATTGAAACAAGGCAGACGAGACTTTTAGATTAAGAAATAATCAAAGCGATACCATTTTCTTCTCTTTATTTTTATATCAATATTATGCTGACAGTTGTGTCTATATCAAGTTAGTAAAAAGAGGTGGAGATGCCCAAAGTTGGGTGTATAGAATTTTCTATTTCCAAGAGTTAATTCAATTAGAAGAAGAAGAAGAAGAAGAAGAAGAAGAAGAAGAAGAAGAAGAAGAAGAAGAATACCACCACCAACAACAACAATAACAACAAGAGGAAGACAGAAACAAGAAGAGAAGTAGGAAGAGGAGGAGAAATCTAGCGCTGTTTTAGAAAGATTAGAAAAATCAAAATGCTGCTTCAATAACTGGTAGGATTTTTGATCTCGGATTATAATTTGTGAATCGCAAGTTAGAGTCAAATTACGAATTCTCTTTGAAAAATTAAGACGACCTCTATAATTGAAATGGGGTTTGTTTTGAATGGAAAAGAAGAACTAGGGATCTAAAACAAAAACATTTTTGGTGGGGGTGAAAGTAAAAGAAAACTAAGGGGAGAAGAAGAAGAAGAAGAAGAAGAAGAAGAAGAAGAAGAAGAAGAAGAAGAAGAAGAAGAAGAAGAAGAAGAAGAAGAAGAAGAAGATTCTGAAAAGTATATGAAGAAAAATAGGAAGCATAAAATAATCTGAAGATGCCTCGAAAAAAAAATTCAAAAAATTTCAAACTCCCTCAATGTATATATATACAGAAGAAAAAAATAGATTTCCCGACTCAAAAAGAAAAAGAAACATGAAAGAAAGAAAAAAGAAGAATCTGAACAAAATAAAATGAAGAAGAAGAAGAAGAAGAAGAAGAAGAAGAAGAAGAAGAAGAAGAAGAAGAAGAAGAAGAAGAAGAAGAAGAAGAAGAAGAAGAACGTTGGTTAAATTGAAAAATGAAGAATGAAACATTGATTTAGGAGCGAAGAGAGAATGAAACGATAAAGGAAGTTAAAAATAAAAATAAAAATAAAAATAAAATAAGTAAAAAAAAATTGAAAAAAAAACTAAAAAAAGAGAAGGAATGCGTTGTATTGTTGGAATATCGCCTCAGGATGAAAAGAGAGACGGTCGTCTGCATAAAGTTTATTATTATGAAATATGATAAATGGCATGTTTGTAAAGTTGAATAGAATCTTCTGACTTCTTTTCGACATTAATGAAGCCCATAGCTGAGTTGGTAATGAATATGGAAATCGGGTTGATAAAAAGAATTAGGATGATGGTAGATAGTATAGAGGTTATGGTGTCAACAACGCCACCTGCTGTCTGCTTGTGGCATTACATATGCTTCATTAGATTTCCACTGTCAACTGATCATGTGATAAAATCGCGCCTGACTAAAACCGGTCCCGACTTTTCAAATCACGTTGTTCCTTTTCCTTTTATGTCTTTCTCTTCGCGTGTAGTAAAAATCTTTATATCTATATAAAAGGAATGTTTTAGGTGTGTGTGCGAATTATATATATATATATATATATACAGGGTGAGATAGATATATGTGAGTGTATGTGTAAGAAGTGTGTCTATGTGTATGCGTTGGTTGGTTGGCTGGTTGGTTGGTTGGTTGGTTTTATATGTCAGCTCTGAATAGAGTACAAACATTTATCTTCCCAATGATCCTAAACAAGTAAACAATTTAAACTTAGCCCTCAATATCAATGTTTTAACATCCAATCTCTAAATAAAGTTGGTTAAATTAACTAAAAATCTAGTAATAATAACCAAACAAACGCCTTAAACACCATTTTGCCCAGTCGGCTGGGGCTGTAAAATACACCGACTGCTTCTTTGCAGAGAGGTAAGGCTCCCCAAACGAATCCACCCTGTCGGCAGGGGCAGTAGAATACGCCGACTTCGCCTCTGCAGAGGGGTAAGACTCCCTCAGTGGGGCCACCTGTTGGCCGTGGCAACCCGAAAGAATCCTGATAGTTAAGCAGTCATTGATCCGGTGACAAAGTGGTCAATGACTTGCAACACACCACTTTGTCTAACGGGCGATTGGGTAGGCCCGATCCGATCAATCGACTGGTACCGTTGTGCCCTAACACACGTATGTTTATTTTCTCCCGAACGTATAATCCAATCTGCTCTTGCGGAACAATTCCCAGTCCTTTATCTTACCCAGTCGGCTGGGGCTATAGAGCGGTAACCCCCACCCCAACGAGTGTCCAGGATATGATACTAAACAATCTGATGGTGAGGTTACAGTAATGTCTCTATCTGAATTCGTTTTTCAATAAGCCGAAATATATCTTAAACGCGTTAACACTTCATACTTTCTGTAATAATGTTTTAAGATTCGTTGGTTTCTTTGCTCAATATCAAACTTAGAAGGTTATTTAATGCCAAAGCCATACCACGATTACTACGATTCTGCAGTCCAGCGCTTTAACCATTACACCACGAGCCCCCACCCCCAACGTTTTTAGAGGCAAAATATTAATGAAGTTTTAAATCATTGTAAACATTATATGAAACTGATCTAGTTGAACATGGAACGCTAACATAGTGAAGCTGGGAGTTATGACAACTAAGAGGTAACACCACACTCCCAAGACGACTGGAACTGTAATCTCACCACCGGATTCAGTTTTGCGTATATTTACCAACTCCTCCGCATTGGCATGATGTGATACCTAGCCAATTTTTAAGTGGAGTTTAACAGGGTTGAATTTAGAGTTTTCCTTCTAGATTGGTTGCCAAACCAAGGCTGAAGAACTTAGTTTGTCCTACTATTTACTCGTAGCTAGAGGGGTAAGAATCAGATTCATACTTTTCTCAAGAGTATTAGTGTTATGTAAGACACAATCAGCCTCGTCCAGGGTTTGAACTCGTGTCACCGTGTTCATTTCCTACAACGCCGTGTCCATTTCTTACAGCGATAACCATTACACCGCGAGCACCTCCAAAAATGCCGATTGTGTGTGAGTGTATGTATAAATGCTTATGTATATATACATGTGTTCATATATATATATATATGTCTATATATATATATGTCTGTCTTTATATATATATATATATATATATATGTGTGTGTGTGTGTGTGTGTGTGTGTGCTGAAATGTATATTTGTGTATGTATGTATGTATGTATCAATCTGTGTGAATACAATGTGCAGCAAATGAACCTCCCATATTTTAAACTGTCATCGCAGGGTGAGGTTAAAGTGATCTTAGGCAATTGGTAATGGTAGCTCCATGTATCTAATGTCTCACCAGTTTTTTGTGTTTTGTTGGGTTCTTTCAGATGGTGCGGCGGTCTGATACGATCAGTGACGATCATGGCTTGTACTGGTGCACACTGAACATTGGCAGTTGAAACGTTTGTTTTTTTCTTTAAGATTGGTGAATTTGTTGCTTTTCCGGATAGAATTTTCAACCCATTGCAATATCGATTTTCAATCCAGAGAAGTATATATATATATATATATATATATATATATATATATATATATATATATATATATAATAGAGTGATAAAATGAAGTGGTTGCAAGGTGTAATTGCATAAATAATGGAAAAGAGGCCAGCAGGAGAAATTAACGAGGTTAAAAGTCTGGCTGGTTAGCTTGTTATGCTACAAAATATGCAACATTTTACACGCAAACGTGGAGACATTGATTGGCATGGGATTGTCAAAATCATTAATGCTCCACCAGTCATCTAGGTGGTTCCGAGGAAGGCTGAAGCGTGCCAGAGAGAAGTTAGGTTCTCCATTATGTCAACTCTTATTAAAGAAAGCCGGGTTCTTCTTCAATATACTCTCTTTTCTGTAACTGAGTAGAGAAACTGAATCGAAGACCTAGAGGAAATAAGCCATTAACAATCCGTGGTGAGTTAGTTTCTTCTAAAACAAAGAAATACTCGCGATTCTATCAGAATAATACCATTCCGACGTAACATGATATGTGCATGAAAAGCTGTCTGGCCCAGTCGGTTGGAGCTGCAGAATACACCAACTGCATCTCTACAGAGGGGTAAGACTCCCCCAACGAGTGTTCTGGATATGACACTAAACAATCTCATGGTGAGGCTCCAGTAATGTTGGAGCTTTAGGAGATGAGGAGTACCCCTGTATTGCCATCGCTCCCTGGTCGACTCTAGCCTGGGGTGGTAGCACCTGGTAGTGTCCTATCTATGAATCAAAGAGAACTAAACTGTGTACTTTTGCTAAACTGGATTGTTTGAAATAGAACTGTTTCGACATTTAACTGTGTGAAAACAAATGACTGATGTTTAATTTAATTGTTAGTGATAGATACATAACAAAATTTATAACCACTTAACTTTGTAAACTAAACTGAATAGTTTGAAATTTTTTTACATTAAACTGTGTACTTATGCTAAACAGAATTGTTTGAAAAAGAAGTGTTTTGATATTTGACTGTGTGTAAATAAAAACTGTACTTATGTTAAATTGAATTGTTTGAAATAGAATTCTTTATATGGATTTGGTATTAAATAACCTGCAATGGATTTGGTATTAAATAACCTACAATATGCATAAAACCAAACCAACTAAACAATGAAAAACTCTCTGTGTAGCAATTACTGATTCATGTGTCTGAAAAACGTTTCATCCGCAAGTATACGGTATGCACAGGTCTAAGCCGTGAACGTGTCTGATCATATCTGGAAAAAAATGGCAATGGAGGGGTACTCCCGAATTACCCAAAGCTTCTGCATTACTGGAAACTCACTATCAGATTGTTTAGTATCATATCTAGGACGCTCATTGAGGGAGTCTTACTCCTCTGCAGAGAAGCAGTCGGTGTACTCAACAGCTCCAGCTGACTAGGCAATCTATACATTCACACACACACACACACACACACACACACACACACACACCACACACCACACACACACATATATATATATATATGTACAGATTTGATTACTTAAATGAAATCCTTGTTATTTTGAAGATTTTTTCTTATTTCCTTCAAGAGTCAAATGATTTTTTTATGCTAAGATCATGAAATTCATTAATGATTTCTCCAAAGAAGCCGTTTGTGGTAAGTCGAGTACTTTTGGTTCTCATCGGAATCATTATCAAGGAAATGTGTATGTTTATATCTTAATTAAAACTGTTTAATATTAAATTAAGTTATTCAATTTCAACGTTTAGCACTTGAATTAATATATATATATATATATATATATATATATATATATATATATATATATATATATATATACCCCAATATTTCAATTATAAAATAAAAAAGACACCGTGAAACTCATCATTCTGATTTTCACTTGGTCAATCCTTATATAGACGTACCGATTACTGGTTCACGTGAAAATCGTCCACGTGAAACTAAGAGTCAGGTTTTATTTTACAGTTGTAATAATGTAATATTGATCTGCATTTTGTGCATAGATCACTGTATTTTACGTGTTTCAACACTTTTAGCGTTAAATTTAAATAATATATATATATATATAAAGAGGGGTGTCCGTGGTGTAATGGTTATCGTCGTTGGAAATGGACACGGCGAAACGAGTTCAAAACCTGGACGAGACTGATTGCATTTCGCATAACACTAATACCCTTGGAAAGGTATGAATCCAATTATTCTCCCTCCAGCTATGGATAAATAGTAGGGCAGACAAGGTTCTTCAGCCTTCAGTCTAAGAGAAAGAAAACTCTGAATTCAAAACTGTTAAACTTCGCTTAAAAATTGACCTGTGTCATATCCTGCCCGAGTGGAAGGGTTGGCGAATATGTATATATGTAAAGAGAGACAGACAGACGGACAGAGTAAACTAGAGTATGGGTGTCAGTTATTTTTTCTTTATTTATTAATAAATGTAATAATAATCTGTAAAAAAAGGCTAAAAAGAAACGTTGCTTATTGCCAAGAACATTCAACATCTACTGCCAGATTACCAACATCCGACTCTTGATACAATAAACCATCACTCTCGTTATAATGTTAGCCATAAATGAAATTATGATAAAAAAAAGCGAGTTCGATCTCTTGTCGTGCTATTAAGTTCCGCTTCGGACTAATACCCCAGAGAAAGGTATGAACCCATTTTCTGTTCTACCCTACGGTTCTTCTATAAGGATGGCTTCGGCATTAAATAACCCATGAAGATTGAAATGCTATTAAAACAAAAGAAACAAAACCAAAGCAAACTTAATCTGTAAAAGGGCAAGCAAATTTTGATTATTGTTAAGAAGGTTCAACCTCTACTGCTATATTACCAACATCTGGCTAACATAGAGTAATACAATAAATAGGAGCAATACTTTCTTACTTTATTACTTTATGTTGTCTATAAATTTAATAATTAGACAATAAGAATTGTTATTTTAAAAAATGTGGGTTGTAATGTCAGGATCGACAGTGATGGTGGTTATTATTAAAATAGCTGTCACTAAGATTGTGAAATATTTAACATGAGATAAGCCGTCAGTGTGTTTGGTGCAATACCACCCGGCAATTTACCTTTAAAAAAAGTTATGCCCCATCAAAACGGAACCAGTGAACCGTTTGACTGTAGCCGCGAGGTTAGGTGCAAAATGTAAGGCCTCAGAAAACTGCAATAGAAGCAGGTTATTTTTCTTTGACAACACAATAAAAACGATGGAATAAACAAGCCCCCACTCCTATAACATCACCCAGGACTTAAAACTTTTTTTTTTTTTTTTTAGGGGAAGAGGTATTTAAAATAATTAGCATATTTAATCCGCTAAAGTCTTTTGTTGAGAATTACTGTTTTTAGCGGGTGGTGGGTTTGAAAATTTGCCCCCCAGGGTTAAGATGCTGTCTTTAGAGTAGTGTGCTTGTTTAGAAATTACTGATTATACGGAAGTTTCGTTTTATTTTATTTTTATCTTACTTTTATTTTTCTAAATAATATTGATAGTCTGAGTTTATGCTCAAATGCAGAAAAAAAGGCAACTTAAAGATTAAAAATTAAAAATAAAACTTTATGCACAACTTGGCTACTGGCTAATGCAAAGAAAGCATATTTACATTCATGGTCAGTGTGTGCACACATAAAACGTCAAAATGTGTGTACTGTGTTCAATTTTCTCTTTATAGTTTTACTCACGTCGATGCGTTTATCATTTAAGCACACATGCGCGAAAAACACACTTAACCTTTTCGCATACAGATATGTTTTTGCATTCTTTGTAAAGTAGGCGAATCCGATAACGACTTGCCAATAGGAAAATGCCTTACATTGAGCTATTGCCCCCCCCAAAAAAAAAACAACAAAAATGTCACTATGTCTGCAATAGGGTTAAGAAAAAAGTTTAATTCGAAATTAAACTCTACTCCAAATTTAACCAAATTATTCTTTTTTAAATCTAAATTATTTGCCCTTTACCAATATTTATATTCAGTAAATTATTCGCACTGCTAGACTTACTTATTAGCTAAATACCGAATTTGACAGACTTTTTTCTAAAAATATCTTATAAATTCCCCTGCGTCTTATATGCCATATGTATGTTTACAATTCGCGATAGTCGGCCGAAATTAGCTACCTGTCGACTCCTATTAGCTTAGACTTTAGAGTAACTTTCATATACCTATTGTCATTATTTTAAAGATTAAACCAGCTCATTGGGTGGAGTGTTCGCCAGTGGTCCAGGAGACCTAGGTTCAATCCCAGGTCGCGTCATACCAAAGACTTTTAAAATGGTACTTGATACCTCCTTGCTTAACACTCAGCAATATAAGGTACGTATCAAGGGTAAAGTGGAGCAATCCAGGGCAAGGAGTAGCGCCTTCCCCTACACCTTGGAGCCTTCTGGTAGCCCTCGACTGCGGTCGGTCAGCTCTCTTTATCTATGTAGATTAAAAGTGTTATCATTGATTATATCATTATATTAATTTCATCATGTTTAATATTAGTTCATTGTTTTTTTTTTTGTTGATTTGCCCTGCTGAAATTGGGTTTTCGTCTTATACACCCGTACGTCCTTATTTGCCGTCAAATAAGTAAGCTCCAGCTTAGGGTCACACAGAATCGAGGCCTCATTTTTTAAAATGTTAGCTTCCTTCTTTAACACTAATACATCAAAATTATGTGTGAGTCTCTGTGTGTTTCTGTGTGTGTGTGTGTGTATGTCTGTGTGTGTGTATGTGTGTGTGTGCGCGCGCGTTTAATTAATCATTAAATTTGATATAAAAAATTCAGAGAAAGTCTCAAATTTCATACAATTCAGGGCCTCAGCAACTAAAAGTCTAACTCTTTTTAACAGATATGTCATTCAACTTTAATAATTTGCGACAATCCAGTTCTATAAATAAGGAGCACTTACATATGAAAAATTGACCTTGTTTCAGATTATTTAAGGCGGGAGAGTTCCCGAGACTTAGTGGCTAGCGTAGTCGCGAGCGTACTGAACTGCGACATCGTAGTAAGTGGGTTCGAACTCCAGTCACCCTATTACTTTCACTTTCGGACTAATACCTTTAGGAAAGGTACGGACCCCGTTATTCCCAGCTAAAATTTACATTGGACCACTAAAGTTCTTTTACAAGGATGGCTTTGGCATTAAATAGCCTGTGCAGGTTGATATGTCATTAAAACAAAGAAACCGAAACCAAATTATCTAATTTACATATTCACAATCATACAGCAGGGTCGATCTATAATCTTAAAAAAAACTTTGCCATATTTAATATTGTCTTTTGCTCCAAGTTTCATGCATTTGGATAACACATAAGATGAATATTATATTCATTCTATATCATTTATTCATTTATATATATATATATATATATATATATATATATATATATATATATATATTCTGGTGAGGGACCGTATGTAGATATCAATTAGGATAGCCTTGCCTCAGTCAACAGCGCTTAGTGAATGTCAGTTTCTTGCCTATCTGATCATAATACTGGCCTGCGATAAAGCTTTTTTTTTTTTTCAAAAGGTCTAAGGTTTATCAACTCATATATGATCGCTATTTTATGCTGAATTCAAAAATACCATTCAGTGAGTTTGGTCAGATCTGGTTTTTAAGATGTATCTGAATACTTCACAAGTTATACACAACAATAACACTTATTCAAAAGCCTGCGCACTCTGTTCACTCTGTCCTGGAGTGGTAGTACAAATAGCTCAAATAGATATTTAAAGATTATTTGTATTCGACAGGGCCATGTGCAAAAAAAAAAAACCTCTCGAGAGACAACAATACAAAAAATTTAATTATAAACGTACAATAAGCAGAAAGTAAACTTTGACGGGTTCGCATGTCGTTAAAATCAATCAATCAATCAAAAAAAACAAGTATATGACAACTATCTTCATTTTAATATTGCATCAATTATATATATATATTTATATATATATATGTGTGTGTGTGTGTGTGTGTGTGTGTGTGTGTGTGTGTGTGTGCAGCATTTTCTTTGATTAAAGAGGACAGTCACTTCGATTCTACCTATTCAGTCTTTGATCCTTTCAAGTCTTCATATAAGTCGTTTGACTTATGGATGGAATGAATTTAGAAAGACGCCGTATTTTTTTACAAGTACGTTTAGCAGTTCACCAACACGACATTAGTTCCATCACTCAACACCTAAAAACTGTCCTTTAAATACAGAAAAATTCTCACTGTAAACACCTCCATATAAGACAAAAAAAAAATGAACAAAAACTCCCAGTTCTTGAAGTTCTCTATATAAAAACTGACCAAGTTTCTTTAAACAAGATCAACTTCAAATATAGCAGCCACTTTCTAAAATGCCTATAGCATATTTTCTACATTTAAATTCCCCTTCCACTTGTCTTTCTCTTACTCTTTTTATAAATGTATATAACTCTTCATTGCATTTGTCATTTCTTTATTTGCTCCCCGAAGATGTCTCTAGTAGAGGCCAAAAATAAATGGAGAAAATACGATATTTTCTTTAACTCATTCCATCCAAAAATCTGACTGATCAAGGATAGAATATGCAAGTACGAACACACACACACACACACACACACACACATATATATATATATATATATATATATATATATATATATATATACTCTTCTTGCTATCGACTTATCCAGTGCGGCTGGCTTTACCCAAACCCTCTCGGCTTTAGATTAGTTGATGGTCGTCATTATTGCCGTGTGGCAAACATTTTATCATAGGTTTGTTTAGGTTTGCTGGCATATCAACTATTGAAGGTTATTTAATGCCAAATCCTCTATATACATATATATTAGATATATTATTTGTAAACACATTTTTTATAATATTGAATGAACCTAAGCTCATTTCTTTCATAAAATTAAATGGTTTCAATTATTTCTATCAAATACGAATAATTCTATTAACTATAAATCATTTGTTTGTGCACAGTTAAAGGGTTTCAAGTATTGCTATGTATCAATAACAATTTAATATCAGTCATTTGATTGCAAACATTTAAATGGATATAAATATTCGATTTGTAATTGAATAGTTGTAGGTAATTTGATTTTAAATGAGTTAGAACTAATTTATTTGCATACAAGTATTGCTATTGTTTCTACGCAGTTAAATAGTTTTAATTATTGCTATCTAACACTAATAATTCTATTTAATTTTAATCATTTCTTTGTAGACAGTGAAGTGGTTACAAGTATTGCTATGGAAGTAAATAATGGAGTAAAATTCGATCATATAGAGAAAAATTTATAATCATTTAAACATCTATCATTGATTTAACATCATTAATATTATCTCTCCCAGTCCTGATGAGGTTCATTAGAACCGAAACGTTATAACGTCGACTTTGTTTCTCAATAAATCTCTCCTTCTGCTTGGATTACCTTGTTATCAATTTTTTCTCTCGGTGAAACGCAGTTTCTTCCAGACAGTGGTCGTGTCGATACTGCTGTATGGATGCACCACTTGGACGCTAACAAAACGGCTGGAGAAGAAGCTAGACGGCAATTACACAAGAATTTTGAGATAAATATTGAATAGGTCTTGACGGCAACACCCCACAAAGCACCAACTATACAGCCACCTGCCTCCCATCACGAAAACTATCCAAGTAAGACGAACCAGACACGCAGGACACTGCTGGAGAAGTAGAGACGAGCTCATAAGTGATGTATTCCTATGGACCCCCACATATGGCCGAGCAAAAGCAGGACGACCAACTAGAACATACATACAGCAGCTATGTGAGGATACGGGATGTAGCCCTGAAGACGTGCCAGAGACGATGAATGATAGGGAAAAGTGGCGAGAGAGGGTCAAGGATATCCGTGCTAGCGGCAAGATATGGTGATGATGATGATGATGATTGCTATTTAACTGCAATTATTCGATTCAGCACGATTCATTCATTCATTCATTTATTTGCACACTGTTAAATGGTCCTAAGTATTGCTAAATTAAATGGTCGAACAGCTCTATTTCTAACAATACAATTCACTGCGAATCATTTGTTTGCACACAGTTTAAATGTCAAACAGTTCTACTTGACCATAGATAGTACCCTATCAGGTACTACCGCTCCCGGTCAGAGTGGTCTTGGGAACAATGGTAATGAAGGGGTACTCTACATTCCCCAAGTCTCCAAGGCTGGAGCGTCACCATCAGATTGTTTAATGTCATATTGGGGTGGTTTTACCCCTTTGCAAAGGTGCCATTGTTTGGGTTATATATATATATATATTAGTATAGATACGTGGGTTGATTGTTTTATTGGTTGGTTTTATGCCATGTCAACTCTTGTTGGGTTTTTTAATGCCAAAATCATTCTTTCTTTCGAGCAATAATATGGTTTGAAGTAACTAAGGATAATTATCAGTTGTAAACAGTTATAGCTTCATGTTACTAATAAATAATTTTCACTCGGTTATATTATTTTTAGTATCCCAATTTAATACAAATAATTTTTAAATATATCTGTCTTACTCATCGATGGGGTCCTTATAAGGATTCGCTCGTGATGCAATGTCTATTGTCATACTTATTAGACAAGGTGACTCGAGTTCAAATCCTGGAAGAGACTGATTACATTTCACTTAACCCTAATGTTGTTTAGGAAGGTATGCATCCAACTATTTTCCCTCCGGTCACGAGTAAATTGTAGGGTATGCTGGGCCCTTTAACCATGGTATGGCAACCGGTGTAGTAGAAAAAGACTCTGAATTCAAACCTGTTAAAATCCGCTAAAACACTGACCTTGTGCTACATCCCGCGTGTACGGGGAAGTTAGATAAATACATACCACTCCGGGAGGGTGTGGAGCTTGGAGTAATGATAATAAAGGCGTGATTCTACACTCTCCAGAGCCCCAGAACTCATCCCTGGAGGCAGTTTAGTATCATACCCAGAAGACCCATGTTTTTGATGGAGGACTTATTTTTAGGAGGAGGACTTACTCCTTGTAGCAGGTACAGTCAAGTCTCCACCGACAGGGCAGATACGATCTGAATCAAAATTATTGAAAGTTGAGATTTTTTTTCAAACATTAGTTTAGATTTGGTTGACACACCTTCAGGTACATCCCCAGGGTAATGTATCTTTTTAAACCGGAGCTCAAGAGTATGGGAGAAAGTGAGGAGTAAGAAATTATTTAGGCTGTAAGAATTTACACCCAATGATTTGATCACATCACGTTCAGCGAGAGCGGAAGAATGAATTCAAAGGGTTTCAGACCTTCCTGGTACCTGCTTAGTGATGGGTTTACTAAGATTATTCCTAAAGTTATCACTGAGATGCACCCATAAATTGAATTCTGACATCATACACGATTATATATTTATATATATCATAGCAGTGCTGGTTGTCACTATCTTACAAGGTGGGTTTGTAGCAGACCAAATGCGGTATAATTTGGAGAGTGCTCAATATCTGTGATAGAGCTATTATATAATAATAGATAAATATATCTTAGTTTATATATTTATTCAATAGCATGGATGCGTGTCTGCAACCAGTGGTTTGATGCCGTCTTATTATCATAATCACCAGGCTGAGAAAAAAATGCTTTTTTTCTCTGCTTGATGATTGTCGTAAATACAACGACATGAAGCCTGTGGTCTCAGACAAGCATCCATGCTATTAAGTAAATATAAAACTAATATATATATATATATTTACCACCCACCCCGCTTTGGCAGGATATGACACAAGGTCAATTTTTAAGCGGAGTTTAACAGGTTTGAATTCAGAGTTTTCCTTCTCCTAGACTAGTTGCCTCAACAAGGCTGAAGAACCTAGTCAGTCCTACTATTTATCCATAGCTGGAGGGAGAATAATTGGATTCATACCTTTCCCAAGGGTATTAGTGCTATGGGAAATGCAATCAGTCTCATCCAGGATTTGAACTCGTGTCGCCGTGTCCATTTCCTACGACGATAACCATTACACAACTAATATATACATTTATATATATTTATATATTGTATGTTTGCTATATTAATAAAGGAAGTGGCCTCAATATTTATACACACACACATATATATGTATATATAGTTTGGTGTTGGTGTCTTAGTTTCATGGGATAAATCTTCGTTGGTTATTTATTTCCAAAGCCATCCTTGTGAGAACAGCTGTGATACTATTTAACCAATAGCTATCGGGATAAGAAGTTTCACACTTTTCCCAATGGTATCAGACCGAAAGTGAACGTAATAAATTTAGGAAAATAGTCTAAAATTTAATAAGTTAGTTCAAGGGAGTAGATGATATGTACACATATGTGAAAAATGGTGTGCTCATATTTTTTCGCTTATGTTCAAAGCGCTTCTTCCCTAATGTAGTCCAGCTCAGGGGTGGTAGAATACATCAACTGCATTTCTGCAGAGGGTAAGACCTCTCCAACGAGTGTCTTAGACATGACTTTAAACAATCCGATGGTGAGGCTCCAGTATGCTCGAGCTTTAGGAAAAGCGGAGTACTCCTTCATTGCCATGACAGCCAGGTCCATTCTGACTTAGAGAGGAAGTACCTGTTAGAGTCCCATCTAAGGGTCAAATAGAACTGACTGACCATTTAACTCTGAACAAACAAATTGAATTGGAACGATTTGACAATATAACTCAGTGCTGAGTTCACATTTAATTCAAATGAAAATTTTGGTAATTTCAAAATGTTTACCGAGTGGTTCAAGCGGAAAACAAAATATAATTTTTTTCATATGAAATATTCATGATTTAGCCGAATATATTGTTGACTGACGAGTTCAATTTTGAAGATTTTGATAATAAGAAGGAATCCTGCAGAAATGCTGAAAAATAAAAACAAATATACAACAGTTACTGAAATTTTATCTTTTACTTTAAAAAATATATAAAAATATCCCATTTCAAGGTATCCTTCTTAAGAAATGCCGGGTGACTCAAAACATTTTACCAATAGTGAACATATATATATATATATATATATATATATATATATATATATTCTCGACAACATCAGAATGCTTGGCCAGTCGACTGGGGCTATAGAATGCACCGACTGTACCTCTGCAGAGGAGTAAAATGCTCCCCAACGAGTGTCTTGGATGTGACACAAAACAATCTGATGGTTAAGTTCCAGTTATGCAGGAGCTTTAGGGAATGCAGAGTACCCCTTCATTGTCATCACTCTCAGGTCCACTCTGGCCCGGAGTGGTAGCATCTGATAGGGTCACGGCTATGGGTCAAATAGAACTAAACTGTGTACTTATTGTGCTGAATTGTTTGAAATAGAACTATTTTAAAAAAGAAGAAATGTTTATATTTATAAAAATGAATTTGGCATTGAATAGCCTATAATGGTTGATATGCCATAAAACCAAACCAAATCAAACCAATTATCAGAATGCGACAAAAAGATGAATCTTTTATGCGGAGTTTAACAGATTTGAATTCAGAGCTTTCCTTCTTGAACGGCGGCTAAACCAAGGCTAAAAAGCCGTATCTGCCCGACTATTTACCTATAGTTAAAGAGGTTGTTTTGGTTGGGCTTTATGGCATATCAACCATTGTTGGTTATTTAATGCCAAATCTTCTTTATACATTTTTATAACATTTTTAAACGAGCCCGAGCTCATTTCTTGCACATTATTAAATGGTTTCAAATATTGCTATGTAATTGTAACAATTTGATATCAGTCATTTGTTTGCACACATTCAAGAGGATATACATATATTTGTAAGTGAATAGTTTGTAGGTAATTTCATTTTTAAATGATTTAGAACTAATTTGTTTGCACATAAGTATTGCTATTTTTACTACATAGTTAAATGGTCTCTATTATTACTAATAATAATCCTATTCGATATAAATCATTTTTGTTGACAGTGAAATGGTTATAAGTATTGCAATGTATCACTCAAAATTCAATGAGATCGTCGTTTATTTACACACAGTTCAATGATCAAACAATTCTATTTTTAACAATTCGATTTAATGTATGTCCTTTGTTTGCACACAGTTTTAATGTCAAAGCTACATTTGACTCTTGGAGAGAGCCATATCAGGTACTAGTACTGAGAGTGTATCTGGGAGCAATGACAATAAAGAGATACTCCGCATTCCCAAGAGCTCCCGGGCTGAAGCCTCACCATCAGATTTTTTTAATGTTATATCCAGGACACTCGTTAGAAGGGGATCCTGACCCCTCTGCAGAGATGCAGTCGCTGTATTCTGCAGCCCTAGCTAACTGGGCTGTAGTTAAATGGAAAATAGTTTGATGTATACCTCTTCCGAGTGCATTATCGTTATGTGTAATGCAGTCAGCCTCGTCAAGAATTTGAACTCTCTATAGGTTGTGTGCCTTCACTACATGCTAATGGCCTAGGGAAAGTCATTAATCTATCTGTTCTCTCTTTATGGATAAATACTCAGACAGACTGGGTTCTATAGCCTTGGTAAGGTAACCAGAGTAGAAGAATGGTTTGCTTTGGTTAGGTTTTATGGTGTAGCACTATTGGGGCAGGCCGCCAAAGCAGACGAGTCTGTTTTGGCGCGAAACCAGACAAAGGATTCTTGGACATGAAATCTCGCCGTATCCGGAAGTGGTAAGGGGACCCGAGAATGAGAGTTGACGACGCGACGCAGAGAGAGGCAGAAGCAGTTGGTGGCAGGAGACCAAGAGAGGGCAGTTGGGAGTTGGTCACAGGAGAGCAGAGAGCGAGTTGCGGCTGGAGACCACGGAGGGGCAGTCAACACCAGACACCGAGCAGAGAGGCGAGGAGACAAGATAGGGTCCAGTGAAGAAGAGTCTCAAGATGTCTGATCCCAGTAGCATTGTGGAATTTTCGCTAGTAACCCACGCTAGCGATAGTCCATATATCTACTATCAGGAATGCACATGCATGTAGTGTTGCATACCTCCCTCTGCTCTTGGTAACCCCAAGCTTAGTTTGTTGTTTGTCCTTCTATTTTCTCCTGTCTCCCTCGATCGTATTCTTGTGTGGTGGCAAGAAATGTGCGTTACCCCCTCGAACCACTAGTTGATCACCGGCCGGCTAAGAAGAAGACATGGTTAGAAGACAGAGATAATGTGGTGGGGGTGAGGGGGTAGCGTTTCACAATGGCATATCAACCATTGTAGGTTATTTAATACTAAAGCCATTTTTATACATATAAAAAGTTCTATTTCAAATAATCCAGTTTAGGATAAGTACACAGTTTAATTATCAAAAACAGTTCTATTTCAAGCTATTCAGTTTAGCATAAGTACGCAGTTTAGTTCTACTTAACGTATAAACTGGACTCTATCATGTGCTACCACTCCGGGCCCGAGTGGACCTGGGAGCGATGGCAATAAAGGGTACTTCGCATTCCTCAAAGCTCCATCATTACTGGAGCCTCACCATCAAATTGTTTGGTGTTATATCCAAGAAACTCGTTTTTTTTTGGGGGGGGCTTACCCAGCCGACTGGTCCACCGGGAAGGAGAAGGAAAAATTCTAAATTCACACCAGCTCTACTTCACTTAAAAGTTTATCTTGTGTCACATTCGGTTCCTGAAGGTTGGAATCGGTAAACACACACACACACACGCATGCATGCACACACACACACACACACACACACACATATATATATATATATATATGATATATATATATATATATATATATATATATATATATATATATACTGGATGGGTTAAAATGTTCTGACACTTTTGTAGGTTTAATAAAAGCAAATTAGAATAAATAATGAAAAAATGTTTTTATTTTCCTAATGGACATAAGATGCCATTTTGTTTTATTTCGTTTCAGGTTACCGATATGGATTGGACTGGCCAGCATCACGCTTTCATTGTGGAAACGTTTATCAAGAACGAGTAAGTGACTGCAACGCAAAGAGCGTTCCGTGCGTACTTTAGACTTGATAGCAACTCGAAACACGATTTTATTAGTGGTCACTAACTTCAGAGCTACAAGACCAGCATTGTAACGGAAATTAAATTATAAGATCCAATTTGACAAGAAACTGTTTGCATTCCACGTGAAATGATTGGTCGAGTTATGGACGACTTTTGCTAAAGTCTTCGTCAGTATGTCGACAATAACGGCAAACATTTGACTGATGTAATTTTTTAAACGAAATAAAACAAAATGGCATCATATGTAAAAAACAAAAGTAAAGTTGGTGACCTTAGTCGAGGGTGACCCGAAGGCTCCCTTTTCAATAGCTACTACACCTAGGTGTTGGGGAGGGCGCTACTCCATTTCTTGGATTGCTCCACTTTACCCTTGATACTTTCCTTATAATACTGAGTGTTAAGCAAGGTCGCATCAAGTACCATTTTTGAGTCTTTGGTATGACTGAGATTGAACCCCGGTCTCCCAGACCATTGACGAACAATCCACTTTTTCATTATTTGATCCAAATTGCTTTTATTAAACCCACAAATACGTCAGATCATTTTGACCCAACCAGTATATATATATATAGTATTTTACTTGGGTATGGCAACCAATCTAAGAGACGAAAAACATGTTAAAATCTGCACAAAAATTGACTTTATATTACATCATGTTTGCTAGATATATATATATATATTTATATATATCCATCATTAAGTCACAATAACAGCACGGAGTTCCCTGACTCTCTCTTGATATCAATCCCTATCATCTATTCCTCCTTGTAGGTCCTCTAGGCTGCATCCAGTGTCCGCACAGGCCTGATGTATGTAAGTCTTTGCTAATCGTCTAACACCGGCCCGTCCATGTGTAGGAGTCCATAAGAGAACTTCGCTAATGAGTCCGTCCTTACTTCTCCCAGCAGTGCCTAGCATGTCTCGTTCATCTCACTTGGACGGTTTGTGAGATGGGAGTTCGGTGGCCATACAACTGCTATTTTGTGGGATGTTGCTTCCAGGTATATATATATATGTGTGTGTGTGTGTGTGTGTGTGTGTATCTATATATATAAGAATATATTCAACATGAATAAATGAATATATAAATAAAACCAAACAAAGAAAAAAAATAAAAGAGAGTTAGGTATGGACATGCCCTAAAGGAAAGCTAAACATGTTTTTGAAGATATTACATAAAAACATCCCCTCACATCAAGTCCTTAGTCATTTTTCCCTCCATTCTTCTTCCCCTCTCTTCCCCTTTTGCGTGAGTCGCCCTGAAGAATCCCTTTAACAATTGACGGTAAGTCGGGCGACACGTGTCTCACCGTTGGCCAGGAAACTTGGCAATTCATCGAAAGCAAGAAAACAGGTGAGACACTCTGACGATCTTCAACCCCAACACAGTATCGACGTCAGTCAGTCAGTCCCTTACTCCCTCGATCTGATAGTGAAGGCCACACGTGGGAAATGCAATTGAAGACTTCACTCACGCCTTGTAGCTGTTTTTAAGAAAGCAGAAAACACGAAGGTGTCAAGACATGAGTTGGAGCGGGAAGGCGGGTAGATATGAATTGTTTGTTTGATTACGTATACCCTGAATAATGAGAAATTATTTGCTTCTTCTTTCTTTCTTTCTTTCTTTCTTTCTTTCTTTCTTTCTTTCTTTCTTTTTTCTGTTTGCTTGTTTATTTTTACTAGGTTTTCTTTCCTTCCTAACTTCTTTTTTATTTTCTTTCTGAATTTATTTTTTCTGTTTCTTTATTTCTTTTTTTAAATTTATACCATGTCTTTCTTTCTTTCTTTCTTTCTTTCTTTCTTTCTTTCTTTCTTTCTTGTTTGTTTGTTTGCTTGTTTTTACTAGGTTTTCTTTAATTCCTAACTTCTTTTTTTTCCGAATTTATTTTTGTCGGTTTCTTTCTTTCTTTCTTTCCTGGTCTTTCTTTCTTTCTTTCTTTCTTTCTTTCTTTCTTTCTTTCTTTCTTTCTTTCATTTGTCTATTTTGTTTTGTTTTGATTTTTCAAGAGTTTCCTTCCTTCCTTCCTTCCTTCCTTTCTTCCTTTTTTTTCCCTTCCTTCTTTCCTTCCTTTTCTAGGGTTTTCGTTTCTTCCTTTCTTAGTCTTTTCTTATTTTACTTTTTTTTTTCTTTCGAACTTGATTGTTTGTTTATTCTTTCTTTCTTTCTTTCTTTCTTTCTTTCTTTCTTTCTTTCTTCTGTCTAATTTTTGTTTATCTGTTTCCGTCTATCTGCCTGTTGCTGTCTCTTTCTCAACCATTCCTTTTTCTCTAATTTTTTTCTCCATTTTTTAACTTTCTTTCTTGGCTTTCTTCAGTTGAATCATTTTACTCATTTTTTCTTGATTTTTAAAAAATTTTCTTGTGTTTTTCTTTCCTTTTAATTCTTTCTTTCTTTCTTTCCCTTAACATAATTTTACCACGCATTTTCACTTATGGCCTTGAGCCGTACAAAAATTAGCATGTTTAAAATCAAAAGTTAAATGTCCTTTAAGACATTTTAAACAAATCCTGTTTTACACAAAATGTTATCTTTTTCTCGGACGAGGAAGGGAGAGAGAGACAAAAATGTCGCATTTTTATCGACGGAATAATTTCTTTTCATTCGTTTTTCTGGTTGTAAATCATCATCATCATCAATATGGTGTGCCGCTTGCATGGATTTCCCTGACCCTCTCCGGCCACTCGTCCCTATTGTCCATCGCTCTTGATAGGTCTTCCATGCTACATCCTGTATCAGTATAGAGCTGCTGTTGATAGGTTCTACCCTTGCTCGTCCTTCTGAAGGTATCCACAGGAGTAAAACGCTTACGAGCTCACCCTTAGATCTCCAGCAGTGTCCCGCATAATTTCTTACCTTGCCAAAAAAGCTATGGAATATGAAGGTGACGGTGGTAATTGGCACGCTCGGAATGATCCCCAAAGGAACTAGCAGATTTAGAAATCAGAGGACGAGCAGAGACCGTCCAAACTACTGCATTATTAAGATAGGCCAGAATCCTGTGAAGAGTCCTGGAGACTTGAGATTTGCTGTCACTCAGATTCCAGTGAAAAACCATCCGCTAACGCTGGCGTAAAAAAAAACATGCAAGGAGTAATAATAATAATAATGATAATTACGAAATAGATAGTAACATACCAGTCAAAGAATACTATGAAATAAGTTAATACAAAAACCTGGATATAAAAATTGAAATAATGTAACCCCTTAAAACTATCATTGTGCCAGTAATAGTAGGAGCCCTTGTCATAATCAAAAAAGGGACAGATAAACGCATTATCAAGATACCTAGCAGTCCTAGCCAATATAAAATGAAAAAAGAGCTCATCTCCTTACGAGAGTACTATCAATTAGGCAGAAAAATATCATCCAAAATAGACAGGAGATATTGTTGTGGTGTAACGGTTAAAGTGATGGACTGCGGAATCGTTATAAGCGAGTTCGAACTCCAGTCGCGTTGAGGGTGTCCTCGTGGCGTAATGGTTAAAGCGATTGACTGCGGAATCGTAGTTAGCGAGTTCGTATTCCAGTCGCGCTGTTACGTTCACTTTCGGGCAAATACTCTTGGGAAAGATATGAACCCCCTTATCCTCCCAGCTATGGGTTAAATTCTTCTTAATTCTTCTCGGAGAATGGCTTTGGCATTAAATAACCTACAAAGGTTGATATGCCATTAAACAAAGAAACCAAACCAAACCATCCAGTCGCGCTATTACGTTCACTTTCCGACAAATACCTTTGGGAAAGGTATGAACCCCCCTATATTTTATGGGTTAAATAGTCCTACTAATGTTCTTCTAAAAGGATGCCTTTGTCATCAGATAACCTACAAAGGTTAATATGCCATTAAACAAAGAAACCAAACCAAATTAAAAGAGCAAAATCATAAATACATAGAATACATACAATCCCTACCTTCCCTCATCGTAGGTCTTAGATAAAGACCCGAGGAAGGATGTAAAAAATCGAGAATAGAGCTGAAAATTGAATAATAATACACAAAACAACACCATAAGAACCAAATATGTTAAAGCGAAAAAAGATAATTCACAATAGAATAGCAAGTGTAGGTTATTTGGTGATAGAGACGGAATGATTAATCACATAAGCAAATGTAACAAACTCGCGCAATAGGAGTATAAGACTAGACATGACAGGATGGGAAAGATGATCGACTGGGAATTGTGCAAGAAATTGAAATTTTGATGATACTAACAAATGGTACATACTCAAACCAGAATCTGTCCTGGAGAATGAGATGCATAAAATTCTCTGGCATTTTGAGATAAAAACAGATCACCTAAGCCCAGCCAGAAGACAAGACCTATTGATAGTCAGTAAAAAAAAAAGGGAGGAGAACTTGCAGCATAGTGGATATTGCTGTTCTCGCAGACCACAGAGTGAAAAACCAACGAAAACGAAATGAGAGTTAAGTACTTGGACCTTGCCAGAGAACTGAGGAACATGAGAGTTACGGTGATACCAATTGTTATTGGCTCGCTTGGAACGCTCCCCAAAGGCTTGGTAAAGGGGCAGGAAGAGTTGGAAATTGGAGGAGAAATCGAGACCATCCAAACTACTGCATGGTTAAGAAAGGTAAGAATACTGAGAAAAGTCCTGGAGACCTGAGGAGACTTGCTGTCACTTAGTGAAAAGCCATCAATACTGATGTGAAAAACTCGCAAGAAATAATAATAATAATAATAATAATAATAATAATAATAATAATAATAAAAGGATTAATACTTGGACCATGCTAGGGTATTGAAAAACTGTGAAACATAAAAATGACGGTGATACCAATTGTAATTGTTGCTCTTTGTACAATCACAAAAGGATTGATACAGGGACTGGAGGGCTTGGAAATAAGGGGACAAGGGGAGAACATAAGAAATACAGCATTATTAAAATCGGCCAGAATACTGAGAAGAGTCCTGGAGACTTGAGGTGAATTGCTGTCACTCAAAGTCCATTGGAAAATCATCAGGTAACGCTGGTGTGAAAAACTCTCAAAGGAATAATAATAATAATAATAATAATAATAATAATAATAATAATAATAATAATAATAATAATGGTTGACAATTGAAAAACTATGGAAGAAGAAAGTGACGATTATACCAATTGTGATTGGTGCTTTTGGCACAGTAACTAAAGGATTATTAAAGGGCCTGGATAACTTGGAAGTTGGTGGAAGAGTGAAGACCATCCCAACGACAGCATTATTGAGAACGGCCAGAATACTGAGAAGGGTCTTGGAGGCTTGAGGAGACATGCTGTTAGTCAAGCTCCAGTGAAAAACCATCAGCTAACGCTGATGTGAAAAACTAATAATAATAATAATAATAATAGAACATGAAAGTGATAATTATTCCAATTGTGACTGGTGCTTTTGGTACAGTCACCAATGGATTAAAAAAGGGACTGGAGAACTTGGACATAAGAGGACGAGTAGAGACCATCCAAACTACTACACTATTGAGATCGGCCAGAATACTGAGAAGAGTCCTGGAGACTTGAGGAGACTTGCTGTCACTCAAATTTCTGTGAAAGACCATCAGCAAACGCTAATGTGAAAAACTATCAAGGAGTGAATAATAAACAAGCATAAAAAGAGACAAGATAAGACATGACTGGGTGGGGAAGGTAATCTACTGAGAATTGTGTAAGAAACTGAGATTTAACCATACTACCGGATGGTACAGGCAATAAGAAGCATTAAATTCTCTGGGTCTTTTAAATACAAACAAATCACCTCGGCCAGAAGACCAGACCAAGTGATAGTTAACAACAAAAAAAAAAAGAACCTGCAAAATTGTGGACTTTGCTGACAGAGTGAAAATCAAAGAAACAAAACAAAACAAAAAAGAAAAGAAAACTTAGATCTTCCCAGAGAATTTTAAAAAACTGTGGAATGCGAAGGTGACGTTGATACCAATTTTAATTGATGCACTTGGAATGATCTTTAAAGGCTTATTAAGAAGTTTGGAGGATTTGGAAATCAGAGGACGAGCCAAAAAATTCCAAACTACGGCATTGTTAAGGTCGGACAGAAAACTGGGAAGAGTCCAGCAGACCTGAGTAGAATTACTGTTACTCAGGCTCCAGTGAAAGACTATCAGCTAACGCTAGTGTGAAAAACTCGCAAAGAGTAGTGATAATAATAATGATTGCTTGATTGGAAATCAGAGGAAGAATTGAGACCATGCAAACCACAGAATTGTTGAAATCAGCTAGAATACTGAGAAGAGTCCTGGAGACCTGAGGAGACTTGTTGCTCCTCAGACACCAATTGAAGAAGGTGTGAAAAACTCGTAAGGAGAGAAATAATAACAGTAAAAATGGAAGAAATTGAAAAGACAGACAAATACTTGAATCATCCCAGAAATCTGAAGAAGCGGTGAAGGGGACATGTTGACAAAACATGAAACAAATAAAGTGCATGCGTGAAATTAATAATCTAAAATGGCTAAATTTTACCCCTCACACCCTCTCTCTCTCTCTTTCTCTCTCTCTTTCTCTCTCTTTCTCTTTCAATGTGTATGCCTCTCGCAAGATATAATTTTGAATTCTTAAATAATGACAAAACTTCATTTCAGAATTATAAAAAATCTTTGAACATTATGTATGGGTTGTAACAGGGCAACATAAAAAATGTACTATAAAGAGTTTTACTACACCAATACACTTAAGTCTGATAATAAAATGCATTGAAAGTATTATTTCAAGTGACAAATGTATATATATATATATATATATGGTGAGGAAGAGAGAAAGAGAGAGAGGGGTGTCATTCACTTCATTACAGGATATTATTTCGAATTCTTTCTTAAATAAGGACAATGTTTTATTTCTGAATTAAAAAAAAATTCTTTGAACATCGACAAAACGTCGTGATCATAGCGTCAAAAATTAATCAACCTAATAATAATAATAATAATAATAATAATCTAATGCTGGGGTGAAAACTCTCAAAAGTGTAAAATAATGCGGTGACAGAGACGAAACGATTAATCACATAATAAACGAATGCAGTAAATTAGCGCAAAGAGAGTATAAGATTAGACACGACTGGGTGGGAACGGTGATCCACATGGAATTGTGCAAGAAGTTTAAATTTGACCATATGAACAAGTGGTATATGCACAACCCAGAATCCTCCTGGAAAATCAGACGCACAAAAATCTTTAGGATTTTGTGATATGAACGGATCATCTAATCTCGGCCAAACGACTAGACATATCAATCTGGTTGTTGGCCGAAAAATTATGATAAGAACAACAAAAGCGATGATACTAGACTGAATTATTCATGGGATGAGGTTCATACTTCATGTGAAAGAAAATCGTAAGTGTTCACTGGCCGAAAAATCCTAATAAAAACACTGATTAGTTTAAACAATTATTAGAATAATGACATTACTTCGTTTTAAAGTTGAAACTATACTAGGAAGGTCCGATAGCCCATATACCGAAAAATCAAGCTGACAACAAAGATGAAGATACCCATCTCCCGAAAAATCAAGCTGACAACAAAGATGAAGATACCCATCTCCCTAATTTGTCAAATAACAACAGTTCTCAGGTAAAGCAAATAGACCCCCGAACTGAACATCATCATCCTTTTTTAAAAAAAAAAAACGGTGGGTAATATCAGTCACAGAAGGCGTGATTTTGCACCTCGATCAGTCTGGCCCGACTCACTGACTGACTGACAGCGATCGGCAAGAAGAAGAAGAAGAAGAAGAAGAAGAAGAAGAAGAAGAAGAAGAAGAAGAAGAAGAAGAAGAAGAGAGAGAGCCTCAATATGTAACAGATGGAGACGGCGGGGACTACAGGTTAAGAAGGGCGTGGAGTCCGTCTCTCGCCGAGGTTCCCACGTCTATCGGTGATGTGTACCCAACAATAAAGAGAGAGCCGGCCGGGTGAATTTAGAAGCATCATTTGGTAACACATCAGTTCCACCTGTCCTCATAAATGTGTGAAGAAGAAGAAGAAGAAGAAGAAGAAGAAGAAGAAGAAGAAGAAGAAGAAGAAATGCTAAAATCTGATAACATGAGATGATCAACAAAAAGACAACGGACAATTTTTTTACCTTTATTTAACAATTTAATAACTTTTATGTACCAATAATTTTTTCCACTTATTTAAACAACGTATTTGGATGTTCCTTTTTCGTTTTCCTTTTTTTTTTTTTTTTTGCTTTTCTTCTTACCTGAGCAGGGTCTTAATTTCACGCATGCATGGCTTTCTCATACAAACATTTTTAATTTCAACCAGGGCCATTATTATCAGTGGTGAAATATCTATCTATCTATTACAGTCGTTTTTTATATATATATATATATATATATATATATATATAAAACGATCAAGGGCGGTTTATGTCTTCACCAATGAGCGGAGTTCAATCCCAGATCGCATCGTACTAAAGACTCAAAAAATAGCACTTGATGCCTCCATTCTTAACACTTATCATTATAAGGTAAGGATCAAGGGTAAAGTGGAGCAATCCAAAGAAAAGAGTAGCGCTCTTTCTTACACCTTGGTGTAGTAGCTATTGAAAAAGGAATCTTCAGGTTGCCCTCGCAACGGTCGGCCGACTTACATTATATTTTATCAACTTTCTATCAATAAAGATGACTTGCTTTTTTTATTTTGATTTCAAATGCGTATCATATTCAGCTCGCATAATAAAACACTGTTAATAATCTCTTCTTGCTTAAACCAGCTCGAGTAGTGGCATGAGTACGAGTATATAAAATAGAGATTTTCGTGAGAGACGAATGGGTCAAGAAAAGCTAAAGATAATTCATTTTCTTCCGAATCAGATGTGAGTTTTTTTAATCTATGAAAAATCTAAGACTAACTGGAACACAACGAGCAGAAAATATAATTTAATTTGCAATTACGAGTAAAAGTGGTTCAAGGACATTGAAAGTTGGAGATTAAACTTTATTTGCTTGTATAGAATGAATTATGAATTAATGCTATAAACATGTGCTTGTGCATGATCATATATTGGTATCATATACAGTTAAGGTTAGAGTTCGTATATATATATATATATATATATATCAGTAATATCCAGTCAGAGTCCGAAGACAGTGGGTGTGGATTATTCGTGTATAGAATATATGAGGAATATCATATAAATCTATGTGAGTGCTCGATATATGTCTATTGTTACATATCTTTTTCCTTCCAGGTATATATAACAAAACTCACATACAGAGCGTATATTGTGCAATTAGAAGGAAACTGAAACCTGGTTAAATAGTCATTATAAATTCATTTCGCCGGAGAATATTATAATACTCTCCGTTTGCAACCTCAAGTGTAAGATGTGAAGTCATCTGACAAGACGGACAGTATAATATTATTCTCCGGCGAAATAAATTTATGATGACAATTTAACCAGGTTTGACTTTACTTCTATTTGCACTATATATATATATATATATATATATATATATATATATATGTTGAAATGATTGATTGTTGTGAATGTAACTATGAGAGAAATATAAAGAAATTTAAATAAATCAAACACTTATCTCCAATCCAGATGTGTGATATTTCGTTCGTTTTATTCCATTGAACTTCTTCAGACAAAGACCGTTTTCTGAGTTTTTCTATTTTAAAGCAAATAAGGAGAATGATAAAATGGTGGAGAGGGTATAAGTGTAGAGGGAAGAAGGGAGGATGTAAAAGTCAAATGTATCAGGTTTCATTAAAGATTATTTTGGGGTGAAAGTGGAGATATACGAGTGACTTTTAACCGTTCTCTACTTTTTCCAACCAGCACCCTAAAATCTATCTCCTCTTCATAACAACAAAAAAAGTCTTTAATAAGTTTCCTGACGTTTTTGTGCTGGCATCTAAAATTGTCGTAGACTCTTGAACAATCAGTATGTTTTTGCTATACATCTTATGAGATGACTGACCAATTTTTATGATTAAAGCCTGGTTGTCACAGCTGGTGAATTTCAAGAATGCATTCTAACTCTTTAGAAGAGCGATATGCAATAAAATTCTGTTTTAAGCTTGGAAAAAATGCCACAGAAACGTATGGAATACTTCAGACTGCTTTTCGACCATCTTGCATGAATCGAGCATAAGTTTTTGAGTGGCATAAGAGATTCAAGGAAGGCACGGAGTTTGTGAGGGATGATGAGAGGTGTGGGAGGAGTAAGGAAGTCAAAACACCAGAGTTGATTGGCCAAATAAAGAATTTCATGGATAAGGACCGTCGTATGTCTATAGAGACAATAAGTGTGTGAACTGTACACACAATTATTCGCGAGGAACTGAAGATGCGGAAGATTTGCGCGAAGTTTGTCCCAAGGGTGCTCAGAGAAGATCAGAAAGAAAGACGTTGTCATGACAGCAGGGAGATGGTCGAGCTGATCAATTCAAATCCCGCTGTTCTTGATGCTCTGGTGACCTGCGATGAAAGCTGGATCTACTGCTATGACCCAGACACCAAGAGACAGAGTTCCCATTGGAAGCATTCTGGCTCTCCCAGACCCAAGAGGGCCAGACAGAGCAAATCCACCCACAAACTTTTAATAATCCTTTTTTTACAGCATTAGCATGATCTACATGCACTGGGTTCCCACTGGACAGACCGACAACAAGGAATACTATGTTGAGGTTTTAAGGGAGTTCAGGAAGAGATTCCGTCAGAAGAGGCCAGCACTCTTCAAATCGGGTCAGTGGCATTTCCACCAGGACAATACACCAGTCCACAAGTCCATCCTTGTCACAGACTATTTGACCAAGATGGGCATCAAGACAGTTCCTCAGTCTCCCTATAGTCCAGGCCTTGCTCCCTGTGACTTTTGGTTATTCCCTAAGCTCACAGGCTGTCGTTATGAGACAATTGAGGAAATGAAAGAGGCTGTGACGAAGGCCATTGAGACGCTGACATAGGAGTACTTCGATGGGTCCTTCCAGAAGTTGTTGGAACGGTGCAACAAGTGCATTGCAGCCGGAGGAGATTACTTCGAAGGGGACAAAAGTTTCATGTGTGTACTATCAATAAAAGTGTCCATACGAAAAAAGCCTGGAAACTTATTGAGGGCACCTTGTATATATATATATATATATATATATATTCAATCGTGATGATTGCATGGAGTTCCCTGACTCTCTCTCTCTTTCTTACCATCTATTCCTATAGTCCATCACTACTGGTAGGTCCTCTAGACTTTATCCAGTATCAGGTCAGATAAGCCTTTGCTGATCAGCCAACCCTGGCGCATGCATGTGTAGGAGTACATGAGAGAACATCGCCTATGAGTTCGTCCTTTATTCACCAGCAGTGCCTGGCATGTCTTGTTCGTCCCATTTGGATGGTTTGCGAGATGGGAGGTAAGTGTCCGTATAGTATCTGTTTTGGTTTTTTTTAGGGTGATGTTGCTTCCAGGATTTGTTCAAAACAACACATAGCATACTTGTTTGTTTTGGTTTGGTTTTGCAGCATATCAACCATTGTAGGTTATTTAATCCCAAATCCATTTTTATACATATAAACAGTTCTATTCCAAACAATTCAGTTTTGCATAAGTATACAGTTTAAATGTAAAAAAAAGTCCTATTTCAAACGATTCAGTTTAGCATAAGCACAGTTTAAATGTCAAACACTTCCATTTGACCCAGAGATAGGACCCTATCAGGTGCTAACACTCCGGGCTAGAGTGGACCTTGGAGCAATGGCAATGAAAGAGTACTTTTCATTCTTCAAAGCTCCTGCATTACTGGAGCCTAACCATCAGATTGTCAAGTGTTATATCCAGGCCTCTTGTTGAGGGAGTTTTACCCTCTGCAGAGATGCAGTCGGTGTATTCTGCAGCCCCAGCCAAATGTGCCAAACATACTTGAGTTGTTAACATCTCTCTTTTTCTCTGTGAGTTTCGTGTGAATCCAAGGGGTGCAACCATACAATATTATCATATCAAAGAAATCAAATTTGCATATGATCGATAACGTCTTTGCTATGTGTATGTTGACATCGCTTTCAATAGACGAGATATTGCAGCCAAAATATGTGAACTGGTCTACAAACGTCAGGGATTTGCAATATATATAAAAATATATTTCATTAGCATCATCAAGTCTCGCTGCTAGCACGGGTCTCCCTGACTCTGTCACTCCATCCGTCCCTATCTCCCATCGTTCCAGGTAGGTCTTCCAAACTACATCCTGTGTCTACAGAGCTGTATCGGCCAAGACTGGCGCATCCATGAGAAGGGGTCCCAAGGAGAACATCACTTATGAGTTCGTCCTTGCTCTCCGTCAGTATCCTGCATGTATTGTTCGTCTTAATGGGATGGTTTTGGAGATGGGAGGTAGGTGGCCTTACAGCTGTTGTTTAGTGGGGACGTTGCTTCATATATAAAAACTTAGTGAAGCTTAAAGAAATAAAATAACCTGAAATAGCGCATTTTGTTAAAAAACAGCTTGGTGATTTATTTGTTAGAATCTTTATAAATATTGTACTGTTAGCTTTTTGTTTTTTTGTTTAGTAAATATCTATTTTTATTTGATTAAATTTTGTTCATTATCTGAGAGGAATGTAAAAGGCCCTTTAAATAGTTATGGTCGCATCCCATACATTTAAGAGGTTGTAAAAATCATATAATATATGAAATCACCAGGAAAATGCATCTTTAAAAGGAGCAGTAGTGTTTTATTCTATTTTTAATGCTGCGAAATACGTCTGTCAGGAAAAGCAACAAAAAAATGTTCGACCAAACTATTAACAAATAACAAAGATTTGAAAACACTTTCCTAAAGGTTTTCAGAAAACAACCTTTCTTCAGAAATACTAGTTGAGAACAATTAAAAGTAAAAAGTAAACAATTACAATGAAATATACTCATTTGTCGTGTGTTCGTCCTAACATCCCCTGCAGTGTCTAGCATGTCTTGTTCGTCTCATGTGGATGGTTTTAGAGACGGGAGAGAGGTGGCCGATATATATATATATATATATATATATATATATATATACTGATGACAAATAAAATTGCAACTCTCGGAAGGATAATAACGACTAGGAGCTGGTTCCAGAAACTGCAAGGATATCACCTGTTGTTACAGTCCTTATTTTTTACCAATCCATCTTTTAGTGGACATAAACGCATCTGCACTTTAATTCTATTAATGTACAAATGTATTTATAGCATAACATTTATCATCTTACGATATGAACTCAGTTACCTGAGTTCAATTCCTATACGAGCCTGATTGCACTTCCCATTGCGTTAATACCCTTGGCGAAAGGTAAGAATCAAACTATTCTCCTTCAAGCTATGGGTAAATAATAGAGCCGACTGGGCTTTTTCACCTTGGAATGGTTCTGCTTGATTATTTCTGCCCAAGGCACGTTACAGGAATATCGCTCCCAAAACTAGGTTACAGAACCAATGATGGGTAGATTAGCAAGACCAGAGCTTCTCAAGCTTTTTACCCCTTGTAAACACAAGTATTAAGTATGATACTAAACTGCATTTGATGGTGAGGCTCAAGACATGGAGCTTGGGTAATGTGACGTACCCCTTTATTGCCATTACTCTCATGTTCCTTCTAACCCAGGGTGGTAGTACCTGTTAGGGTCTCATCTATGGGTCAAACAGAAATGTTGAATCATTTGCTTTACTTTGTTATTTGAAACCACACAGCTGTGTACAAATCATTTATATTAGATAGAAATACTTGATCAATAGAATTACTAATGTTAAACAGCAATATTTGAAACAATTTAAATGTTTGCAAACAAATGATTAATATTAACTAAAATTATCAGTGTTTGAAAGGAATTCTTGTAATCATTTAACTACGAGCAAAAAAAATACGATTAATATTGAATAGAATTATCCGTGCTAAATAGCAATAATTGAAACCATTTAACTGTCTGAAAACAAATGATTAATATTAAATCGAATAATAAGTGTTATATAGGAATCCTCGATACTGTCTTCCTGTGTTCAAACAAAATATTAATATCAAATAGAATTATTTATGTTTAACAGCAATAGTTGAAACCATTTAACTGTGTGCAAACAAATGATTAATATTACATAGAATCAAATCACATAGAATCACATTAAATAGTAATACTTGAAACCATTTTTCCTGGGTGCAAACAAGTCATTAATATTAAATAGAATTAGTAATGTTAGATAACAATTCAATATTTGAAACAATCTGTGTGCAAACAAACTCGTTTAGAAATAAAGCTATATATATATATATATATATAAGGGTTGATATGCCATAAAACCAACTAACCAACCGACCAACCTTAGAACATATTTAATCTCCATTCACCACCGAATAAATTATTTGAATATCAAATAACAAAACACAGTCTCCAGGCTATTCTATTTTTTGAACACAAATGAAGAATAATAATGGAGGTGCCCGTGGTGTAATGGACACGGCGACACGAGTTCAAATCCAGGACGAGACTGATTGCATTTCACATAGCACTAATACCTTTGGGAAAGGTATGAATCCAATTATTCTCCCTCCAGCTATGGGTAAATAGTAGGACAGACTAGGTTCTTCAGCCGTGGTGAGGCAACTAGTATGGAGAAGGAAAACTCTGAATTCAAACCTGTTAAACTCCGCTTAAAAATTGACCTTGTGTCATATCCTGCCCAAGCGGAGGGGTTGGTAAATATGATAATGTGTGTAACAGAATTAAAATATAAAAGTTTTTAACCTGAATCATTGGATATAATTAACTCTGGCACAAGGTCATTATTATGGGGGATCCAGTAAGGATAAAATTCCCGAAAACAGGGCTTCTCAAACTTTTTACTTGATAAACGGCTTGTAATCAAATTTAATTTCCATTTATCCTCAAATAAATTAATTAAATATCAAATTACTAAACATAACTAATTTACCGATGTTTAATACAATTTATACGAGAAAAATATCAATAAACTATAAATGCAAACACAGTTTTAATTCTTGAATTATTTTTTAATTGGAAAGATGGATTTGGTGGGCGCTGAGGAGAGCACGAATATTAGGTTGCAGCTTTGTCAGTTTGAAGTGCAAATCATCACGTTCTATGTTCAAAATGATTTTCTGTTTGCTTAGTAAATTATGTACATGGCTAAATCAAGGTTCATTGGGCCCAATCGGCAGGGGATGTAGAATTCACTGACTGCAACTCTGCAGAGGAGGTAAGACCCCCCCCCCACAAGTGTCCTGGATATGACACTAAACAATCTGATTGTGAGGTTCCAGTAAGGCGGGAGGTGTGGGGAATGCAGAGTACCCCTTCATTGACATCGCTCCCGGGTCCACTCTGGCCCAGAGTGGTAGTACCTGGTAGGATCCTATCTATGGATCAAATAGAACTAAACAGCGTTCTTATGCTTAACTGAATTGCTCGAAATAGAACTGTTTTGTCATGTAAACTGTGTACTAATGCTAAACTGAATTATCTGAAATAAAACTATTTTTGAATGCTAAATTGAATTGTTTGAAATAGAATGGTTCTGACATTTAACTGTGCGTGGACAAAAACTATACTTATACTAAACTGAATTGTTAGAATTAGAACTGCTTAAATAAACTGAAGATCTTAAAATAGAAATGTTTTTGACAATTAAACTGTGTACTTATGCTAAACTGAATTGTTTGAAATAGAACTGCTCATTTGTATAAAAATAGATATCGCATTAAAAAACCAACAAAGGTTGATATGCCATAAAACCCAAACAACCCAACCCAGTTTCAACAGGATACGAACTTCGAAAAGCGAGTAAAATGGGCTCAACTTTTGCACGAAACTTGGGATATTTTGCTACAGTTTTCTATACCTGACTTCGAGTCTCGATGATCCAGGGTTTTTTTTTCTTTGATCATAAAGGGATTTATAAATTCAAACTAGTAAATTCACCCCCACCCCTGAACCCCTCAGCAAAAAAAACGATAAAAATATGTATGCACGTGTGTGTGTGTGAGTATGTGTAGATGATAACGGTGATAACTCTAAAAAGTTTTCTAATGTAGAACTTTTGATCCTCGCCAGTGTTCAGCTGACGTAGCCTTGTGCCAAACTAATCAATAAAAAAAAATGTGTGAGAGTATGCGTATGTCTGTGCCGACGACTATTGTGAGCAATGGCAAGCAAACTGGTAAAAAAAAGATAAACTTGTTAAGGATGTAATTTTGATTTTTACCAGTGCTCACCTAATTAGTATTGTGCCATACTCATCAATGATTTGATTATAACCATATAGATGTGTACGCTCGAATGTGTAAGTTGGCCACCGATACGTCAATAACTAGCAAACTGGTAAAAAAAAAAGAAGAAATATTTTCTAGTGTAGTGTTTTTAATTCTCATCAGTGCTCGTCTAATGTAACCTTGTGCCAGACTAAGCTACACTTATATAACAACCATATAAATTTGGACATGTCGAGGGGGTCGATGCCTATGTGACGATGGCTTGCCAACTGGTTAAGAAAAAGGACAAGTTTGTTTTTTTAATCTTCGCCTGTGCTCACTTAACGTTGCCTTGTGCCAAACCTCCGCAAAGCTTTATAAACTAATTATATAAAAGCGTGGGTACGTGTGTGATTTTAAAAAAGTGAAAATAGTTGTTTGCATTTTACGAAGTTTTGTTTACTCGACGGTCGGGTGGCTAGCGGGTACTTCCATAAGCTCGAGTATCCCAACCCTATTGTGTCGAAAACGTTCCACCAGCTTGAGTGACTGTGTCGTCTCACAAACCAGCCCAGCTATGAGCGTGTGCCCAGGCCTAATCACTAATTCCCACGAGCCAACCACACTTCTGGCTCCGAAAGAAACACCTGTTCAGGTGTGTCCTCGACGCTTGCCATATAATTGATGCATTTGTTACAGCCGACTCTGTCGTCGTCGTCGTCGTCTCATCATTCGCAACACTTAAATTTAACTAAGAGGCAACAGCAGCAGCAGTCCCAGAAGCAGCAGCAGCAGCAGTCAGCAGTCAGCCTTATCTCTTGTCAAAGCGTGAGAAATGAACCTTCCGCTACGTTTTCTCTTATTTTTTTCTTGATGGGTTTTCTTTTGGGGTTTTTTGTTAGTTTCTCTTATTTTTTTCATTTACTTTATCTTATTTTATTTTATTATAATGATTTTTTTTTTGCGTAGAGCTCAAGGTACACTCTTCCTCGTAATCGAATCTCGATGCGTGTAGGTGTGTGAAGGTGTATGTAGGTGTGTGAAGGGATAGGGTCGAAGTACTATGAAACCCGCATGTTCCACGAATATGAAATATTAATACATCTATCTATCTAGCAATGTAGTTTGCTTATCAGGGCATAGTGCACAGTTGTAAATGTAACCATTTGCCATCTATCTTGTTACAGCGTGTTCACTATCTATCTATCTATCTATCAAGGAGAAAATTCACAATGCTGTTATATATATATATATATATATATATATATAGAGAGAGAGAGAGAGAGAGAGAGTTTCTCTGTTAAATGGCATATCAACCTTCATGGTTTATAATACTAAAACCATCCTTATAGTAGGACTGTAGAGGGTTTTTTTTAATAATTGGAAGGTATAGGGTGGTTAACACCATTCCCAAGGGTATTAATCTGAAAGTGAACTTAACGGCGCGACTCGAGATTGAACTCGTTTACAACAACGTCACAGTTCGGCACGTTAGCCACTACACAACGGTGACTCTCTCTCTCTCTCTCTCTCTCTCTCTCTCTCTCTCTCTCTCTCACACACACACACACACACATATATATATATATATATAACTTTTTTTTAAACCATTGAAAATGACCTATGATTGTGTAAACTGTTATGGAAGAAAACGTCGGTCAGTTTTAATGAAAATGGGAACCAAATTTAAGAAACACTTTCTTTTTTAATTTCGTAAAACCTTGAAAATGGTCAATGATGGTCGGAAATATCAACGCAAAAGAATTAGAACAATTGTTTACATAAAATCGAACGAGTTTTAAGAAAATTTGATGACAAGAGAAAATCCCGATCTTTTGGAAAAAGGAAAAAAATATAACGAAAAGAAAAATAAAAAAAAACCCCAAAAAACAAAAAAACATCAGAGTGTTTTTTTTTCAACAAAATATGCTTAAGAACAAGACTAAAATCACAATTTCATTGAATTTCTTTTTTTTTTTTCTTTCTTTCTTTCTTTCTTTTTTTGTTTTATGTAGGTGTGTGAAGGTCGAACGTTGCCTTGTGCCAAACCTCTGTACAGGTTCACAATATAGAAATATTGGAATTGACCTTTCTCTCTTTCTTGACCATAATTAATGACAACTGGGAGATCAAGAAATCTATATTTGCAAATATTACGAACTTTTGGTGGTTATTACATAATTTCGACATCATACTGAAACAAATCAGGTAAAGGAGAAATCCCGTGGCGTAATGGCTAAAGTACTGGCCTGCGGTCTCGAAGTAAGCGAGTTCAAACTCAAGTTACGCTCTATGGTTCTCTTTTGGATTAATACCCTCGGGAATAGCATAAACCCCCTTATCTCACAAGATATGGATTAAATAGTATCACAGCTGTTCTTCAACAACGATAGCTTCGGGATCGAATGACCCATGAAAATTGATATGCCATTAAACAAAGAAACCAAACCAAATAATATATTAAAAAAAACTTCTAAAAAAAAAAGCATAACAAATTATCTGCTATTTTCAAGAAAAAGAAAGGTATCTATAAGAAAACTTTCTGCCCTAATACCGTAATAATTTGTGTATAACACGCACCACTAAATTCTGGAAAAGAATATCGGGCATATATGCCCCAAGTTGCTTACAGAGCCTCCTGTTATTAAGCGGTCACCCATTCATGTAATGAACAGGTTCATTGTTGCTTAATTTGCTTACTAAGCTTTGCTTAGTATGGCTCACAGACCTCAGTCTTCTTACAGTACGTCCAGTTTCTAAGTGGTCACCCATCTAAGTACTGAATTGGCTCATCACTGCTTAACTTATTGACTAAGATTTGCTCATAGACCTCAAGTCGCTTACAGAACCTCTTGTTTTTTTGTGAACATCAAAACACTATAATCATAATATACATTCGTGTATAATATCCACTAGTGCATAATACACACTCGTGTATAATACATCATCATCATGTCGTGCCGCTAGCACAGATATCCCTGACCCCCTCTCGCTACTTTTCCCTATCGTTCATCGCCTCTGGCAGGTCTTCATGGATACATCCCGTATCCTCACATAGCTGCTGTATGTAAGTTCTATCTGGTCGTCCTGCTTTTGCTCAGCCATATGTGGGGGTCCATAGGAGTACATCACTTATGAGCTCGTCTCTGCTTCTCCAGCAGTATCCTGCGTGTCTGGTTCGTCTACATAATCATGTATAATTCTCATTCGTGTATGATACGCACTCATATATAATATGCACTAAAATTTTCAGAATTTGTAGCACTGAAATTTAACCTAAATTTACGATTTATTCAACTTTTACCCGATTCGTATCCCTTAAAAATAAATTTCTGTTCCTTTGTTAGCAAACAAGAACAGATTTAGCACCGTGAAGCTAAATTAGTGAGGCTCATTTAAATACTTCCGGAGTTCTTTCAAATCTCGTTTATTTTAAGTGAGACATGCCCACTCCACAGTTGAGACTTAGGTCTTGTATTTTCAGTTTAGAAAAAAAATTAACCTTTTATAAACAAAAGGAGTGCATTCACCCTAACAATTCGTGTATAATACGCATCTATGTATGATACGTATCCCTAACTTTGGGCTTCAGAAATCTAGGGGCGGGGGATAATCTCGAGTATAATACGCCCTGACACTTTGCAGTTTGTTGCAGCTAAACTTAACATGTCTCCAACTTTTTATAACGGCGAAAAATAAGAATTCATATCGTGTATATTATGAATTGAAACACAAATTTGCCCCGGATTTACCTATAGACGTTTATACAAAAACGCAACAAGTTCGCTGTAAAAATAAAGCTGAAATTAGGAGAAACAAATTTATAAACAAACACATAATCCAGTGGATATTTCTCTGTAACAGCATATAACAGAAGTGGTTTGGTTTCTTTGTTTAATGGCATATCAACTCTTTTTAGGTTATTTAATGCCAAAGCCACTCTCCTAGAAGAACTGTAGTGGTACTATTTAACCCATAGCTGGGAGGATAAGGGGGTTCATACCTTTCCCAAGGGTATTTGCCCGAAAGTGAACGTAATAGCGCAACTGGAGTACGAACTCGCGTACTACGATTCCGCAGTCCATCGCTTTAACCATTACACCACAAGGACACCCCCTATAACAGAAGTAGATATTATTTTCATGGTCTATTTTAAACACAGACATCATTGAAACGAACTAAAATGAGCTTAATATCAATGGAAATGATTTCAAACATTTGCAGACATACACGCACACGAAAAAGCAAGGTATCCCCACGGAGTAATGCAACGTTAAAATAAGTGAGTGCGACCTCCCGTCACGCTGTTACCTTCATTTTCAGACTAATACCTATGTGAAAAGATATGAACCTTCTTATCCCACCAGCTTTGGGATAGATAGTAGCACAAGGAGGGCTTTAGCATTAAATAACCCACGAAGATTGAACTGCCATTAAATAAAGAAACCATTCAGTGTTTGATTGTGGCTTTAAATTCTTTATTGCTCATTAGCTAATTTGAATTGTATATATACTTCACTTTTGGTCATATCGTCCGAAATATGGCGACTTACATAGTAGGAAAAGGATAATATTTCATTCTCACACATAGCACGCACCCACAACTTTTATAGTTAAATATATGGAGGAAAATGCCTATGATACACAAATGAATATGGTGCTCGCCTTAATTTGAAATGCTGGCATTCTCTGCTCTATGTAAGTGACAAGATTATTATTAACTTTTTATATCTATGTAAATAATACCGAATGGGACAAAAACACCTCCCACATTTTCATCTGCCATCTGTGTGATGCAAGTGAACTTAGCTTAGGCAAGTGGTAATGGTAGCTCCATCTCGCTATTCTTTTTTTTTTTTTTTTTTTTTTTTTTTAGATACGATCAGTTACGATCATGATCAGATCGGTATACATCGAGTGTTTGCTTTTGAAACGTTTTTTCAGACTGGGTAATCTGTAATAGCTACGCTGAGAGCTGTTTCGGATAGAACATTCTGCTTATTAACGCAGCCAGAAAGAAGATTAAAGTAACCTTCATCACAGGTGAGAAGGACAGAATTTGCTGGAACACTGAATAAAATCGTCATAGTATCCCGTGCAATATTCCCCGTCACAATCCGACAGTTCCTGAACAGCCATTGATTTGAATGGATACAACATCAAACCGGTCGGTAAAATTCTTCTGACTGTTCGATCAGACAATCGTAAAGCAGAAACATGTCTACGGGTTGAATGTATAAGAGACTGCCTAACAGACCGTCTCACAGTCTGGACATTGTCTGGAATTCGAGTGCTTTGAGGTCTGGCTTTCTTTTAATCGATGAACTGAAATTTTCAACCCATAGCAGTATCGATTTTCTATCCAGAACAGCATCATATCTACGTAATGTGAAATAAGCTCGAAATGCTCTTAGTGTAGCAATTACAGATTCGCCAGTCGTAAAAAAAAACGTTTTAAGAGAAAACTCACGGTATTCACCGATCAAAGTCATGATCATAACTGATCATATCTAGAAAAAAAGTAGTCTGATATTAGCTAGATGGAGGTACCTTTACTATTTGCCTAAGTCCACTTGTATCATGCAGGTAACTGTTTAAAATGTGCGAGGTATTTCTGTCGCACACTTTTAAAAAATGAATACAATGTTTAGTTAGTGATTTAAACTTTTTTATTACTCATTAGTCGGTTTGGACAGCAGATGTAACCTAATTTTGGTCATGAAGTCCGAGACTTGTGACCTCTTGCTTTTAGGCTTAGAAATCTGGAAAAAGTATGTATTATACACAAAAAGACTACAATAAACTCTATTTTGATAGATAGATAGATAGATAGATAGATAGATAGATAGATAGATAGATATGAACACTATATATATATATATATATATATATATATATATATATATATATATATATATATATATATACTGATAGATTGATATAAACATTACAAATAAGTGTCTCAGTTTCTTGTGAGCTCTCCCATCGCTTGACAAAATATCTCGTCACAAACATCCCATGATGTATAACAAAAAAAAGTGTGTGAGTGATTACTAAAGTAAAACCACTCTCCCATGACTACTTTTACCTGCCCCGGCTGTAACAACAAAAGGCTGTTATCCCCATAATTAACCTTGACAGGGGGTCAAAAAGATGAATGCGTGAGTGAGTAGGTTACGAATGTTTTCTGAGTGTGTGTCTGACAGGGATTAGGGAGGGGTAATTTTGAATTGTGCTAAATAGGAGTGAGTGGGGTGGATGACGGGTTACTAATGGGGGTGGAAACAGGGAATAAGAACGAAAGAGCAATTTGATAAATACCCGCCACCCGCCCTTAACAGGACAGCCACCCGGGACTGCCTGCTGCTCCAGATTTTAATTTTATGGCCTTTCCTGTTTGCTTTCCTTAAATACCCGTAATCCACCACCCCACTGATTCAACCCTCTCTCTCTCTCTCTCTCTCTCTCTCTCTCTCTCTGTCCTACCCACTGGGATCATGCCATTCCTTCATTTTCACCGAATAAAACTCCATAAAAACTCGACCCCCAACCCCATTTCTTTTTTAACCTCCTTGTGAACAGCATTTTCGATATCTCAGGAAAAAACTCAAGCTCCCTGTCAAACTTGAATTCAGATTCCTTGTTTAATAGCATATTAACCTTTTGGGGTTATTTAATGCCAAAGCTACCCATGGTAGAAAAACAGTTGTGGAACTATTTAAACCCATGGGTGGACCCTCAAACTCCACGCTGAGGTTGCTCAAGACTGATTAACTTACGGCAAGTAGGAAGTTACTGAGCTTAAGGCAACAAATGTTGGCACCGAGTGAGGAGCGAATTCCCCAAAAAAAATAACTGAGAGACTAAGTTCTTAAACATAACGACAAATAATCATTAGGGTGTATCAAAAGTATTTTTTAACTTCTAATTCACAAGGAACCATTATCCTGAAACAAAGCACAAATATCTTTATGAGAAAACAAGCGATAAAAATGATTGCCGTATTCATTTATTCAGAGAATTGCTTTTAAGGTTTATCAAAAGGACTTTCGTATATGAATCACTTCAAGGAAGCACCTGTGGGTTTTTTCAAAGTTTATGTAATGCTCTACATATCTTTGCACGGTTCAAGCTCATCTGAATGATTTTAAAGCTTATGTAATGCTCTATAAATTTTATCTTTCGATAATCCTGGCTCTTCTGAAAGTTGTTAAATTTTATGGGCCTTGCTATAAATGATATCTTTCGATCACGTTTAATTATTGGGATAAAAGTTTTTATTGCTACAACCAGGCTAGAGTGGTTTGCTATGTGCTTTTATATCTATCTTTTTAGAGATTTGTAATCTATCTATCTATCTATCTATCTATCTATCTATCTATCTATCTCCTCTTTATACTTATCAATTTCAATCTGTTCATGATCTATCGATCGATAGTTGGATAGATCGATGTAAATAGATCGTATCGTGATTATTCGTCTATAATACGCACTTTTTCACGGATTTTTAAGCCTAAGACTTATGACTGCGTACTACACACGAGAACTAAACAACAACTTTTCCCGCCACATTTGTCACAATATTTGGATCGGTATGACTGAAAGTAAATTATATTAACAGGTACAAACTAACAAATGAATAACAAACAATTATATATTGCTTACATGAAATAAGCTTTGGATTGAAGAGCTGTTAATAAATATTTCATATATGTTGATGATAATAATAATAATTTGCCTATGATGAGGAAAATCCTGATCACACAGATAAGAGAAGAAATATATTGTTCACATGAATACCGTAGACTAATTCTAAAAGAAGAGAAATGATACCTTAAGAGAACTAGGGAAACAGATGACCGACTACGAAAAGATCAAGATATTCTCAAGAAGATAAAAACAAGGCCAAAAATGTAGCGATGGCAAGGATCACAACCAAAAGGCTGATGATATGGAACCGCAAACTTGGATAATAGAATGTCTAAAAATGTACAAAATATCCGACAAAGTTATAGACTTCATCTTGAAAGCCATGAAAAAGTGAAAAGTGGAATTTGCAACTAGAGAACAAAACCTCGTAGAGATGAAAATCCAATGAGGTATCTTCCAAGGAAACTCCATCTCGCAATTGTTTTTTGTTATCGCAATGACGCCCCTCAATCATATACTTAGGAAATGCATAATTGGCTACAAATTTTCAAAATCACAGGAATTTGAAATTTGGTATTAAAAAATGTGTTATGTTTCAAAAAGAACCAACGAAACAAGGAAAAAAAACAGAAAACTTTGAGAAAAAGAAAATTACAAGTACCTTGGAATATTAGAAGCGAGCATCATTAAACAAGCAGAGATAAAAGAAAAAAATAACAGAAGAAAAAAAAACTTTTCGAAACCAATCTCTTTCGCAGAAATTTCATCCACGAAATAATCATTGGGACATTTCCCCTAGTAAAATACTGTGGACCATTCTTAAAATTGACAAGAGAGGAATTCAAACAAATGGACCAAGAGACAAAAAAACTAATGAAGATGCATAACGCTTTATATCTGAGAGATGACATAGACAGACCATATATGTCATAAAAAAAAGGTGGAAGTCATTAGAACAGCGGAGACTCAACAATATAAAGACTCAAGGAACCCCTCCCCTCCAAAAAAAAAAAAAAAAAGAAAGAAAAACTGATTGCAGCAGCCAATAACAACAATATCATCCAAAGGACAAATGCTGGTGAGACAAATTCGCAAAGTATAATATAATAATCAACGCGATTTATGCGAAAATAAATTACAAGCAAAATGCCACAAAGGCGGTAAATTTAAAGATAATTTTAGGGTCGAAGAGTTACTAGAGAAAGATAGCAGACTGTTCAAGAAAAAAAATCGCTTTACTCGAAAGCTATCAACCGTAACTTTCACTTAAATTAATCTTTGAGTCACGTCACACTTCCATTCCCCCTGTCTCTTACGCGTAAGATAAACACACGAGTGTAGATGATGTCATCGGAATCAGCAGTATATATCTATATCTATCTATCTCTTTATATATGTAATAAACAATGTAACCCTAGTTTCTTTGTTTATTTGTTTCTCAGTTTGTAATTTCTGCAAGGATAATACTGTAGTATTTGCGCCTTCTTAGATATGCTTTCTTGCTTTTCAGTTAGGAATAGAGTGTAATATCTGTTTCTGTTTTCAATCGTGTTCTTATCTTTGGATGTGACGTGAGATTTTTTTTAACTTGGACTGAGTACACACAAAAAAAAATCGAAGGCCCAGGGAATTTAGATTCCCGAGCAGCACCTCCCCTACTGAACAAAACGGGAGTAATTGGAGTAGTCTTACGCTTTCGTGAAAGTAATCACCTGGGCTTGACAATCTTTGTTGTTTATCAAAGGTTGAAGTGGGGATATGTCACATTTTATGTGTGTGTGAGAAAGAAAGAAAGAAAGAAAGAAAGAAAGAAAGAGGGTAAAGTTCCGGTAGAATCCTTGTGGTGAACACAGGGCTGTCACAATACCAAGTTTGTGATAATGTTGTGGCTAATGAGTACTGTTTCTAGCCCCATGCTCTCTTTGTCAGATTTTAGCCTTGCTTTTCTTTCTTTTGTTACTGTGGCATTTCAACCTTCATGTGTTATTTTATAACCCATTGCTGGGGTGGAGATAAAAGAGTTTATACCTTTCCCGAGGGTATTAGTCCGAAAGTGAACGTAACAGTCTTCAGACTTATTGAAGTCTGAGTGTATGAATTATTAGTATTCGATCGGAATACTTGAAACCATATAACTGTGTGCAAATAATGTTTGGTTTGGTTCGTTTGGGTTTTATGTCTTATCAACCTTTGTAGGTTATTTAATGCCAAATCCATTTTTATACAAATAAACAGTTTTATTTTAAACAATTCAGTTTAGCATAAGTATACAACTTAATCGTCAAAAACATTTCTATTTCAAACTATTCAGTTTGATCAACCAGTTCTAATTAAAACATTTCAGTTTCGTATAAGTATAGTTTTTGTTTATACATAGTTAAATGTCAAAATATCTCTATTTCAAACAATTCAGCTTAGTGTAAGTACAGTTTCAATGTCAAAACTGTTCCATTTCAAACAATTCAGTTTAGCATACGAAAACAGTTCCATCTTAAACAAATCAGTTTTTGCGAAAATACATAGTTTAAATGTGAAAACAGTTCTATTTCGAGCAATTCAGTTTAGCATAAGTACCTAGTTTAGTTCTATTTGACGTATAGATAGGACCCTATCAGGTACTACCACTCCGGACCAGAGCGATGGCAATGAAGGGGTTCTCCACATTCTCCAAAGCTCCATTATTACTGGAACCATACCATCAAGTTGTTAACTGTCATATCTAGGACACTCGTTTTGCAGAGATGCAGTCGGTGTATTCTACAGCCCCAGCCGACTGGGCTAGTGTGCAAATAAATGATTATAATTAGATAGATATAATTACCTGAAACCATAAAATCATGTCAAAATTATTAATCTAAAAACGTATGGTAATCTTTTGTTGGCTATCCGATGAAATAAAACGAGATTTCTTCTAAGCAATGGTTGTGTCAATAGTACTGTACGGATGCACCACATGAACGTTGACAAAACGTATAGAGAAAAAGCTAGACGGGAACTGTACAAGAATGCTACATACTATATTGAACACCCCACGAAATATAAGCTGTGTGGCCATCCCCAAAAAACATTCAATTAAGACAAGCAAGATATGCGGGACACTGATGGAGAAGGAAGGACGAACCCATAAGTGACGTTCTTCTGTGGACTCCCTCATATGGATGTGCTAGTGTTGGCCGACCAGCAAGAACTTATTAACATCAGACCTGTGCGTACACTAGATGTAGTTTGGAAGAACTGCTAGTAGCAGTAAATAAGAGAGAGAGAGAGAGAGAGAGAGAGAGAGTCAGGGAAATCCGTGCAAGCAGTGCGACTAAATGATGATGAAGATGGTATGAACCCCGTAATCCTCTGCCCCAGCAATCGGATGATAATACCACTACTGTTATTCTACAAGGATGGTTTTGGCATAAAATAGTACATGAAAGCTGATACACCATTAAACCCTAGCATTAGATGGGAATACATGAAACCATTTAACCGTGTACAAACAACAGATTTTTATCAAATAGAAATAGATACTTGAAACTATATAACTGTGTTTAAATGGTTATCATTAAAAAGAAATAGTTACTTGAAACTATAAACGTGTAATTGTATAAATTATTTGTATTACAAGGGAATACTTGAAGCTGTTTAACTGTGAACAAACTACTGATAATCATCAAACAGAAATAATTACTCAATACTATATAATTGTGTGCAAATTATTAGTCTTATAACGGAATACTCGAAACTATATAATTGTGCTTAAATGATTAGTATTAAATAGAAATAGTTACCTAAAATTCAGTATAAATTATTAGTGTTAGATAGAAATATTTGAAACCTTTTAACTGTGTACAAACAAATGATAAGAAACAAATGAGCGCAATCATAAAAAAGAATGCAATGGACGAATAAAAGATATCATGATTGCAATCAAAAATTTAGAAATGAATCAAATTTTGGCATTAGATAACCCAAAAAGAGTTGACATACAATTAATCAAAATACGTAAACCTTTTATATTTACGACGCTTTGCTATCAAGGAAGGAACATAAGTTGGGCAATACTGTTGAGTTGCCCTTTGAGTATTGGGTGGTTGGTTTATTTAATTCTAAATCCTTTCTATATATACATGTATACATATATATATATATATATATATATATATATATATATATATATACTTGAATAGGACTTGGAAATAACTTCACAAACAAATCACACGCACACATACACACACGCACATACACACACACACACACACACACACACGCACACAGAGATATATACGCGCGTGTGTGTGTATATATATATATATAAACAAGATTTAGAATTATATGTACATATATATATATTTGAGTAAGATATGAAGTTTAAACAGATAGATATGATGTAAAAAGAAGAAAACGGAAAGAAAAATACATATGAATGGATGAGAAAAATTCATTACTAAATATTATTTTAGGTCCACCGACGCGTTTCGACGCGATTATCTGAGATTTGAAATTACGAAAATTTCAGTTCGAAAGTATTTTATGACATTTTCTGGGAGGATATGATGAATTTAAAATAATGGCTTAGACGATACGGAAGAATATTCGAAAATATTCGAAAAATAAGGTCATAAAACGTAAATTTCAAAAAGTCAACGAGAAGCACAGCATCAATAAAAAGTCAGTTTGTATTGGTAGAGAATGAAAAAACAAGAAATAATGGGAAGAGGGAAGAAAGAAAGAAGAAAAAAAGGAGGGAAAAAGAAATAGCGGAAAGAAAAGGAGAAATATTGTGGATAGTCGGAAGGTGGATACAAATATCTGTTTAATATATATATATATACAGTCACCCACAGATAGACTGTTTCGTTGTATCACAACTCATCAGTGTAGTTAAAACCACAGGATGCTTCAAGCGGGGATTGAAACCCGCCCAACTTCACATTAGACTTAGTATCATACCGCTCAGCCATAAATCGACATGCGAGACAGCACGAGAATTATACGGCATTATGTAGTAGCTTTCGCTTGTTTACATTTTGCCTTCCAGATACCAGAGTGCTCAATTCATACGAAGAGCTTTGCATTTCAATAACAAAAATTTAGAAATTATATATATATATATATATATATATATATATATATATATATATATATATATATATATATATATATATATATATATATACGATTTGTAAGTAAAGAGTTGGTGGTTAACTTTATTTTTAAACGATTTGCTAAAGCCCATTTGTTTGCACACAGTTCAATGGCTTCAAGTATTCCTAACACCAATTATACTATTTAATATTAATTATCTGTTTGCATACTGTTAAAAGACTCCAAGTATTGCTATCTAATACTAATGATTATATTTAATATTTGTTTATATACAATTAAATGGTTTCTCGTCTTGCCATTTAACATAAGTAATCCAATTAATCAAGTATTCTTATCTATTGCGAACAATTTGCACACTGCTGTGTAGTTTCAAATAACGAATAATAATAATCCCTAATAAAAGAGTTCGATTGGCTGGGGCTGTGGGATACGCCGATTGCATCTCTGCAGAAGGGTAAGATCCCTCCTCCCACGAGAGCCCCGGATATGACTGTAGACCTCTAATGTTGAGGCTCCAGTTCCGGGGCTTTGGAGAATGTGAAGTTCCCCTTCATTGCTATGACTACCTGAATCACTCTGACCCGGAGTAGTAGTACTTGTTAGGGTCCCATCTACGGTTCAACTAGAACTGTTTAACCATTTAACCAAGTGCTAACAAATGACAGACGTTGAATTGAATAATTATTGTTAAATAAGAATACTTGAAACCGTATACAAACAAATGAGTAATACTAAATAGAATTATTCGTGTTTGGTAGGAATTCTTTAAATCATTTAAATATGTGCAAAGAACTGAGCTCAGGCACATATAGAAATAAAGTTACCAACAAACAGTTCGTTTACAAATCATATACATTTAATATATATATATATATATATATATATATATATATATATATATATATATACAGAATTTGGCGTTAAATAACCGACAAAGTTTGATATGCCCTAAAACCCAACCAACTAACCTTAATAAATGATTGAAAAGTTCTGTTTAACTTATAGATGGGAGCTGAACAGGTATTAACAATCCAGAGAAGAGTGGACCTGGGAATAATGGTAATGAAGGGATACTCTGCATTTCCTAAAGCTTCAGGACTGGAACCTCACTATCAGATGCATTTTAGGCTCAAAAACAGGAAATTTGTGCGCGATGGGGGTTTAAATCCTCTTTACAGAGACAATCGGTGTATTCTATACAGCTGACTGGGCAGAAATAAACATAAAACCTGTTTTTTTCTCAATGATTTATGAGCTAATAAACGTCGGAGATTAGTTAACGTGGATGTTAGTCCGGCAGCAATTATCAATAGTACATGTGCGTATACAATAAAACAATATTTTTTAAGACTTGATTGTTTGGTTTGGTTGGGTTGGGTTAGGTTAGGTTTTATGACATATCAATAATCGTAGGTTATTTAATACCCAATCCTCTTTATACATATATATATTAAATATGATTTGTAAACACATTTTGTAGATAACATTTTTAAACGAGCCTGAGCTCATTTTTTTTACAGTTTTTTTTTTTTTTTTTTTTTTTTTTTTTTTACAGTTAAATGGTTTTACTTATTTCTATAACCGGGACATTGGCCCAGCGGTTAGAGTGTTCGCCAATGGCCCGGGAGACCTGGGTTCAATCCCAGGTCGAGTCATACCAAAGACTTTAAAAATGGAACTTAATACCACCTTGCTTAACACTCAGCATTATAAGGTACGGTTCAAGGGTAAAGTGGAGCAATCCTGGGAATGGAGTAGCGCCCTCCCCTACACCTTGGTGTAGTAGCTATCGAAAAGGGAGCCTTCGGGTCACCCTCGACTATGGACTAACTTATTTCTATCGAATACAAATAATTCTATTTATTATTTATTATTTGTTTGCACACAGTTAGATCTTTTTAAGTATTGCTAATTAACACTATAAATTCAATTAAACACCAGTCATTTGTTTACGCACAGTTAAATGCAAAAACAGTTCTATTTCAAGCAATTCAGTTTAGCATGGGTACATAGTTTAAATGTCAAAACAGTTCTATTTGATCCATAGATAGGATCGAATCAAGTGCTATCACTCCGGGACAAAGTGGACCTGAGAGCTATAACAATGAAGGGGTACTCTGCATTCCCCAAAACTCCAGTATTACTGGAGCCTCACTATCAGATTGTTTAGTGTCATATCCGGGACAATCGTTGGGGCCGTCTTACCCCTCTACAGTCGATGTATTCTGCATTCCCAGCCGACAAGGCCGACGACTGGATTGTCTTGTGATGTGAAAAATGAGTGGATTAAATATCTTGTAAAAAGTTTGCTCGGTATCAACACCAGGTGCTTGTTCATGAAAATAACAGCTCATTTCCAGGAATGGGGCTTTTCTACTAGGGTAGCATCTACTCCCTCACTTTTTGCTGGGTTGATTTGCTGAGTTGATTAGCTAATCAATCCAGCTTTTGCTGGGTTGATTAGCAGACGCCTGAGGCACCCTTGAAAGTGAATATCGACAGGACTTGAACAATTTTTTTTTTTTTTTTTGTGCCGGACCCTCGGGACACTTCCAACTAATCCGACCTTTTCTCACATTCGAATACCGTGGAGAGGAGATAAACACCATTAAAAAAGAAAAAAGATTTTACTTAAGTTTTAACTTAAGACCTCCCCCCACACACACACTCCCCAAAAGGTATGCTCTGCGTATAACTCTAAGGTTTACGACTACGGGTCAAATAAATGTATTCAAAAATTATTCGTATTTGATAGGAATACTTGAAACCATACAACTGTGTGCAAATTATTTGTCATAGATTGGTTTGGTTTGGTTTTTTAATGACATACCAACCTTCGTAGGTTATTTGATGTCAATGACATCCTTGTAGAAGAACAGTAATAATATGGAACTATTTGACCTATAACTGGGGGAAATATGGGAGTTCAAATCTTTCCCAACGGTATTAATCGGAAAGTGAACGAAATAACGCAACT